>CM046943.1:81007643-82219062 GCA_025698515.1 Gossypium sturtianum | reverse complement strand
GTTGTACTTCGTTCAGTTACGTATTGCTGTCTCGAGGCCGTTGTGAAAGCAGGGCATACATGCTGTAACACCCTTTTTTGGGTTCAATGGAGGGGCAAGGCTAGTGTTACCATACTCAAACCAATTGTTGATCGCCACCAAGGCTCAGCGTAATTACTCTCTATAACCTCATTTCGACTTACGAGGCCTTACTCTCATACACGAGGCTCACTCATACCTCCACGACTTTCTTTTCATGTAATCCCGCCAAGCTAAAGCGTGTGGATCATTGAAGTCGGAGCTAAATAACACACTATCAATCGCCATTTTGGTATAGCCAAGTTGATTTTAAGTATGGCATGTATAAGGAAGCATTTCATTTTGAGTATATGTCTTAGAAAGGGAGCAAAAGTATGGGCTATCCAAGTTTATTATTCTTTTATAAATGGATAAGTGATTGGCCAAGTTTGATTAAGGAATGTATGTTAGTATTAATATCAATGAAGCATGTTATATTGTTCATGAAAGATGTAATAATTGAGTTCTTGAATTGAGCTTGAGTTTGGTCTTAATTTCAGGATGGCAGTTGGCTTGTAAATAGCCCCTAAGTGCCTACTGATTGAGTTAGACTGCAGGCGTGTGTCTGGGCCGATCATAAGCGCACCTTAGTCTTATAAGTAAGAATAGGCCACGGACTAATCCCATGGCCGTGTGTTAAGGCCGTGCATGTCACACAGTTAGAACATGGGCGTGTGCAGGTCGAATCGTGTGAAATAAGTCGATATCAAGATGTAGTACCACGAGATGCGAGTCCACGGGCATGCCATGGCCGTGTGTTATAAATCAGAATGCTAAGGTTTTTTCACACGGGCTAGGACCACGGGCGTGCCATGGCGTGTGAAATTTGGCGATGGCTTCGAGTTTTAAACGCTGTTTGGAGACATGGGTGTGTCCTGATTACCTGCAGGCGTGTCCCAACTCACATGGGCGTGTGACCCTGTTTCCATGAAAGTTTTTGATTGAGTTTTGGAGTTTATGGACATGAGTTTAAGGCCTCATAGGCCCATGAAAAGTACAAGTTGATTAAGAAAGAAGTTCTTAATTGAAACGAAATCTTTTATGGCCATAGCTGTAAGTACATGATTAAGCAAGTTCAACCATAATGTAATGTCTTCGTATCCTGGTCTAAAACTCGGACTCGGGCATGAGGTGTTACATTTAGTGGTATCAAAGCTACGATTTAGTCGATTCTAGGACAAGCGTAGCATGAGCACGAGTCTAGCTATACATGCCATATATAATAATGTTTTTATAATGATAGTGTGACGACTCCGACGACTTAAATTGTGTTTATACATATAGTAATGGATCCAGATGAGAGATGTGGATGATGTGGAAAGTAATACACCGTACTCCCGAGATGGACGGTTTTAAATAATGAAATTAGAATAGACCCACTACTTGGTGAGTCAATCCAGGAGAAGAGGCTGAGAAGCCTTCCTCCATATGATGAACACATGGTATACCTGAGTTCGTTCGCACTTGCGTCCATGTACAACCCCCTCCACCCCCGCCTATTTCTCGCAACCTATTCCTGCACCCCTCAAGTGATAGAGGTGGCAAGAGGAGTTAAACCTCCGCTTGATAGGATTAGGAAACATGGGGTCAATTTGAAAATTCCTGGCTAGAAAAGATGACGATCCGAAAGAGCGAATTACTCCAAGTTAGAAATACCATCGTGGTATTTAATGAGTTGTCATGCACATCTCGAGGAATGCATGAAGTGCGTAGTCTCTCTTCTAAGAGATTCTCTTTACAATGGTGGAACACCCACGTGCCTGTGAGTAGGTACCGAGGGAAAAGATCACATGGGAGTTTTCCAAGAAGAGGTTTAAGAAAAGTATATTAGTCAAAGGTTTGTGGACCAGAAAAGAAAGAATTCCTAGAAATGAAGCAAGGCAAGATGTCGTGGATTGACTATGAGCGTGAGTTTGTAAGACTCAAGAAATCGCTCAAAGAATGTGTGTCCACTGCGAGGCCATCATGAGCAAGAGGTTTGAAGATGGACTAAATGAGAACATCAAATTGTTTGTTGCTCATCTAAATTGAAGGAATTAGTAGTGCTAGTCGAGAGGGCTTGCAAAGCGAAGAACTTAGTGAAAGAAGAAGAGAAAATTTGAGCGAGTCTCGTGACTCCAAAGAAAAAATGGAATAAGTCATTCCAATCCTCATCCAAGAAGTCAAAAGAATTCCCTACCCGATCGACTACTTCCACTAGATCTTCATGGAAGGACAGAGTGGCGATGATTTGGGAAATAAGGCCTGAACTACTTGAGTCGCTAGTGTGTAAGAATGTTCGATTTGACAGACCGAATGCCTACGGTGTGTGAGACACCATTTTTGAGAATGCCGAGCACTGAAAATGTATGCTTCAGATGTGGTTCATAAGACCACTACACAAAATGATTGTCCAGAGATGACTAAAGAAGAGAGAGCTTAGAATTTGAGATCCGAGGAGTACATGGTCGGAGAAAGACAGTGAAAAACCCAGTAAGTGGGGTAAGAGGAAGGGTAACCACTAGAGAGCAGGTGCAGAGACCTCGAGTAGAGCACTGCATGAGACTTATGCCGTTGCGCGCTGCGAAGAGGCATCTTCCCATGAAGTTATTCTGAATTACCTTTTCTCTTCATGATATTAAATTTATTGCTTTAATAGATCCGGATCCACACTCCTATATTTGCATGAGATTAGCATTCGATTTGGTATGCCTATAGACTCTCACAAATTTATGATTAAAGTGTCTAATCACTTAGGCAAAGTGTAATGTGTTAGTTGATGAAATATAATAAAAGATTGTCCATTAATAATTAGAGGTCATTGTTTTAAAGCGAACCTTATGTTGTTACCATTTGATGAGTTTGATCTCATTCTCAGTTATGGGTGACTGGTTGTTGCCCATAATAATAATAGCATTGTGGGAAGAAATACATTGAGATGAGATGTGATAATGGGGACACCCTTTACATAGAATCGAGAAAGCGAGTAGATTGCGGTATTGATTTCTCATATGGCGGCACAAAGATACACGAGAAAGGGTATGAGCCATATCTGGCTTTTGTGATGAATGATAAAGAAACAGGTCAAATATTGAGTCGATGTCGATAGTATGTGAGTACTTGGATGTCTTTCACGAGGAATTACCAGGATTACCTCCAATCGAGAGAGTTGAGTTCAATATTGAGTTAGTTCCATCTTCATTATGATATCTATTTACTCCTTGACAGAATGGCTCCGTGGAAATTAAAGAGTTGAAATTCACATTGCAAGAGTTGTGAGATAAAGGCTTTGCAAGATCTAGTTGTTCTGCAGGGTGCTCAGATTTTATTAAGTGAAAAGAAAGATGGCACCATGAGATTGTGCATGATTTACCGTCGACTTAATAAAGTGACGATAAAAGAACAAGTACCCTTTGCCAAGGATCGATGATTTGTTCGATCAATTGAAGAGACCAATATGTTCTCTAAAATAGACTTGAGATCGGGGTACTACCATTGAGAGTAAAGGACTGAGATGTGTCCAAGACTGACTTCGAACAAGGTATGGGCATTATGAATTTTTAGTCATGCCCTTTGGTTTGACCAATGCTCTACAGATATTCATGGACTTAATGAACGCATTTTTAGACCATACCTCAACAAGTTTGTAGTACGTTTTTATTGTGACATCTTGATTTATTCCCAAGATGAGAATGAGCATCTTTGAGCACCTATGGGCGGTTTCTGAGACTCTTCGAAAATCGATTATATACCAAGTTCGATGAAAAGTGAATTTTGGCTCGGGGAGGTAGGATTTCTCAAGCACGTTGTCTCGGGAGAAGGAGTTGAGTGGGCCAAGTAAGATTTCAGCCATAATGGTGGAATCCTCCGAGGAATGTCTCGAGGTTAGAAGTTTCTAGGCCTAGCCTGCTATTACCGAAGATTTGTCAAAGATTTTCCATGATTGCAACCCCGATAGCCGAAATTGTTCTGAGAAAAAATGTGAAGTTTGGAGTGGGCGGAAAAATGTCAACAAAGTTTTGAGAGATTGAAAGCATTGTTGATGGAAGCTCGATACTAGTACAACTTTGAGGCAATGAAAAGAATTCATAATTTCATGATGATCGTCCTTAAATGGATTAGGTTGTGTACTTATGCAAGAAGGCAAGGTGATTGCATATGCCTCTAAACAGTTGAAGCCTCATGAGAAGAATTATCCGACACCACGATCTAGAGTTGGTTTGCCATAGTATTCGCATTGAAGATATGGAGACACCACTTATATGGTGAGAGATGTCGGATTTTTACGCATCACAAGAGTTTGAAGTACTTGATGACGCAAAGAGAGTTGAACTTAAGGCAAAGAAGATGGTTAGAGTTGATAAAATACTATGAGTTGGTTATTGACTACCATCACTGCAAGGCGAATGTAATCGAAATGCGATGCTTTGAGCAGAAAAGTCCCTTTTGCATTAAGGGCAATGAATTCACGATTAACTTTTATCCGACGTGTGGTTCTATACTAGCCTGAGTTGAAAGCTAGACCAGTATTCCTTCAAGAGATTTTGAGGCTCGGAGAGAAGATAACAGAGTTGAAAGTCAAAAGAGCTCAATGCGAGTCGGATGTTGAATCCGATTTTGGATTAATCCCAATGGAAGTTTGATGTTCAAAGATAGAGTTTGTGTACCAAGAAAGGAAGATTGCTTATCAGAGAAAATTTTGCATGAGGCCCATAATGGATGTTTATCTGTGCATCCGGGTAGTACCAAGATGTTTAATGATTTGAAACCATGATATTGGTGGCCAAGAATGAAGAAAGACATTTGAGTTCGTTTCCAAGTGCATGATTTATCGGCAAGTAAAGGTGAACACCAAGTACCTTCTTCTGGTTTGCTTCAATCAATTATGGTACCAGAGTGGAAATGGGACCGTATCATGATGGATTTTGTGATCGGTTTACCGTTATCACCGAGTAAGAAAAGATGTTGTATGGGTTGTAATTGATAGACTCACCAAGCCAACCCATTTTATACCCATTGCGAGTAGACTTCTCACTCGACAAGTTGGCAAACTTGTATGTTTGAGAAATAGTAAGACTTCACGGAGTTCCTTATCAATTATATCGGATAGAGATCCGAGATTCACATCGATTTTGGAAGAAGTTACAAGAGGCCTCGGGTACAAAGTTGAACTTTAGTGCGGCCTTTCATCCTCAAACTAACGATCGATCGGAGAGGTTAATTCAAGTACTTGTAGATATGCTTGATATTGTATTTTTGAATTTTTTAGGCAGCGATTGGGAAAAGTTCCTCCCATTAGCAAAATTTGCCTATAACAATAGTTTTCAGTCGAGTTTAAAGATGGCACCTTATGAGGCTCTTTATGGGCGTGAGTCACGAACACCTTTGTTTTGGACTGAACTCAAAAAACCAAATTCACGGGCTTAATTTGGTTAGAGAGGCTGAAGAGAAAGTGAAAGTGATACGAGAATGTTTAAAAAGCTACCTCGAATGGCATGAAAATCCTATTGATTTAAAGAGAAAAGAGATATAGTACCAAGTCGGGATAAAGTTTTCTTGAAAGTGTCATCATGGAGAAAAGTTCTGGATTTGGCCTGGAAAGGCAAGTTAAGCCCACGTTTTATTGGACCATATGAGATTACCGAGAAAGTTGGGCGGTAGCTTACGGATTGGCTTTGCCATCAGAGTTAGAAAAGATACATGATGTGTTTCACGTGTCTATGTTGCGGACGCTACTGATCGAGACCCTTCACATGTAATTACCGTCAGAGGTAGAAATCTATCGACATGACTTATGGTGAGGAACCGAGTCAAGATTTTGGCTTCCGAGAAGTCAAGCGGCTAATAAATAAAAAGCATTGCCCTAGTGAAAGTATTGTGGCAAAGACATGGGATAGAAGAAGCTACGTGGGAACCAGAAGAGTATGAGAAACCGGTATCCAAATCTGTTTCTTTGGTAAGATTTAGGGAGGCGAAAATCCCTAAGGGGAGAATTGCAATGTAGCGATTTAGGGCCTAGTCGAGAATAGTGGTGCGAGACCATAAACCCGAGGTGAATTTATGAGTCTTTAAAGGTTTATGCCATGTTTGCATGTTAGTGTGAAAGTTTAATGAAACAATTTAGCTAAATTAAGGTTGAATGGTCAAAAAGGACTAAATTGCAAAAGTTGTAATTTATGGGTTTCTAGAAGCATTTTGTATGAAATAGCTTTAGAATAGCAATTATGAGTCCTTAAATAGAAATTTGCCCAAATTATAATTTTTGGACAAAATTGGACATGAGTTAGTAAGTTAAGAAATTTTTATGATAAGGGGCATTTTGGTCATTTGTCTAATAAGTGATTAAAATAGGAAAAAAGATGATAAAAATCATTCATCTTCTTCCTTGTGTGTGCGAAAATTTTGAAGAACCCATAGCTAGTTTGTTCATCTTTCAAGCTTGCTAGTAAGTTCATCTTAGCCCTGTTTTGATATTCTTCGTATTTTTGAAGTCCGTTAGCATGAGTAAGCTATTTTTAGCTATAAAGTGAGCTAAAGTGCATGTTCAAAAAATCTACCCATGATTGATATGCATGTTAAATGATGTTTTATGGAAGTTTATGAGAGTTTGATGTTAGATAAACATCTTTTCTAAGTAAATTTCATGAAAGATGATAGTATGGACCATTTTGTAATAGTTATGAAAATTGGTCATACATGTTAAAAATAGAAAGAATTGATGATTTTTATAGTAGAGAAAATGACTCAGCTAAGCATGAAGTTTAAGAAAGTTGAATGAAAATTTTTCACGAGCCTTGGGGCAAAAGTGCAAATATGAGAAAAGTATAAGGGCAAAATAGTAATTTGCCAAAGTATGAAGTAAAGAGTCAATTTAGTCAGTGTGATTATTAAATGATCTATTTATGACTATAGATCAAGAAAAGCGAAGCCGGATCGAAACCAGAGGCAAGAATAAGGTCGAGGACTAAATTGCATATCTAGCTACATTTTGTATATCGAGGTAAGTTTGTATGAATTCTAAGCTTTATGATTAATATCATTGAATTGCTTAGTATAATGTACAATGTTATTATGAAATTGTTTAATGTTAAGTTAAACAATGAAATTAATGAGATCAAGTATGAGAAAGTCCGTATAAGACCAAGCCGAGGCATGGCATCGGCAATCAAGCAAGTTATCATGTAAGTCAAGGACCCAAGCTTGGCATTGACAAGTTTATCATGTAAGTCCAAGGACCCAAGCTTGGCATTGACAAGTTTATCATGTAAGTCAAGGACCCAAGCTTGGCATTGAACAAGTTATCATGTAAGTCCAAGGATCCAAGCTTGGCATTGAACAAGTTATCAAGAGGAAGATTTCATATAAGTCCATGTCAAGACATGGCCTTGAAACCAAGATGAGATATCCATGTAAGACCATATCCAAAATATGGCTTTAGCATCAAGTTCATGGTAAGAGATTTGGTATTCTCGATTATTCATAGGAATTCATCGGGCAAATGAGATAAGCTCATAAGAGATAACAAGAAAGTTTAGTAAGCAAAATCATTATCAAGTGGGTACAAATATTAGTCATATTATGAATGATAAAATAGAGATTATGATTCTTGTGTTAAAGTATCTTTGATCAATGTGATCAAGTGATACAAGTATCTTGTTTACTTCACAAGTATGAGACTAGTAAGTATTACAAGGCATGTAAGAACCAAGTATGAGCAAATAAGCTTTATAGTTGAAATTATGATACCATTGATTATGTCAAATGGTTTATTTAAGAAAGTATGTTGATATGTGTTTTATATGCAAACTTACTAAGCTAAATGCTTACGTCTTTAATTCTTTCTTTTCATGTAGTCCCGCCAAGCTAAGCGTGGATCATTGAAGTTGGAGCTCGTAGCACAATATCAATTGCCATTTTGGTATAGCCAAGTTGATTTTAAGTATGGCATGTATAGGAAACATTTCATTTTGAGTATATGTCTTAGAAAGGGGGCAAAAGTATGGTACATCAAGTTTATTATTCTTTTGTAAATGGCTAAGTGATTGGCCAAGTATGAATAAGAATGTATGTTATTAATATCAATGAAGCATGTTATATTGTTCATGAAAGATGTAAAAATTGAGTTCTTGAATTGAGCTTGAGTTTGGTCTTAATTTCGGGATGGCAATTGGCTTGGTAAATAGCCCCTAAGTGCCTGCGGTTAGACACACGGGCGTGTGTCTAGAAGTAGTGCATAAAGCTGCACCTTAGCCTTATAAGTAAGAATAGGCCACGGACTAATCCCACGGTGTGTGTCAAGGCATGCATGTCACCGCAGTTAGAACATGGGCGTGTGCTGGTCGTGTGAAATAAGATAGTATATCAAGATGTAGTACTGCGATGCGAGTCCACGGGCGTGCCATGGCCGTGTGTTATAAGTCGAGAATGCTAAGGTTTTTCACGGGCTAGGACCACGGGTGTGCCATGGCCGTGTGAAATTCGGCGATAAACTCGAGTTTTAAGCACGGTTGGGAGACATGGGCGTGTCTTAGAGTTACAGGGCGTGTCCCAACTCACATGGGCGTGTGACCTGTTTCCATGAAAAGTTTTTGATTGAGTTAGGAAGTTTACGGACATAAGTTTAAGGCCTCGTGAGGCCCATGAAAGTACAAGTTGATTAAGAAAGAGAAGTTCTTAATTGAGCGAAATTTTATAGCAGGAAGTACATGATTAAGCAAGTTCAAGCATAGTAATGTCTCTTATCCAGTCTAAACCTCGGACTCGGGTATGGGGTGTTACAGAGTAAGCTTTGAGCTTAGTAAGTTTACACATAAACAATTAAGCAACATAGTATAAGCTAAGCAACAATTAGCATTATACCAACATAAGTAATTCACAACTAAGCTTACTCTTTCTATCCCTTACCACATTTCCACAACATCATGAGTCACATACTCATAACCATCGAAATGCACCCACGCATTCTATGTCACATTTACACAATATACAACACATCATTATTTCTCGTAATACATCCACACGGTTTATCCACATAACTTATCTACGACCTATCCACACGGCTAGTTCATATAGCTAATACACACGATTAATCCACCACGGCCCGATATCTCGGTGGTTTCGCGCTTAGCATACCACAATTGATTAATAAGGTGGTATCGCACTAGCCTACCACAAAGGTATTCATAGTGATTCAGCACATAGCTCACCAAGCGATATACCTCACGATAGCATCGCACATAGCTAGCTCATCGTCAATATGCATTAGGATGGTATCGCGCTTAGCCCACCATCTAGCATTATCACAACACTTGCACAAGTCTACTTACTTAATCATTTTCGATCATACATTCATTCCACATTGTCTACTACATTCATCCCACATAGGTTCTCAAACATGCTACACACTAGCTAGCATTAACAAATTGTAAGTATGAATGCATTATTTATGCATAGACTAACCTCGATACTCAAAAGTATGAAATATGCAATTTAGTCCACCACCTTGCTTTTGCCTCGGTTTACGATCAGGGCTTCGTCTTTCTTGATCTATAATGAATAATTCAGCTTATTCAATACACACATTGACTAAATTGACCCACATTTCATACTTTAGCAAAATTACTATTTTGCCCTAAACTTCCTCATATTTACACTTTAGCCCCAAGGCTTGTAAAGTGATTTTTATTCAACTTTCTATCCTTTCATGTTAGCCGAACCACTTACTCAACTAAAACATTCATCAAATCTCACTAAATCACACATGTATGACCAAACTAAAGTTTTTCACAATCAAGTCCCTACATGCATTTAATGGAAAATCACTTAACAAAAGATGTTTCTACTACATCAAGCTTTCATAATCTTCCATAAAACATCAAAATACATGCATGTCATACATGACCACATTTTTGAACATCCATAATAGCTCACCAAATAGCTAAAAATAGCTTACTCATGCTACTAGGACTTCAAAAATCTGAAGAATATAAAAAATCGGGCTTATAAGCACTTACTAGCAAGCTTGAAAAGTTGAAAGAGCCCTAACAATGGCTTCTCAAATTTTTAGACTAAAGGGAAGAAGATGAATGAATTTGTCATCTTTTCACCTATTTTAATCACTTATTTGATAAATGGCCAAAATGCCCTTTTTGATAAACTTCAAATTTTGACTCATCCATGCCCATTTTGTCCAAAAATTAGAATTTAGGTAAATTACTATTTAAGGACCTCTAATTAATAATCTAAAGCTATTTCACACAAATAGCTTCTAGAAACACACATTTTGCAACTTTTGCAATTTAGTCACTTTGGACAATTCAACAACAATTCCACAAAATTGCTTCATGAAACTTTCACACTAGCATGCATACATAATATAAACCTCAGAAACTCATTCATAACCCTCAATTTGTGGTCTTAAACCACTATTCCGACTAGGCCCTAAGCGGGATGTTACAACTCTCCCCTTTTAGAGATTTTCGTCCCCAAAATCTTACCGAGAAAAGAGAGGTTTAGATGTTGCTCTCTCATAGCTTCTTAGTCTCCCACGTAGCCTCTTCCACGCCATGTTTACGCCATAACACTTTCACTAGTGCTATGCTCTTATTTCTCAATGTTTCACTTCTCGAGCCAAGATCTTAATCGGCTCCTCTTCATAAGACATATCCGGTCTTATCTCAATTTTAGTTGAAGGAATCACATGTGAAGGATCGGAGCGATACAAGTCGCAACATCGACACATGGAACACATTATGAATCTTTTCCAACTCTCACCGGCAAAGCCAGCCAGGTAAGCTATAGGCCCAGTTACATGCGTAATCTCATACGGCCCTATGAACCTTGGACTCAATTTCCCTTTCCGTCCAAATCTCATAATCTTCTTCCACGGTGATACTTTCAAAAATACTTTGTCGCCTACCTCAAACTCAATTTCATTTCTTTTCAAATCCGCATATGACTTCACGCCGGTCAAGACGACTTTCTGAGACTATTACGGATTACTTTCACTTTCTCTTGGTCTCTTTTACTAGATTGACCCAATGGATCAAGCTTCTCACTAAGCTCGGTCCAATACAAAGGAGTCGACACTTACGGCCATACAAAGCCTCATCACGGTGCCATCGTATACTTGGTAGTAACTATTGTTATAAGCGAATTCGACCAAAGGTAGATATCTCTCCCAACTACCTTGAATTCTAACACGGACATCGAAGCATATCTTCAAGAACTTGAATCACTCTTTCAGATGACCATCGGTTGCGGATGGAGCAGCGATCTTGAAATTCAATCTCGTACCATGGCTTCTTGCAACTTCTTCCAAAATCTCGAAGTAAACCCTCGGATCTCTATCAGATATAATGAGACACTGGTACACCATGCAATCTCACTATCTACGCCCGCATTACAACTCATTAACTTATCCAGGTGAATAATCAGCAGTCTTGCGGAATAAAGTGAGCCGACCGTCAATCTATCACAACAACCCACCACACAGCATCTCTCTTTCTCGGAGTCGCCAGCAACCCGTTACAAAATCCATGGTAACCCGATCCACTTCCATTCGGGAACCATCAACGGTTTGAAGCAATCCGAAGGCTTGATGCTCGACTTTCACTTGTTGGCAAATCGGACACTTAGTCACAAACTACGAAATATCACTTTTCATACCAGACCACCAATACAACTTCCTCAAGTCGTTGTACATTTTCATCTTTGCCGGATGTCTTGACAAGCATCCACTTGTGGGCTTCATGCAAAACCTTCGAACCAACTCCTCATTTTTAGGAACACAAATTACAATCAGCGATAAAGCAAACAACCATTCGAACCTATTTGAAAATTAGAATCACATTCAGGCCGCGCGCCAGCTATCTTAGCTTGAATCTCGTTGTCATTTCTCTGAGCTTCACATATTTGTTGAACAAATAGTGGCCTAGCTCTCAACTCTGCCAAAATAGCACCATCATTAGACAATACTAAACTCGCTCTCATAACTCTTAGAGCATCACGAGTTTTCCTACTCAAGGCATCCGCAACCACATTTGCTTTTCGGGTGGTAATCAATGACTAACTCATAGTCTTTCAACAATTCAAAGCCCTTTGTCTCTATCTCAGATTCAGATCCTTCGATCCATCAAATACTTTAAACTCTTGTGATCAAGTAAAGATTCGACACTTCTCACCATACAAGTAATGTCGCCAAATCTTTAACGCATAAAAACAATCGCGACCAACTCTAAATCATGAGTCGGGTAATTCTTCTCGTCGCGGCTTTAGCGCCTCGAGCGTCAGCGACTACCTTACCCTTTTTGCATCAATACGCATGGCCGAGACCATTAAAAGATGCATCACTATAAACCACAAACTCCTTCTCTACGATTACGGTTGAACCAAAACCGGTGCCTCGATCAACATTGTTTTTAGTCTCTCGAAGCTCTGTTGACATGTCTCGATCCATTCAAACTTGGCATCTTTATGCAACAACTTCATCATCGATTAGCAATCACGGAGAACCCCTTCTGAAAGCGTCTGTAATATCCGCTAATCCCAAGAAACTTTTGATTTACGACCACGTTCCTCGGCGGTTTCCAATCCACAACGATCGATATCTTACTCGGGTCAACTCGACACCATCACCTAACACCATGTGTCCTAGGAATCCGACCTCTCCGAGCCAAAACTCACTCTTGCTAAACTTAGCATACAAGCGCTTATCTCTCAAAGTTTGCAAGACAATTCTCAAGTGCTCTTCATGATCGTTCTCATCCGAGAATAGATCAATATGTTGTAAATGAAGACAACTACAAACTTGTCTACATATGGTGCGAAAACATGGTTCATCAAATCCATAAAAATCGTAGGTGCATTACGTCAACCAAGCGGCATAACCAAAAACTCATAATGGACATACCTTGTCCGAAATGCGATTTTAACACATCTTGCTCTTTCACTCCGGTGATAATAACCAGACCTCAAGTCTATCTTGGAGAACACTATAGCTCCCTTTAGTTGATAAAAAGATCGTCAATCCTTGGTAAAGGATACTTATTCTTCACCGTCACCTAGTTCGGTTGTCTATAGTCTATACACAGCCTCATAGACCCATCTTTCTTCTTCACGAATAATCGGGAGCACCCCACGGTGAGTAGCTCGGTCTTGTAAAACCCTATCTGTCAACTCTTGCAAGCCCAACCTTGGTTCCTTCAACTCTACAAGTGCCATTACATGCAGACAATCGAAATAGGTGCTGGTTCACCGGAACCAACTCAATTCCAAACTCGACCTCTCTCACTGGAGGTAATCAGAGTAACTCTTACGGAAATACATCCAGGTACTCACATACCAGCGCTTTGTTTCAAACGTACTCCAATCTCTTGAGTATTCAACACAAGCGCAAAGATAGGACTCACATCCTTTTCTTAAACATTTCTCAGCTACTAGGGAAGAAATCATCACTGGTAGACTATCCGATCCACCTGATTCAACCCGAACCACATCTCCACTCTCACATTTCAATTCAATAAACTTACTACCACAGTTCACTAAGACACTATGGGTAGTCAACCAATCCATGCCTAGGATTAAATCAAACTCATCAAACGGCAACAACATCAGGTTTGCCGAAAAACAATGATTCTCAAACAATAAAGGACAACTCTTACACACTTTGTCCACTAACACATGCTTTCCTAACGGGTTTGACACCTTAATCACAATGTCCGTAGACTCAACGGTCATACTCAAACTACATGCTAATCTCATGCAAATATAAGAGTGAGTAGACCCTGGATCTATTAAAGCTATAACAAAGGTGTCAAAGAGAGAAAAAGTACTCGTTATCACATCAGGGGAGGATGCCTCTTCGCGGCGCGAATGGCATACGTCCTCATGAGTGCCCGACCCTCTGGTCTCACAGCGAGAACCTCTGGGCGCACCTCTACCACTAGCCCCACCTCTTGGGTTCCTTGGTGGTCTACCCCTCGTAGACACATCACTAGGTCTCACTTCTTGCTTCTATTCCTTATCATCCCTCTCGGGACAGCTACGGATAAAGTGGTGAGGGGAACCACACTTATAACATTTATTTGTTTCCCCAACACTCTCCGATGTGATACCTACCACAACTTGGACACTCAGATTTACTCTTCGTGTGCCCACACTTTCCATCGAGGGCTTAGACTCTCGAACGAGCGAGTATTGCCCAAGTCTTGATCGAATAACCCACTGGTGCCATCGTTAGATTCACTTCCTTGGATCTTTTCGTGGGCTTGATCGACTTGCCCATTGGTCTCTTTCTAGCATCTCGGGCTTCACTCACAGTCCTTCTCTTTTCTGAACTCAATTCCTCGGCCTTACTTGCCCTCTCAACTAGTACCACAAATTCTTTCGAGTCCAAAATGCCCACTAGGAGTTTGATATCCTCATTTAGCCCATCTTCGAACCTCTTGCACAAGATGGTCTCTGTCGACACACATTCTTGAGCGTATTTGCTAAGCCTAACAAACTCACGCTCGTATTCAGCTACTGTCATCCTTTCTTGCTTTAGCTCAAGGAATTCTTTCCTTTTTGGTCGATAAAACCTCACGCAGCATATACTTCTTCCGAAACTCTTCTAGAAAGAAGTCCCACGTCACCCGCTCTTTTAGGACCACTAACGTCAGCGTCTTCCACCAATGGTATGCTGAATCTCTCAGCAACGATACAGCACACTTCAAACTCTCCTCAGGTGTACATGAGAGCTCATCGAACACCCTCATCGAGTTCTCCAACATGAACTTCGCCCTCTCTGGGTCATCATCTACCTTAGCTCTAAACTCCTCAGCCTTGTGCTTCCTAATCTTATCCACCGGGGTTTTGATATCCTCACTACATCCATACCTTGAGGAGCCACTTTGGATTTGGGTGAGGTATAGGAGGAGGTGGAGGAGGTTGAGCATTAGGGTTCGCTCGAACATAGTCAGAGTACCAATTACTCATCATCTAGAAAAGGCTTCCGTGCCTCTTCCCCTTGACTCCTAACCTCGGGTCCACTCTCAGCGGTGCGGTTCCTTGCGCGAGGCCGCGCATTACTAGTTGCTTCATCGGCGAGTCAATGGATCGGAATCCATATACTATATAAAACAAGATTTCAATCATCAGAAACCACCACACTATCATTGTACCCTTATGGCATGTATAGCTGAGACTCTTACACACTACGGTAGTCCTAGAAAGCGGCTAAACCATAGCTCGATACCACTAAATGTAACACCCCTTACCGGGTTCTATGCTGAGAAGCCGGCCCAGAAACGTTACCATACTCAAACCACTTGATCGCCACCTAGGCTCAGCGCAATTACTCTCTATAACCTTATTCTTGACTTATGAGGCCTCACTCATACACACGAGGGCTCTCGAGAACAATTGAAACTTTTACGATCCTTAAAATTTTTCTCTTTTATCTGAGTCTCTGCGCTTTGTGCAAGATAAGACACGCTGTGTATGAACATACACGCCCCATGTCCCAGGCCAGTGCCTAAAAACTCGGTATTTTGCCAATTTGCCCACGAGCTAAGGCACGCGCGTGCTTCCCAACCGTGTGGTGAATCGACTTCACACCACGGCCTCAAAGCCTAGTCACACGCTTGTGTGGCTGGCCCGTGAACTATCTGATTTAAAATGTTAACATGCGGGGGCCTTGCGGCCACACCACGCCCGTGGTGGGCTGACCGTGTATCACACATGGCCTAGAACACGCTTGGGTGTGTCTATCCACATGGTCAAGAACAAGGCTAAGTGCCAAGTTCTTTTCACCCCTCTAGCATACACAATAAATACTCATCAAACACAATCATAATCACTCAAATTGAATTGCAATCCCACATAGATAACTACAACTTTTCATATAATGTAATAGCCAACAACCATAGCATTATACAAAATAAGCTATCCATCTAAAGGCCAACACATCTTAGCCATTTACAACAAAATCCACTAACTTGTCTAGCCCCTATACATGGCATATACAAAACATTAAGTCTAATGTACAGGTATCTTTGGTAGTGTGGGCTATCTTACGATGATCCTCATATCTCGATTCAACGCTTTTAAATCTATAAGACAAGGGAAAAGAAAGGGAGTAAGCTTTGAGCTTAGTAAGTTTACACATAAATAATTAAGCAACATAGTATAAGCTAAGCAACAATTATCATTATACCAACATAAGTAATTTACAACTAAACACTCTTTCTATCCCTTACCACATTTCCAACACATCATGAGTCACATACTCATAACCATCGAAATGCACCCCTACATTCTATGTCACATTTACACAATATACAACACATCATTATTTCTGCGTAATACATCCACACGGTTTATCCACATAACTTATCTACGACCTATCCACCACGGCTAGTTCATATAGCTAATACAAGCAGTTAATCCACACGGCCCGATATCTCGGTGGTTTCGCGCCAGCACACCACAATTGATTAATAAGGTGGTATCGCACTTAGCCTACCACAAAGGTATTCATAGTGATTCACACATAGCTCACCAAGCGATATACCTCACGATAGCATCGCACATAGCTAGCTCATCGTCAATATGCATTAGGATGGTATCGCACTTAGCCCACCATCTAGCATTATCACAACACATGCACAAGTCTACTTACTTAATCATTTTCGATCATACATTCATTCCACATTTTCTACTACATTCATCCCATAGGTTCTCAAACATGCTACACACTAGCTAGCATTAACAAATTGTAAGTATGAATGCATTATTTATGCATAGACTTACCTTGATACTCAAAAGTATGGAAATATGAAATTTAGTCCACCACCTTGCTTTTGCCTCGGTTTCGATCAGGACCGTCTTTCTTGATCTATAATGAATAATTCAGCTTATTCAATACACACATTGACTAAATTGACCCACATTTCATACTTTAGCAAAATTACTATTTTGCCCCTAAACTTCCTCATATTTACACTTTAGCCCCAAGGCTCGTAAAGTGATTTTTATTCAACTTTCTATCCTTTCATGCTTAGCTGAACCACTTACTCAGCTAAAGTATTCATCAAATCTCACTAAATCACACATGTATGACCAAACTAAAGTTTTTCACAATCAAGTCCCTACATGCATTTCCATGGAAAATCACTTAACAAAAGATGTTTCTACTACATCAAGCTTTCATAATCTTCCATAAAACATCAAAATACATGCATGTCATACATGACCACATTTTGAACATCCATAATAGCTCACAAAATAGCTAAAAATAGCTTACTCATGCTACTAGGACTTCAAAAATACTGAAGAATATCAAAGCAGGGCTTAGGAGCACTTACTAGCAAGCTTGAAAAGTTGAAAGAGCCTAACAATGGCTTCTCAAATTTTCGTGACTAAAGGGAAGAAGATGAATGAATTTGTCATCTTTTCACCTATTTTAATCACTTATTTGATAAATGACCAAAATGCCCTTTTGATAAACTTCAAATTTTGACTCATCCATGCCCATTTTGTCCAAAAATTAGAATTTGGGTAAATTACTATTTAAGGACCTCTAATTAATAATCTAAAGCTATTTCACACAAATAGCTTCTAGAAACACACATTTTGCAACTTTTGCAATTTAGTCCTTTTGGACAATTCAACCACAATTCCACAAAATTGCTTCATGAAACTTTCACACTAGCATGTATACATAATATAAACCTCAAAAACTCATTCATAACCCTCAGATTTATGGTCTCGAACCACTATTCTGACTAGGCCCTAAACTGGGATGTTACACATACTGACTTGGGTCACACGGCTGACCACACGCCTGTGTGTCTAGCCCGTGTACCATTCGAAGTGGCTACCTGCGCGTATGCGGTAGTGTGTTAGGCCATGCCAAAACTATAGGGTATACTGACTTGTGCAACACGGCCAAGTCACACGCCCGTGTGCTAGGCCGTGTGCCATTTAGGGGGTATATTGAATTGTACCACACGGCCAGTCACACGCCCGTGTGTGAGACTGTGTGGAGCATACTAACTTCAATTTAATTTCAACACCAGGGGACACACGTCCATGTAATTTGACCGTGTGTCACACACGACTGAGACACGTGTCCGTGTCTCTGCCCGTGTGGACAAAAATAGGCTATTTACCAAGCCATTTTTCCACCCCATTTGGTACACACCTTCACCTACACATATGGCATAAAAACAAAGCAAAATAGGCAATCCATAACAATCAAATCAACCATAAATCTTACCATTTAATCTAACATTTCTTAGACTAAACTTCAATAATAATCACCATCAATTTATCAACCATTTCCAAGTAACATTAAACACTTCACAAAATAACATTAGCTCATATCTAAAAATATTTACCAAACGATCATCATTTTGTTCCATTTCACAAACATAATACCAATTCCATAAACCTCATAATATAAGCCATAAGCACACTTATATATATATAATCAAACTAGCCAAATTAAGCCAAATCTTATAGCTATAAATACAAACAAAACATAGCCATTCATAAGTCATCTCAAATGGCAATATTCACTTTGAAAACATAACCAAAATGACTCAAGCCTATACATGCCATATACCATATATACACAACTCAAAAGTACCAAGTAGATGGTTGGATAGTGTGACGTGGACTCTGACGATCCCCGAATCCGAGCTACCTTTGAAATCACTATAAAACACGGGAAAAACAAACAAAGTAAGCTACAAAGCTTAGTAAGTTCGTACTAAATATACTCAATAATTCATAAAACACAGATCATCAATCTAAACATATTATCATGAAATTCAAGATTACTAACAAACCTTTCATATGCTTATTCATAATCTTATATTCAAACTTTGTAACTTCTTTGATTTTAATCTCATAATATACATATACATACCTGTACTAATCCATAACAAGTTCATACTTACACAGAATGCCGTTGAATACTTGATATCTCGCACACTAAGTGCCATACTCGATGTCTCGCACACTAAGTGCCATCGCATAGCTGAAGCTATTATAATTCCGCACACTAAGTGCCTTACTCGATGTTTCGCACACTAAGTGCCATCGCATAGCCGAAGCTATTATAATCCCGTAAACTAAGTGCTAAACACAATCGATTTTGTCGTCGAACATGACCGTAGTCTCACATATACAATTTATGCAATATCAAAGCATTAAAAGCATAATTGTAACAATGTTTATCACATACTGAACTTAACTCATATTCGAATTGTGGATTAGATCGACTACTTTCGATAACCTTGCTTTTCCCGATCTAAATCTAAATTCTTTCTTTCTTGATCTATATGTATTCAAAATTAACTTATTCAATCATCTATTCATTCAATTTAGTCAAAAACATACTTTAAGGCATATTTACCCTTTTACCCCTAAACTTTCACATTTTTCACAATTTAGTCCTTGTTGCATAAAATCACAAATTCATACAATTTAATCCAATTTCATGAAAGCTTAATTTCACTAGTGTCCATATTAGCCCATATTTCTAATTTATTTCACATTTTAACCACACATTTCTCACATTTCACAATTTAGCCCCTAATTTGAATTTTCACCAAAACTCACTTAACAAAACTTGTTTAACTAACATCAAATGTTCATAATCTATCATTAAACATCAAAACTCATAAATATTCATCAATGGCAACACTCAAAATCTTTAACAATTTTGCAAATTAGTCCCTGGGCTAGCTAGTACTAGCTGCAACTATCTCAAAAACATAGAAGTCATTAAAAACGGGACAAAAAGAGTACCTTAATAAGCAAGAGAAGCTTGGCCGAATATTAACCCTAGCTATGGCTTTTTATCTCTTCAAAATTCGGTGGAGGATGATATGAAGAAGATGATGTCTAAATTTTTATGTTATTTTACTTGAGTTATTTATGGAATTACACATTTAACATTTGTTATAAAACATTAAAATCATATAATGCATGTCCATAAATGTCCACTTAAGCAACCAATGGTCTAATTACCACTTAAGGACCTCCACTTTAATATTCCATAGCTATTAGACACCTTTAACCATTAGTACTCAAATTTTACACTTTACGCGATTTAGTCCTTTTTCTCAAATTAACCAATCAAACGATAAAATTTCTTAACGAAATTTTCATACAACTATTCTATCATGTTTGTAGACATTAAAATAATAATAAAATAAATATTTTGACTTCAGATTTGTGGTCCCAAAACCACTATTTTGATTTGACTAAAAACGGGTTATTATAAGGCTCCAGTTTAAATTTCGTGATTTTTGGAAATCGGGAACACCTCTAACAAAGTTTGTCAAGTTGCTTCACAGTTTTTCGGGTTTTCGGGTTTTAGCAATTTTCAATGACTCTTAGCCTTAGGTTTTCATTTTTTTTATTTTTTTTTTGTGCCTTTATGCATTCTAACACTTTATTGTTTCTTGTGTTAGTAGGTTAAAGCATGTTGTAACAGCCCGATTTAGGGCCTAGTCGGAATAGTGGTGCGAGACCACAAATATGAGTTAGTAAATTGAGTTCTTAAGGTTTATGACATGTTTGCATGATAGTATTAAAGTTCCATGTAGAAATTTTGTGAAATCGACATGGAATGATCAAATAGGACTAAATTGCAAAAGTTGCAAAATATGAGTTTCTAGAAGCTTTTTGTATGAAATAGCTTTAGAATATTAATTAGAAGTCCTTAAATAGCAATTTGCCCAAATTATAAGTTTTGGACAAAAATGGACATGAGTTAGTAAATTGTAAATTTTTAAAGAGAAGGGCATTTTGGTCATTTACAAATTAAATGATTAAAATAGGAAAAAGATGATAAAAATTTCATTCATCTTCTTCCTTGTGCCAAAAATTGGGAGACTCCATAGCTAGGGTTCTTCAAATTTTTGAAGCTTGCAAGTAAGTCATCCTAGCCCTGTTTTTAATATTCTTCGTATTTTTGGAGTCCTCGTATTATGAATTAGCTATTTTTAGCTATAAGATGAGCTAAGAAGCATGTTCAAAAATCTACCCAGGTGTATCATGCATGTAAAATGATATTTTATGGAAGATTATGGGAGTTTGATGTTAGATAAACATCTTTTCCTTAGTGAATTTCATGAAAAATGATAGTATGGACTAATTTGTAATAGTTATGAAATTGGTCATACCTATTAGAAATAGTGAGAATTGATGATTGTTATAGTAGAGAAAATGAATCAGCTAAACATGATGTTTAAGAAAGTTGAATGAGAATTATTTTACGAGCCTAGGGGCAAAAGTGCAAATATGAGAAAGTTTAGGGGCAAATAGTAATTTTGCCAAAGTATGAGTTAAGAGTCAATTTAGTCAATATGAGTATTAAATGATCTAATTATTATTATAGATCAAGAAAAATGAAGCCCGGATCGAAATCGAGGCAAGAACAAAGTCGAGGACTAAATTGCATATCTACATACATTTTGTATATTGAGGTAAGTTTGTATGTTTTCTAAGCTTTATGATTAATATAATTAAATTGCTTAGTATAATGTAGAATATATTTTAAATTCCATGAGATTGTTTAATGCTATGTTAAACAAAGAAATCAATGAGATCAAGCATGAGGAAGTCCCGATTGAAGTTGAATTACTTAGGATACTCGATCTATCTCATGAAATGAGAAAGTCCGTATAAGACCAAGCCAAGGCATGGCATCGGCAATCAAGCAAGATATCATGTAAGACCAAGACAAGTCTTGGCATTGAAGAGTTATTATGAGATGAAAACCCATATAAGCCCAAGCCAAGGCATGGCATTGGTGAGTCTCCAAGCAAATTTATCATGTAAGTCCAAGACAAGTCTTGGCATTGAAAAGCTATAAAGAGATAGAGATCCCATGTAAGTCCAAGCCAAGGCATGGCATTGGTGAGTAACAAGAAATATTTCATGTAAGTCCAAGCCAAGGCTCGGCATTGACAAGTAAAGATACCAAGTAAGACCATGTCGAGACATGGCAATGGTAAGTTCCCAAGGGAACTCATAAGGAAGACTTCGTGTAAGCCCATGTCAAGACATGGCATTAATACCAAGTAAGAGATCCCATGTAAGGCTATATCAAGGATATAGCATTGGCATCAAGACACATGTGTTTTGAGATTTAGTATCCTCTGTTATTCATAGTAATTCATCGGGCAAAAGAGTAAAGATTAAATGAGAAAGTAAGAAAGTTAAGTAAGTAAAGTTATTATCAAGTTATGCTAGTCAGAGTTAATTAAGAGTATTATTCATAATATGAATGATGAAGTTGAGATTATGCTTATCATAGTAAAGTATACTGATCTATGTGATCAAGTGATATAGGTATCTTGTTACCGTACGAGCATGAGAATAGTAAGTACCATGAGATATGTAAGAATCAGTAAGAGTAAGTAAGCTTAAATACTTGAGATTCCATAATGCCATTGTTTATGATGAATGGTTAATGTTAAGCAAATATATTGCTATGAGAATTACATGCAAACTTACTAAGCTAAATGCTTACGTCCTTTATTCTTTCTTTCCATGTAGTCCCGCCAAGCTAATCTCGTGGATCATCGTCACCGGAGCTCGGAGCACACTATCAATCGCTATTTTGGTATAGCCAAGTTGTTTATATTAAGTATGGCATGTATAGGAAACATTTCATTTTGAGTTATGTTTTAAAACTAGCCAAAGTGTTGGCTATCAAGCTTAGTATTCTTTTTGTATATGGCCAAAGAGATGAGTCATGAATGATTAAGTGTGTATGTTTTAATCTATCAATGAAGTATGCATCCTTGTTCATGTTAGATGTAATACTTGAGTTGCTGAATTGAGCATGAGTTTGGTCTTGATTTCAGGGTGACAATTGGCTTGGTAAATAGCCTGTAAGTGCCCACACGGATGGACACACGAGCGTGTGTCTAGGCCGTGTGCACCCTGTACCTTTGTATCTTAAGTCAGAATAGACCACGGACTAGTCACACGGGCGTGTGCCTAGGGCGTGTGGGATTAATCAGTGTTGGCCATGGGCTAGCTACATGGGCGTGTGTCTAGACTCTAGCCCGTGTTAAGGTAGTCAGTGTGCACCACGGGTGGTAAGCACGGGCGTAAGCCTTGGCCGTGGGGCATTGGCAGAATGCTGGGGTTTTAGGCACGGTTTAGGGCCACGGGCGTGTCCATGCCGTGTGTAATTTGCCAGTATCCACCACGGGTGAAAGACACGGGCATGTTTTAGGGGTGCACGGGCGTGTCCCAAGTCACACGGACGTGTGACCCCTGTTCGAGAGAAAGTTTCCAGATGAGTTTCGAAAGTTTCGGGACGTAAGTCTGAGGCCTCGTAGGCCCATGAAATGTCTGATTTGACTAAGAAAGAGAAGTTTTTAATTCGGAACAAAATGTTATAGCGCGTGAGTACATGTTTAAGTGAGTTCAAGCATGGTAATGTCTCGTATCCAGTCTTAGTCTCAGACTCGAGTATGGGGTGTTACATTTAGTGGTATCAGAGCTACGGTTTAGTCGGTTCTAGGACTAACGTAGCACGAGCATGAGTCTAGCTATACATGCCATACGTAAGAATGTTTTATAATGATAGTGTGACGACTCCTGACGACTTAAATTATGTTTATACATTAAGTAAATGGATCCCAATAGAGCTGTGGCGGATGACATAGAAAGTAACACGCCGGCTCCCGCTGAAGGGACGGTGCCGAACGAGAATGAGAATAGACCCACTACGGTGAGTCAAGGAGGAGGATAAGAGGCTAGAGAAGCCTTCCTCCATATGATGAATACCTGATATACGGAGTTCGTTCGTACGAACCCGAATGCACAACCTCCTCCACCCCACCTATTCCTCAACCTATCCAGTAGCCCCTCAAGTAGTAGAGGTGGTAAGAGGAGAGAAGCCTCCGTTTGATAGGATTAGGAAAAATAGGGCAGAAGAATTTCGGGCTAGAAAAGATGATGATCCGGAAAAGGCTGAGTTTTGGATAGAAAATACTATCAGGGTATTTAATGAGTTGTCATGCACGCCTGAGGAATGCATGAAGTGTGTAGTCTCTCTGTTAAGAGATTCTGCTTACCAATAGTGGAACACCCTTGTGTCAGTGGTATCTCGAGAAAAGATCACATGGGAATTCTTCCAGGAAGAGTTCAAGAAAAAGTATATCAGTCAAAGGTTCGTGGACCAGAAAAAAAGGAATTTCTAGAGTTAAAGCAAGGCAAGATGTCTGTGACTGATTATGAGCGTGAGTTTGTACGTGAGGCAAATACGCTCGAGAATGCATGTCCACCGAGGCCATCATGAGTAAGAGATTTGAAGATGGGCTAAATGAGGACATCAAATTGTTTGTTGCTTTCCTAGAACTGAAGGAATTCGTTGTGCTAGTAGAGAGGGCTTGTAAAGCCGAAGAACTAGTAAAGGAGAAGAGAAAGTCTGAAATAGAGTCTCGTGACTCTAAAAAGAGACAGTGGACTAAGTCATTCCAATCCACATCCAAGAAGTCAAGAGATTTCTCCACCCGATCGGCTACTTCCACTTTGGGTTTTCAAGGAAGGACAAGAGTAAGCGATGTTCGGGAAGTAAGGCCTGAGACAACCTCGATTGCTAGTGTGGGGAACATCCGATCGAGATAGACTGAATGTCCACGAGTGTGGCGAGACGTCATCTTGGAGAATGCCGAGCACATAAAAATGCATGTTTGAGATGTGGTTCCCGGGACCACTACATAAAAGATTGTCGGAGACAATGAAAGAAGATAGCGCTTCGAAACACGAGATCCGGGAGTGTGGTCGAGAGGAAGACCGCAGAGAGGAACCCGGTGAAGTGGGGCAAGTGGAAGAGGTAACCCTAGAGAGTAGGCTACGAGACCAGGGTAGGGCGCTGCGAGGACTTATGCCATTCGCGCTCGCGAAGAGGCATCTTCTCCTGATGTTATTACGGGTACCTTTTCTCTTTATGATATCAAAGTTATTGCTTTAATAGATCCTGGATCCACACACTCTTACATTTGTATGAAACTAGTATCCAGTATGAATATGCCTATAGATTCTACAAAATTTACGATTAAGGTGTCTAATCCTTTAGGCAAGAGTGTGTTAGTTGATGAAGTATGTAAAGATTGTCCATTAATGATTAGAGGTCATTACTTTAAAGCAAATCTTATGTTGCTACCATTTGATGAGTTTGACATCATTCTTGGTATGGACTGGTTGACCACTCATGATGTAATAGTTAATTGTGGGAAGAAATATATTGAGATGAGATGTGAGAATGGGGATACTCTCCATATAGAATCAGATGAGTAAAGAAAATCACCGGCAATGATTTTTCACATGACGGCACAGAGATACGTAAGAAAGGGGTATGAGGCATATTTGGCCTTTGTGATGAATGATAAAGAAACAGAGTTAAAGATTGAGTCAATACCAATAGTATGTGAGTACGTGGAAGATTTTCCCGAAGAATTACCAGGACTACCACCAGTTAGAGAGGTTGAGTTCAGCATTGAGCTAGCTCCGTCTTCATACCAATATCTATTACTCCTTACAGAATGGCTTCAGCGGAGTTAAAGGAGCTGAAGTCACGATTGCAAGAGTTGATGAGATAAAGGCTTTGCTAGGTCAAGTTGTTCTCCACTGGGTGCTCCGTTTTATTTGTGAAAAGAAAGATGGCACCATGAGATTGTGCATAGATTACCGTCAACTTAATAAAGTGACAGTGAAGAACAAGTACCCATTGCCTAGGATCGATGATTTGTTCGATCAATTGAAATGAGCCACTGTGTTCTCCAAAATAGACTTGAGATCAGAGTACTATCGGTTAAGAGTAAAGGAATCAGATGTGTCTAAGACGACTTTTTCGAACAAGGTATGGGCATTATGAATTTTTAGTCATGCCTTTTGGTTTGACCAATGCTCCTGCAGTATTCATGGACTTAATGAACTGCATTTTTAGACCATACCTCGACAAGTTTGTAGTCGTTTTCATTGACGACATACTGATTTATTCCCGAGATGAGAATGAGCATCTTTGAGCACCTACGAGACTGTTTTCTGAGACTCTTGAGAAAATCGGTTATATGCCAAGTTCAGTAAAAAAGTGAATTTTGGCTCAAGGAAGTAGGATTTAGGACATATTGTCTCGGGAGATGGAGTCCGAGAAGATCCAAGTAAGATTTCAGCCATAATGGACTGGAATCCACCGAGAAATGTCTCTGAGGTTAGAAGTTTCCTAGGCCTAGCTGGCTATTATGGATGATTCGTCAAGGGGTTTTCTATGATTGCAACCCCGATGACTAAATTGTTACAAAAAATGTGAAGTTTGAGTGGGCGAGAAAGATGCCAACAAAGTTTCGGCCGAAAGCGATGTTGATGAAGCTCCAGTTTAGTACAACCTAAGACAGGGAAAGAATTTGTGATTTACAGCGATGCATCCTTAAATGGATTAGGCTATGTACTTATGCAAGAAGGCAAAGTGATTGCTTACGCCTCAAGACAGTTGAAGCCACATGAGAAGAATTATCCGACCCACGATCTAGAGTTGGCTGCCATAGTCTTCGCATTGAAGATATGGAGACACCACCTATATGGTGAGAGATGTCGGATCTTCACCGATCACAAAAGTTTGAAGTACTTGATGACACAGAAAGAGTTGAACTTAAGGCAATGGAAATGGTTAGAGTTGATAAAAGACTATGAAATTGGTCATTGACTGTAACACCCCATACCCGAGTCCGAGACTAAGACTGGATACGAGACATTACTATGCTTGAACTCACTTAAACATGTACTTACGGCTATAAAATTTCGTTCCGAATTAAAAACTTCTCTTTCTTAGTCAAATCAGACATTTCATGGGCCTATGAGCCCTCGGACTTACGTCCGAAACTTTCGAACTCATCCGAAACTTTCTCTCCAAGCGGGGTCACACGCGTCGTGTGACTTGGGACACGCCCGTGCACCCCTAAAACATGCCCGTGTCTTTCACCCGTGGTGAATCTTTGGCAAATTACACACGGCTGGACACGCCCGTGGCCCAAAACCGTGCCTAAAACCCCAGCATTCTGCCAATGCCCCACGGCCAAGGCACACGCCCGTGCTTACCACCCTGGTGCACACTTACTCCCTTAACACGGCCTAGAGTCTAGACACACGCCCGTGTAGCTAGCCCGTGGCCTATTCTGGCTTAAGATACAAAGGTGCAGGGTGCACACGGCCTAGACACACGCCCGTGTGTCCATCCGTGTGGGCACTTAGAGGCTATTTACCAAGCCAATTGCCACCCTGAAATCAAGACCAAACTCATGCTCAATTCAGCAACTCAAGTATTACATCTAACATTTACAAGGATGCATACTTCATTGATAGATTAAAACATACATACTTAATCATTCATGACTCATCTCTTTGGCCATATACAAAAAGAATGCTAAGCTTGATAGCCAACACTTTGGCTAGTTTTAAAACATAACTCAAAATGAAATGTTTCCTATACATGCCATACTTAATATAAACAACTTGGCTATACCAAAATAGCGATTTATAGTGTGCTCTCAGCTCCGGTGACGATGATCCACGAGATTAGCTTGGCGGGACTACATGGAAAGAAAGAATAAAGGACGTAAGCATTTAGCTTAGTAAGTTTGCATGTAATTCTCATAGCAATATATTTGCTTAACATTAACCATTCATCATAAACAATGGCATTATGAAATCTCAAGTATTTAAGCTTACTTACTCTTACTGATTCTTACATATCTCATGGTACTTACTATTCTCATGCTCGTACGGTAACAAGATACCTGTATCACTTGATCACATAGATCAGTATACTTTACTATGATAAGCATAATCTCAACTTCATCATTCATATCATGAATAGTACTCTTACTTAACTCTGACTAGCATAACTTGATAATAACTTTACTTACTTAACTTTCTTACTTTCTCCTTTAATCTTTACTCTTTTGCCCGATGAATTTCTATGAATAATCGAGGATACTGAATCTCATCCCACATAACTCGATGCCGAAGCCATATCCTCGATATGGTCTTACATGGGATCTCTCATCTTGGTATTGATGCCATGTCTTGACATGGACTTACTCAAAGTCTTCCTTGTGTGTTCCCTCGGGAACTTACCATTGCCATGTCTTGACATGGTCTTACTTGGTATCTTTACTCATGAACTGGTCAATGTCGAGCCTTGGCTTGGACTTACATGAAATCTTTCTTGTTACTCACCAATGCCATGCCTTGGCTTGGACTTACATGGAATCTCTACCTCATGATAGCTTTTCAATGCCAAGACTTGTCTTGGACTTACATGACATCTTTGCTTGGAGACTCACCAATGCCATGCCTTGGCTTGGGCTTACATGGGTCTTCATCTCATAATAACTCTTCAATGCCAAGACTTGCCTTGGTCTTACATGATAACTTGCTTGATTGCCGATGCCATGCCTTTGCTTGGTCTTATACGGACTTTCTCATTTAATGTGATAGATCGAGTATCCTAGGTAATTCAACTTCAATCGGGACTTTCTAATGCTTAATCTCATTATCTTCTTTGTTTATCATAACATCAAACAATTTCATGGTAATATTGTACATTATGCTAAGCAGTTCAATGATATAAATCATAAAGCTTAGAAATCATACAAACTTACCTCAATATACAAAATGTATGTAGATATGCAATTTAGTCCTCGACTTTGTTCTTGCCTCGGTTTCGATCCGGGCTTCATTTTTCCTTGATCTATAATAATAATTAGATCATTTAATACTCATATTGACTAAATTGACTCTTAACTCATACTTTGGCAAAATTACTATTTTGCCCCTAAACTTTCTCATATTTGCACTTTTTCCCCTAAGCTCGTACAATAATTCTCATTCAACTTTATTAAACATCATGTTTAGCTGATTCATTTTCTCTACTATAACAATCATCAATTCTCACTATTTCTAATAGGTATGACCAATTTCATAACTATTACAAATTAGTCTATACTATCATTTTTCATGAAATTCACTAAGGAAAAGATGTTTATCTAACATCAAACTCACATAATCTTCCATAAAATATCATTTTACAAGCATGATACACATGGGTAGATTTTTGAACATGCTTCTTAGCTCATCTTATAGCTAAAAATAGCTAATTCATAATACGAGGACTCCAAAAATACGAAGAATATTAAAAACAGGGCTAGGATGACTTACTTGCAAGCTTCAAAAATTTGAAGAACCCTAGCTATGGAGTCTCCCAATTTTCGGCACAAGGAAGAAGATGAATGAAATTTTTATCATCTTTTTCCCATTTTAATCATTTAATTGGTAAATAACCAAAATGCCCTTCTCTTTAAAAATTTACAATTTACTAACTCATGTCTATTTTTGTCCAAAACTTATAATTTGGGAAAATTGCTATTTAAGGACTTCTAATTAATATTCTAAAGCTATTTCATACAAAAAGCTTCTAGAAACTCATATTTTGCAACTTTTGCAATTTAGTCCTATTTGATCATTCCATGTCAATTTCACAAAATTTCTACATGGAACTTTAATACTATCATGAAAACATGTCATAAACCTTAAGAACTCAATTTACTAACTTTCGCATTTGTGGTCTCCCACCACTATTCCGACTAGGCCCTGAATCGGGCTGTTATAATTTTCCCCCTCTTAGGAATTTTCGTCCTCGAAAATCTTACCAGCAAACAGGTTTGGGTACTGGTTTCTCATGCTCTCTTCTGGTTCCCACGTAGCTTATTCTATTCCATGTCTTTGCCACCATACTTTTACCAGGGCAATACTTTTATTCCTTAGTTGCTTGACTTCCCGAGCTAAAACCTTAATTGGTTCTTCACCATAAGTCATGTCGGGATGAATCTTTATCTCTGACGGGGTAATTACATGTGAAGGATCTGATCGGTAGCGTCTCAACATTGACACGTGAAACACATCGTGAATCTTTTATAACTCTGATGGAAAAGCCAATCGATAAGCTACCAGCCTAACTCTTTCAGTAATCTCGTATGGTCCGATAAAACGTGGACTCAACTTGCCTTCACAGCCAAATCTGAGAACTTTTCTCCATGGTGACACTTTCAAGAAAACTTTATATCCGACTTGATAATCTATCTCTTTTCTCTTTAAGTCCGAACAGGACTTCTATCTATCTGATGCAGCTTTTAAACATTATCGTATCACTTTCACTTTCTCTTCAGCTTCTCTAACCAAATCAACCCCGTGAATTTGGTTTTCCTTGAGTTCAGTCCAAAATAAAGGCGTTCTGCACTTACGCCCATATAGAGCCTCATAAGGCGCCATCTTTAAACTCGACTGAAAACTATTATTGTAGGCAAACTCTACCAATGGGAGAAACTTTTCCCAACTGCCTCGGAATTCAAGAATACAACATCTGAGCATATCCTCGAGTACTTGAATTAACCTCTCCATCGACCGTCGGTTTGAGGATGAAAAGCGGTACTAAAGTTCAACTTTGTACCCAAGGCCTCTTGCAACTTCTTCCAAAATCTGGATGTAAACCTCGGATCTCTATCCGAGATGATTGACAATGGAACACCGTGAAGCCTTACCATTTCTGAAACGTACAAGTTTGCCAACTTGTCTAGTGAGTAATCAACTCGTACAGGTATAAAATGGGCTGACTTCGTAAGTCTATCAACCACGACCCATACAGCATCTTTCTTGCTCAGAGACAACAGTAAACCCATTACAAAATCCATAGTAACACGGTCCCATTTCCACTCCGGAACCAAAATGGGTTGAAGCAAACCCGAAGGTACTTGGTGTTCAGCCTTTACTTGTAACACCCCAAACCCGGCCCAAACACTACGACCGGATCTGGCATGTCACTAGGAGAAATTTATAAAGTTTCACAAGTTTCAGAAGAATTCTAGTTCATTATAAAATCTCAAGCCTCGTGGCTTAGTTGAAAACCCGTTATTTATTTGAGTTACAAACTTATTTAGCCAAGCCCCTAAAATTAGGTGACATTCGAAAACATTTACCGATTATTCGACTATTAGTTTAGTAGTAAAATCCCTTTTTATTTATAAGAAATGTTATTTGGCAGGTTGTAAAGAAAACTTCAGTTTGCATTTTATTTGTAAAACGTCCCATTAAGCAGTTTGTAATTAATATGTCCAAAATTTAAAACCCGAAAGAAAATTATCCAATCTTGAAGTGGCCTTATTAGAAATCAAAGAAAATCCCCAAAAGTGGCAAACGATAAATTAAATAAAGTAAAGTTTTAATAGTAAACCCATGCGTGGCCACCTCGAGTCCCCTCCAGCCCAGTCCATAAAGCTAAGAATCACCTGCAATCATTTAAACAAAAGAGTGTGTCACCAAACTCAGTGTGCAATTAGTCCACATATTCCACAAATGGGCCCTAGCCCCAAAGCACCACTGGCCGAAGCCCAATCAATATAACATAACCAGATAATCAATATGATAACCCAACCCAACCTAATTTCCATCCTCTACACTCCGCTCCATATGTCCAACCTCAACACACCTGTGGGGATTTCTACAATCAACCCTCTATCCTCTGCACTCCTCTTTGTCAGTCATGCTGACAGACACACTGCTCAAAGTCAATATAACGTGGTCTAGCCACCGATCAACATGTGATCCAATCACCGATACGGTAATGAGGCATCAAGCCGTCATTTAGTGTGACAATGTCACCGATATACACTTCCCCTTTATATCATTAATATCCCAAATCCCATGCACATGCAACATAGTATAGCAAACAGGTCATATGATGTTATACATACAATATTTAGTGTACACACATAGTCATGCCATCAACAATAATTATGAAGTCAAACCATAATATACTGACCTGGAGTTTCGGTTTTACCCACCATGGGTAGCTTAATCACCCTTACCGAGATTTTCGGCTTTCAAGTATCACACATACACGATTTATACAAAAAGGAAATAGTGTGGTAATTACACACCTGTAAACACGCAAGACTATACAATCGATCTCGCTAATATCCTCACTCGCAGAGATCACAGCGATCTGCTTATCCCTTTCAGAAGCCGGCCCACACCCCGGTGGCCAGTCTCGAACTACTGACACCGCACGTCTCTTGAATTTAGGGGTAAGGACTACGTGTCCAACCCCCTCCTTTGTTCGGCTGGTACTTGATACCATAAAAATGATCTTGGTCAGAAGACCGGGTTAAAACATCGAAGTAGAGAATTTAAGGATCTACGCTTAATAATATAACGATTTCTTACCTAAGTCGATAGAACCTGGAGGCTATTACACCTGGATTAGTAAGTCACTGAAGTCTCTACACAAACTCCATATTAGAATCGGCCCTCCTAGATATGGATTAGAAAGAGTGGCCTTTCGGCCAAAGAAATACAGAACATGGTTAACCCCATCGGTTACCAACCAAACAGAGATTAAAGAGAATAGAGAAAGAAACTGGTGCTTACCACTTAACAGGAAGGAACCGATTTGAAAGGGAGATAGAAGGATGAGTGGCGGTACTTCACTGAAACAAGAATCGAACAAAGAGATATGAACACTAAAAGGGATTCGGCAAATCAAGAAGATAAGAACAACTCAGGGAGAAAGAAGATAAGATAGGCTTCGGTTTAAAAAGAAACAGAGAGAAGATGCGAGAAGAATTGGCTATGGAGGTTCGGCTTACCAAGAAGATAAAGAAGGGGTTGAAGCACAAAAGTTTCGGCCTTGAAAGAATAAACTTTACAACAATAGTGATAAAAAGCGGCTAGAGAATGAAGCACTATTGTTTCGGCAATGGAGTAAGAACAACAGGGATGCTACGGCTTGGAATAAATGAGGGAAAAAGTAAAAAGAAGCATGGAAGCTAAGAGGGTTCGGCAAAAGGGAATGAAAGCTGCACACACGTTACCAAAATGCTAAAAGAGGAGGAGATGGTTTCGGTTTAGGCTAAAAGAAGAATGAATAAAGACCTTAGGAATTTTCGGCTATTCAAAGAAAAAGAACAAAATTGCCCAAAATGCATCACACCCAAATGCCGAAAAGAGAGCTCACTACACCTAAAGCTAACCCTTCAAAATTTTGGCACCTATACTCACCAAACCGAATGCCACCCTCCAACACAACCAAAAATTTGGCCATTCCCCTTTCACATCCCTACATTTACTCTTGATCACATATTTGAAACAATTTGAATTATTCAAAATCCCCTTTTTACTCTAGTCCATCCTTTTGAAATATTTGACTAAGTCCATCACCACTTCTAAAGGCTCCTAACCGAATCCCTCATCCTAGCTTCTTAGGCGCATAAGTAAAAAAAATAACATTCCACATTGCTGACGACGCGAATCGAACCTGTTCCCTCACTGCTCCCCCCTGAGGCGTCACTTACCTGCACCTTAAGTGGCGCCTCCTTGCCACTTTACCACTTTGATTCTTGTGCCCCCAAACACAAGCTATAAACCTTAAGTCCTGCCCCAGACAGCGCCCCTCCTAAAGTACCCAAATTTGAAATTTTGGCCAAGGTTCCAACTTAACCCCGAGCCTTTCCGGGGACCCCAAACACACTCAAACAACATACGAAGCATACCAAACACACAGATACAAAGTAAATGCAAAGCCCCTAAATCCCGGATGTTACAGTTCTACCCCCTTAAAGAAATTTCGGCTTCGAAATTTACCTGATCAGAAGAGATGTGGGCATTGCCGCATAACATCCTCTGGCTCCCACGTAGCCTCCTCTGAACCATGATTTCGCCATAATACCTTGACCAAAGGGACTGCTTTCCTTCTCAACACCTTGACGTCTAGTTCTAAGATCTGGATTGGCTCCTCCTCATAAGACAAGTCTAGCCTTACCTCAATTTCCTCTACTAGCACAACGTGAGATGGATCCAAATGATAGCGTCTTAACATTGAAACATGGAATACATCATGCATCTATTTCAATTCTGAAGGTAACTCCAGTTGATACACCACTGGTCCCACACGTTTCAAAACCCGATAAGGCCCGACAAACCTAGGACTTAGCTTGCCTATCCGTCCAAACCTCATCACCTTCTTCCAAGGTGAAACTTTCAAGAAAACCTGATCACCCACTGCAAACTCTATCTCCTTTCGCTTCAGATCTGCATATGATTTCTGCCTATCGGATGCTTCCTTCAATCGAGCCCTAATTAACTTAACCTTTTCCTCTGTCTCTGCAACCAATTCTAGACCCAAAATTTGACGTTCACCCAATTCTATCCAACAGGTAGGAGTACGACACCTCCGCCCATATAACGCTTCATAGGGCGCCATCTGAATACTAGATTAGTAGCTGTTGTTGTAAGCGAATTCTGCCAACGATAGAAACTCCTCCCAGCTACCCCTGAAGTCAAAGACACAACCTCTCAACATGTCCTCCAAGATCTGAATTACCCTCTCAGACTGACCATCAGTCTGTGGATGAAAAGCTGTGCTGAAGTCCAGTCTCGTACCCAAAGCTTGATGCAGTGCCTTCCAGAATCGCGACGTAAACCTAGGGTCTCTATCTGATATGATCGATACTGGCACCCCATGTAACCTCACAATTTCCGCCACATACAGCTTAGCCAACCTCTGAAGAGAATAGTCGACACGAACAGGTATGAAATGGGCGGACTTCGTCAATCGATCTACAATCACCCATACCGCATCTTTCTTAGTAGGCGTAAGAGGTAACCCACTAACAAAGTCCATAGTGATTCTCTCCCATTTCCATTGTGGAATCTTCACCACTGCAATAACCACGAAGGCAAGCGATGCTCGCTTTAACTCACTGCGACAAGTTAAACACTTTCCCACAAACTCCGTAACCTCCCGCTTCAGTCCAGGTCACCAAAACTGTTCATGCAGATCCCGATACATCTTACTCCCTCCAGGATGCATAGCGTAAGGGCTACTATGCGCTTCCTGAAGAATCATCTGCCTCAACTCCACATCCTTCGGCATGCAAGCCTTCCCACGGAGACACAAAACCCCATCACTGTTCAAATTATAATCATCCACCCCACCACTCTATACTTGTAGAAGTCGAGCACTCAAGACATCATCCAATAACTGTTTCTCTTTAATCTGATCTACCCACGTCGGCTTCACTTAGAGTTCAGCTAATAGACTTTCGTCATCATATAAACTGAGATGAGCGAACACCGCTCTCAAATCTGCTATTACCTTTCAGCTTAACGCATCCGCCACCACGTTTGCCTTACCCGGATGATATTCAATCGAGCAGTCATAGTCCTTCAACAGCTCAATCCACCTTTGCTGCCTTAAATTCAACTCCTTCTGAGTTAGAAGATACTTCAAACTCTTGTGGTCGGTGTAGATAACGGACTTCTCTCCATACAAATAATGTCTCCAGACCTTTAAAGCGAACACTACCGCGGCTAACTCCAACTCATGCGTGGGATAGTTAATCTCATGCGGTCTTAACTGCCGAGATGCATATGCAACAACCTTCCCATCCTGCATCAACACACATCCTAACCCCGTGTGTGAAGCATCACAATATACTACGAACTCTTTTCCAGCCTCAAGCTGAATTAAAACTGGAGCCTCTGTAAAAATCCTCTTCAACTTCTCAAAGCTTTCCTGCTGCTTGTCAGTCCACACAAAAGGTACCCCTTTCCTTAACAGCTTAGTTAAGGGTGCTGCAATTAAAGAGAAACTCTCAACAAACCTTCTGTAATAACCTGCCAATCCCATGAAACTTCGGATCTCTGCCACAGACTTAGGTGGTTTCCAGTCCAGCACGGCTTCAATCTTCCTAGGATCGACCCTAATCCCTTCCGTAGATACCACATGGCCCAAAAAGGTAACTTCCTTTAACCAAAACTCACATTTGCTAAACTTGGCGTACAGCTGCTTCTCCCTTAAACTCTGTAGAACCACCCGAAGATGCGAATCGTGTTCTTCTTCAGTCTTGGAATACACCAGAATGTCGTCTATAAACACTACGATGAACCGGTCCAAATAGGGTTGAAAAACCCGGTTCATCATATCCATGAACGCAGCTGGTGCATTTGTCAACCCAAACGGCATCACCAGGAACTCGTAGTGGCCATAGCGAGTCCAGAAAGCCGTCTTGTGAATATCCGCTTCCTTGACCTTAAGCTGATGATATCCCGACCTCAAATCTATCTTTGAAAAGACCGAAGCCCCTTTGAGCTGATCAAACAGGTCATCTATCCTCGGTGGCGGGTACTTGTTCTTAATCATCAATTTATTCAATTGGCGGTAGTCAATGCACATTCGCATGGTCCCGTCTTTCTTTTTCACAAACAGCACCGGCGCTCCCCACGGAGATACACTGGGTCAGATGAAATCACGATCTAATAACTCTTAGATCTGAGCTTTAAGTTCAACCAGCTCCTTTGGCGCCATCCTATAAGGGGCGATGGACACCGGAGCTGTACTTGGAAGTAGCTCAATTCCAAACTCCACCTCGCGATCCGGAGGCAACCCTGGAAGCTCTTCAGAAAGACATCCACAAATTCCTTTCTTTATTTCTAACCTCATTCGCGGTCACTTCTTTTGCATCCAAAGCACTGACAAAAGTTAAGAAAGCCCCACACCCTTTTCTCACCATTCTTTCCGCTTTAAGAGCAAACACAACATTGGACAAGTAGTCTCTCCTTTCGCCTATTACTAAAACTTCATCATCCTCGGGAGTCCTTAACACCATGCGCTTAGCAGCACAATCCAAGTTTGCTCGATATCTTACCAACCAATCCATGCCTAAGATCAAATCAGACTCTCCGAATGGTAGTTCCATCAAATCAGCTGGGAAAATCGATCCTTGCACTTCTAGAGGCACACTTCTAAAGAGTTTGTTTACCACAACAGTTTGTCCTAAGGGACTAAGTACAGTCATCTCCCTAGAAGTAGTTTAAGAGTCCATATTCAAGGTTCCAGACATCTCACTAGCAACACAGGAATGTGTCGACCCAATATCAATTAATGCAGTAAAGGGTACACCAAAAATGAGGAACGTACCCGTAATAACGTCTGGTGCATTACCCTCTTCTCGATGTCTGGCTGCATAAACTAAGCCAGGCTGTCTTGCCTCTGCATTCCCAGCACCTCTGCCCGGTACTCCGTGACCCCGACTAGAACCATTCCCCCCTCTGTTCGGACCACGACCTCTCGGCACTTGCTGTCCACCCCTTTCTGGCTTCACAAACCCCTGACCTACCATCCGAGCCCTGCTCATTTCTAGCGGACAGTTCCTGATCAGATGATCCATTGACCCACACTTGAAACATCCCCTATCTCTTCCCCAGCACTCTCCTGCATGAGACCTCCCACACTGAGCACACTGTCGAAATCGCCCAACACAGCTGGTGTTGCAACACGACCCGGCCCATCAACCCTAGACCTCTTCTGAAAACCTCTAGATGACCCTAACGGTCCATAACTCCTCTTATTTTTGCCTCTATCCTTGTCCTTATTTTTCTTCTCGGTCCCTTTTACCTCCTCGGCTATTTTGGCCTTTTCTACCAGAATAGCAAAATCCCTCTCCCGTTGCGGAGCTATCAACACTCGCAGCTCATCTCGCAGCCCATCTTCGAACCATACAAAATGCTCATAATCGGTTGCGACTATCCCTCGGGCGTACCGGCTCAATCGCAGGAATTCTGCCTCATACTCAGCTACCGACTTACCCCCTTGAACTAAATTCAAGAATGCTTTCCTCTGAGCATCCACGTAACTGGCCCCAACGTACTTTCCTTGGAACGTCAGCTTAAATAAATCCCAATCAACTCGGCCCGCCGAAGTACCCTCTCTCACGGTGAGCCACCACTGATATGCCTCATCCGGCGAGACAAGACGCCTTCACTTCTCATCCGCCGTGCACCCGGATCATCCATAATTCTCTCGACTGCCTCTAGCCAATACTCAGCCACATTTGGAGCTACTCCAGAAATACCTCTAAACATTTCAGCTCCAATAGCTCGGAGTCGCTCAGAGATGGACTTCCGAGTTACTGCTCCACTGCTTGCCCCAGCCACTCGTTCCAACACACGCAACATTGCCTGAGACAGGGCATCATCTCCACCAGTTCTGTCTTGTGGTCCCGTTTCTGCCACAGGTGATGCAGGCACTTCACCCTCAAGCTCATATCCTGCTTTCGAGAACTCAGCTTCAACACCTCAGCCTCTACCACGGCCACGTGCACCACGTCCACGTCTAGCACTCATGTCTAACGTTTCATCTTATCTGATTACAAATTTTATGCATTAGCATTTCTTCCACTGTTTATTACCGAGTAGTTTTATGAAGATAAGATTATAAGTAGTTTTTTCCGCAAGCACAAGTATTCCTAGAGTTTCTCATTTCTACTGTAAAGTTTCTTAATTTCATCATCCATAGCAACATATTCACATAATACATCCACTTTATACAGATCACTTAACCATCAGAAAACTTACCTGGCGGACTTGGGCCGGAGACTCGGGTGCCATACTTCCAGAAAATAGGTTCATATAAATATATATATTTTTAAATCATCTTAAATACAAAATTTGGAAAATGTTTTGAACCCAAAACCCAAGGCCGAGCTTTTGAAACTTGGCTCTGATACCAAATTGTAACACCCTAAACCCGGCCCAAACACTACGACTGGATCTGGCATGTCACTAGGAGAAATTTAGAAAGTTTCACAAGTTTCAGAAGAATTCTAGTTCATTATAAAATCTCAAGCCTCGTGGCTCAGTTGAAAACCCGTTATTTATTTGGGTTACAAACTTATTTAGCCAAGCCCCTAAAATTAGGTGACATTTGAAAACATTTACCGATTATTCGACTATTAGTTTAGTAGTAAAATCCCTTTTTATTTATAAGAAATGTTATTTGGCAGGTTGTAAAGAAATCTTCAGTTTGCATTTTATTTGTAAAACGTCCCATTAAGCAGTTTGTAATTAATATGTCCAAAATTTAAAACCCGGAAGAAAATTATCCAATCTTGAAGTGGCCTTATTACAAATCAAAGAAAATCCCCAAAAGCGGCAAATGATAAATTAAATAAAGTAAAGTTTTAATAGTAAACCCATGCGTGGCCACCTCGAGTCCCCTCCAGCCCAATCCATAAAGCTAAGAATCACATGCAATCATTTAAACAAAAGAGTGAGTCACCAGACTCAGTGTGCAATTAGTCCACATATTCCACAAATGGGCCCTAGCCCCAAAGCACCACTGGCCGAAGCCTAATCAATATAACATAACCAGATAATCAATATGATAACCCAACCGAACCTAATTTCTATCCTCTACACTCCGCTCCATATGTCCAACCTCAACACACCTGTGGGGATTTCTACAATCAACCCTCCATCCTCTACACTCCTCTTTGGCAGTCTTGCTGACAGACACATTGCTCAAAGTCAATATAATGTGGTCTAGCCACCGATCAACATGTGATCCAATCACCGATACGGTAATATGGTACCAAGCCGTCATTTAGTGTGACAATGTCACGGATATACACTTCCCCTTTATATCATTAATATCCCAAATCCCATGCACATGCAACATAGTATAGCAAACAGGTCATATGATGTTATACATACAATATTTAGTGTACACACATAGTCATGCCATCAACAATAATTATGAAGTCAAACCATAATATACTGACCTGGAGTTTCGGTTTTACCCACCATGGGTAGCTTAATCACCCTTACCGAGATTTTTGGCTTTCAAGTATCACACATACACGATTTATACAAAAAGGAAATAGTGTGGTAATTACACACCTGTAAACACGCAAGACTATACAATCGATCTTGCTAACGTCCACACTCGCAGAGATCACAGCGATCTGCTTATCCCTTTCAGAAGCCGGCCCACACCCCACTGGCCAATCTCGAACTGCTGACACCGCACGTCTCTTGAATTTAGGGGTAAGGACTACGTGTCCAACCCCCTCCTTTGTTCGGCTGGTACTTGATTCCATAAAAAAGATCTTGGTCAGAAGATCGGGTTAAAACATCGAAGCAGAGAATTTAAGGATATACGCTTAATAATATAACGATTTCTTACCTAAGTCGATAGAACCTGGAGGCTATTACACCTGGATTAGTAAGTCACTGAAGTCCCTACACAAACTCCATATTAGAATCGGCCCTCAAAGATATGGATTAGAAAGAGTGGCCTTTCGGCCAAAGAAATACAGAACATGGTTAACCCCATCGGTTACCAACCAAATAGAGATTAAGAGAGAATAGAGAAAGAAACTGGCGCTTACCACTTAACAGGAAGGAACCGATTTGAAAGGAAGATAGAAGGATAAGTGGCGGTACTTCACTGAAACAAGAATCGAACAAAGAGATATGAACACTAAAAGGGATTCGGCAAATCAAGAAGATAAGAACAACTCAGGGAGAAAGAAGATAAGATAGGCTTTGGTTTAAAAAGAAATAGAGAGAAGATGCGAGAAGAATTGGCTATGGAGGTTCGGCTTACCAAGAAGATAAAGAAGGGGTTGAAGAACAAAAGTTTCGGCCTTGAAAGAATAAACTTTGCAATAATAGTGATAAAAAGTGACTAGAGAATGAAGCACTATTGTTTCGGCAATGGAGTAAGAACAACAGGGATGCTACGGCTTGGAGTAAATGAGGGAATAAGCAAAAAGAAGCATGGAAGCTAAGAGGGTTCGGCAAGAGGGAATGAAAGCTGCACACACATTACCAAAATGCTAAAAGAGGAGGAGATGGTTTCGGTTTAGGCTAAAAGAAGAATGAATAAAGACCTTAGGAATTTTCGGCTATTCAAAGAAAAAGAACAAAATTGCCCAAAATGCATCACACCCAAATGCCGAAAAGAGAGCTCACTACACCTAAAGCTAACCCTTCAAAATTTCGGCACCTATACTCACCAAACCGAATGCCACCCTCCAACACAACCAAAAATTCGGCCATTCCCCTTTCACATCCCTACATTCACTCTTGATCACATATTTGAAACAATTTGAATTATTCAAAATCCCCTTTTTACTCTAGTCCATCCTTTTGAAATATTTGACTAAGTCCATCACCACTTCTCAAGGCTCCTAACCGAATCCCTCATCCCAGCTTCTTAGGCGCATAAGCAAAAAAAAATAACATTCCACATTGCTGACTACGCGAATCGAACCTATTCCCTCACTGCTCCCCCCTGAGGCGTCACTTACCTGCACCTTAAGTGGCGCCTCATTGCCACTTTACCATTTTGATTCTTGTGCCCCCAAACACAAGCTATAAACCTTAAGTCCTATCCCAGACAGCTCCCCTTCTAAAGTACCCAAATTTGAAATTTTGGCCAAGGTTCTCACTTAACCCCGAGCCTTCCCGGGGACCCCAAACACACTGAAACAACAAACGAAGCATACCAAACACACAGATATAAAGTAAATGCAAAGCCCTTAAATCCCGAATGTTACATTACTTGCTGACAAATCAAGCATTTGGAAACGAACTCTGAAATATCTTTCTTCATTCTCGGCCACCAATATTGTTGCTTCAAGTCATTATACATCTTTCTACCACCCGGATGTACAGATAAACATCCATTATGGGCCTCACGCAAAATTCCCTGAATAAGCTCTTCCTTTCTCGGTACACAAACTCTATCTTTGAACATCAGACTTCCATTGGGATTAATCCGGAAATCAGACTCAACATCTGTCTCGCACTGAGCTCTCTTGACTTGCAATCCACTATCTTCTTTTTTAGCTTCAATGATCTCTTGGAGGAAAATTGGTCTAACTCTCAACTCAGCTAGAATAGAACCATCGTTGGATAAAGTCATCCGTGAATTCAATGCCCTTAATGCAAATAGGGACTTTCTACTCAAAGCGTCAGCGACCACATTCGCCTTCCCAGGATGGTAGTCAATGACTAATTCATAGTCTTTTATCAACTCTAACCATCTCCACTGCCTTAAGTTCAACTCTTTCTGCGTCATCAAGTACTTCAAACTTTTGTGATCGGTGAAGATCCGACATCTCTCACCATATAGGTGGTGTCTCCATATCTTCAATGCGAAGACTATGGCAGCCAACTCTAGATCGTGGGTCAGATAATTCTTCTCATGTGGCTTCAACTGTCTTGAGGTGTAAGCAATCACTTTGCCTTCTTGCATAAGTACACAGCCTAATCCATTTAAGGATGCATCATTGTAAATCACAAATTCTTTCCCTATCTTAGGTTGTATTAAAACTGGAGCTTCTGTCAACGTCGCTTTCAGTTTCTCGAAACTTTTTTGGCATCTTTCTGTCCACTCAAACTTCACATTTTTCTGTAACAATTTGGTCATCGGGGTTGCAATCATAGAAAACCCCTTGACGAATCATCTATAATAGCCAGCTAGGCCTAGGAAACTTCTAACCTCAGAGACATTTCTCAGTGGGTTCCAGTCCATTATGGCCGAAATCTTACTTGGATCTACTCGGACTCCATCTCCCGAGACAATATGTCCCAGAAATTCTACTTTCTTGAGCCAAAATTCACTTTTACTGAACTTGGCATATAATTGATTTTCTCAAAGAGTCTCAAAATCGTCCGTAGGTGCTCAAAGATGCTCATTCTCATCTCGGGAATAAATTAGTATGTCGTCAATGAAAACGACATTGCAAACTTGTCGAGGTATGGTCTAAAAATGCGGTTCATTAAGTCCATGAATACCACAGGAGCATTGGTCAAACCAAAAGGCATGACTAAAAATTCATAATGCCCATACCTTGTTCGAAAAGTTGTCTTAGACACATCTGATTCCTTTACTCTTAACTGATAGTACCCTGATCTCAAGTTTATTTTGGAGAACACAGTGGCTCATTTCAATTGATCGAACAAATCATCGATCCTAGGCAATGGGTACTTGTTCTTCACTGTCACTTTATTTAGTTGACGGTAATCTATGCACAACCTCATGGTGCCATCTTTCTTTTTCACAAATAAAATAGGAGCACCCTAGGGAGAACAACTTGACCTAGCAAAGCCTTTATCTATCAACTCTTGCAACTGTGACTTCAGCTCCTTTAACTCCGTTGGAGCTATTCTGTAAGTAGTAATAGATATTGGTACAGTCCCGGGAGCTAGCTCAATGCTGAACTCAACCTCTCTAACTGGTGGTAGTCCTGATAATTCTTTGGGAAAAACATCCACGTACTCACATACTATTGGTACTGACTCAATCTTGAACTCTGTTTCTTTATCATTCATCATAAAGGCCAAATATGCTTCATACCCCTTTCTTACGTATCTCTGTACCGTCATGTGAAAAATCATTGCCGGTGATTTAGTTTGCTCATCTGATTCTATATGGAGAGTATCCCCATTCTCACATCTCATCTCAATATGTTTCTTCCCACAATTAACTATTACATCATGAGTGGTCAACCAGTCCATACCAAGAATGATGTCAAACCCATCAAATGGTAGCAACATAAGATTTGCTTTAAAGTAATGACCTCTAATCATTAATGGACAACCTTTACATACTTCATCAACTAACACACTCTTGCCTAAAGGATTAGACACCTTAATCGTAAATTGCAGAGAATCTATAGGCATATTCATACTGGATACTAGTTTCATACAAATGTAAGAGTGTGTGGATCCGGGATCTATTAAAGCAATAACTTTGATATCATAAAGAGAAAAGGTACCCGTAATAACATCAGGAGAATATGCCTCTTCGCGAGCGCGAATGGCATAAGTCCTCGTAGGTGCCCTACCCTCGGGTCTCGCAGCCTGCTCTCTAAGGTTACCTCTTCCACTTGCCCCACTTCCTGGGTTCCTCTGCGGTCTTCCTCTGACCACACTCCCAGATCTCGGGTTCTGAGCTCTATCTTCTTTCATTGTCTCTGGACAATCTTTTATGTAGTGGTCCTGGGAACCACATCTGAAACATGTATTTTCATGTGCTCGACATTCTCTAAGATGACGTCTGCCACCCTGTGGGCATTCGGGTCTATCCGATTAGATGTTCCCCACACTAGCAACTGAGGTTGTCTGTGCCTTACTTCTCGAATACTACTTACTCTTGTCCTTCCTTGAAAACCCAGTGGAAGTAGCCGATCGGGTGGAGAAATCTCTTGACTTCTTGGATGTGGATTGGAATGACTTATTCCACTGTCTCTTTTTAGAGTCACGAGACTCTATTTCAGACTTTTTCTTCTCCTTTACTAGTTGTTCGGCTTTACAAGCCCTCTCTACTAGCACAAACAATTCCTTCAGTTCTAAGACAGCAACAAACAATTTGATGTCCTCATTTAGCCCATCTTCAAATCTCTTACTCATGATAGCCTCGATGGACACGCATTCTCGAGCGTATTTGCTGAGCCGTACAAACTCACACTCATAATCAGTCACAGACATCTTGCCTTGCTTTAACTCTAGAAATTCCTTTCTTTTTTGGTCCACAAACCTTTGACTGATATACTTTTTCTTGAACTCTTCCTGGAAGAATTCCCATGTGATCTTTTCCCTCGGTACCACCGACACAAGGGTGTTCCACCATTGGTAAGCAGAATCTCTTAACAGAGAGACTACACACTTAATGCATTCCTCAGGCGTGCATGACAAGTCATTAAATACCCTGATAGTATTTTCTATCCAGAACTCAGCCTTTTTTGGATCATCATCTTTTCTAGCCCGGAATTCTTCTGCCCCATGTTTCTGATTCTATCAACTGGAGGCTTCTCTCCTCTTACCACCTCTACTACTTGAGGGACTACTGGGATAGGTTGAGGAAGAGGTGGGGGTGGATGGGGTTGCGCATTCGGGTTCGTACGAACGAACTTCGTATACCATGTATTCATCATATGAAGGAAGGCTTCTCTAGCCTCTTCTCCTCCTTCTTGACTCACCGTAGTGGGTCTATTCTCATTCTCGTTCGGCACCGTCCCTTCAGCGGGAGCCGGTGCGTTACTTTCTACGTTATCCGCCACAGCTCTATCGGGATCCATTTACTAAATGTATAAACATAATTTAAGTCGTCAGGAGTCGTCACACTATCATTATAAAAACATTCTTACGTATGTCATGTATAGCTAGACTCGTGCTCGTGCTACGTTAATCCTAGAACCGACTAAACCGTAGCTCTGATACCACTAAATGTAACACCCTATACCCAAGTCTAAGACTAAGACTGGATACGAGACATTACCATGCTTGAACTCACATAAACATGAACTTACGGCTATAAAATTTCGTTCCGAATTAAAAACTTCTTTTTCTTAGTCAAATCAGACATTTCATGGGCCTACGAGGCCTCAGACTTACGTCCCGAAACTTTTGGAACTCATCTGGAAACTTTCTCTCCAAACAGGGGTCACACGTCCGTGTGACTTGGGACACGCCCGTGCACCCCTAAAACATGCCCGTGGCTTTCACCCCTGGTGGATACAGGAAAATTACACACGGCCTGGACACGCCCGTGGCCCAAAACCGTGCCTAAAACCCCAGCATTCTGCCAATGCCCCACGGCCAAGGCACACGCCCGTGCTTACCACCCGTGGTGCACACTGACTACCTTAACACGGCCTAGAGTCTAGACACACGCCCGTGTAGCTAGCCCGTGGCCTATTCTGACTTAAGATACAAAGGTGCAGGGTGCACACGGCCTAGACACACGCCCGTGTGTCCATCCGTGTGGGCACTTAGAGGCTATTTACCAAGCCAATTGCCACCCTAAAATCAAGACCAAACTCATGCTCAATTTAGCAACTCAAGTATTACATCTAACATGAACAAGGATGCATACTTCATTGATAAATTAAAACATACATACTTAATCATTCATGACTCATCTCTTTGGCCATATACAAAAAGAATGCTAAGCTTGATAGCCAACACTTTGGCTAGTTTTAAAACATAACTCAAAATGAAATGTTTCCTATATATGCCATACTTAATATAAACAACTTGGCTATACCAAAATAGCGATTGATAGTGTGCTCCGAGCTCGGGGACGATGATCCACGAGATTAGCTTATGGGACTACATGGAAAGAAAGAATAAAGGGCGTAAGCATTTAGCTTAGTAAGTTTGCATGTAATTCTCATAGCAATATATTTGCTTAACATTAACCATTCATCATAAACAATGGCATTATGAAATCTCAAGTATTTAAGCTTACTTACTCTTACTGATTCTTACATATCTCATGGTACTTACTATTCTCATGCTCATTTGCGGTAACAAGATACCTGTATCACTTGATCACATAGACCAGTATACTTTACTATGATAAGCATAATCTCAACTTCATCATTCATATCATGAATAGTACTCTTACTTAACTCTGACTAGCATAACTTGATAATAACTTTACTTACTTAACTTTCTTACTTTCTCATTTAATCTTTACTCTTTTGCCCGATGAATTTCTATGAATAACCGAGGATACTGAATCTCATCCCACATAACTGGATGCCGAAGCCATATCCTCGATATGGTCTTACATGGGATCTCTCATCTTGGTATTGATGCCATGTCTTGACATGGACTTACTCAAAGTCTTCCTTGTGTGTTCCCTCGGGAACTTACCATTGCCATGTCTTGACATGGTCTTACTTGGTATCTTTACTCATGAACTGGTCAATGCCGAGCCTTGGCTTGGACTTACATGAAATCTTTCTTGTTACTCACCAATGCCATGCCTTGGCTTGGACCTACATGGAATCTCTACCTCATGATAGCTTTTCAATGCCAAGACTTGTCTTGGACTTACATGACATCTTTGCTTGGAGACTCACCAATGCCATGCCTTGGCTTGGGATTACATGGGTCTTCATCTCATAATAACTCTTCAATGCCAAGACTTGTCTTGGTCTTACATGATAACTTGCTTGATTGCCGATGCCATGCCTTGGCTTGGTCTTATACGGACTTTCTCATTTCATGTGATAGATCGAGTATCCTAGGTAATTCAACTTCAATCGGGACTTTCTCATGCTTAATCTCATTATCTTCTTTGTTTATCATAACATCAAACAATTTCATGGTAATATTGTACATTATGCTAAGCAGTTCAATGATATAAATCATAAAGCTTAGAAATCGTACAAACTTACCTCAATATACAAAATGTATGTAGATATGCAATTTAGTCCTCGACTTTGTTCTTGCCTCGGTTTCGATCCGGGCTTCATTTTTCCTTGATCTATAATAATAATTAGATCATTTAATACTCATATTGACTAAATTGACTCTTAACTCATACTTTGGCAAAATTACTATTTTGCCCCTAAACTTTCTCATATTTGCACTTTTGCCCCTAGGCTCGTAAAATAATTCTCATTCAACTTTATTAAACATCATGTTTAGATGATTCATTTTCTCTACTATAACAATCATCAATTCTCACTATTTCTAATAGGTATGACCAATTTCATAACTATTACAAATTAGTCCATACTATCATTTTTCATGAAATTCACTAAGGAAAAGATGTTTATCTAACATCAAACTCCCATAATCTTCCATAAAATATCATTTTACAAGCATGATACACATGGGTAGATTTTTGAACATGCTTCTTAGCTCATCTTATAGCTAAAAATAGCTAATTCATAATACAAGGACTCCAAAAATACGAAGAATATTAAAAACGGGGCTAGGATGACTTACTTGCAAGCTTCAAAAATTTGAAGAACCCTAGCTATGGAGTCTCCCAATTTTCGGCACAAGGAAGAAGATGAATGAAATTTTTATCATCTTTTTCCCATTTTATTCATTTAATTGGTAAATGACCAAAATGCCCTTCTCTTTAAAAATTTACAATTTACTAACTCATGTCTATTTTTGTCCAAAACTTATAATTTGGGAAAATTGCTATTTAAGGACTTCTAATTAATATTCTAAAGCTATTTCATACAAAAAGCTTCTAGAAACTCATATTTTGCAACTTTTACAATTTAGTCCTATTTGATCATTCCATGTCAATTTCACAAAATTTCTACATGGAACTTTAATACTATCATGAAAACATGTCATAAACCTTAAGAACTCAATTTACTAACTCAGATTTGTGGTCTCGCACCACTATTCCGACTAGTCCCTGAATCGGGCTGTTATAATTCTCCCCCTCTTAGGAATTTTCGTCCTCGAAAATCTTACCAAAAAAAGTTTTGGGTCTTTGGTTTCTCATGCTCTCTTCTGGTTCCCACGTAGCTTCTTCTATTCCATGTATTTGCCACAATACTTTTACCAGGCAATACTTTTATTCCTTAGCTACTTGACTTCCCGAGCTAAAACCTTAATTGGTTCTTCACCATAAGTCATGTCGGGATGAATCTCTATCTCTGACTGGGAATTACATGTGAAGGATCTGATCGGTAGCGTCTCAACATTGACATGTGAAACACATTGTGAATCTTTTATAACTCTGATGGCAAAGCCAATCGATAAGCTACCGGCCCAACTCTTTCAGTAATCTCGTATGGTCCGATAAAACGAGGACTCAACTTTCCTTTACGGCCAAATCTGAGAACTTTTCTCCATGGTGACACTTTCAAGAAAACTTTATCTCCGACTTGATACTCTATCTCTTTTCTCTTTAAGTCTGAATAGGACTTCTGTGTATCTGATGCAGCTTTTAAACATTCTCGTATCGCTTTCACTTTCTCTTCAGCTTCTCTAACCAAATCAACCCCGTGAATTTGGTTTTCCTTGAGTTCAGTCCAGAATAAAGGTGTTCTCGCACTTACGCCCATATAGAGCCTCATAAGGCGCCATCTTTAAACTCGACTGAAAACTATTATTGTAGGCAAACTCTACCAATGGGAGAAACTTTTCCCAACTGCCTCGAAATTCAAGAATACAACATCTGAGCATATCCTCGAGTACTTGAATTAACCTCTCCGACTGACCGTCAGTTTGAGGATGAAAAGCGATAATAAAGTTCAACTTTGTACCCAAGGCCTCTTGCAAATTCTTCCAAAATATGGATGTAAACCTCGGATCTCTATCCGAGATGATTGACAACTTGAACACCGTGAAGCCTTACTATTTCTCAAACGCATAAGTTTGCCAACTTGTCTAGTGAGTAATCAACTCGTCTGGTATAAAATGGGCTGACTTCGTAAGTCTATCAACCACGACCCATACAAACATCTTTCTTGCTCGTAGACAACGGTAAACCCGTTACAAAATCCATAGTAACACGGTCACATTTCCACTCGGAACCAAAATGGGTTGAAGCAAACCCGAAGGTACACGTGTTCACTTTTTACTTGCCGACAAATCAAGCATTTGGAAACGAACTCAAATATCTTTCTTCATTCTCGGCCACCAATATTGTTGCTTCAAGTCATTATACATCTTGGTACCACCCGGATGTACAGATAAACATCCGTTATGGGCCTCATGCAAAATTCCCTGAATAAGCTCTTCCTTTCTCAGTATACAAACTCTATCTTTGAACATCAGACTTCCATTGGGATTAATCTGGAAATCAGACTCAACATCTATCTCGCACTGAGCTCTCTTGACTTGCAATCCACTATCTTCTTTTTGAGCTTCAATGATCTATTGGAGGAAAATTGGTCTAGCTCTCAACTCAGCTAGAATAGAACCATCGTCGGATGAAGTCATCCGTGAATTCAATGCCCTTAATGCAAATAGGGACTTTCTACTCAAAGCGTCGGTGACCACATTCGCCTTCCCGGGATGGTAGTCAATGACTAATTCATACTCTTTTATCAACTCTAACCATCTCCACTGCCTTAAGTTCAACTCTTTTTGCGTCATCAAGTACTACAAACTTTTGTGATCGGTGAAGATCCGACATCTCTCACCATATAGGTGGTGTCTCCATATCTTCAATGCGAAGACTATGGCAACCAACTCTAGATCGTGGGTCGGATAATTCTTCTCATGTGGCTTCAACTATCTTGAGGCGTAAGCAATCACTTTGCCTTCTTGCATAAGTACACAGCCTAATCCATTTAAGGATGTATCGTTGTAAATCACAAATTCTTTCCTTGTCTAAGGTTGTACTAAAATTGGAGCTTCTGTCAATATCGCTTTCAGTTTCTTGAAACTTTGTTGGCATCTTTCTGTCCACTCAAACTTCACATTTTTCTGTAACAATTTGGTCATCGGGGTTGCAATCATAAAAAACCCCTTGACGAATCGTCTATAATAGCCAGCTAGGCCTAGGAAACTTCTAACCTCAGAGACATTTCTCGGTGGGTTCCAGTCCATTATGGCCAAAATCTTACTTGGATCTACTCGGACTCCATCTCCCGAGACAATATGTCCCAGAAATCCTACTTCCTTGAGCCAAAATTCACTTTTACTGAACTTGACATAAAATTTATTTTCTCAAAGAGTCTGTAAAACTGTTCGTAGGTGCTCAGCATGCTCATTCTCATCTCGGGAATAAATCAGTATGTCGTCAATAAAAATAACTACAAACTTATCGAGGTATGGTCTAAAAATGCGGTTCATTAAGTCCATGAATACCGCAGGAGCATTGGTCAAACCAAAAGGCATGACTAAAATTTCATAATGCCCATACCTTGTTCGAAAAGCTGTCTTAGAAACATCTGATTCCTTTACTTTTAACTGATAGTACCCTGATCTCAAGTCTATTTTGGAGAATACAGTGGCTCCTTTCAATTGATCGAACAAATCATCGATCCTAGGCAATGGGTACTTGTTCTTCACTGTCACTTTATTTAGTTGACGGTAATCTATGCACAATCTCATGGTGCCATCTTTCTTTTTCACAAATAAAATGGGAGCACCCCAGGGAGAACAACTTGACCTAGCAAAGCCTTTATCAGTCAACTCTTGCAACTGTGACTTCAGCTCCTTTAACTCCGTTGGAGCCATTCTATAAGGAGTAATAGATATTGGTACAGTACCGGGAGCTAGCTCAATGCTGAACTCAACCTCTCTAACTGGTGGTAGTCTTGGTAATTCTTCGGGAAAAACATCCACGTACTCACATACTATTGGTACTGACTCAATCTTTAACTCTGTTTCTTTATCATTCATCACAAAGGCCAAATATGCTTCATACCCCTTTCTTACGTATCTCTATACCGTCATGTGAAAAATCATTGCCAGTGATTTAGTTTGCTCATCTGATTCTATATGGAGAGTATCCCCATTCTCACATCTCATCTCAATATATTTCTTCCCACAATTAACTATTACATCATGAGTGGTCAACCAGTCCATACCAAGAATGATGTCAAACTCATCAAATGGCAGCAACATAAGATTTGCTTTAAAGTAATGACCTCTAATCATTAATGGACAACCTTTACATACTTCATCAACTAACACACTCTTGCCTAAAGGATTAGACACCTTAATCGTAAATTCTGTAGAATCTATAGGCATATTCATACTGGATACTAGTTTCATACAAATGTAAGAGTGTGTGGATCCGGGATCTATTAAAGCAATAACTTTGATATCATAAAGAGAAAAGGTACCCGTAATAACATCGGAGAAAGATGCCTCTTCGCAGCGCCGAATGGCATAAGTCCTCGCAGGCGCCCTGCCCTCGGGTCTCGCAGCCTGCTCTCTAGGGTTACCTCTTCCACTTGCCCCACTTCATGGGTTCCTCTGCGGTCTTCCTCTGACCACACTCCTAGATCTCGGGTTCTGAGCTCTATCTTCTTTCATTATCTCTGGACAATCTTTTATGTAGTGGTCCTGAGAACCACATCTGAAACATGCATTTTCATGTGCTCGACATTCTCCAAGATAACGTTGCCACCCTGTGGGCATTCGGGTCTATCCGATCGGATGTTCCCCACACTAGCAACTGAGGTTGTCTGTGCCTTACTTCTCGAATACTGCTTACTCTTGTCCTTCCTTGAAAACCCAGTGGAAGTAGCCGATCGGATGGAGAAATCTCTTGACTTCTTGGATGTGGATTGGAATGACTTATTCCACTGTCTCTTTTTAGAGTCATGAGACTCTATTTCAGACTTTCTCTTCTCCTTTACTAGTTATTTGGCTTTACAAGCCCTCTCTACTAGCACAACAAATTCCTTCAGTTCTAGGACAGCAACAAACAATTTGATGTCCTTATTTAGCCCATCTTCAAATCTCTTACTCATGACGGCCTCGGTGGACACGCATTCTCGAGCGTGTTTGCTGAGCCGTACAAACTCACGCTCATAATCAGTCACAGACATCTTGCCTTGCTTTAACTCTAGAAATTCCTTTCTTTTCAGGTCCATGAACCTTTGATTGATATACTTTTTCTTGAACTCTTCCTGGAAGAATTCCCATGTGATCTTTTCCCTCGGTAACCGACACAAGGGTGTTCCACCATTGGTAAGAAGAATCTCTTAACAGAGAGACTACACACTTCATGCATTCCTCAGGCGTGCATGACAAGTCATTAAATACCCTGATAGTATTTTCTATCCAGAATTCAGCCTTTTCTGGATCATCATCTTTTCTAGCCCGGAATTTTTCTGCCCCATATTTCCTGATTCTATCAACTGGAGGCATCTTTCCTCTTACCACCTCTACTACTTGAGGGGCTACTGGGATAGGTTGAGGAATAGGTGGGGGTGGAGGTGGTTGCGCATTTGGGTTCGTACGAACGAACTTCGTATACCTTGTATTCATCATATGAAGGAAGGCTTCTCTAGCCTCTTCTCCTCTTTCTTGACTCACCGTAGTGGGTCTATTCTCATTCTCGTTCAGTACCGTCCCTTCAGCGGGAGCCGGTGCATTACTTTCTACGTCATCCGCCACAGCTCTATCGGGATCCATTTACTAAATGTATAAACATAATTTAAGTCGTCAGGAGTCGTCACACTATCATTATAAAAACATTCTTACGTATGGCATGTATAGCTAGACTCATGCTCGTGCTACGTTAGTCCTAGAACTGACTAAACCGTAGCTCTAATACCACTAAATGTAACACCCCATACCCGAGTCCGAGACTAAGACTGGATACGAGACATTACCATGCTTGAACTCACTTAAACATGTACTTCCGGCTATAAAATTTTGTTCCGAATTAAAAATTTCTCTTTCTTAGTCAAATCAGACATTTCATGGGCCTACGAGGCCTAAGACTTATGTCCCAAAACTTTCAGAACTCATCTGGAAACTTTCTCTCCAAACAGGGGTCACACGTCCGTGTGACTTGGGACACGCCCGTGCACCCCTAAAACATGCCTGTGTCTTTCACCCGTGTGGATACTGGCAAATTACACACGGCCTGGACACGCCCGTGGCCCAAAACCGTGCCTAAAACCTCAGCATTCTGCCAATGCCCCACGGCCAAGGCACACGCCCGTGCTTACCACCCGTGGTGCACACTGACTACCTTAACACGGCCTAGAGTCTAGACACACGCCCGTGTAGCTAGCCCGTGGCCTATTCTGACTTAAGATACAAAGGTGCAGGGTGCACACAGCCTAGACACACGCCCGTGTGTCCATCCGTGTGGGCACTTAGAGGCTATTTACCAAGCCAATTGCCACCCTGAAATCAAGACCAAACTCATGCTCAATCCAGCAACTCAAGTATTACATCTAACATGAACAAGGATGCATACTTTATTGATAGATTAAAACATACATACTTAATCATTCATGACTCATCTCTTTGGCCATATACCAAAAGAATGCTAAGCTTGATAGCCAACACTTTGGCTAGTTTTAAAACATAACTCAAAATGAAATGTTTCCTATACATGCCATACTTAATATAAACAACTTGGCTATACCAAAATAGTGATTGGTAGTGTGCTCCGAGCTCCGGTGACGATGATCCACGAGATTAGCTTGGCGGGACTACATGGAAAGAAAGAATAAAGGACGTAAGCATTTATCTTAGTAAGTTTGCATGTAATTCTCATAGCAATATATTTGCTTAACATTAACCATTCATCATAAACAATGGCATTATGAAATCTCAAGTATTTAAGCTTACTTACTCTTACTGATTCTTACATATCTCATGGTACTTACTATTCTCATGCTCAAATGCGGTAACAAGATACTGTATCACTTGATCACATAGACCAAAGATACTTTACTATGATAAGCATAATCTCAACTTCATCATTCATATCATGAATAGTACTCTTACTTAACTCTGACTAGCATAACTTGATAATAACTTTACTTACTTAACTTTCTTACTTTCTCATTTAATATTTACTCTTTTGCCCGATGAATTTCTATGAATAACCGAGGATACTGACTCTCATCCCACATAACTCGATGCCGAAGCCATATCCTCGATATGGTCTTACATGGGATCTCTCATCTTGGTATTGATGCCATGTCTTGACATGGACTTACTCAAAGTCTTCCTTGTGTGTTCCCTTGGGAACTTACCATTGCCATGTCTTGACATGGTCTTAATTGGTATCTTTACTCATGAACTGGTCAATGCCGAGCCTTGGCTTGGACTTACATGAAATCTTTCTTGTTACTCACCAATGCCATGCCTTGGCTTGGACTTACATGGAATCTCTACCTCATGATAGCTTTTCAATGCCAAGACTTGTCTTGGACTTACATGACATCTTTGCTTGGAGACACACCAATGCCATGCCTTGGCTTGGGCTTACATGGGTCTTCATCTCATAATAACTCTTCAATGCCAAGACTTGTCTTGGTCTTACATGATAACTTGCTTGATTGCCGATGCCATGCCTTGGCTTGGTCTTATACAGACTTTCTCATTTCATGTGATAGATCGAGTATCCTATGTAATTCAACTTCAATCGGGACTTTCTCATGCTTAATCTCATTATCTTCTTTGTTTATCATAACATCAAAAAATTTCATGGTAATATTGTACATTATGCTAAGCAGTTCAATGATATAAATCATAAAGCTTAGAAATAATACAAACTTACCTCAATATACAAAATGTATGTAGATATACAATTTAGTCCTCGACTTTATTCTTGCCTCGGTTTCGATCCGGGCTTCATTTTGCCTTGATCTATAATAATAATTAGATCATTTAATACTCATATTGACTAATTTTGACTCTTAACTCATACTTTGGCAAAATTACTATTTTGCCCCTAAACTTTCTCATATTTTCACTTTTGCCCCTAGGCTCGTAAAATAATTCTCATTCAACATTATTAAACATCATGTTTAGCTGATTCATTTTGTCTACTATAACAATCATCAATTCTCACTATTTCTAATAGGTATGACCAATTTCATAACTATTACAAATTAGTCCATATTATCATTTTTCATAAAATTCACTAAGGAAAAGATGTTTATCTAACATCAAACTCCTATAATCTTCCATAAAATATCATTTTACAAGCATGATACACATGGGTAGATTTTTGAACATGCTTCTTAGCTCATCTTATAGCTAAAAATAGCTAATTCATAATACAAGGACTCCAAAAATACGAAGAATATTAAAAACGGGGCTAGGATGACTTACTTGCAAGCTTCAAAAATTTGAAGAACCCTAGCTATGGAGTCTCCCAATTTTCGGCACAAGGAAGAAGATGAATGAAATTTTTATCATCTTTTTCCAATTTTAATCATTTAATTGGTAAATGACCAAAATGCCCTTCTCTTTAAAAATTTACAATTTACTAACTCATGTCCAGTTTTGTCCAAAACTTATAATTTGGGCAAATTGCTATTTAAGGACTTCTAATTAATATTCTAAAGCTATTTCATACAAAAAGCTTCTAGAAACTCATATTTTGCAACTTTTGCAATTTAGTCCTATTTGATCATTCCATGTCAATTTCACAAAATTTATACATGGAACTTTAATACTATCATGCAAACATGTCATAAACCTTAAGAACTCAATTTACTAACTCAGATTTGTGGTCTCGCACCACTATTCTGACTAGGCCTTGAATCGGGCTGTTACATTGACTACCATCCCGGGAAGGCGAATGTGGTCGCTGACGCTTTGAGTAAAAAGTCCCTATTTGCATTAAGGGCATTGAATTCACGGATGACTTTATCCGACGATGGTTCTATTCTAGCTGAGTTGAGAGCTAGACCAATTTTCCTCCAAGAGATCATTGAAGCTCAAAAAGAAGATAGTGGATTGCAAGTCAAGAGAGCTCAGTACGAGACAGATGTTGAGTCTGATTTCTGGATTAGTCCCAATGGAAGTCTAATGTTCAAAGATAGAGTTTGTATACTGAGAAAGGAAGAGCTTATTCAGGAAATTTTGCGTGAGGCCCATAACAGATGTTTATCTGTACATCCGGGTGGTACCAAGATGTATAATGACTTGAAGCAACAATATTGGTGGCCGAGAATGAAGAAAGATATTTCAGAGTTCGTTTCCAAATGCTTGATTTGTCAGCAAGTAAAGGCTGAACACCAAGTACCTTCGGGTTTGCTTCAACCCATTTTGGTTCCAGAGTGGAAATGGGACCGTATTACTATGGATTTTGTAACGGGTTTACCGTTGTCTCCGAGCAAGAAAGATGCCGTATGGGTTGTGGTTGATAGACTTACGAAGTCATCCCATTTTATACCTGTACAAGTTGATTACTCACTAGACAAGTTGGCAAACTTGTACGTTTCAGAAATAGTAAGGCTTCACGGTGTTCCGTTGTCAATCATCTCGGATAGAGATCCGAGGTTTACATCCAGATTTTGGAAGAAGTTGCAAGAGGCCTTGGGTACAAAGTTGAACTTTAGTACCGCTTTTCATCCTCAAACTGACGGTCAGTCGGAGAGGTTAATTCAAGTACTTGAGGATATGCTCAGATGTTGTATTCTTGAATTCTGAGGCAGTTGGGAAAAGTTTCTCCCATTAGTAGAGTTTGCCTACAATAATAGTTTTCAGTCGAGTTTAAAGATGGCGCCTTATGAGGCTCTATATGGGCGTAAGTGCAGAACGCCTTTATTCTGGACTAAACTCAAGGAAAACCAAATTCACGGGGTTGATTTGGTTAGAGAAGTCAAGAGAAAGTGAAAGTGATACGAGAATGTTTAAAAGTCGCATCGATAGACAGAAGTCCTATTCGGACTTAAAGAGTAAAGAGATAGAGTATCAAGTCAGAGATAAAGTTTTCTTGAAAGTGTCACCATGGAGAAAAGTTCTCAGATTTGGCCGGAAAGGCAAGTTGAGTCCACGTTTTATTGGACCGTATGAGATTACCGAGAAAGTTGGGCCGGTAGCTTATCAATTGGCTTTGCCATCAGAGTTAGAAAAGATTCACGATGTGTTTCACGTGTCCATGTTGCGACGCTACCGATCAAATCCGTCACATGTAATTACCCCGTCAGAGATAGAGATTCATCTCGACATGACTTATGGTGAAAAACCAGTTAAGATTTTAGCTCGGGAAGTCAAGCAGCTAAGAAATAAAAGTATTGCCCTGGTAAAAGTATTGTGGCAAAGACATGGAATAGAAAAAGCTACGTGGGAACCAGAAAAGAGCATGAAAAACCAGTATCCAAACCTGTTTGCTGGTAAGATTTTCGAGGACGAAAATTCTTAAGAGGGGGAGAATTATAACAGCCCGATTTAGGGCCTAGTCGGAATAGTGGTGCGAGACCACAAATCTGAGTTAGTAAATTGAGTTCTTAAGGTTTATGACATGTTTGCATGATAGTATTAAAGTTCCATGTAGAAATTTTGTGAAATTGACATGGAATGATCAAATAGGACTAAATTGCAAAAGTTGCAAAATATGAGTTTCTAGAAGCTTTTTGTATGAAATAGATTTAGAATATTAATTAGAAGTCCTTAAATAGCAATTTTCCCAAATTATAAGTTTTGGACAAAAATGGACATGAGTTAGTAAATTGTAAATTTTTAAAGAGAAGGGCATTTTGGTCATTTACAAATTAAATGATTAAAATAGGAAAAAGATGATTAAAATTTCATTCATCTTCTTCCTTGTGCTGAAAATTGGGAGACTCCATAGCTAGGGTTCTTCAAATTTTTGAAGCTTGCAAGTAAGTCATCCTAGCCCCGTTTTTAATATTCTTCGTATTTTTGGAGTCCTCGTATTATGAATTAGCTATTTTTAGCTATAAGATGAGCTAAAAAGCATGTTCAAAAATCTACCCATGTGTATCATGCATGTAAAATGATATTTTATGGAAGATTATGGGAGTTTGATGTTAGATAAACATCTTTTCCTTAGTGAATTTCATGAAAAATGATGGTATGGACTAATTTGTAATAGTTATGAAATTGGTCATACCTATTAGGAATAGTGAGAATTGATGATTGTTATAGTAGAGAAAATGAATCAGCTAAACATGATGTTTAAGAAAGTTGAATGAGAATTATTTTACGAGCCTAGGGGCAAAAGTACAAATATGAGAAAGTTTAGGGGCAAATAGTAATTTTGCCAAAGTATGAGTTAAGAGTCAATTTAGTCAATATGAGTATTAAATGATCTAATTATTATTATAGATCAAGAAAAATGAAGCCCGGATCGAAACCGAGGCAAGAACAAAGTCGAGGACTAAATTGCATATCTACATACATTTTGTATATTGAGGTAAGTTTGTATGTTTTCTAAGCTTTATGATTAATATCATTAAATTGCTTAGTATAATGTAGAATATATTTTAAATTCCATGAGATTGTTTAATGATATGTTAAACAAAGAAATCAATGAGATCAAGCATGAGAAAGTCCCGATTGAAGTTGAATTACTTAGGATACTCGATCTATCACATGAAATGAGAAAGTCCGTATAAGACCAAGCCAAGGCATGGCATCGGCAATCAAGCAAGATATCATGTAAGACCAAGACAAGTCTTGGCATTGAAGAATTATTATGAGATGAAGACCCATATAAGCCCAAGCCAAAGCATGGCATTGGTGAGTCTCCAAGCAAAGTTATCATGTAAGTCCAAGACAAGTCTTGGCATTGAAAATCTATAAAGAGATAGAGATCCCATGTAAGTCCAAGCCAAGGCATGGCATTGGTGAGTAACAAGAAAGATTTCATGTAAGTCCAAGCCAAGGCTCGGCATTGACAAGTAAAGATACCAAGTAAGACCATGTCGAGACATGGCAATGGTAAGTTCCCAAGGGAACTCATAAGGAAGACTTCGTGTAAGCCCATGTCAAGACATGGCATCAATACCAAGTAAGAGATCCTATGTAAGGCTATATCTAGGATATAGCATTGGCATCAAGACGCAAGTGTTTTGAGATTTAGTATCCTCTGTTATTCATAGTAATTCATCGGGCAAAAGAGTAAAGATTAAATGAGAAAGTAAGAAAGTTAAGTAAGTAAAGTTATTATCAAGTTATGCTAGTCAGAGTTAATTAAGAGTATTATTCATGATATGAATGATGAAGTTGAGATTATGCTTATCATAGTAAAGTATACTGATCTATGTGATCAAGTGTACAGATATCTTGTTACCGTACGAGCATGAGAATAGTAAGTACCATGAGATATGTAAGAATCAGTAAGAGTAAGTAAGCTTAAATACTTGAGATTTCATAATGCCATTGTTTATGATGAATGGTTAATGTTAAGCAAATATATTGCTATGAGAATTACATGCAAACTTATTAAGCTAAATGCTTACGTCCTTTATTCTTTCTTTCCATGTAGTCCCGCCAAGCTAATCTCGTGGATCATCGTCATCGGAGCTCGGAGCACACTATCAATCGCTATTTTGGTATAGCCAAGTTGTTTATATTAAGTATGGCATGTATAGGAAACATTTCATTTTGAGTTATGTTTTAAAACTAGCCAAAGTGTTGGCTATCAAGCTTAGTATTCTTTTTGTATATGGCCAAAGAGATGAGTCATGAATGATTAAGTATGTATGTTTTAATCTATCAATGAAGTATGCATCCTTGTTCATGTTAGATGTAGTACTTAAGTTGCTGAATTGAGCATGAGTTTGGTCTTGATTTCAGGGTGACAATTGGCTTGGTAAATAGCCTCTAAGTGCCCACACAAATGGACACACGGGCGCAGTCTAGGCGTGTGCACCTCGCACCTTTGTATCTTAAGTCGAGAATAGACCACGGACTAGTCACACGGTGTGTGCCTAGGCGTGTGGGATTAATTAGTGTTGGCCACGGGCTGGCTACACGGGCGTGTGTCTAGACTCTTGGCCGTGTTAAGGTAGTCGCAGCACCACGGGGTAAGCACGGGCGTGAGCCTTGGCCGTGGGGCATTGGCGAGAATCGTCAGGTTTTAGGCACGGTTTGGGGCCACGGCGTGTCTAGGCCGTGTGTAATTTGCCGATATCCACCACGGGTGAAAGACACGGGCATGTTTTAGGGGTGCACGGCGTGTCCCAAGTCACACCTGGACGTGTGACCCCTGCTCGAAGAAAGTTTCGGATGAGTTCCGAAAGTTTTGGGACGTAAGTCTGAGGCCTCGTAGGCCCATGAAATGTCTGATTTGACTAAGAAAGAGAAGTTTTTAATTCGGAACGAAATGTTATAGCCCGTGAGTACATGTTTAAGTGAGTTCAAGCATGGTAATATCTCGTATCCAGTCTTAGTCTCGGACTCGGGTATGGGGTGTTACACACGTTGCACAATCCTTCCTCCGTGCAATAAAATTTTTTGATGTCTAGCTGGTTTTGGACTCATAATGCTATTACATTTGATTTGTTAGTTTGATTCTAATACATTCCGATTGATTGATATAGACACTTTTTAAAATACTCATAAGATTAATTCTTACCTCATTGAGAATTTGATTTTCATTTCTGAGTGCATAACAGTGAGGCTTGCTTAATTTTTCTTTTCTTGACTGCTGTGTTCTTTTCAAGCTTTCATAAAGATACAAAATACTATGATTGGGAAAGTTGAAGGGATCAAGAGGTTTGAAATGCTCAAGATCAGCAACATGACACTATTCTAGACACGATCAGCAAAAATTTGGAACGTCTAAGTACCAAAATTGAGTGTCAAAATTGTAATTAGGGAGATAAGGTTGATCGACCTCATTTTCGTACAAATAATGCTTGATGTGTCTCTTGTGTAAATGATGAGACTTTGGTTAATAATGACTGTGGGAAACATTTTTTAGCTTAACCAAAGTTCAACATTCCACAATTCCGAGGGAAGTATGACCCCGAAGCATATTGTGAATGGGAGTCAAAAATTGAACTTATGTTTTGTTACTATAAATGTCAGGAAGAGGGAAAGGTCCCACTGGCAACCTGTGGATTTTCAGATTATGCGTTGAGGTGGTGAATTCAACTTGGAATTAATCGTCAAAGAAACTACGAAAGAGTAATTGCAACATGGGACGAGTTGAAGCAAGTGATGCGAAAGTGTTACGTTCCTTCTTATTACTATAGAGAGGTCTCAACGAGACTTCAACACCTTGTTCAAGGTAATCGATCTGTTCCTGAGTACTTTAAGGAGATGGAGATGCTTATGCAAAGAGAAAATATATGAGAGGATAAAGAGACGACCATGGTGCGATTTGTAGATGGTTTGAACATTTTGATAGCCAATACTGTTAATCTTCAAACCTATATTAATTTTGAGGTAATGGTACACAAGGTAATTGAGATTGAGCAACAATTTCAACAACATCAATCTCGTCCATTTGACGCATCACACTATTATCGAGGTACAAGTTCTAATTCTACTTTCAAGAATTTGAAACCTTCTTATGGTACTAATAAGTTATTGTCAAAACATGCTGAAACTAAACCTTTTGAGTGGAAAAGTAGGGCTCCTACAAAACATTCTTCTACATCTTTCAAGCAGCCCATTTCTATTAATTTTCACTAAAACAACAAAGAGCTCGTGACATTGAATGTTTTAGGTGTAAAGGGCGTGGGCACTATAGTCGTGATTGTGCTAACACGAGACTTTTGTTGATCAAAGAAGATGGCGAACTTTGTGAATCGGAAAAAAAAAATAATGAGAATTTTTTTCTTGAATCTCTGGAGTTAGATGAGATAGAAACGTCATGTTCTCCTATTGAGATAGATTGTACTGAATTGAATATTCATAATACTTGTGAGGGGGATATGGGAAGTGAGGAAAAATCATGTGAAAAGACAAAGAGAAAGGAGACCTTGAGTGATAAAAGTCTACTTAATGGTCCAAATTTGGTGAGTGAAAATTCATATGAGGTAAAATTGGAAAGTTCTCAAGTGAAAAAAGAAAATGAAAAGCAAGAAAATACCCATACAAAGTGAGGAATGATTATGCTTTAATTAAATCTAACTCAAATTTGTTTAGTAGTATTTCTTTGTTACAGGATTTCTAGGATCCATTGACGGACTCTCAATTATATTACTATATCATCGATAGACGATTTTACTTGTGGGAAAGAGGTAAGTTGAACATTTATAATTCTCCATAGGTGCTAGAAGGTAAGAAAAGTAATGCTACATTGGAAATTAAAATATGTAGGCATACCTTGAATGTTTTTGATAAGTATGCTACTAATTTTATTTTTCCTTACGACATGCTTTCTCATTGGTCAAGTTTCAATAAACAATGGTCTGAAAGTTCAATTGATTTTATTGGTTTATCTATGTATTTAAAGCTTACTTTTGTTGCATTCAACAGGTTTATTAAAGAACCTCATGCATTTGATCTTGCAACAAAATTTTCTACCTTAGACTTTAAATATGAATTCTTACATAATAATATTAAATTACTTGATTTTTATAATTATGTGAAATTCTTGACTCATCGTTGAAAATTCTTATGGATGACCAATGCATATTCAAAGAAAGTTATAGGTTATTTTTTACTTGAACACTCATGTTCCTAATATTCCTTTGTTCAGTGTTGATGGTTTGTTTTTGAATGAGAGATACTTAATCCATGTTGATTTGGGAGATCAAAGTCATATCTTTGATCCTGGAGATAGTTTTGGCGCACAAGAAAGCTTAGGTAAGTATTTTATTCATTTTATTATTTACTCTAATTCCTTTTCTTTCTATGCAGCTAAAGATTCGAGGATGAATCTTCTTGAGAAATGGGGGAATGATGCGAGTCTCAAGGCACAATTTCAGACCCATGGATGTGATAGGCTCACACTACCTCAAGGCCCAACAACAATGTCAAAAGCCAAGCAAATCAAATCAGGGTTCGATCAAATACAAGATTTTAGGATGAATCTTTTCGAGGAAAAGGGGAATGATACATGCACGGATGGGGTGAAATTTATTAAATTCCATTCACCGAAGCTAGCAATTTTCAAGCTTGGGAAATCAGTAGACTTGCGATGACTTTTTGGATGGGATCCTAGCATTTTTGGGTTGAAATGTCTGCAAGGCGTTTGAAGATCTATCTCTCAGATTCGAAATGCACTTTGAATCATTTGATTTTAAGTCCGGGAGCTCAAGTTATGACCGTTTTAATGAAGACTGCGCAAGCAGAATTTCTGAACGGGATTATGACGGGAATTACAAGTTTCAGGCTTTTAATTCGAGTTTAAATCATATTGGGTTCGGGTTTTGGGCTTAATTTTTATTATATATGAGCCCAATATTGTATTTATCAGCTCTTATTATTTTATTATTTTATTATTTCGAATTTTTAATAATTATTAAGTAGTTTAAGTTATTTAGGAGTTTTATGTCAACAAGAAAGTTAAGTTTAAAACTACTTCTTGTTTAGATTAATTAGAGTTCTAGTATACTTAAGAGTTTTATTTAGATTTATTTAGCTAGCCTATATATAGGCCTTTGCATTATACACAAATCATTTAATTCATTATTATTCAACTTCTCTTTTGAGTTCATAAATTCTCTTTGAGTTTTCTTTTTAAGAATTTCTCTTGAGTTTCTTTTAGAAGAGTTTTAGCAATCTTTTCAGATTGTGGAGATCATCTTCAAACTTTTTCATGCCAAGTTTTCTTTCTTGGAGGGGAAATTAGAGTCACTTGAAGGGGGTTGTGGATTCTTCTTGTTTCCAAGGCTTCTTAGGACTTCTACATATCATGTTGTGTCAAAACTCAAGTTTCTTTCCGAACGTCTAAAGCCCTAAGTCAAATTCGCGACTTTGACAAACTTTACAATCTGCTTCCGCATTCATCCACATCATCCTTATCACACTGGGCTCTTTAAAGCTCACCCACTTTACTTATTTGTTACAGATAATCCTCGTGGTTAGAACTCGGATGCGGTCGTCGATGATACTCTCGGAAATGGTTTTTAAATAAATATGGAATTTTATTTATGATTTGGATTTTTATGGACTTTATTGTTATTTGGGATTTTTTTTTGTTAAATTATGGTACTGTGGCATGAGACTTTACTTTGGGGATTTTATTCTGAATTGCATGACTTGATTTCATGACATTAAGTTTTAAAAACTGCATAAGTTAGTATTTGATAAGATTTCGTATGAAACTCGATTTTTTAAAAAAAATCTGTCAATAATATATTTGTCCGTTGCATTTTTTAAAAGATTTCGTATGAAACTCGATTTTTAAAAATTAGACTTCATTTTCAAAATTTTTAATGTTTACAAATGAGTTTTCTAAAGACATTTGATTTATGAAGTTAACATGTTTTTATTTCCGAAATAATGACGAACAACCAAGTTCTCCAATTTTAAATAAAAAGACAAATGATTTAGAAGTATGATTGAAAATCCGAAATAGTTTTGAATAAATGATTTAATGTTTACAATTGAGATATTATTTATTTTGATTCCTAAAATTTGTACGGTTTTTATGAAATTAAAAATAAACGTTTTATTTAATTTGTTTTGAATTGATAAGCCAATAGTTTTTAAAAAAAAAATTAAAAATTTCGAAAGTTTATTTCGGTCATTTTCGTGGACAAATGGTTTTTGAAACGAGATTAAAAATAAAGTTGAACATTCGATTTTACTAGTTTTGAACAAACTGCATGAACGGTTTAAAAAAGTATGTTTAAAATCAAGAAAGTTTTTCTCGGCCATTCCGGTGGCCAATGTAGCTTTCCGAATTCAGCCATAATGACTCGGCTGGGTTTGGGGTGTTACATGACTTGTAAATCTTATCTTAAAGATCCATGACTTATTTTGGACTTTATTAGAATATTCTCAATGTTGATTTCATTGCTACTTTGATGGGGATTGAGATTGTAAATGATCTAGTATGTTTGCAAGTCAAAATAACATATATTCATAAGACTTATATAGGTTTTATACTGAAAGTTGTTAACGCTTATTATGTTAATTAGTTATTCATTGTTGTGAGTGCATTACATAAGTAAACAAGTAAGTTACTTTGTTTACAAACTAAGTTGGAGAGAGATCTAAATCTTAGATACAAAAGTGAGGTTGTTATATCATGTATGAAAGAATTTAGATTACTATTTATATGTAGTTAAAGATAGTGAATTCTTTCTCAGTACAAGACCCCATGGATGTCGTGAAACAAAACTATATAAACAATTGCATTATGTTGATTGTTATTCTTTCGCAATTCCACTCACAATTGTTACTCCTATAATTGTTCCCATGTTCTAGCAACTATTGACGATGCTCTTTCAAGTTTGATCACGATTTCTCACACATATTTTTAACAAAATTTCAAGTTATATAAAGGAGGAGTTCACAATGGTGAAGAGGTTTTATTTCACTTATTTTTTTTCCTAGCAACCGGTGATGGAAGAAAGATGATTAAAGGTAAATCTATTGTAAGAAATTCATTTGACTTAGTTTGATGGAAAGCAACAGTCTACATAAGCCTTTACTAATATCATGATTTCACCATGTTTTAATTATAACTTTGATCTTTGGTAAAATCTCAACATTAGTACCTTTCTTATTCAAAATGATGCGAATTCTCTTTTCATTTTATTGACCGTTTTATTGATAGTTCTTTACAATCAATTCCATACCTCGATTCAAAGATTTACATTTTAACTTGACTAATGATATTTTTTGGTGTTTAATTTAACCAGTGAATATAATAAAAATAAAACAGTAGATATTCTCAAGAGTTTAATTATTTATATCTCATAATGGTGTGAATTATAACACCAAAATATTTGAGATGTTACACTCCCAAAACCGTCTCATTCAAAAAAAAAAAAAATCTCTCACTCCTTTTCTATTTTTTAATACCTAAACTCTTCCCCATTTCCTTTAACAATCTCCTTTCTCTTTTCTATTTTAACTTCTTGTGCTTTTTATTATTTTGAGTACTACTATAGGAAATGAAAATAATATAAAAAATAATAATAACACATTATGAAATAATAACATGAAATTCATAATTTTGATTCAGACAAATTTTGATTGATTGAAAAATAATCTCTTTTAAATAAAAACTAAATAAAATTTAAGGCGGTTTATATAGTATAAGGAGATGTTTTGTATTTATTTAGATTTTATTTGACTTATATAAATTTGAGTATTTATTTGAAATTCATAATTTTAAACATAAATTTTGGAAAAAAATTATTTGACTTGATGGATGAAGAAAGACGAAGAAGATGAAGAAAGATTTTTTACCCAAATGAAATGAAAAAAAAATATTTTTTCTCATATGATTTTAATTAGGGAAGGATGTTGTAAAATAAAGTGATGGAAATATATTAAGTGTTCTATAAAAATAGAATAAAATATTAAAAAAGTATATTATAATAAAATATAAAAAAATGAGATTAACTTTAAATTTAAATCATTTTAAAATGTTTAGTTTGTAGACATCAATAAAATAGTATCACATCATCAAATTTTAAAGACATACAAATAGTACTATACAATTATCTATATATAATATTTTCTCTAATTTAATTTAACTTTAATTAAATGACATAAAAATAATTAAAATTTTAGAAAAAAATAATTATGTTGGAACTATAGCTAATTTTTTTTGAAAAATCTAAAATAAATAATTAAAAATTAAAAGAAGAGATAAAACATTGAAAATTAAGAAAAAAAACTAAAAAACCCTTAGTAGAAAGTTGAAAATTTATAGCCACCACTTCATTATTTGATTAAAAGTTAAAAAGATATGAAATAGAAAACCATTTAAAATGGAAAAAGAAAAAATCAACTGCCTAGAAGCTAAAAACAATTTTTAAAAATTGGTTGAAGAAAATAAAAAAAATATTAAATTTTGGAAAAAAATATTAAAATTGTAAAAAAAAAAGTTGTTTATTATTTTAAAATTTAATTAAAGTTAAATTAAGTTAGAAAAAAATATTAGATATAAATTAGTGAATGATAATACTTGGATACTTTTAATGGATGATATGATAATATTATAATGATGTCTAAAATTTGTCTACTATAAGTTATTCCTTTTAAAGAAATAAATATATAAAAAAATTGAGAGGCATAAGTTTTTATTTTTATTTTGCTTGTGATAAAATGCTCTTAAATATATAGACTAGATGGGAAGAAGGAGATAATAGTAAATGTAATTAGGCCTACTGCAATGAAACCAATAAAGTTTCGGCCCATCTCATTGTTGACTTGTTTTGGCTTCAAAAAAAAAAAAAAAAAAAAGGAAAAAGTTCATAAATCAAGCATAACAAGGTGAAGGTGCACTGAGCAGAGGTTAAATAAGGAATGGAAGGTGAGGAATTCGCAGCGGGTTGCTTCCTTTCAATTAAGACAACTTTGGGCGACGAATTTGAAGGTCAAATTATCAGTTTCGACCGCCTATCCAACATCCTCGTACTTCAGGAGGGTTTGGAATCAGGACCCAGAAGGAACATTCGGCTGCTGAAGGCTAATTACATTAAAGAGTTCTCTTTGTTGCGCCAAGATGAAGATCCTCTTGATGTTAAGAAATGTTTTTTAGACCTTACTAGCCTTCAAGCAAGAGAAGATTCTGCTATTAGGTAACTGATTTCCTCATATCTAGGGTTTTGTCTTATTAGAATTTCACTGAGTTGGATATTTTTTATTTTTTATTTTTTTGCTTTTTGCAGGCAAGCTGAGGCCGATTCAGAGAGGTTTGGGGTTGGAGTTACCAGTGAGGCACAGACTCTTTTTGATGCTTTGTCTAAAACGTATGTTCACTTCTCCTTCTACTCTTACTCCTCCTCTTATTTTTCTCTCTTAAGAGGTGGGGAAATCTTGAAGGGATTGTTAAGATTATAGTTATTTTCTTAAGTATACAGATAGGAAATTGATTCTATATTGTTTTAAGGGATGCATATAAACCTCTTGAAAGCATAAAGTTGGTTAATTGTTGTGTGTAAGGGTTGTCCTTTTAAAAATAAAGGTTAGAATTAGCAGGGAGACAGAAATTTGGTTGAAATTGTAGGACAGGAGCGTAGAAGAGCAGTTCTCGGGTGAGGATAAAAAGCATAGATGAAGGATATTTAATGCAGGATGGTAAAAACATTAGATGCATTTGTTGTGTCTCACCACATTGTGCTTACTGTTAGATAATCTGCCATAGTATTCACTTGCAGAAATGATAAATGTCCTTAGGAGAAGTATAGTGTTAAGTACCCCTAAGTGTGATGACTTCTAATAGGTTATAATGCAATGACTTAACAATTCATATGTTGCAACTAAGCAGAGTTTATTTTATTTTATTTGACATCAAAATGAACAATGTTAAATGAGGAGTTTTTTAAAAAAACTTTTATTTAATGCGTTGAATATTATTAAGATGCCCCTACTTGATGAATAATTAAGATGGTGCTAAAATTATGAATGTTTAATGCATCTTAGCTAATTTAGGAAGGTTGAGGAGGAAGAAATAACATAGACATAGAGGGGCAAGGGCCCTGTGGTATAGCTTGTATCAAGTTCTTTTAAGATGCATTATATTTTTGAGATCTTTTCACAATCATAATTCATGAAATTGACTAACCCAAAGCCTTGATAATTATTGACCTTTGGTAATTATAAAACCGTCAGAATCTGTAATTAGACGAGCTAGGATTGTGCAAGTCTCATGTGCTGGGACTTTAGTTTTGCTATCGTGCTACTTTAGGCCTGCACCTTATGCCTTACTCCTTAGTATTCCTAAGTTCTGAATTCGAACACTTCACGTGCAAATATGATAGCTAATATGCTGTGAGAGAGTGTAGGAGAATGCTATAAGCTTGTATTAATGGTGCTTGACATGTAAGCCAAGGGTTACACCATTTTACAGATGAGGGTAGGTTCCTTAAATTTAAAGGCCAGACCCCCTTAGTGAACGGCTAGGATACATGCTCTAGATTTATCTAGGCCAGACCCTCTTAGACTAAGCTATAATACTTCCATGTGGTGAAGTAGATGATAAAGAATTCATGTAGAATTCTAAGAGGAATAGGAATGAAGAAATGGAAGTTTTCTTTATATTCTGAAATTTGCTGCATGAGTGGCCAGCCTTTTAATACATGAAAAATTAAGCTGTAATAAGAAAGAAAATCCCACCTAAAATCTCTCCTAAAGAATCAATCAGCTACACACAATCTCCTATATTGTAGTCTATCGAATCCTTCAATTTAGCCTATCAAATCCTTAGATTCTTGGAAAAGAATCCCAGATTTCCACACATTCTGTAGATCTCTGTAGCCAAAAGCCATGAGTGAACCTTCATCTATTTCTGTAGTGATAATTGTTCTCTTCCCATTCATGATTATGAACGTCCTAAGGGATAAAAGAAGTAGTGCTGATCTGCAATTGCAACAGTAATCACTCTTCTTATTTGTGGGATCAGATTAACTAGAAATCTCAGAATCCTCCATCTTGACATATAGAGTATTCCCTATAGGATCTTGTTCATGTTGTTTTAGATTCAAGAGATCTCCAATCCAAATTGAACATTAATTGTTTTCATAAGCATAAGCAGTACGTAGCAATTTTGTAGACAGGTTAATTTGCATTCCATGTTGCTATCAGCCATGGTATTTTGTGGATGTGCAGGGAAAGTTGTGTAGCGGCTTTCTAAAAAATCTCCCACCCTTCCAATACCATCACTAGCATTGGTGCACTGCAGTTTGGTCTTCCTTACACTCCCTCCAGAATAAACCTGCTGGTTCCAATTCTGTTGAGAAGTTGGCTGAAAGCCATTCAAGCAATTGCAAAATGGCAGTTATTTCTCATTGTAGCTGCCAAAAGACCTACAGAAAGCATATACCTCTATTTGTTGTCTTGGTCCTAAAACAAACAAATTCCGTTGCTTTCTGTCTCCCAACTATGACATTAGCCTAATCTGTCCCGAAACATCCATAAAAAATTTAACTATGGTAGAAGAACCATGAAAAGAATAAATGAAATATCTCTCATTTGTTTGAAACATAGCTGAAGTTGGAAATAGAATACGTTCTCATTGTCTAATCATCCCAAGTTCCACTTGTCCACTAAGGTGGGGACCTGTTCCATACTATACATCGTTGATTAGTTTCTACCGGATCTATCACAAAAGAGGAGTCTGGAGGCTTCCTGAGCCTGCTGGCCTGCCCGCACCACTTAGAGTGCCCTGGAGGCTTCCAGAGCATCGGCCAGCCTTCCTCGCATGCACAGCTGCCACTATGGTTACATGTACGGTCACTGCCCTCAGTTCTCACACATTGGCTGTGACATAAGCATTTGCTTTTGTTCTCTCAAAGATGTGACCTAGGTTCATCTGTATTTCTTTTCTTTCTTAATCCTTGGACATATCAGGATGATCTGGAAAGTGGAGCTATTTGCTTTTTAACTGCTTTCCTCCCCCACCAAAAGGTAGAAGCATTTTTAAGATTCATTCTTGATCTCTGGCTCTGTCTATTGACTGAATTTTGGAGGTACTAATTTGTCTCCATGGGCTTCTTTGAAGTTCATTAGTTTATTGCTCTGTATAAATCATGTTGAAAACTTATCGCATTTTACGATAACATAAATGCATATGATCAGGCTACCTGTTCGCTGGGACAAGACTGTCATTGTTGTAATGAATGAGGTGCGTGTGAGCAGTCCATATCTCCCCGAGTCTGTTAGTGGAGGAACTCCTGCAGCCAATGAACGAGTGAGAAAAGTGGTAAAAAGCTCTAAGGGACCTTCATATTTTTTTTCTGGTAATATGATTCCTATATCATTTATTTAAGTTAAATTTCTTTTCCAGCTGGAGTTTGAAAGGAAGAGGATGCAAACTCGTGGTACTAGCCAGTGACAAACTCACATTTGTGTTGTTCAAAGGTTGGAGAAACCAAAATGTGTTATGATTGGTATTATTGTGGTAGTTCTTTGGCCTCACATTTTTCTTATTTTATTGAAAGAGTTTAAACAAATGCCTGATACTGAATTGTTAGTCCTAATATAATGCTACCTACTTTTTTTAGATGAGTTTGTTGGTAATGAAGCTAGTATAAGTAGGGGGAAGTTGGGTTATGATTTTGATTTAGTGGAAATTTTGCTTTATAATCCATTTCCAGCTGTACTAGGTATACAAGATTATGTGACACCCATGATCTGGGTGAGAAAAAAAAATTAAACAAAGATATATTTATCTTTGGATGAGGCTTCTTTGTTTATCTTCATGATTAAGGTTCAAACATTGGTATTGTGTTTTTAAGTAGTTCTTTTAATGATTTTATATAAACTATTAGAAAACGTATAAATTGATTTTTTTTTCTTGGAAACATTGTTTTTTTGTTTGTTTGTTTGTTTGTTTTTGATTGATTTTGCTCAAAGTATTTTGTACGGCAAATTTTCCTGAAATATTTTTTCTCAAAAAATTGTTTTTATTGAAACAAATATAGTATGAAATATATTTATTACAAAATATAATAGAAGTATTTTTTTCTTACAATCAAAATTTATTTTATAGCGAGATAATGCCAACTTTTTTACCTGGCCATATACGGATTGTGTTGTATTATATATATCAATTAAAATATATTATAAGTATTTCATAATTTTGTATAAATTTAATTTTATAATTAGTATTACAAATAAATTTATCATTTTTTTATATTTTGTAATTGAATATTTTATTTGATAAAAATGTCTTAGATTATTATATGTTATATACAATTTTATAGATTGAACATAGATAATATCGTGTTTACGGAATCTATTAAATTTATTTTGTCTAATAATATATTTACTAACTATAAATGAATTAAAAAGTTTAAATCTTATTTATTAATAACTTAACTAATAAACTTAATTTAAGTTTATTATTTATTCATTTATAGTTTCTTAAAATATACATAAATATATTAAAAATTTGATAATTTTCGTCTCATGAATTTAATATATTTAAGCTTTTTGCAAGGTGTGATTGAAATAAAATTTATTTTTTATATTTTTTGTTTTTTCAAAATATACATTATCGCTCGGTCATGAGGATTAATTATTTAAGGTCGACCACTCTCGTACCCTTTGTAAAAAAAATTGATAATAAAATAAAAAGAGAATAAATAACCAAAACAAATTAATGGCCAGAGAACATGTGTTCATCAAGACCTGTGCTGCCGAAAAAATGAGAAGTTATAAGGTAGAAAATATTTCAAAAAAAAAAAAAGTTATAAGGTAAAAATCTTTAAAGAAACCACTAGGACCAAATTGAATAGAATTTAAAATCAAACCATGAAACAAATTAAATAAATTAAAAACATAACCTTGGATTTAATTATAAAAACTTAAGCTATCTCGGGTTAAATTGAATAAAAAAAATCATTTTATAAATTAAATGGCATGGGATCAAAGCATTGGAATGTTTAAATAAGAAATAACCCAAATAGTTTTGTTATATAATCCTCATGAAGAAACTATTCAAGGTTTCAATACCCGTTCATTTCATCTCAGCGCTGCAAGCATCTCTTCCCTTTCTCTTTCATTTCTTTTTTCCTTTTCTGAGTTGTCTCAAATCTCGGGCATCTCTACCAAGTCCTCACCTGAACGTATATAATGGACTTGTTCGCACATCAAATACAGCTCCAAGTGTTTGAAAGGCATATACTATTTTCCTTCCTATACCAAAATCCTGAGATCAAATTTAAGTGGACACATAAAAAGTAAACAGCAAAATTATAAAACATAAAAAACCAAATAAAAACTAATCATATTTTCCTTAGGTTATCATAGAATTATCAAATAACAACTTATTAGTTTGTATATAAACCAAACAAGTTAAAGGAACCAAAAGCATGCTCCAATGCGATTAAATCAGACACTAAATATATTCGAGTTTTTAAAATTACTATAAGTAAAATAATTTATTAGAGTAACAGAACAAATACATGTCTAATGATCTAAATCATAAAACAAAAGAACAATGTACTCCGTAATCACTTCTATGTGTGCCAATGGTCATGACTTCCGCTATCACCCATTTGGTGTGGGGAGAAGAAGTTGCCTTATTCTTCCATGGCCAATCTTTGTTATTACTTTGGGTCGTTTAGGAAAAAAAAAAAAAAAAGCTCTTGCTATTCCCTAACACTCCAACCTTGATATCACCAAGAAAGGTGAATTGTTAGTCTATACATTTTGAAGCATTCTACCATTGTTGCCAGGCCAAAAGTAATTCTACCCTAGTCACATTCCCATACTTTTTTTTAGGGGGCTTATTAAAGTATTCATTAGGGCAAGCCTAATGATTAATCCTTCACGTTCTGTAGACCCATACTTTTTTTAGGGAGTTTCTTAAAGTATTCATTAGGGCAAGCCTAGTGATTGATCCTTCACGTTTTGTAGACCCATTAAAAAGTAGACACTGACCACGAGTTTTAAAGGACATTCCCTTACTTTTAGTTTAATGAACTCTTCAAAGATCTGGGGAAACATTAGTTCTATTGATTATACTACTCTACTTTTATAGCTGTTAAATTTTTTTCGTTCCTAAGAATAATATTTCTAAATTTTATATTTTATTTTTAAATAAGTAAAAAGATGATTTTGAAATTTGAAATAAAATTATTAGATATCTTTTAAGATTTATGATAATTTTTTTAAATCATAAATTCAAAATATATGTAATTTTTAAAACAATCAAAATTAAATGTATTAAAAGTGTTTTTTTTTTTGATAAAAACGACCCAACGGTCAAGTCAATTCATTGCATCCTTCAAAATAATCTCATGGACTTCCATAGGATAGTCCACACTGAAATCCATGTTACAAGCATTATCCTTAGCTAATTTACATAACTGGTCAGCAGCCTTATTACAAGAACGAGGAATCCAATTAAAAATGAAAAAAAGAAAAGGTTCGGTTTGCTTGAACAAATGCCGCATGCTTTGGCCCATTGCTGTCAAATCAAGGCTTCTCTTATTAAAACACTTGACCAGGCCTGCACAGTCAGTTTCCAACTCCACTTTATCCCACCTATTCGTGCGTGCAAAACTGATGCTCTCCTCCATGGCCTTCATTTTCGCCCAAACAGCAGTCATATCTCTATTAATCTTTCCCATCCATCCTCCAAGCACGAACCCATCGGAGTCCCTGGCCACCACCCTAAAGCTCACTTGTTTATCCACGATCGCAGCATCAAAGTTGATTTTTATCACACCCGACGCTGGCTTCTTCCATCCTTGTTCCACTCTCGCTCTCGGCAGCATATGAGCTTCTGTCAGGTTAAAAATTCGAAACTCATGGCTCAGGCACGAGGCTCTCTCCCAGGTAACTTTAGCAGCTTCCTCCGTCCCCCAAAAAATCTTGTTGTTCCTGCTATTCCAGATATTCCAGAGCACCGTGATGAAATCGGCGACTGCAACTTTGTCCAAAACACGGGTCACTTCTTCGATCCAGTCGATACAGTGTGAGAACTCCGCCTCAAGCAGTCTATTATTAAAACCTCCGTACTCCAGCACCTCCCTTGCCTTAGGGCAGTCTTTCATGGCATGGATGATGGTTTCCCTCTCGTTCCCGCACCTCGGGCACGTACCATTGAAACCCCTGCGGATGCTCACAATCTTATCATACGTAGGCAGGATCTCGTGGCCCAACCTCCAGCAGAAAATGCGAATCTTAGGGAGAGTCTTCAGCTTCTATATAGTCCTCCAAAAAATTCTGTGTGGCCCAAACCCAACTTGCCTGAGGATCAGCCAAGAATATGCTGACTTAACGGAGAAGAAGCCATTCGAGTTGTGGAACCAAATGCGTTGGTCTGCATGGCTATTATGAAGAATGGGCAGTTTGCATATTTGGTCCCTCAAACTTTCACCATATATCTCCGAGATCCTGTTTTCATTCCAACCATCTTTTTCCTCATTAAACAGATCCGACATGTAACATCCCGATTTAGGGCCTAGTCGAAATAGTGGTGCGAGACCACAAATTTGAGGTTTATGAATGAGTTTTTGAGGTTTATGCTACGTATGCATGCTAGTGTGAAAGTTTCATGAAGCAATTTTGTGAAATTGCGGTTAAATTGTCCAAAAGGACTAAATTGCAAAAGTTGCAAAATGTGAGATTCTAGAAGCTATTTGTGTGAAATAGCTTTAAAATATTAATTAGAGGTCCTTAAATAGCAATTTTCCCAATTTCTAATTTTTGGATAAAATTGGGCATGGATGAGTTAAAATAGAAAGTTTATCAAAAAGGGCATTTTGGTCATTTAACAATTAAGTGATTAAAATAGGAGAAAATATGACAAAATTCATTCATCTTCTTCTCCAAGGCTGCCGAAAATTTGAGAGAGCCATTGTTAGGGTTCTTCAAAAATTTCAAGCTTGCTAATAAAAAAAGACAAAGCCCGGATCGAAACCGAGGCAAGAGCAAAGTGGTGGACTAAATTGCACGTTTCTATACTTTTGAGTATCGAGAGCAAACGTGTTGAATCGAGATACGAGGATCAATCGGAAGATCGCCCACACTATCAGCACACTCTGGTACATGAGACTCAATGTTTTGTAGATGGCATGTATAGGGGCTAGACAGGTTAGTGAATTTTGTTGTATATGGCTATGATGTGTTGGCCTTTAGATGGATAATCTATTTTGTATAATGCCATAGTTGTTGGCACGTTATTATATGAAAAGATGTAGTTATCTATGTGAGATTGTAAGATTTTGAGTTGGTTATGGATGTGTTGAATGAGTGCATGATTGTGTATGCTAGAAGGGTGAAAAGAACTTGGCAAATAGCTTTGTTCTTGTCCATGTGGGTAGACACATGGGCGTGTGTCTAGGCCATGTATGACACACGGTCAGCCCATGGGCGTGTGACTTGGCCGTGTGTCCCCTGCATGTTAGTACTTTAAGTTAGAATAGACCACGGACTAGTCACACGGGCGTGTGCCTAGAACGTGTGTGTTAATCAGTGTTGGCCACGGGCTAGCCACACGGGCGTGTGTCTAGACTCTAGGCCGTGTTAAGGTAGTCAGTGTGCACCACGGGTAGAGAGCACGGGCGTGTTGTAACAGCCCAATTTAGGGGCTAGTCGGAACAGTGATCTCAGAATCACTAATTCAAGGTTAGAGAAAATTATTTTCATGATATGTTATGTATTATAACATGTTTATAAGGATGCATGAAAATTTTGGTGCCTTAATTTTAGCGATTTCTAGCTAAATTGTGAAAAAGGACTAAATCGCATAAAGTGCGAAAGTTCTATTTTAATTGCTAGGGGTACCAAAAAGCTATGGTTTATAAATTGGAGGTCCCAAATGTGCAAATAGGCCATTTTGGAGTGTGATGGCCGGCCATGTGGTATGGGAGACAAGAGCATTTAATGCTTAGTCAAATTTGGTGAGAAAAGATGAATAAAATAAGACAAAAAGAAAAGCTATCATTTTTTTTATTTCTTCTCTTCCTCCACCGAAAATAGTAGCCATGGGAGGGGTTTTTGAAGCTTAAAATTTCAGCAAGCAATTCTTCACTCAAGTAAGTGATTTTGATGGTATTTCTTGAAGAAAATTGTACTTTTGGAGTCCCCAAAGCTTAAGTTTTCTAAAGAGGGGACTAGTTTGCAATATGGTTGAAAGTCTAGGGACTTGCCATGATAGGGTTCATGTTGTTTGATGAGTTGGATGGAAGAAAATGAATGATAGGATGATGAGAAACAACTTTTGTGAAAGGTGTTGTCATGAAAACACCTATTTGGGACTAAAATGCAAATGTTGTAATTTGTTCATTAAGGCATGAAATAGTTGGAATTGTGGATAGTTGTAAGAGGATTAAATGTTCATCTAGGCTTGTTTAACAAGAAAATGTGATGAAACTTTATTTACGAGCCTAGGGGCAAAATCGTAATTTTACCAAAGTGTAGGGGCAAAATAGTCATTTTTGCCTAAAGTGTATATTATGGTGTAATATGATTTATAAGTGATTAAATCAGTAAATTTCATTGTTCTAGATCAAAGAAAATGAGTTTCGGACCTAGAACGGATGAAAAGAGAAATATGGGCAAAAAGGTCCCTTTTTGGCCCTTTCGGCATCGAGGTAAGTTCATGTGCAAACGTTGTAATTATGTACGAGTTAATTTAACGTTCCAATGTGGTAGGGAATTTATATTTACCATATGAATGCATGAAATATCTTTTGATGAAATGTCAATAGAATTGAGATGTGTATAGCATGATATGATGATGGTTAAAGTCTCGAGTAAGACCATATTGGAATATGGCCTCGGTGTAAGAGTTCGTATAAGACCATGTCAGGGACATGGCATCGACATGTTAATGTATGTAGGACCTTATGGGGGTATAATGTCAATGAGAACTATGAGTATGAGACTCAAGAGAGTTAGTTAACAATTTGAATGATTCAACGGATATGTTGAATGTATGTGGTTGTACCACGAGAAGCACAAGTATGTGTTAGAATTGAATGGAGATGAATTCAATATATGATGAACCCCTAGTGGGGTATGTGTTATTATTGCACCTTAGTTGCATGAGATAAATTTATTGATGCACTGTGTGAATGCGAACGAGTATCGTAGAAAGTTAAGTAAGAATAGAAGTATGTGAGGATGTTCTCGGATGAACATTTGAAATAGAGATATACTTGTGGATTACTATCCATGAATGTAAAATAACGGTGAGCTATGTGCGATATCACCTTATTGATGGTAGTGATGGGCTGGGTGCGATACCATCAATTATATTAATATCGGTGGGCTATGTGCGTTACCACCTGAGTAATTAGTAATCGATGGGCTGTGTGCGATACCATCGCTTATAAACAATTGGTGTGCTAAGTGCGAAATCACCATAAGTATAAATGATTGGTGGGCTGTGTGTGATACCACCCTATTAGAGATTCAATGGTGGGCTAAGTGCGAAACCACCGAGATATTAGTAGCATGAGCGGCTTATTGAAAACGCTTGATGTATTGTTTTATATGATCATGTGGTGATCAGTGCAGGAATGTATGCTAATTGAACGAGCAATTGGCTTGTGACATGGTAAGAATGTGGTAAGAGATTGAATGAGTAAGTTTCAAGAATATTTGAGCAAGTAACCATGAGTTTATGAGAGACACTCTCCATGATACTTTGTAATTATGTACATTCAATGAATATCAATATTTGACAGATTATGTAGATGAGCTTACTAAGCATTTTTGCTTACTCCTTTACTTTTCTCATCTCTTATAGGTTTCATTACTTAGCTCGGTTGGAGGCCGCCGGAGATGTTTTCACACTATCGAGCAGACCCTTGGTATGAGGTATCAAATCCTTATGAGTCATGGCATGTATAGGGACTCTTTTAAAGTTGATTAAGTTCTAACCAATGTAGCCAAATTGTATTGGCCTAAGAGAATCTAGGGTTGGTTGTGTATGACCATAGATGATGGCTTAAATTGGTTGTAATTGTATTGGGAGTAGTTCTCCCTAGTGTATGGGATAAAGACTTTATCTCTTTAATGATTAAATGTGTTAATTCATGTGTTTTAAATGATGATTTGAGAATGTTTTGAAGTAGTATGTGAATGTATGCAAACGGGAATGGTAAAAGGCTTGGTAGGATAGCCTCTAAGTGCCCACACTGGATAGACACACCCAGCGCAGTGTCTAGGCCGTGTCTCATGCACCTTAGTATCTTAAGTCAGATTAGACCACGAGCTGGTCACACGGACGTTTGTTCAGGCCGTGTGATACACACGGTTGGCACATGGGCGTGTGCCAAGGCCGTGTGAAGTCTGCACTTGACACTTAGAAATTCAATTGTCACACGGCTGACGCACATGGGCGTGTGTACAGACCGTGTGAATAAGTCAGAATGCCAAGGTTTGGCACACAGGCCAGGGCCACGGGCGTGTCTAGGCCGTGTGTAATTTGCCAGTATCCTCCACGGGTGAAAGACACGGGCATGTTTTAGGGGTGCACGGGCGTGTCCCAAGTCACACGAACGTTTGACCCCTGTTTCGAGAGAAAGTTTCCAGATGAGTTCTGAAAGTTTCGGGACGTAAGTCTGAGGCCTCGTAGGCCCATGAAAAGTCTGATTTGACTAAGAAAGAGAAGTTTGCCTCGGACTCGGGTATGGGGTGTTACACGTGTGCCCTAACCGTGGGGCATTGGCAGAATGCTTGAGTTTTCATGCACGGGTAGTGACCATGGGCGTGTGTGGCATCCACGGGCGTGCCAAATCTTACACGGGCGTGTGAGCCCTGTATAGATGGAAAAATTTTAAAATCGTAGAAGTTTTGATATGGTCTTGAGAGGCCTCGTAAGTCGAGATTAAGGTTATTGTGATGGCCAAAGAGAGTGGTCATGTGGTGCCTAAGTGGCGATCTTGAGGGTTTTAATACGGTAACGCCTCGTGCCCGGTTTCGGCTTGAATACGAGTAAGGGGTATTACATTTAGTGGTATCAGAGCTATGGTTTAGTCGGTTCTAGGACTACCGTGGCGGGTGTAAGAGTCTAGCTATACATGCCATAAGTGTACAATTATAGTGTGGTGGCTTCTGATGATTTTAAATCTTGTTTTACATAGAATATGGATTCCGATCCATTGGCTGCTGATGAAGCAGCTAGTATTGCGCCGGTTCCTACGCAAGGAACCGTGCCTATTCAAAGTGGACCCGAGGCTAGGGGTCAAGGGGAAGGGGCACGGGAAGCCTTTCTCCAGATGATGAGCAATTGGTACTCGGATTATGTTCGAGCGAACCCTAATGCTCAACCTCCTCCACCTCCTCCTCCTATACCTCAGCCAATTCCTGTGGCTTCTCAAGGTATTGATGTAGTGAGGATATCGAAACCCCCGGTAGATAAGATTAGAAAACACGGGGCTGAGGAGTTTAGAGCTAAGGTTGATGATGTAACACCCCTTACCCGGGTTCTACGCCGGGAATCGGGCCCGAGGCGTTACTGAACTCAAATCGCTTAATCGCCACTTAGGCTCAACGTCATTACTCGCTATAACCTCATTCTCGACTTACGAGGCCTCACTCATACACACGAGGGCTCTCGAGACTAATTCGGAACTTTTACGATCCTTAAAATTTTTCTCTTTTATACAGTCTCTCACGCCTGCATGCATGAGCACACACGCCCATGTCCCTAGACCGTGTGCTAAAAACCCAAGCATTCGCCAAATGCCCCACGGCCATGGCACGCCCGTGCTCCCAATCGTGGTGAACACCGACTTCCTCGCACGACGGCCTAGAGTCTAGACACACGCGCCGTGTGGCTAGCCCGTGGCCAACACCGATTAATCCCACACGCCCTAGGCACACGCCCGTGTGACTAGTCCGTGGTCTATTCTGCTTTTCAAATATTAACATGCAGGGGGCCAAGGCCACACGGCCACACGCTGTGGGTGACCAGTGTGTCACACATGGTCTAGACACACGCCGTGTGTCTACCCACATGGCCAAGAACAAGACTAAGTGTCAAGTTCTTTTCACCCTTCCAACATACACAACATATACTCATCTAACACCATCATAATCAACTCAAATTGAAGTGCATTCTCACATAGAAAACTACATCTTTCTTTCATATAATGTAATAGCCAACAACCATGGCATTATACAAAATAAGCTATCCATCTAAAGGCCAACACATATTAGCCATTTACAACAAAATTTACTAACTTATCTAGTCCCTATACATGCCATATACAAAACATTAAGTTTCATGTACCAAAGTGTGCTGATATGTGGGCTATCTTCTGATGATCCTCGTATCTCGATTCAATGCTTTTAATCTATAAGACAAGGGAAAAGAAAGAGAGTAAGCTTTGAGCTTAGTAAGTTTACACATAAAAAATTAAGAATCATAGTATAATCCCAACCACAATTAGCATTATACCAACATATAATATACAACTATGCTTACTCTTTCTATCCCTTTACCATATTACCAACACATCATGAGTCACATGCTCATAATTATTGAAATGCACCCCTGCATTCAATATCACATTTACACAATATACAACACGTCATTATTGCTCAATAATAAATCCACATAGCTAACTCACATAGCTAATCCACACAGCTAATCCACATATCTTATCCACACAGCTATTACACACAGCTAATATACACAATTAATCTACACAACCAATATCTCGGTGGTTTCGCACTTAGCACACCACAACCAATTTATAAGGTGGTATCGCACTTAGCCTACCACAAAGGTAATCATCGTGATCTCGCACATAGCCACTAAATGATATGCCTAACGATAACATCGCATATAGCCAGCTCATCGTCAATATGCATTTGGATGGTATCGCACTTAGCCCACCATCTAGCATTATCACAACACATGCACAAGTCTATTTACCCAATTATTCATCCATTCACATCTATATTACATTCATTCTACTTGAACCACATAGGTTCCCAATCATTCTCATTCATTCTCATTCATGCTACACCCTAGCTAGCATTTACAAATTGTAAGTATGAATGCATTGTTTATGCATAGACTTACCTCGATACTCAAAAGTATTGAAATGTGCAATTTAGTACACCACCTTGCTTTTGCCTCGGTTTCGATCCGGGCTTCGTCTTTCTTGATCTATAATGAATAAATCAGCTTATTCAATACACACATTGACTAAATTGACCCACATCTCATACTTTAGCAAAATTACTATTTTGCCCCTAAACTTTCTCATATTTACACTTTAGTCCCAAAGGCTCGTAAAGTGATTTTTATTCAACTTTCTAGCCTTTCATGCTTAGCCGAACCACTTACTCAACTAAAGCATTCAACAATTCTCACTAAATCACCCATGTATGACCAAACTTAAGATTTTCACAACTAAGTCCCTACATGCATTTTCATGGAAAATCACTTAGCAAAAGATGTTTCTACTACATCAAGCCTTCATATTCTTCCATAAAACATCAAAATACATGCATGTCATACATATGTACATTTTTGAACATCCATAATAGCTCACCAAATAGCTATAAATAGCTTACTCATGCTACTAGGACTTCAAAAATACGAAGAATATCAAAAACCGGGCTTAGGAGCACTTACTAGCAAGCTTGAAAAATTGAAAAGACCCTAACAATGGTTTCTCAAATTTTCGGCAGCTATGGGAAGAAGATGAATGAATTTCTATCATCTTTTCACCTATTTTAATCACTTAATTGATAAATGACCAAAATGCCCTTTTTGATAAACTTTCAATTTTAACTCATCCTTGCCTATTTTTGTCCAAAAATTAGAATTTGGATAAATTGCTATTTAAGGACCTCTAATTAATAATCTAAAGCTATTTCACACATATAGCTTCTAGAAACACACATTTTGCAACTTTTACAATTTAGTCCTTTTGGACAATTCAACCACAATTTCATAAAATTGCTTCATGAAACTTTCACACTAGCATGCATACATAATATAAGCCTCAAAAACTCATTCATGACCCTCGGCTTTGTGGTCTCGAATGACTATTTCGACTAGGCCCTAAACCGGGATGTTACAGATGATGACTCTGAGAGGGCAGAGTTCTAGTTAGAGAACTCGATGAGAGTGTTTGAGGAACTCTCTTGTACTCCAGAATAGAGATTGAAGTGTGTCGCATCCTTGCTGAGGGACTCGGCATACCATTGGTGGAAGACGTTGACGTCAGTAATCCCGAGGGAGCGGGTGACGTGGGACTTCTTTCTAGAAGAGTTCCGGAAGAAGTATATAAGCCAACGATTTACTGATCGGAAAAGGAAGGAATTCCTTGAGTTGAAGCAAGGAAGAATGTCAGTAGCAAAATATGAGCGTGAGTTTGTTAGGCTTAGCAAATACGCTCAAGAATGTCTGTCGACAGAGACCATATTGTGTAAGAGGTTCGAAGACGGACTGAATGAGGACATCAAACTCCTAGTGGGTATTTTGGAGTTGAAAGAATTTATGGTGTTGGTCGAAAGGGCAAGTAAGGCCAAAGAGTTGAGTACAGAAAAGAAAAGGGCTGTGAGTGAAGCCCGAGATGCTAGAAAGAGGCCGATGGGCAAGTCGTATCAAGCCCAGTTGAAAAGGTCCAATAAAGTGAGTCCTAGGACGACAGCACCAGTGGGTTATTCGCATCGAGACTTGGGCAATACTCATTCGGGTTCGAAAGTCCAAGCTACTTCGATGAAAAGTGTGGGCAATCCAAAGAATAAACTGGAGTGTCCAAATTGTGGTAGATATCACACCAGAGAGTGTTGGGGTAACAGTTGAAACTGTTATAAGTGTGGTTCCCCCGACCATTTTATCCGAAATTTCCCCGAAAGGGATGATAAGGAAGAGAAGCTAGAGATGAGATCCAATGATGTGTCTGCAAGGGGTAGACCACCAAGGAACCCGAGAGGCGAGAATAGTGGTAGAGGTGCATCTAGAGACTCTGCTGTGAGACTGGAGGGTCGGGCACCTGCGAGGACGTATGCCATTCGCGCTCGCGAAGAGGCATCCTCCCCTGATGTGATAACGGGTACTTTTTCTCTCTTTGACACACTTGTTATTGCTTTAATAGATCCAGGGTCTACTCATTCTTATATTTGCATGAGATTGGCATCTAGTTTGAGTATGAATGTTGAGTCTACGGACTTTGTGGTTAAGGTGTCAAACCCGTTAGGTAAGCATGTGTTAGTGGACAAGGTGTGTAAGAATTGTCCTTTGATGATTGAGAGTCATTGCTTTCCAGCAAACCTAATGTTGTTGCCATTTGATGAGTTTGATTTAATCCTAGGCATGGATTGGTTGACTACCCATAGTGTCTTAGTGAACTGTGGTAGTAAGTTTATTGATTTGAAATGTGAGAGTGGAGATGTGGTTCGGGTTGAATCAGGTGGATCGGATAGTCTACCAGTGATGATTTCTTCCTTAGTGGTGATAAATGCTTGAGAAAAGGGTGTGAGTCCTATCTTGCTTTTGTGTTGAATACTCAAGAGGTTGGAGTAAAGTTTGAAACAATGCAGTGGTATGTGAGTATCCTGGATGTATTCCCTAAGAGTTACCCTGATTACCTCCAGTGAGAGAGGTTGAGTTTGGGATTGAGTTAGTTCCGGAATGACACCTATTCCGATTGCTCCGTATAGGATGGCACCTTTAGAGTTGAAAGAATCAAGGTTCGGGCTTGCAAGAGTTGACAGAGATAAGGGTTTTGTAAGACCGAGCTACTCACCGTGGTGTGCTCCGGTATTGTTTGTGAAGTAAAAGATGGGTCTATGAGGTTGTGTATAGACTATAGACGACTTAACAAAGTGACGGTTAAGAATAAGTATCCTTTACCAAGGATTGATGATCTTTTGATCAACCGAAGGAGCTACAGATGTTCTCCAAGATAGACACGAGGTTTGGTTATTATCGGTTGAGAGTGAAAGAGCGGGGATGTGTTGAAAACTGCATTTTGGACAAGGTATGGCCATTATGAGTTTTTGGTTATGCCGTTTGGTTTGACGAATGCACCGGCGATTTTTATGGATATGATGAACCGTGTTTTCAGACCATATATGGACAAGTTTGTAGTTGTCTTCGTTGACGACATATTGATCTATTCTCGGGATGAGAACGATCATGAAGAACATTTGAGAATTGTCTTGCAAACTTTAAGAGATAAGCAGTTGTACGCTTAGTTTAGCAAGAGTGAGTTTTGGCTCCGTGAGGTCGAATTCCTAGGACACATTGTGTCGGGTGGTGGTGTTAGAGTTGACCCGAGTAAGATATCGGCTGTTGTAGATTGGAAACCGCCGAGGAACGTGTCAGAAATTAGAAGTTTCTTGGGATTAGAAGGATATTACAGACGTTTCGTAAAAAGGGTTCTCTGTGATTGCTACCCCGATGACGAAACTATTGCACAAAGATGTCAAGTTTTAATGGACTGAGACATGTCAACAGAGTTTCGAGAGACTGAAGACATTATTGACTGAGGCGCCGGTTTTGGTTCAACCAGAATCGGGGAAAGAGTTCGTGGTTTACAGTGACGCGTTATTTAATGGTCTCGGTTGTGTGTTGATGCAAGAGGGTAAGGTAGTCGCTTACGCCTCGAGACAGTTGAAATCGCACGAGAAAAATTATCCGACTCATGATTTGGAGTTGGCTGCGATTCTTTTCACGTAAAAGATTTGGCGACATTACTTATATAGTGAGAAGTGCCGAATCTTTACGGATCACAAGAGTTTGAGATATTTGATGGATCAGAAGGATCTGAATTTGCGACAAAGACGGTGGCTTGAGTTGTTGAAAGACTATGAGCTAGTCATTGATTACCACCCGAGAAAAGCGAATGTGGTTGCGGATACCCTGAGTAGGGAATCCTTGTATGCTCTAAGAGTTATGAGGATGAGTTTGGCATTGTCTGATGATGGTGCTATTCTGGCAGAGTTGAGAGTTAAGCCACTATTTGTTCAACAGATATGTGAGGCTCAGAGAAATGACAATGAGATGTCAGCTAAGAGAGATAAGCGTGAATCAGAAAGTGATTCTGATTTTTGAGTGGGCTCGAATGGTTGTTTGCTGTACTGTGACAGAATTTGTGTACCTAGAGATGAGGATTTAATCCGAAAGGTTTTGCATGATGCCCACAAAGTGATGTTTGTCAAGACATCCGGCGATGCGAAAATGTATAATGACTTGAAGAAGTCTTATTGGTGGCGGGTATGAAAAGAGATATTTGAGTTCGTGACAAAGTGTCCGATTTGTGAACAAGTGAAAGCCGAGCATCAAGTGCCTTCGGATTGCTTCACCCGGTGTTGGTACCGAATGGAAGTGGGATCGGGTTACCATGGATTTTGTGACGGGGTTACCGATGACTCAAAAAGAGAGATCTTTGTGTGGGTTGTTGTGGATAGACTAACGGTCGGCTCACTTTATTCCAATGCGTGTTGATTATTCACCGGATAAGTTAGCTGAGTTGTATGTTGCGAGATAGTGAGGTTACATGGTGTACCTGTGTCTATAATATCGATAGGGATCCAAGGTTCACTTCGAGGTTTTGGAAGAGGTTGCTAGAGGCTTTGGGAACAAAGTTGAATTTCAATCTTTGCGTCCATCCGCAAACCGATGGTCGATCCGAAAGAGTGATTCAAGTTCTCGAAGATATGCTTCGATCTTTGTGTGTTAGAATTCGAGGGTAGTTGGGAGAGATATCTACCTTTAGTCGAATTTGCTTACAACAACGATTATCGATCAAGTATACGGATGGCTCCGTATGAGGCCTTGTATGGTCGTAAGTGTCGGACTCCTTTGTATTGGACTGAGCTTAGTGAGAAGCAGATCCATGGGGTCGATCTAGTAAAAGAGACCGAGGAGAAAGTGAAAATAATTCGTAATAGTCTAAAAGTTGCTTCGGACTGACAGAAGTCGTACGCGGATCTGAAAAGAAAAGAAATTGAGTTTGAAGTGGGCGACAAAGTGTTTTTGAAAGTGTCCCCATGGAAGAAGATTATGAGATTTGAACAAAAAGGAAAATTGAGTCCAAGTTTCATAGGGCTGTATGAGATTACAGATAGAGTTGGGCTAGTAGCATACCGGTTGGCTTTGCCGGTAGAGTTGGAAAAGATTCATAATATGTTCCATGTGTCGATGTTACGACGGTATCGCTCTGATCCTTCACATGTGATTCCTTCGACGGAAATTGAGATAAGACCGGATATGTCATATGATGAAGAGCCGATTAAGATCTTGGCTCGAGAAGTGAAACAGTTGAGAAATAAGAGCATAGCACTAGTGAAAGTGTTATGGCAAAAACACGGTGTGGAAGAGGCTACATGGGAAACAGAAGAAGCTATGAGAGAGCAACATCCAAACCTCTTTACTGGTAAGATTTTTGGAGGCGAAAATCTCTAAAGGGGGGAGAGTTGTAACATCCCGATTTAGGGCCTAGTCGGAATAGTGGTGAGAGACCACAAATCTGAGGTTTATGAATGAGTTTTTAAGGTTTATGCTATGTATGCATGCTAGTGTGAAAGTTTCATGAAGCAATTTTGTGAAATTGCGGTTAAATTGTTCAAAAGGACTAAATTGCAAAAGTTGCAAAATGTGAGATTCTAGAAGCTATTTGTGTGAAATAGCTTTAAAATATTAATTAGAGGTCCTTAAATAGTAATTTTCCCAATTTCTAATTGTTGGACAAAATTGGGCATGGATGAGTTAAAATAGAAAGTTTATCAAAAAGGGCATTTTGGTCATTTAACAATTAAGTGATTAAAATAGGAGAAAATATGACAAAATTCATTCATCTTCTTCTCCAAGGCTGCCGAAAATTTGAGAGAGCCATTGTTAGGGTTCTTCAAAAATTTCAAGCTTACTAATCAAAAAAGACAAAGCCCGGATCGAAACCGAGGCAAGAGCAAAGTGGTGGACTAAATTGCACGTTTCTATACTTTTGAGTATCGAGAGAAAAAGTGTTGAATCGAGATACGAGGATCAATCGGAAGATCGCCCACACTATCAGCACACTCTGGTACATGAGACTCAATATTTTGTAGATGGCATGTATAGGGGCTAGACAAGTTAGTGAATTTTGTTGTATATGGCTATGATGTGTTGGCCTTTAGATGGATAATCTATTTTGTATAATGCCATAGTTGTTGGCACGTTATTAAATGAAAAGATGTAGTTATCTATGTGAGATTGTAAGATTTTGAGTTGGTTATGGATGTGTTGAATGAGTGCATGATTGTGTATGCTAGAAGGGTGAAAAGAACTTGGCAGATAGCTTTGTTCTTGTCCATGTGGGTAGACACACGTGCGTGTGTCTAGGCCATGTGTGGCACACGGTCAGCCCATGGGCGTGTGACTTGGCCGTGTATCCCCTGCATGTTATTATTTTAAGTCAGAATAGACCACGGACTAGTCACACGGGCGTGTGCCTAGAACGTGTGTGTTAATCAGTGTTGGCCACGGGCTAGCCACACGGGCGTGTGTCTAGACTCTAGGCCGTGTTAAGGTAGTCAGTGTGCACCACGGGTAGAGAGCACGGGCGTGTGCCCTAACCGTGGGGCATTGGCAGAATGCTTGAGTTTTCATGCACGGGTAGTGACCATGGGCGTGTGTGGCATCCACGGGCATGCCAAATCTTACACGGGCGTGTGAGCCCTGTATAGATGGAAAAATTTTAAAATCGTAGAAGTTTCGATATGGTCTCGAGAGGCCTCGTAAGTCGAGATTGAGGTTGTTGTGATGGCCAAAGAGAGTGGTCATGTGGTGCCTAAGTGGCGATCTTGAGGGTTTTAATACGGTAACGCCTCATGCCCGGTTCCGGCTTGAATACGGGTAAGAGGTGTTACACGACACCTTTGTTTCATGCACCCTGCCTCTATCCAATTGGATGGAAGAACCCGACAGGCCTTCGACACCCCAGTTGTCTTTCCAAATGTCTATGCTCCTGCCATTCCCAACACTCCAGCCGAAACCCTCGTGCAGCATACAAGCCGCCTTAGCGATACTCTGCCACGTAAAGGATGGTTTATCAGTGTTTTTGGGATGAAAGACGTTCCCATCAGGGAAGTATTTCGCACTTAGCACCTTGTAACAAAGAGTGTCTCTGCAATGGATAAGGCGCCAAACTTGTCTTCCCAAAAGAGCCACATTAAACAGACGAATGTCCCTGAATCCAAGTCCCCCCATGCCTTTGGGGTGACACATACGGTCCCACGCAAGCATGTTCCATCCTCTTTTGTTCTCACTTCCTCCCCACCAAACTCGACACATCATTGAGGTGATCTCCTCCACGATTCCTTTCGAGGCCAAAAACACCGAGAAGGCGTAGGTAGGAATAGACTACAGAATGGACTTGACAAACACCTCCTTGCCCCCACTGGACAAAAGGCGCTTAGACCAGCTATTGATCTTGCTCGCCATGCGATTTAGAATGCTCCTAAAAGCATTGGATTTCTTTTTGCCTACCGGAATGGAGAGCCCAAGGTATCCATCGAGATTATTAGCAACCTTCATGTTGAGCAGCTCATTTGTAATTACCCATTGAGGAGTGGGGGTGTTAGGGATGAAACAAACCATAGACTTTTCAAAGTTGATACTCTGTCCGAACATCTTCTCAAACTTATCCAGAATCTGCTTACAAGCTTCCACCTCACTTCGATGGTTCCTGACAAACAAAAGAGCATCATCAGCAAAAAATAAATGGTTTATTCTAGGGCCCTCCCTACTCGCACGAATGCCTTTGATTTTATTATTATCTTGGGCAGTAATCAGCATCCAAGAAAGAGCGTCCATGCAAAATAGAAAAAGGTGGGGTGATAAGGGATCCCCTTGGCGAAGGCCCCTCTCCGGGTTGATAACATCAGTAAGACTCATATTACACTTGACCCTATATTTGACCGTTCGAACACAATCCATAATCTTGTTAACCCAATCACTTGAAAAGCTAAATTTTAGCAAGACTCTCTCAAGGAAACGCCACTCCACCCGATCATAAGCCTTGTTCATGTCGAGCTTGATCACACAGCCTTTGTTCGGGCCATTCTTGGAGCTGCGAAGGTAGTGCACGAGCTCATGAGAAATTAGCACATTATCATGAATCATCCGGCCAGGCACGAACGCGCTTTGGTTCTGGCTAATGCACACGGATAGAACCTCTTTAAGGTGGTTTGCCAACACTTTTGAGATTATTTTATACACGACCCTGCACAAACTTATAGGGCGAAAATTAGTCATGTCACACGGATTCTTTATCTTAGGAATCATAACAAGTAAGATTTCATTAATCTTATAAATGTCTTTGGTGTCCCTCAAAGTCTCATGACAAAGCCGTAAGACATCCGCTCCCACGGTCTGCCAATGCTCTTTAAAAAAACTGCCAAGAAGCCCGTCAACCCCCAGGGCCTTTCTCGGGTCCATCTGGTTGAAAGCAGCCAGGATCTCAGCATCAGTGAAATCTTTGTTGAGGTTCCTGTTCATGCTGCCTGTTATACACGTAGGAATAAAATGTAAATCAAAGTCTTCGTTAGGCTCGATGGTGGACTTGAATAGGTCGTTAAAATAATTCCAGGCCACAGTGCAGATTTCATTTTTATTGTCGTGCCACACCCCATGCGAGTCTTTCAGTCTCTCAATGCTATTTTTCTTCTTTCGGCTAGTGGCTTGAACATGAAAATAGCGGGTGTTCCTATCTCCTTCTTTAAGCCACTGGGTGCGGGCCCTTTGCATCCAATATTTTTCCTCCACTTTCTACAGGTAACCCAACTTATCCCTAGCAGACTTGAGAAGCCTAGAAGAATTCACATTACAAGGTCTATCCATCAGATTACTAGTTTTCTTCTCCAGATCATTGATCTTCACCCTCATTCTTTTATGGCGTTGGAATTGCCAAGGTCCTAAGGACTCCCGGATATCCTCGACTTTATCCAAAAAAATTCTATCCTTCTTTGACCAAACCCGAGTGATGATCTCCTTGGCTTCCTGTTCCTTCGCCCAGCAAACATCATATCTAAACCAAGGCTTAGAGTCAGCGCATCTCTCTCTCGGCTTGCTACCGATGGTGTTCATGAAGATAGCATCGTGATCAGATTTCAACTGGCGGATGACCTTAGTATTAATGAAGGGCATCTTTTCAATCACATCCTCCGACACAATGAATCTATCTAGTCTCTCCTTCACCAGGCCAGACCCATCCCTGTTGTTACTCCAAGTGAACCAACCCGCTCTTGTTTTAATATCAACCAGAGACAGCTCCTCCAAAAACTCGCTGAAATCATTCATCGAGTTCCTTGGTTTCCTCCTCCCACCTTCCTTTTTCGCGTCATTAAGGATAGCGTTAAAATCCCCTCCAATAATCCATCCTTCCCTGACGTTGTTTTTAATCCTTCTCAGCATATACCATGCTTGGCTTCTAAGGGTAGGGTCAGCTTGGCCGTAAAAACCCGTAAATCTAATATCCGTCCCATCGTCCAAATTAACCAGGGAATCAACATGATATTTCGAATAGCTCTGAATCGTGAATTTATTCCTTTCCCTCTACATCAAGGCCAGTCCACCACTTTTGCCTTCCGCGCTAACAGCCAAACAACCTTCCATTTTTCACATCGAGCTAATACGTGAGAGACAATTAGCATGAATTTTCATTTCACAAAGAAAAACAATATCAGGGGAATTCGCAACAAGGAGTTGCTTCAGCTCACGAACTGTCGCAGGGTTCCCAATCCTCCGACAGTTCCAATAAAGGGTTTTCATTGTTCTTGGCGGGGCTGATCGCCAGCCACCGCCTTAAAAGGTGAGACGCAATCCAACAATCTTCTCTTGGCCTGTTTAGCAGGACTCTCTTCTATATTGTCACTGTTCGATCCCCTTAGTCTCTTTCTTTTGCTTTTAAAATGGCCCATTCCATCTCACACCGTTTTATGAGCTCTTCTTTCGAATGGGGAGGTAGACATAATTTCATCTTCACCTCTCCGATCTCTGCCTTTTTGGACTAATTGCCCGCTGTCCTCCCTCGCATCAGACCTGCTTTCCTCTCTTTCCTCGATCACTGTAGGTTTCATTGATATCACTTCTACACCGTTTCGCCAATTTCCCCTACCTTGATTCGGGGGTATTATCGTAGCCCTTATCCAACCACCATACTGGGGGTTTGACTCGTTAGCCTGTTCCCCATCAGTCTTCTCCAGATAGTGTTTCAAAGTGTGTCCAATCACCCCGCATGAGTAGCAAAAGTCTGGGAGTCTTTCATACTTCAATGCGCAAATAATCTCAACTCCTTCCTTGTCAACAAGCTTCACAATTCTCCTCAGTGGTTTTGAGATGTTAATCTTCACTTTTATTCTGATAAACTCGGTCCAACCTCCATTTCTGTCTTTCCAATCAATTGCCACCAACTCACCTATGGCCTTTCCCATATCTAAAGCAGTTTGGCGATCCATAAGTTCCAATGGTATGTTAAAAATCCTTAACCAGAAAGGGGATTTATTGAAATCGTAGGAGTCAATAGCTTTTTCTTTTACAAATGGCAGCATTGAGAACAAACAATTGTCGAAGAGCCAGGGCATGAGGTTTAAGATTCTGCTTCTATCCTCCAGACAACCAAACTTGACGATAATCACATCATCATTCAAGGCTAAAAAGTTCACCTCCTCTTTGGTGAACCATAATGATCTGAACACCCTATACATCGCCTCCATGTTTGGCTTTTCCTTTGCCATTATTTTACCCACGACCCAAGATTCGAAGCCTTGAAAGTTCCTATCATCTCTTGGTCGGATGATTTGAATTGATTACTCCTCCGAGAATTTTAACCTTTCCATTAGCACATTGATATCGTCTGCCAGTAGAAAAGATTTTCTAAAAAACGAGAACAAAACAAAAAACTAGAGAAAACTAAGAAAACCGGCGCAGTCCCCCTCCAACTAAGAAAGCTCCGAGGGGTCAAGAAAACGGACGACAGAACTCAGAAAAAAAAGATAATCAGAGGTGGAAAAGAATAATCACATACAACAGTTCATGCAATAGCCATAGACGCAACCCTCAAGACGTGCATGAAAACACAAAAAGAATAATAAAAACACGAAGAAACATAAAACCATACAAATTACGTAGAAAAATCAACGCAAGGATTAAAACTCTGACCACCGTGGGTCCACTTTAATAAAACCCTCAATTTTCCCAAGAAAACCATGCAAAATCGTACGTAGCAAAAACCAAGAAGATGAAAAAAAAAAGAATTAAAAGAACCTAATAGAAAACTTTACCTGGCCCAGTGAATTACTTGACGCATTGCCAGCCACGAAACCGATTGACAAGATATCGCACGTCAGACCATCATCACCGCTTGCAAGAGGAAAAGTAGAAACACTAAAAAATTAACAATTGCAAAAAAATAGCACCGAAAGGCACCAAGAACGATAAACGATCAAAACAGAAACAAAAATACGAGAATTCAAACACCAAAACACCCAATCCCACCGCAAACTGCCATAAAATTCAAACGAATTAGGCAGACCCTCTAATGTACTAATGATTCAACTATCTCTTATTACTTCTCTATTCTTGCATGTATTAAAAGTATTTAAAGGTTAACTAAAGGGATGATATTTTATTTTTTATTTTTAAATAAGTAAAAAGATGATTTTGAAATTTGAAATGAAATTATTAGATATCTTTTAAGATTTATGATAATTTTTTTAAATCATAAATTTGAAATATATGTAATTTTTAAAACAATCAAAATTAAATGTATTAAAAGTATTTAAAGGTTAACTAAAGAGATGATATTTTATTTTTAAATAATTAAAAAAATTAATTTTGGAATTTGAAATGGAATTTGTTAGGTATATTTTAAGTTTTAAGATAATTTTATTAATTCTAAATTCTAAATATAATTTTTTAAAATTAGAATTAAATATTTTAAAAGTTTTTAAAGGTTAAATAAAGAGATGATATTTTAAAAATGTTAATATATTAAACAATTTAAATATATTATGCACGGGTTAATTAATAACATATAATTGATATATCATATTTAATATATTAGATAATCATATTGTTTTTTATATCTATAATCTATATAAAAGCACGAGTTGAACAGACAAGAATATCTTTTATTGTTCATTATATTATTAAATTAACATAAAAATAAAAATCCATATATATTACAAGTATTATTGGATAATAGAAAAAGTGATGCGACCTTAGCTCGGGAAGTTACTACCGAATCTAATGAGCTGCCACGAGGGCCTATAACTCGGTCACAAGCTAAGAAGTTTCGAGATGCATTAGCAAGCTATGTGGATCGAGCTTAGGGAGAGCAAGTAGCCGAATTCAATAGTCAAGCTTGGACCAACCCAATAGGCGTCACTTGCAATTTATTGCAAATTGAATTTGTTTTTTAATTAAACTCATCTTAGATTAAAAAATGAGTTACTAGACTTTATTCAACTCATCTTAGTTTAAATAATTGAGTTATTGTTGAACTTTATTTAATATATGTTTCTCTTAATTAATCTAGTTGCTAGAATGATTTATTGATGCATAAGTTTTAAGTTATTTAATTATGCTTCTCTTAATTAATCTAGTTGCCGGAATAATTTATTGATGCATAAGTTTTAAGTTTATTTATTTTAGTTTTGTGTTTAATATGAGTTTAAATGTGATTATTGTGTTTGTTTTAATGTGTTTGATTGCATGTGTCTTTTCAGCTGGAAACCGTTACATTCAAGGGCTGTTACAAATTGATTAAAGTGACTTTTCAAGTAGAAATCAGTTACATACAAAGGGGGAATTGTACATCATTAAAAGGAACTGTTATATCAATTAAAAAGGAGAGCATTACACTTCCTTAAAATTGGCAGCATCCTTTTTCTTATTCCATAACCGATTGTTGTTTAAATGGTCACTCCATGAGTTTAAATTCCATTAAAAGCTGCTGGTGTCCATTTGGCTGGCCAAGGGAGACTTCAAAAGTTTTCTTAAACACCTTGGATGCTCAAGTATGAAACCTAAGCATTCAATTGAATTGAATCAGCTGAATTAAAGAATTAAATCATATTGAAGGAAGGAGTTACTTAGGCCTAGAATTTCAAAAGTTTGTAAACTTTATTTTAGCTCATTATTAGCTCATTAAGCTGAACAAAAGTGACCATTCAGTTAGGCCTTTCATAGCACTATAAATAGTTGTATTCAGCCTATTGTAGGGGACTTTTTGCTGAATTTATACTAAATTTGAGATTTGTGAGTTATCCAATTCTCTTTGTTCTTTTGGAACTGATCTGACTTATCAAGCATAGCTTGTGGTGTCTATCCTTTCTATTGTTTGCCGAACTTATCACTTTTGAGTGTGGCGTTCGTATACGTTTGGTTCCTATCACTAATTGATAGTGGGTCAAGGTTTATCCTTTGATGTTTTCCCTAAACTGTAAATCACCTAAGAACCATTTGAGATTCGGGTCAACAATCCAATATTGTTGGTTCTTTTTCGGCCTTGGTCAAATTATCTGTTATCTTTGTTTAACCATTTTGTTACCTTATTTTAAACCCATTTCTTTCATTCATTAGCCTTTTCTTTGTTAAAACTTAGTTCATTTCAAAACAAATCATTTCTACTCAAATTCACGATTGGGCATCAAACGACTCGAATCATTCACGAAACGAGTTCGTATCAAAAAGTGATATTAGTTAACTATTATTTTATTGAATATAATTGGATAAATTAAAAATAACAATAATAACATAGATATTACAGATATTATGAGTTATTATATGATAATAACAAAAGTAATCTATCTAATTATGTATGTTGTTTTTTTACCGTTATTATCACTTAGATTTTGTATCCATATTTAATTAAATTTATTGTTTTAAATATCACTTAATTAGTGTTGTACTTATATACAAATTAAACTAAGATTTAGATATATAAAAAGATGCATTAGTAAGGCATTTTCATTCAACTAATATTTATAGAATCATTGGAAAAAAAATTGTAATAATTAAAACTTAAATTACAATTATTAGTTAAAAAAATTTAATGTATAAAAAAAAGTTGGGAAAATTGTATTGATGTAAAACAAAGTTATTATTTAAATATAATTTTAAGCATCTTAATTATCACTTAATTAATATTATAGTTAATTATGTTAACACGCTATTGTTTTGAATAATATTATTTTGCATTAATTATATAAGTAAAACTATATTCTATGTTGAATATGTTAAAAATGCTATAATTATGATTTGAAAATTTTCTATTATAACTAAACCAAAAAAATCGATTATAATATATGAATTGATAAATTAATATATTTTAATTATATTCAATAATTAAATAAAAATATTAATTTATATTAATTACTGTAATTAAAAATATAATATTAAAATTTTAATTAAATATTAAATACTTAAAATCACATGAAATACATGAAACATTAGAAACTAGTTAATTAATGAAGAGATGGAATTAACCAACATATTAAACAATTATGATTATCTAAAGAACATGTTAATTTATTGACTATATAAAAGGAGGAGAAATAATCGTTTATTCATCTTTCAATATGCATTTGGCTTATTAGTTTTTTCTTTTTTTTTATTATGAATTTATTATCTAGTTTTTGAAATAAATATAATACGGCTAAATTTGATAAGAAAAAGTCAATTTAAAAAAGAAATTAGGGTCTTAGGCTGGGATATTTAGAAAAGTATGTTGATTTTGGAGAGAGAGTGAAAACACGTCATACAGGGCGCACTTTCTGACTTTTTGATATATTAGTTTCTTTGATTAGATGGTTAAATATTAGTGGTTTTGTCATTTAGTCTTGGGTTTTGATGCGATTTCCCGAGCTTGGGTTATTCAGAAAATTACTCGAAGGGATTGGATCGTCTTGAAATGGTTCAACGAATAGAAACCTCGACCTGTAGTGGTTGTAGCTAAGAACCTAGCTATATTATAGCAAAGACCCGTTAACTCTCGAACCTACTAGAACATTAGTATAAACGAAGTCACCACACTCTGGGATGGTGAAAGGAGTGATAAGACAATTGGACGCCACAAACTCGGAAAGTTTGATAAATTCAGTTTTTAGTTCAATGAAGAACCCAGGAAAAAAATTATCACAAAATAAAGTTTATATTAAGAAATTTGGCTAATAAATTTCTAACCTTACAAATGAAAATTTTGTAAGTATTTATAGGACTCTAAGATGACTAATCGAATTCGGCATCTAGGTGTTCACATTAGCCTTTAACATGTTCACAGACAAAGTGATAATTTCAGCTTTTGAATCATGGTGGATGCTTGCATAAGTCGAATAGTCACATTCCTTTCCCAAATCTGTTCATGATGCTTAGTCAAGAAGAAAGATTAAATTCCATGAATGATCAGCATTTAATCTTCCTTCACTCCCCTTGGCCGAATGATAGATGAATGGGACATGCATCTCCTTTAATTTGAAACTTTAATGCGTCTTGGGGTGATGAATAGGCAGCATGCATTTAGCTGGTTTATCCCCTAATTTCGCTGCATGTTTGTGCTGGAACATTAGCCGAATTAATTGTGGTTTGACTTCCTTGAATGTTGTTCATGAAATCCTCCATGCATGAGTAAAATGATTAGCCACTTTCTTCCCATTTTTGTCATCGTCCATGCATCTACATTAAGGTTATGAATCCTTCCATCTTAAGAAATGCATGAAGCATGAATTTGGCCCTTCACATGAATAGTCATATGCACCACATATCCTTTGTGCATGAATTCAGTTTAATGAAGGTCTTTGAAGAGCCATGCATTTGTCCATTCGAATAACCACATGCACACATATAAATAGACATCAAATGTTTGCAATACTTACACTTACATTCGACTAAGACATTATAACTAGAACTAGATGCTAGACTCTCACACATGAAATACATATAAAATTATTTGGAGACACACACACGCATATACGCACATATGCACATATTCAACATATATCGACAAATGGCACAAATAAGACACCATGTGATAATTAACACACGCATAGACATAAATAACAAAACATAAGACTTATCTAAAATTCAGACATGACAAAATCTGTGAACTAAATTAAATTGCAAACTTTATTAAAATGAAATAAAACTTAAAATAATAAGGGCGTGTTTGGTTTGACGGAATGGCCATTCCATTCCGTCCCTATTCCATGCACTACAGTGATACATTTGTTTGGTTGAAATTTGGCTGCTGAATCGCTATGCCATGTAGGATCTATTACGCGTAAACACTACATATCCATTCAGAGGGTCGGGCTCTGAATGCCTATTTATGCCTCTCGTAATAGCTTTTTTTTTTCAAACAATAGTAAGAGATCTTCTTGGGTTTTGCATAAACTGCATAGAAGACTCTCTATTTTTGGATTTTGTGCGTGGCTAATTTTCGTGTGGTGGAAAATATGGAGAAATTGATGTCAAAGGCGGAGATTTCCAAAGAAATGCGCACATCTCCCACTGTGCATCCCAGCGATTGTGGGAACGGCGAGGCTCCGATCAATTATCAGTAATTGATGTTAGTCTTCTTCCCTTCGCCATCATCTCTAGTTTTTTTTAATAAACAAAATCTCTAAAATATTGGATCTGAATTTCTATCCTACCAGGCTTTCAATGAGTTTACCTTTTCTACCTCTGCTTTGATCTTATTTTTCATGTAAATCAAAACCCCATTTTGTTTATCTGCCTTAAAATTCATTTCTACTTTCCTAAGCTGTAAACAAGAAGTTGAACTTTGATGATCAGGATCTTTCCTTTTCCAGTAGTTTATGTTTTGGCTTTGTTGAATTGAATACCCAAAGTCATGATCTTTAATCGATAATCTGTTGAATTGCCTATCTGGGTATGTTTTGTTTACATAAATCTGAAGCTTTTCAGCTAGATTTCTGTTATCATGAATAATTATCCATTTGGGCCAAATAGTTCTAAGTCCTTCAATGCCTATCCAAGAGGTGACTTTGATATTGAATCAGATAATATCAAAAGAACCAGAAGGTATAAAGTTTCTTCTTTTTAACCTATTTGGAATGATCAAATCCTTGGCTAACAGGCTTTACTACTATTACAAGTTACATCCACTCCTTGTTTTATTTATTTCCTTGGCATATGTTTATCACTATATGAGCATCACTATAGGATGCTGAGAAATTATAGGAAACTTGATGAGGGGTTCAGTAATTACTATCTGTATGCCAAGCTTAAGAATCTTGTAACGGTTGTTGGGCATTCAATTTATACAAGCAGTAGTTGTAAGAAAGTTGATAAGGAGGATTCTTGGTTTTTGGAGCCATAAAATGGATTATGTAATATGGCTTCTTCAATTATGTGTTCATTTTATGGTTTATGTAATATTGCTTCTTGAATTCGTCTGTGATCAATGTATGTAATGTGTATATATAATAGGATTTATTAGTAAATATTGATTTCTTTATAAAATTGTAACAACCCGTTTTCAGTGAAATAAAATAGTGGTTTCAGGACCACAAATTCGATGAGAAAATTTTTATTTTATTATTATTTTAATGTCTACGGTATGTTAGTAGTATCGTGTAAAAAATTTGTTAAGAAATTTTGACGTTTGCATGCTTAATTTTGTAAAAAGGACTAAATCGTAAAAGGTACAAAAGTAGAGTTCTATAAGTTAAATGAGTCTAATTATTATGAAATTTAAATGTGAGTGGGTTTAAATGGTAATTAGACCATTTATGTGTGGATAGTGGGCATCCATGACATGGTTTTATTGAAATTATTAAAGTTTTTAAAGGGTAAAAAGGTAAATGAGTAAATAAATATCAAATTAATTAAAACAAGTGTTCATATTCTTCATTTGATGAAACTGATTTTGGCCATTGGAGGAGAGGGAGCTTCGGTTGAGCTAGGGTTGTGTGCATGGTGAGTTTTCAAGCCCCGTTTTTAATGATTTTTATGTTTTCGGGATCATTATAGCTTAATCTAGCTAGCTTGGGGACTAATATGCAAAATTGTTAAATATTTAGGGTTTGACCATGAAATTTTTTGTATGATTCTTAAAGTTGAATGAAATATTATGAGTCCTTGTAGATAAATAAACAAGTTTTGTAAAGTGATTTTTGATGAAAATGTCATTTAAGGCCTTATTTGTAAAAGTAATAAAATATCATGGTTAAATTATGAAATGATGATTTGTATGAGTTGATATGGGTTCATAATAAATTTGGTTAGCATGAGTTAGGGATGAGAATGCTTTGATTTCAATTTACGAGTTTAAGGACTAAATTTTAAAAAGGTTAAAATGTTAAGGGCAAAATTATAATTATGTATAAATGTGGATTATGGATTGAATTGAATGTTTGAGATGGATTGAAACACTTAATTGAATATAATTGTTTATTTAGATCAAGATAAATCTCAATCAGATCTAAATCGAGAAAAGCCGAAAATCACGGATTAGTTTGATCGTACTTTTACGCTCTAGTTGTCGATGTAAGTTCATAGTATTTCTATACGTAATTGAATTTCTACTTGTTTGTTTACAATACTATTATGTAATTATTTTCTTACACTTAATTATTTCTTGAATTGCACATACGTGCCCCTATTTGTACTTCGGTACCCCTGAATTGCACATACGTGCCCCTGTTTACACTCTGGTAACTTCAAATCGAGTAAAATAAGAGTTGCGTTCAGTTGTTGTTAAGTTAAAAGATTTACTATGTTCTTACTAAGCTCTATAAGCTTATACATTTTTGTGTATTGTTTTGTAGATCGTTATTGCTAACTTTTGGACAGATCGAATCTTCGACTCACACTATCCACCGATGTTGGTAGTTCTTGTGCTCCTTAGGGTTGTGGCATGTATATATGTGGCTATATAGGTTGTTATGGTACATTTTGACAAAATTCTAAACTAAGTTATTAGACACTTTACTAAGGTTGTAAATAGGTATCTTTTTGGTACAATTAGAATGGTATGAAAGTATACACTTGTAGTTTATTTTGGCTTGGTGGTGAATTAAGTTGCTATGCTAGAAATGGTCTTAATTGTTGTATGTTTTAAGATGATAAGAAAATAGATGTGTATGTTGGAAGTAAGGTTAATTATGCATATGTTTTGGTAAGTTTGTATGATTGTGATTGAGGTGCCTTATAAGGCACATTGGTTGAATGGATTTTGGATCCTTTGAACTGGTTAAATTAAGCATGTTTTGGTAGGTTTTTGGTGCATTGGTTATATGTATATATGGCTTATAGGTACTTGCTGGAATTGGTGAAAGAAATGGCTTGATTTTGGCCAATTTCTTGTCCACACGGCCAAAGACACGGCCGTGTGACCCAAGTCAGAGAGTTACACGGGCACTGACACAGGCTGGGACACGGCCATGTGTCCCTATTTCGATTGTTACACGGCCGTGTGACCCCTGCAGTTTGAATTTTTCTAACTTTTTCCTCAGTGTTTCAAATGTTCCCGATTTAGTCCCGAATCATTTCTAAGGTGATTCTAAGGCCTCGAGGGCTCAAATAAGGGACGATATGCATGTATGTTATTAGGTTATGCTATGTTTATTGAAATGTTTGGAAATGAATGATTTTAAGTTACATTTATTCGTTAATGCTCCGTAACTCTAATCCGGCGACAGATACGGGTTAGGGGTGTTACAAAAATACTCTCAATCATTATTTCAGGGCTCTTGAAGCTGATATTCATTTCGCCAATACCCTGTAATTTCTTCTTTCTTTTTCTCTTCCTTGATTTTCTATAGATGAGCATGGCCATTACTGATTCATCATAATTTTATTTATTTATTTAGTTTTTTCTATAAATAGTAAGGGATTTCAATTTTAGGTTGGGATTTGTTGGGACTGTATCTGTAAAGGCTACAAATTTTTTCTATTCGCTAATTTCTCTATCAGTGCATCAGTGATTTCCCTTTGGATTCTTCTATTGATTTGGGGCTTTTCTTTGGTAAATTTAATTTTTAATTTTGGCTTTCTTTTTGTTTGTTTTGGGTTTGAAGTTCAATAGTGATGCGATCCTAGCTAGGGAAGCTGCTACCGATCTGTAACACCGCTAACCCGAATCCATCCCCGAACTAGGGTTACGAGGCATTACCTTTTTCCAAACACAGTTCAGCACGCTCATACAAATCATTTCATGTTCCCAAATATATCAACTTCTCCAATCAAATTATTGCATTATCTAACTTGCATCAAGGCTAAAAATACTTATACTTAATGGACATAGTGTTCAATACAAACAAAAAATTCATGCATGATATTCAAACACTTAGTTATAAACATGCATATTTCACTTCATAACAAGCACATATTTTTCCACCTTTGTTTATAAAACATTAGCAAACATTACCGAATTATTACAATGATCACTTGATTAACTTTGGACATTTCTATATACTTAAGCCGAATCAAAACACACTCAAATCCATATGTTTTAAAACCATGCTGAAATTTCATTCATACACTAATCTAAATTAGTTCATATTCGATAATATAATAAAACCTCTATGTAACATTCATTTGACCTACCTTTAAATCAATTATCAAACCCATCACCTAAGTCAAATTAAAACATTTCATAGATGCAAAACATATCAAATGTACATCACCCATATCTATATAAGTATGATATACCCTATTCGATTGTTCATACCAACCTTCAAGACTATTTCATCATGCATATACTAAATACATCACCCACATATATATATATATATATATATACCATGATTGGAATATTTGCCTAAACTTAAACATCATTTCTAGCCATTTTCGCATGGCTTAATATTTACAACTTCAAAATGAACCCAAAACGCAAGCTAGCCTATACATGCCATAGTTTCAAAAATTCATCTTATAAAAATACCAAAGTTAGTTGATAGTGCGATACACTTTGACGATGATCCCCGAGCTCGTAACTAGACTTCAAAATCTATAAAACCATACAAATAAACACACACAGTAAGCTATCATAGCTTAGTAAGTTATAAGCAATTTCACAACAACAATGCATTATAACATTATACTAGCAAAGTCAAATTAGTATAGTCACAACCAAGGTTTATAACCATAATTTTAGTTTATATCACCTTTCTAAAACTTTCGCACTTCATAGCCCAAAGGTTGAACTTCCAAGCCTTCGATAATAGATTTCATATGCATATATTACTTATCGAATTTATACTTTGCACTTCAAATCCATATAAATCACATATTCAAGATTAAAACTAATCAAATGAACTCCTTATACAAAATTCCACATGGCCGAATACAATATATAATTCATGTAGAAATCAATGAGATTTTGTAATTATTTCTCCATGTCAACCTATATCAATCGAACTATATATTTAATTGATACTTTCCATCCAAACTAAATTGTCACACTTACTTGATTTCAATTAATATCATCTCATAATATCAACTTACCAAATTCAATCCAAGATATAAAAATTAATCGCACACTTAGTGCTTCTTGTCCGATTTCGCACCCTTAGTGCTCGGAAATTTGATTCGCACACTTAGTGCATAACGACCGATTTCGCACACTTAGTGCTCGATATTTTAAAATTCGCACACTTAGCGCTCATTATCCGATTTCGCACACTTAGTTCTCGGAAGTTAAAATTTGCACATTAGTGCATCTCTCAAACTTGCTCCTTATTCATACATATACATATAAACTTAACTTCGACCATATATATTTATTTTCGAATCAACTCATTCATTTCATAAACCATTATCACATTTGGCAATATCCATTATATAAATATATACTTCCATTTAACTCATTTACATCATTATAAATATATTCAATGCAACTCAATTGCTTAAAAACTTACCTCGAGTATCGACAGACTTTACTTCCCGGCTATTCGATTAACTTCGCCTTTCCCCGATCCAATCCCGATTCTTTTTGTTCTTGATCTAATAAATTTAAAATTTAGCTCATTCAAACATATTTTCATTCAATTTAATCCAAAAACATATAAATGGGCAAATTACTATTTACCCCTGACATTGACAATTTTTACAATTTAGTCCCTATTGCACAAAACACAAAATACTCAAAATTTGACCACACTTCTTTAGGGCCGAATCTTCATAATCTTATTACAAGCTCATACAATTCATTTATTTCACATTTTGACCCCTCAATTTACAAATTTCACAATTAAATCCTATTTAGACATTTCCACTAAAAATGCCTTAATTAAACTTAACAATCTAACATCCTATATTTATTTTCCATCACTAAACACAAATTTCATCAAACTATCAACAATGGCATATCATGAATACATCATCAAATTTGAAAATTTAAGCTTGGGCTAGCTAGTATTCAAAGCAACGATCTCAAAAACGTAAAAATTATCAAAAACCGAACTCAATTACATACCTTAATTAGACATGCAAGGGTCGAAAGTTTCAAAAGCTTAAGCTCATTCTTCCTTCTCTAGTTTCGAAAATGGAGAGATAAAATGAAATAAAAGATGTTCATCCACTTTAGTTTATGTTTTATTATTATTATATTATTATACGTTATTAAATTCACCAAATTTTCAATAATAAAAATTATTTGATAATCCATCTACTATTACATGCATTTTGGCCGGACACTAATATCTACTTATGGCCAAATTGTAATCTTAATACTCCATATATAAAAACAATCACATTTCGTCCCTTACACATTAACCTTTAATTTTCCATTTTACGCGATTAAACCCTTTTCATTTAATCAGACATCCAAACGATAAAATATTAAAACGAAGTTTTCACACCAACAAATTCACACATTCAGAATACCGAAACTAATATTTAAATATTTTTTTGACTCGGATTCATGGTCCCGAAACCACCGCTCGATTATTAAGTCAAAATCGGTCATTACAACTCTCCCCTTAGAGATTTTCGTCCTCGAAAATCTTACCGGTGAATAGGTTGGGATAACGTTCTTTCATTGAATCTTCAAGCTCCCAAGTTGTTTCTTCGATTTCATGCTTAAGCCAAAGCACCTTTACCAACGAGATTTTCTTATTACGCAACTTTTTCACTTCGCGAGCCAAAATACGAATCGGTTCTTCCTCATAGGTCAAATTAGACTGAATTTCAATCTCTGACGGACTAATCATATGAGAAGGATCGGATCTATATCCTCGAAGCATCGAAACATGGAAAACATTGTGGATCTTTTCTAACTCAGGTGGCAACATCAACCTATACGCAACCGACCCGATACGCTCAATAATCTGGTACGACCCAATAAATCTCGGACTCAGCTTTCCCTTGCGACCAAATCTAAGTATTTTCTTCCACGGTGAGACTTTCAAAAATACTCGGTCACCAATCTGAAACTCTATATCTTTACGTTTCAAATCCGCATAAGGTTTCTGACGGTCTGACGCTGCTTTCAAACTTTCACGGATCACTTTTACTTTCTGTTCAGTCTCTTTGATTAGATCAACCCCGTGTATCTTGCTTTCACTTAGCTCGGTCCAATACAAAGGTGTACGACATTTACGACTGTACAAAGCCTTGTAAGGTGCCATTTTGATACTCGATTGAAAGCTATTATTGTACGCAAATTCAATCAAAGGCAAGTATCGTTCCCACGTACCCTCGAACTCGAGAACATAACATCTCAACATATCCTCAAGTATTTGAATAATTCTCTCGGATTGACCATTCGTTTGAGGGTAGAAATCGGTGCTAAAATACAATTTAGTACCTAATGCATCTTGCAATTTCTTCCAAAACCGCGATGTAAACCTCGGATCTCTATCTGAAACAATAGAAATAGGTACTCCGTGTAATCATACAATTTGAGAGATGTACAGTTCAGCTAGCTTATCCAGCGAGTAATCTGTACGAACCGAAATAAAGTGAGCCGACTTCATCAATCTATCAACAATAACCCAGATTGCATCTTTCTTGCTCGGTGTCAACGGTAACCCAGATACAAAATCCATCGTGACTCGATCCCATTTCCATTCGGGTATCATGATCGGCTGAAGTAATCCGGATAGCACCTGATGTTCGGCTTTTACTTGTTGACATATCAAACATTTTGACACGAAGTCTGAAATATCTCTTTTCATACCGTGCCACCAGTAATGCTGTCTCAAATCGTTATACATCTTCGTGCTACCCGGGTGAATAGTCAATCTACTATTATGAGCTTTATTACAAATCATCCGAATCAACTCAGGATCCTTTGGTACACATATTCGATTTCTGAATCGCAAGCATCCCTCAACATCAATCTGAAATTCCGAGTCAGCATTTGAACCACATTGATTCCTTTTTGCTATCAAGTTATCATCAACCCTTTGAGCTTCACAAATCTATTGGATAAACAACGGTCTCGCTTTCAGTTCTGCAATAATAGCACCATCGTCAGTCATAGCTATATCTGCGTTCATTGCACGTAAAAAATGCGATGATTTTTGGCTTAGAGCATCAAAGAACCATATTAGCTTTTCCCGGTGATAATCAATCACAAGCTCGTAGTCTTTTAACAATTCCAACCATCGCCGTTGTCTCAGATTCAGGTCCTTCTGAGTCACTAAATATTTTAGGCTTTTATGATCAGAATAGACATGGCATTTTTCACCGAACAGATTGTAACGACCCGAAATTGGGCCTAGTAGGATTAGGCCCATTGGACCTCGAGCGCAAGAATGTTTAAAATTATTTAGAATAAGAGAACGACATTATTTCAAGTTGGACTTATTAGGAAGGTGATTTTGGAAAGTTACGAGGTTTCTAGGAAGTTCCGGGTTCAAATTGGGCCTTAGCAAAATTTGGTATTTTAGCACTTTAAGGAGATATAGTAAGTGGCCTCATTGCTTATGGAAATAAATGAGTAATTTGCTAGCACAAAGGAGCTTATGGTAAAGGGGATATGGCGCCACATGAAAGACTTTGAGGGAGGAGGTTCAAATCCCATCAAGTGCAAAATTTTGACAATTTTTTTTTGTATTATTTCCCTAAGTGTCGGCCAAGCTAGCAAATAAGGCAAGGTGGACTTTTTAGTTTTGGCAAGGTGGCTAAGGAAATTAGGAAAGGATGAAGGTGGGGAAAGAAATCAAAAGAAAAGGGAAAGTATAGGGAACATGTTGGCCTTTTTCAAGGGAGGTGTTTTGGAAAGTCTTGGTTGGCAAATGTTTGACCTTTTTGCCAAGGTATGTACGGTTTAGGTGAGGGGGGAAGTATAGCCGAATTTTGCTTTGCCTTTTGGTAGAAACCTAAGTTTTTGTTTTGGCCAAAATTCTTTAGTATCAATTTGTGTCTTTTTCTCCAAAATTTTCTTCTCCTTCCCGAAACTCCAAGTTGCTAGTGAACATATTTTCTTCTTCATTTCTTCTTATTGCTGAATGTACCAAACCATTGAGACCAAATCATTCTCTCTTATCATCTCTTGAAAACCGAAACTAGTTAGCACCCATTCTCTCCCTTTCTTTTCTTTTAATCATCTTTTCAATCCTTCTTCCATTTCTTGAAAGCAAAACTTCATCTTGATCAAATCCTTTTCTTTTATTCATTCTCACCATAACTGAAACATCAACTTCACCTCATAGTCGAAACTTGGTTCTTGTGGTTGCCGAAGCTTCTTTGTCTTCTCGGGTTTTCGGTGGTTGCAAGGCCGAATCTATTCTTTGCTACTTCCATCTTCTTGGTTCTCTTGGTGTGGGCCGAATCGGTAGAGTGTTAGCTTACACTCTCATCATCTTTCTAGCCTTAAGGAAATCGATAGAAGGGGATCTATTATTGTCAAGGTAAGGGATTCGCCATGGTTCTTTTTGATCTTTTCCGTTGATCGGTTAGTTTGCTAAACGGTATAGAGGTGACGACTAATCGTTTATTTTTAGGGACCAAATCGCTCGATCACCTATCCCTCATAATAAGAGACTCGGATTGTTGGTAAGTGATATAGATTGTTAATCAATCGCAGTACTTGGTTGAAGTTGAAAATTGGGCTTTGGACTAATTGTTAATCGATTGTACCTTTAGGTGCCGCGGAGAGTATCGTGTTACGGATTCTGAATAAGGTGTGTAATCCCGTACCCTACCGAATACATGATTGAAATGGTGGTAATCTCATATGTCTCTGAAAGTTTGCATGAAATGTTCTGTGATTTGGTCGAAATACAGAAGAAATCGGAAACCGCATCCGTGATCACTCGGGCACGATATTATTAGTAGTGGTAACCATATTTTGCAATGAAACAGTTTGGTCAGCAGCAGTGACGTGATTTTGAAAAATCACGAAAAATAGGATAAAGGGAGTTAGATAGTGAAAAAGATATCAAAATAAAGCTTACTGTGTCTATTTTTATATGAAAGAAATGGAGGAGGAAGAGAAATTGTATATTCTATGATATCTTAATTTTAGTGAGACTGGTTCTGATTGACTTCGTGGTTCCCTGTTCTGTCTTGGAAAAATCGTTTAAAATTGTACAAAGTTAATTATGAGTTATAAGTTATATGTATAGATTTCTTAGTGAGCCTATTTTCAATAGAAACAAGTGGGAGCAACATATAAAAACCGTACAGTGAGATATTTGAATTTTGGGTAAGAGAGGTCAGAACCGTTAGACAGTGTAACAAGGGAATCTTTAATGAATAAACTGTACTAAACGGCTAAGCTAAAAATTCTGGAAAAATTGTAGTAAGAAGATATATGAGTCTAGTTTTAAGGAAAATTTACGAAACTAAATTTCCAGTTTCCTAACTCGATTTATAGTCAATTTAGTCAGTATGACGCAGATGGACAGTTTCAATTTTTATGCCTCACATTAGTAGTTAAGTCTAGGTTGCCGAATTACCAAAATACCCTTGGAGGGTAAATTACCGAAATATCCCTGGGTTGCGAGATTACCGAATTACCCTTAATGGGTAAAATTACCGATGTACCGAAATGCCCCTATGGGCCGAATTGATAGAATGCCTTAGTGGGCTGAATTACAAAGCTCAATAATGGGCCGATTATCGTATTAAATTACTAGACTAATGGTTGTTATACATGTGGATATTTTATGTTGTTATGTGTATTGCATCATCACATATTGCATGGGATGGGAAACTTGAATGAAGAGAAGTATAGACCGGTGGCATTGCCACAAATTCTGATATGGGCTATGTGCCAATTTAAATATGGCTTTGTGCCATCGTGATTAAGGCTGTGTGCCGATTATGTTACCGTATATGATACTCTGGTGGCTAAGCCACAAAATTATTATAAATGGCAGCTTGTCTGCAAATTGGCGAGACTGGAGGGGTGGGTTGACTTGATCCCCACAGGAGAGACTGGTTAGTACGGGGGAGAGATTGGTTGGATGGGTTGGGTTGCATACATTTGCTTCATATATATATGTTCTGTTATGAAAGTGGGCTCCGGCCCAAGATGTTGCTATATGGGTTCAAGCCCAGTGGATGACGGTAAGGGGTTTCACACTGAGTTCTTGTAACTCACCCCCCTTTTTTCTAACCCTTGTAGGTAATGCTCCGTAATGAGGACTTGGGCCCATGGATGACTCGGTGGAGGCCATACTTCAGAAATGGTGTTATTAAACGTTAAATTTCTATTTCGGTTTATTTTATTATTTTGCTATTTTGGTTTAAGTTGTAATAAGGCCTCTGGGATATGTTTTAAATTGCTTTATGTTTAGTCGTACTTATTATATTGCTTGAATTGTTTTAACGGGGATTTTCTAAAATCATAAGTAATGGTTTTCCAAAATTGATTAATAAATGGATTTTACAACAAACTTTTACAAATATTTTAACTCGAAAATTTTCTCTCGAATTATCAACAATATTTTCAAAAGCCACGATTTTAAAGCTCACTACCTCGATTTTCGAATCATCAAACGATCTCTCAAAAATACTTGTATTTTATCTACTGATTCATAACGATTTCAAAATACTTCATGCACTTTCTATTTCTAAACATCACATTTTTGTAAATTGTTTATTTCAAATATGCTTTCGCCACCAAAAAGGTTTTTAAAGATAATTACGTTTTCAAGTAGTTAACAATTGCTTAAGTGTTTTGGGTTTTAACAAAGAGGTTGTAATTCTCAAACAAGTTTTTCCATGTGACACGCCAGATTCGGGCCTAACTTCTAGGCCGGGTTTGGGGTGTTACATTTTATGGTATCAGAGCCCGGTTGCAAAACTCGACTGTGGTTTGGGTTCAAAAGTGTTTTCAAAGCTGATTAAGAATTTTAATTTATAAAAACATGTTCTAAAGGAAGTATGGCACCACGGGTATCCAGCACCAAGTCAAGTAAGTATGTGTTTTTATTTTATGATTATTGTGTTAGTACTGTGGTAGGAAAATTCCACAAAATAGAATGCTATAGAACTTTTAGTTTTAGGAGCTAAAACTATTGAGATTGAGACCTTAGATACGTACTACGAAAACAACTTTACTTTCTATACTCCATAAAATATTGTTTAATAAACATTGAATAATTATACTGATTCATAAAACTCGTAATAAGATTAAGTCGACATTAGTGAACATGAACGCTAGAAGACGTGGACGCGGTAGACGTGGACGTGGTAGAGGCCGAGGTGCTAAGGCTAGATCTTCTGCATCGGGGCATGTTTCCGAAAGGGAGGCGCTGACATCGCCAGTGGTTGAGACGGGATCTCATGATCGAGCTGGGATTGTTGAGCTGACTCAAATAGTTAAGGAGGTATTAGAGTAGGTTAAAAGAATCGGTGAAGCACTTCGAGTTGAGCACGTGGACTGTAAGAAGAAATTAGATCGCGGATCTCTAGGGCCGCAGTCTCGTTTGGTGAAGCGTGTTAAGGCACGTCCAAACTTTTCGGCTTGCGATCATTGCAGAAGGCGTCATCCGGGAGAATGCTGGAGGAGGTCAGGAGCATGCTTGAGATGTAGGTCTAAGGAGCATAAGGCTCGGGATTGTTTCATCACCATCAAGTCAAGTATGTTTTGGTTGGACGTGATGATTGAATGTAGAAAATTTTAGGTATAAGTGGTAGATAACTGCTTGCTTCTGTGGTTAGGTGTTTGGTTGTGTGAAAGAGGATTCAAGATTATGTTAAAAGTACATTAGTGTTATTAAGATTAGAGTGCGCAGCGAAAGCATAGTGCTGTGATTTGAGCGATGCATTTAGTAGTTGGTTAGAAATTTTGAGGACGAAATTTCTTTAAGGAGGGTAGAATTGTAACGACCCGAAATTGGGCTTAGTAGGATTGGGCCCATTGGACCTCGAGCGCAAGAATGTTTAAAATTATTTAGAATAAGAGAACGACATTATTTCAAGTTGGACTTATTAGGAAGGTGATTTTGGAAAGTTACGAGGTTTCTAAGAAGTTCCGGGTTCAAATTGGGCCTTAGCAAAATTTGGTATTTTAGCACTTTAAGGAGATATAGTAAGTCGCCTCATTGCTTATGGAAATAAATGAGTAATTTGCTAGCACAAAGGAGCTTATGGTAAAGGGGATATGGCGCCACATAAAAGACTTTGAGGGAGGAGGTTCAAATCCCATCAAGTGCAAAATTTTGACAATTTTTTTTGTAATATTTCCCTAAGTGTCGGCCAAGCTAGCAAATAAGGCAAGGTGGACTTTTTAGTTTTGGCAAGGTGGCTAAGGAAATTAGGAAAGGATGAAGGTGGGGAAAGAAATCAAAAGAAAAGGGAAAGTATAGGGAACATGTTGGCCTTTTTCAAGGGAGGTGTTTTGGAAAGTCTTGGTTGGCAAATGTTTGACCTTTTTGCCAAGGTATGTACGGTTTAGGTGAGGGGGGAAGTATAGCCGAATTTTGCTTTGCCTTTTGGTAGAAACCTAAGTTTTTGTTTTGGCCAAAATTCTTTAGTATCAATTTGTGTCTTTTTCTCCAAAATTTTCTTCTCCTTGCCGAAACTCCAAGTTGCTAGTGAACATATTTTCTTCTTCATTTCTTCTTATTGCCGAATGTACCAAACCATTGAGACCAAATCATTCTCTCTTATCATCTCTTGAAAACCGAAACTAGTTAGCACCCATTCTCTCCCTTTCTTTTCTTTTAATCATCTTTTCAATCCTTCTTCCATTTCTTGAAAGCAAAACTTCATCTTGATCAAATCCTTTTCTTTTATTCATTCTCACCATAACCAAACATCAACTTCATCTCATAGTCGAAACTTGGTTCTTGTGGTTGCCGAAGCTTCTTTGTCTTCTCGGGTTTTCGGTGGTTGCAAGGCCGAATCTATTCTTTGCTACTTCCATCTTCTTGGTTCTCTTGGTGTGGGCCGAATCGGTAGAGTGTTAGCTTACACTCTCATCATCTTTCTAGCTTTAAGGAAATCGATAGAAGGGGATCTATTATTGTCAAGGTAAGGGATTCGCCATGGTTCTTTTTGGTCTTTTTCGTTGATCGGTTAGTTTGCTAAACGGTATAGAGGTGATGACTAATCGTTTATTTTTAGGGACCAAATCGCTCGATCACCTATCCCTCGTAATAAGAGACTCGGATTGTTGGTAAGTGATATAGATTGTTAATCAATCGCAATACTTGGTTGAAGTTGAAAATTGGGCTTTGGACTAATTGTTAATCGATTGTACTTTAGGTGCCGCGGAGAGTATCGTGTTACGGATTCCGAATAAGGTGTGTAATCCCGTACCCTATCGAATACATGATTGAAATGGTGGTAATCTCATATCTCTCTGAAAGTTTGCATGAAATGTTCTATGATTTGGTCGAAATACCGAAGGAAATCGGAAACCGGCATCCGTGATCACTCGGGCGTACGTATATTAGTAGTGGTAACCATATTTTGCAATGAAACAGTTTGGTCAGCAGCAGTGACGTGATTTTGAAAAATCACTAAAAATAGGATAAAGGGAGTTAGATAGTGAAAAAGATATCAAAATAAAGCTTACTGTGTCTATTTTTATATGAAAGAAATGGAGGAGGAAGAGAAATTGTATATTCTGTGATATCTTAATTTTAGTGAGACTGGTTCTGATTGACTTCGTGGTTCCCTGTTCTGTCTTGGAAAAATCGTTTAAAATTGTACAAAGTGAATTATGAGTTATAAGTTACATGTATAGATTTCTTAGTGAGCTTATTTTCAATAGAAATAAGAGGGAGCAACATATAAAAACCGTACAGTGAGATATTTGAATTTTGGGTAAGAGAGGTCAGAACCGTTGGGTAGTGTAACAAGGAAATCTTTAATGAATAAACTGTACTAAACGGCTAAGCCAAAAATTCTGAAAAAATTGTAGTAATAAGATATATGAGTCTAGTTTCAAGGAAAATTTACGGATCTATATTTCGAGTTTCCTAACTCGAGTTATAGTCAATTTAGTCAGTATGACGCAGATGGACAGTTTCAATTTTTATGCCTCACATTAGTAGTTAAGTCTAGGTTGCCGAATTACCAAAATACCCTTGGAGGGTAAATTACAAAATACCCACTGGGTTGCGAGATTACCGAATTACCCTTAGTGGGTAAAATTATCGATTTATCGAAATGCCCCTATGGGCCGAATTGATAGAATGCCTTAGTGGGCTGAATTACAAAGCTCAATAATGGGCCGATTCATCGTATTAAATTACTAGACTAATGGTTGTTATACATGTGGATATTTTATGTTGTTATGTGTATTGCATCATCACATATTGCATGGGATGGGAAACTTGAATGAAGAGAAGTATAGACCGTGGCATTGCCACAAATTCTCGATATGGGCTATGTGCCAATTTAAATATGGCTTTGTGCCATCGTGATTAAGGTCAGTGTGCCGATTATGTTATCTTGATATGATACTCACGGTGGCTAAGCCACAAAATTATTATAAATGGCAGCTTATCTGTAAATTGGAGAGACTGGCGGGGTGTGTTGACTTGATCCCCACAGGAGAGACTGGTTGGTATGGGGGAGAGATTGGTTGGATGGGTTGGGTTGCATACATTTGCTTCATATATATATGTTCTGTTATGAAAGTGGGCTCCAGCCCAAGATGTTGCTATATGGGTTCAAGCCCAGTGGATGACGGTAAGGGGTTTCACACTGAGTTCTTGTAACTCACCCCCCTTTTTCTTAACCCTTGTAGGTAATACTCCGTAATGAGGACTTGGGCCCATGGATGACTCGGTGGAGGCCATACTTCAGAAATGGTGTTATTGAACTTTAAATTTCTATTTCGGTTTATTTTATTATTTTGCTATTTTGGTTTAAGTTGTAATAAGGCCTCTGGGATATGTTTTAAATTGCTTTATGTTTAGTCGTACCTATTATATTGCTTGAATTTTTTTAACGGGGATTTTCTAAAATCATAAGTAATGGTTTTCCAAAATTGATTAATAAATGGATTTTATAACAAACTTTTACAAATATTTTAACTCAGAAATTTTCTCTCGAATTATCAACAATATTTTCAAAAGCCACGGTTTTAAAGCTCATCATCTCGATTTTCGACTCATCAAACGATCTCTCAAAAATACTTGTATTTTATCTACGTTTCCGCAACGATTTCAAAATACTTCTGCAGCTCTATTTCTAAACATCACATTTTTGTAAATTGTTTATTTCAAATATGCTTTCACCACCAAAAAGGTTTTTAAAGATAATTACGTTTTCAAGTAGTTAACAATTGCTTAAGTGTTTTGGGTTTTAACAAAGAGGCTGTAATTCTCAAACAAGTTTTTCCATGTGACACGCCAGATTCGGGCCTAACTTCTAGGCTGGGTTTGGGGTGTTACACAGATAGTGGCGCCATATCTTCAGAGCAAAGACTATAGCAGCTAATTCAAGATCGTGCGTCGGATAGTTCTTTTCGTGCGTCTTTAACTGTCTCGAAGCATATGCTACAACTGTAACACCCCAACCCCGGCCTACGCGTTAAGAACAGACTTGGCATGCAACATAAAACGAACTTACACTTAAGCATCAATGTTTTTAATGAAAATAATTCTTGAAAACGATTTGAAGTTGGAGTTTATCAAAAATCGAGATTTATTTGAACACCATGTTTTTTTTAAAACATAAGAATTTACAAATTGATTTTCATAGAAATAATTGGTTAAAAACTTTAATAATTGGTTGAAATAAATTTATAAAAGAGTTTTCACAAAATTTTACGAGTAAGTGATATATAAAAAAATCCTCTTTTATACATAAGTTTAAGAAAAACATTTATAAAAGATTAACAACCCCATTAAAGTAGCTAAAACATATTAAAATCCATCCACGCATAAAAATCCATAAAAATAATACCAGAGGCCTTATTACATCGCAATTGAAATAGTACTTAAATAAAAATACTTAAAAGAAGTTCAAAGTTTTTATAACTCATCATTCGTAGTATGGCCTCCACACGAAGTCATCCCCGCCCAAGCCTCCATTAATGATCGTTACGAGAAGGGGTAAAAACGGGGTGAGTTACTTAGAACTCAATGTGTAACCCACTTACCGTGTTCATTTGGGCCAATACCTTTTAAGCAATTAGATGGGCTTGAGCCCATTTACAAATGTACAATGCATATATAAAAATCAAGTATAAAAATTAATGCATGTGTTATGCAATTCCCAACCAAGCCTAATTTCCATCCGCTACACACCCCGTACCAACCAACACACACTGTGGGATCAAGTCAACCCACCCCGCCAACACACCAATAGCGGGCATTAAGCCGATATAATATTTGTGGCAACAGGCCATTTATAATATTTGTGGCGAGCCACCGAACTAGATATTTGGCAATGAGCCTTTCTTCTCTTCGTCATTTATCCCAACCCATGCGATCATGTATATATATAATGCATAACAACAATATATTCATGAGATAAATTTCAAAAAAGCCCATATTACAAATTATCAATTTGGCCCATTAGTCCAAAACATAATTTGGCCCTTTTAACGAACTAGCCAACCTTGGCCCATTTACGATCTAGCGATTTCTTGGCCCATTATACACATGTGGCTTTTTTTCCATAATTTTCACACTTTGGCCGATTTATCAAATAATCATGTGGCCCAAAATATCATTTTTTTAAGAGATATAGCCCATTGAGGGCAAAACCGTAATTTTCCACAATCTTAATACCAGTTTCATGCATTCACACAAAAAGTGCTAATATACCGTATTTTCAAATTTTACCGACTTTACGATTTTTATTCTATCGCTTACGGTAATATAACCCATGAGATACGTGTGAAGTTACACACCTGATTACGGTGAGAACTATACTTTCCCGCTCGTCGATACCTAAATATATGTCACTCTTGATTAGAACACTAATATTTAATATAAAACTATTCTAATGATTAACGATCTAGATCCTTACCCTCGGAATCTCGAATGACAACTATTTGCGATTTCTCCCCGATTGATGGTTCATAACCCGATGAAGAACCACGAACAAACAATGGCTCAGGAGTACGAATGACTTCAAATAATTGATTTTCGCCGGATGAGGGTCCACAACCCGGTGGAAAATCTCGGATTGCTGAAACAGTCTTTCGTTTGAATTTAGGGGGAATAGCAGAACCGCCCCTCTTCCGAACACTATTAACAACCCTTTTCGTCCCTATCTTATTTGTCTCTATTGACAAAAGATTATTAGTCCTACCATATATAAGAAATTTAATACTAATGGCTTAAAAGAGTGAACTCGGCTTACCTTAAAATCCCGAGTGATTTCCAAAGGATTCCTTGACAAATATGTTCCAACTCGAATGGCTTTACGAAGTCTTCAAAAATGTGATGATTCGACCCACCACTATCTCACTATAACAAAATAACGAAAGAAATTATCTAAGAGAAATGAACAATGGTTTCAATCAAAAAGGCTCTCCTTTACCACACTTAAGGTTCGGCCAAAACAACCCATAAACCAACATAAGAACCAAAAAGAAAGCTCTTACCTATTGTTTAAACGAGGGTTGAAAGAATAATCAACAAGACAATATAGATGAATAGAAGATTCGACTTTGAAGGGAAAATTGAAGAAAATGGGATTAGTATCATTCAGCCATGAGAGAAAAATAATGAAGAAAATATTTGAATGATAAATAAAAATGAGGAAGAAAAGAGAATGGAGAGAAGGTGTTATAATTCGGTTTTCAAAAAGAAGAAAAGAGAAGGAGAAAAGAGATGAGTTTAGGAACAATATGCATTCAGCAATGGGGAAGGAGAAGGAAAAAGGAATGGCTTTTTGTGTTGGTAGTTTCGGCACTAGGAGAAAGACACACAATGGGATACTAGAGTGATAAGCAAAAATGACCAAATGGTCAAAAAGAAATGCCTAAATGAAACTCAACAAAGTTGTTTTTTCCAAGCTAAAGACACATTCGGCTATGAGAGAAAGGAAATGATAGGAAAGATATTTTGGATGAGCAAAAATTATGACCAAAAGAATTCTAACAAGCTATCATCCTACCCCAAACTAACCACCAAATTTCGGCTCCCCCCTTTTGTCCATAATGCTGTCCAAATACATGGTCAAAATGGCCATGCAAAAGTTTCCAAGACAATTTCCTTGTATCATGCCTTGTGTTCCTCCACTTTCCAAAGCTTTAGAATCCTATCCCCAAAATCAAGTAAATTCTATCCCTTAATTCAAGCTTGCCTTTTTCCCTTAGTCTACTTCCCATAAAAGAATTTGTCCAACCTTACCATAAGTAAAGCTTGACCGACACATGCCATACAAGTACAAAAATAAAAGTCACCTAAATGCTATCCATGGGATTCAAACCTCTCCCCTCAAGCAATCACTCATGCGCCAACACCACCTTGCTACTAGCTCATCTTATGCTAGCTTTCATCACTTAAATTAACTCAAGCCTCATAATCACTTGATCCACTTCAATAAAATACTCACTACTAAAATTTATTCTAGTTCCGAATAATCCCGAGCCTTGTCAAGACTATATTAAGCATGTAAAAATTTAATCATACACAAGCTAAACACCAAAACATGCATCATAACAATACTCAAATTTTTAGGATGTTACAACTCTACCCTCCTTAAAGAAAATTTCATCTCTCGAATTTACACAGTTAAAAGAGGTGAGGATATTGTTGCCTAATTGCGTCCTCAGGCTCCCACGTAGCTTCCTCCGCTCCATGATTTTGCCAAAGAACCTTAACTAACGGCACAGTCTTCTTTCTTAACACCTTAACAACACGGTCTAAGATTTCCACTGGTTCCTCCTCGAAAGACAAGTCTGGCCTTAATTCCACTTCTTCTACTAGTACTAGGTGAGACGGATCCGATCTGTAATGCCTCAGCATAGAAACATGGAAAACACTATGAATCTGACTCAACTCCGGAGGTAATTCAAGCTGATAGGCCACTGGTCCTACACGCTTCAACACACGGTACGGTCCAATGAACCTAGGGCTCAACTTGCCCTTTCTTCCAAATCTAAAAATCTTCTTCCAAGGCGAGACTTTCAGAAAAACCTGATCTCCCACCAGTAAACTCAATATCTTTACGCTTGGATCCATGATACGACTTTTGTCTATCCGGCTTCCTTTAACCGCGCTCGAATAACCTTTACCTTTTCTTCCGTCTCGGATATCAATTCAGGACCCAACAACCGTCATTCCCCAATTCGGTCCAACAAGTAGGGTACGACACTTACGATCGTATAACGCTTCATAGGCGCCATTTGGATACTAGATTGGTAATCTGTTATTATCACGAACTCGCCCAGCGGTAGAAAATCCTCCCAACTACCTCAAGTCGATCACACAACCTAGTAACATGTCTTCCAAAATCGAATTACTCTTTCTGATCGACCATCCGATTGAGGATGAAAAGCCGTCTTGAAGTTTAACTTTGTTCCCAAAGCCTCATGTAAAGCTTTCCAAAACCGTGATGTAAACACGGATCCTCGTCCGATATGATAGACACTTGGTACCCAATGCAACCTCACTATCTCGAGATACATACAGCTTTAGCCAACTTTTACAAATGAAACTGTAGGGAACTGGTAGAAAATGAGCAGTCTTTGTCAATCGATCTACTACCACCCAAACAGAATCTTTCTTAGTAGGTGTTAAGGGTAACCCACTAACAAAATCCATCGTTATCCGCTCCCATTTCCATAGAGGAATCTTTACCGGTTGCAATAATCCCGATGGTAATTGATGTTCCGCCTTCACTTGTTGACAAGTCAAACACTTTCCCACAAAATCAGTAACCTCCCGCTTTAATCTTGGCCACCAATACTGCTCACGGAGATCCCGATACATCTTATTTCCTCCGAGGTGCATAGCATAAGGGCTACTATGCGCCTCCCGTAGAATCATTTGTCTCAAATCTGAATCCATGGGCATACAAACTCTTCCACGAAAACACAGCACGTCATCCTTGTTCAATCCAAAATCCCCTATTAAACCACTTTCAACTTGTTGCAATAACGGACCCAACTTTTCATCTGATATCTGCTTTTCCTTGATCTGCTCCAACCATAGAGGCTTCACCTGAAGTTCCACTAGAAGACTGCCATCCTCATACAAACTGAGATGAGCAAACATTGCTCTTAACTCCGATACAACCATACGACTCAACGCGTCTGCCACTACGTTAGCCTTTCCAGGATGGTACTCGATTGAGAAGTCATAATCCTTTAACAACTCCACCCATCTCCGTTGTCTCAAGTTCAACTCCTTTTGGGTAAGGAGGTACATAAGACTCTTATGGTCCGTATAAATGATCGACTTCTCACCGTAGAGATAGTGCCTCCAAATTTTTAAGGCAAACACCACCGCAGCCAACTCCAAGTCATGAGTAGGATAGTTGACTTCATGCGGCCTCAACTGCCGAGAAGCATAAGCTACCACTTTTCCACGTTGCATCAGTACACATCCTAAACCCGTATGTGACGCATCACAGTAAACGGTAAACTCTTTTCCAGCCTCAGGTTGAATCGATCTTGCGCGCTTCGTCGAATCTTCTTCAGATTTCTCGAAACTTTCTTGCTGCTTATCGGTCCATACATACGGTACTCCCTTTCGCAAAGCAGCTTAGTTAGGGTGCAACAATCAACGAAAACCCTCAACAAAGCGTCTATAATAACTAGCCAAACCCAAGAAGCTCCGAATCTCAGCCACTGACTTCGGCGGTTTCCAATCCAACACTGCCTCAACCTTCCAAGGATCAACTCTTATTCCATCGGCTGACACCACATGACCCAAGAAAGTCACTTTTTTCAACCAAAATTCACATTTATTGAATTTGGCATAAAGTTGCTTATCTCGCAAAATTTGCAACACAATACGCAAATGTGAGTCATGCTCTTCTTCATTCCTCGAATATACCAAGATATCATCCATGAACACCACTACGAACTGGTCTAGATAAGGTTGAAAGACTCGGTTCATCATGTCCATAAATGCAGCTGGTGCATTAGTCAATCAAAATGGCATCACCAAAAAATCATAATGTCCATAACGAGTTCGGAATGCCGTCTTATGAATGTCTGCCTCTTTCACCTTGAGTTGATGATAACCCGATCTCTAATCAATCTTGCAGAAAACTGAAGCTCCTTGCAATTGATCAAACAGATTGTCAATTCTCGGCAATGGATACCTATTCTTGATCTTCAACTTATTCAACTGCCTATAATCAATGCACATACGCATTGACCCATCCTTCTTCTTGACGAACAAAACCGGTCCTCCTCACAGAGACACACTTGGTCGAATAAATCCCCGATCTAACAATTCTTGAATTTGAGCTTTAAGCTCCGCTAATTCCTTCGGCGCCATTCTATAAGGAGTAATGGACACCGAGCTGCCCGCAAAAGCTCAATGCCAAATTCTACTTCCGATCTGTAGGTAGACCGGAAGTTCTTCAGAAAGACATCCGGAAATTCTTTCACCTTTTTCACACCTTCCACCGATAAATCCTTGGCATCCAAAGCACTAACAAAAGCTAGGAATGCTCCATACCCTTTCCGCACCAACTTTTCTCGCCTTCAAAGCGATACCACATTTGCCAAAAGTTCCTTCGCTCACCTATCATTACTACCTCCTCATTATCCACGATCCTTGTTGACATCCGCTTTTCAAAGACAATCCAATTGCGCCTGTGCTTCACCAACCAATCCATGCCCAAAATAAGATCAAACTCACGTAGAAAGGCAATTCCATCAAATTCGCCAAAAATATTTCTCTTTGAATTTCCAAGGGCACGTCTCTAAATAATTTATTCACGATTACCGACTGTCCTAAAGGACTAATTACGGTCATCTCTCTACCGGTAATCTCGGATCTAATATTCGTGTTTCCGATTATGGTACTAGCAACATACGAGTGTGTGTAGACCCGATATCTATCAAAGCGATGAATGTACATCAAAGATGAAGAACGTACCGCTTATCACATCGTGCATCGCCATCTTCCTGACGCCTAACCGCATAGACCAACCCCGGCTATCTTGCCTCCATGTTACCTCTAAAGCCATTACCTCGACCCGGTACACCTTGATCACGTCCAACACCATTACCACCACGACCTGATCCACGGCCTCTCGGTGGTCGCGAGCACCTTTAGTGGGTGAACATCGTGGTTACGAGCTTCCTGAGTCGTATCAATCCGTCGAGGGCAATTCTTATACTGATGATCCTTGGAACCACATTTATAGCAGGCACCAATTTTCCTCCAGCATTCCCCGGGGTGTCGTCTCCCACAATCGGAAAAGTCTCGACTCTGATTAGTAGTCACCCGTGCTCTAGCTTAAGCTGGCTCGTCATTCCGTGGCCTCTTCTGAAACCTTTTAGAAGAACCCGAGTACTTAAAATCCCTCTTGCCTCTGACTCTTTCCCGGTTCTGGCGTTCTGAGTTCTTAGCCTCTTCGGCTATCTTGGCTTTCTCTACAAGTGAGGCAAAGTTCATACTTGTTGTGGGGCTATCGCACATGCAACTCGTCATTCAGCCCATCTTCAAAGCGTACACAACGCTCATGATCATTCGGCACTATTGTACGAGCATAACGACTCAAACGAAGAATTTCTTCCTCGTAGTCGCCACCGTCTTACTTTCTTGAACCAAATTCAGGAATTCCTTCCTCCGGGCATCTACATAACTTGTCCCGACGTACTTCCCTTGAAAAGTAGCTTTGAAGAAATCCCAAGTAACCAATGCAGCCTCGGTGCCTTCTCGAACGATAAGCCACCATTGATACGCCTCGTCCCTTTAACAAGGACACACTCCTCTTCTTAGCTTCCTCGCGGCGGTGCACTCCAAATCATCCATAATCCGCTCTATAGCCTCGAGCCAATATTCCGTAATATTCGGAGCTACACCGGAGACACCTCTAAAAACCTCGACACCACTTGACTTGAGTCGTTCCGATATTGAACCACGAACTACTGGACCAGTTCTAGTCCTAGCAACCCTCTCTAGGACTCGCAACATTGCTTGAGTCAAAGCATTGTCCTCTCTCGTATGATCGGTGATCCAGTCTCACTCCCGAGTGGCGCAGTGCATCCATTTCCTGCATATGACCCGGTAGCTTCAGACGCAACACCTCGTCCCTCTACCACGACCACGCCCACTGCGTCTACGACCACGTCCTCTAGTGCTCATAATGACTAATTCAATTTAATCTGATTACAAGTTTTATGAATCAGAATACTATTTTAGTGTTTATTAACGATATTTTATGAGATATAAGAGATAAAGTTGTTTTCGCAATCACGCCCTATAGTCTCAATCTCTACTGGTTTCAACACCTAAAACTAGAAGTTCTAGAGTGTTCCTATGATCATTTCACAATAGTAAATATTTAATATACAAATACTTACTTGACTTGGTGCTTGGATGCTCGTGGTGCCATACTACCTTTAAAACATAAAATCTAAAAATTTAAGCAATTTTTAAACAAAAATTGTTATTGAACCCAAACCACAGTAGTTTTGAAACTGGCTCGATACCATAAAATGTAACACCCAAACCCCGCCCTCGCAGCGTTAAGACCGGACTTGGCATGCCACATAAAACGAACTTACACTTAAGCATCAATGTTTTTAATGAAAATAATTCTTGAAAACGATTTGAAGTTGGAGTTTATCAAAAATCGAGATTTATTTGAACACCATGTTTTTTTTTAAACATAAGAATTTACAAATTGATTTTCATAGAAATAATTGGTTAAAAACTTTAATAATTGGTTGAAATAAATTTATAAAAGAGTTTTCACAAAATTTTACGAGTAAGTGATATATAAAAAAAAATCCTCTTTTTATACGTAAGTTTAAGAAAAACATTTATAAAAGATTAACAACCCCATTAAAGTAGCTAAAACATATTAAAATCCATCCACGCATAAAAATCCATAAAAATAATACCAGAGGCCTTATTACATCGCAATTGAAATAGTACTTAAATAAAAATACTTAAAAGAAGTTCAAAGTTTTTATAACTCATCATTCATAGTATGGCCTCCACACGAAGTCATCCCCGGTCCAAGCCTCCATTAATGATCGTTACACGAGAAGGGGTAAAAACGGGTGAGTTACTTAGAACTCAATGTGTAACCCACTTACCGTGTTCATCGGGCCAATACCTTTTAAGCAATTAGATGGGCTTGATCCCATTTACAAATGTACAATGCATATATATAAATCAAGTATAAAAATTAATGCATGTGTTATGCAATTCCCAACCAAGCCTAATTTCCATCCGCTACACACCCCCGTACCAACCAACACACCTGTGGGGATCAAGTCAACCCACCCCGCCAACACACCAATAGCAGGCATTAAGCCAGATATAATATTTGTGGCAACAGGCCATTTATAATATTTATGGCAGAGCCACCAAACTTGATATTTGGCAACAGGCCATTTATAATATTTGTGGCAGAGCCACTGAACTAGATATTTGGCAACAGGCCTTTCTTCTCTTTGTCATTTATCCCAACCCATGCAGTCATGTATATATATAATGCATAACAATATATTCATGAGATAAATTTCAACAAAAAGCCCATATTACAAATTATCAATTTGGCCCATTAGTCCAAAACAGGCAATTTGGCCCTTTTAACGAACTAGCCAACCTTGGCCCATTTACGATCTAGCAATTTCTTGGCCCATTATACACATGTGGCTTTTTTTCCACAATTTTCACACTTTGGCCGATTTATCAAATTATCATGTGGCCCAAAATATCATTTTTTTTAAGAGATATAGCCCATTGAGGGCAAAATCATAATTTTCCACAATCTTAATACCGGTTTCATGCATTCACACAAAAAGTGCTAATATACCGTATTTTCAAATTTTACCGACTTTACGATTTTTATTCTATCGCTTACGGTAATATTACCCATGAGATACGTGTGAAGTTACACACCTGATTACGGTGAGAACTATACTTTCCCACTCGTCGATACCTAAATATATGTCACTCTTGATTAGAACACTAATATTTAATATAAAACTATTCTAATGATTAACGATCTAGATCCTTACCCTCGGAATCTCGAATAACAACTATTTGCGATTTCTCCCCGATTGATGGTTTATAACCCGATGAAGAACCACGAACAAACAATGGCTCAGGAGTACGAATGACTTCAAATAATTGATTTTCGCCGAATGAGGGTCCACAACCCGATGGAAAATCTCGGATTGCTGAAACAGTCCTTCGTTTGAATTTAGGGGGAATAGCGGAACCGCCCCTCTTCCAAACACTATTAACAACCCTTTTCGTCCCTATCTTAGTTGTCTCTATTGACAAAAGATTATTAGTCCTACCATATATCAGAAATTTAATACTAATGGCTTAAAAGAACGAACTCGGCTTACCTTAAAATCCCGAGTGATTTCCAAAGGATTCCTTGACAAATATGTTCCAACTGGAATGGCTTTACGAAGTCTTCGAAAATGTGATGATTCGACCCACCACTATCTCACTATAACAAAATAACGAAAGAAATTATCTAAGAGAAATGAACAATGGTTTCGATCAAAAAGGCTCTCCTTTACCACACTTAAGGTTTGGCCAAAACAACCCATAAACCAACATAAGAACCAAAAAGAAAGCTCTTACCTATTGTTTAAACGAGGGTTGAAAGAATAATCAACAAGACAATATAGATGAATAGAAGATTCGGCTTTGAAGGAAAATCAAGAAAATGGGATTAGTATCATTCGGCCCTGAGAGAAAAATAATGAAGAAAATATTTGAATGATAAATAAAAATGAGGAAGAAAAGATAATGGAGAGAAGGTGTTATAATTCAGTTTTCAAAAAGAAGAAAAGAGAAGGAGAAAAGAGATGAGTTTAGGAACAATATGCATTCGGCAATGGGGAAGGAGAAGGAAAAAAGGAATGGCTTTTTGTGTTGGAAGTTTCGGCACTAGGAGAAAGACACACAATGGGATAGTAGAGTGATAAGCAAAAATGACCAAATGGTCAAAAAGAAATGCCTAAATGAAACTCAACAAAGTTGTTTTCTCCAAGCTAAAGACACATTCGACTATGAGAGAAAGGAAATGATAGGAAAGATGTTTTGGATGAGCAAAAATTATGACCAAAAGAATTCTAACAAGCTATCATCCTACCCCAAACTAACCACCAAATTTCGGCTCCCCCCTTTTGTCCATAATGCCATCCAAATACATGGTCAAAATGGCCATGCAAAAGTTTCCAAGACAACTTTCTTGTATCATGCCTTGTGTTCCTCCACTTTCCAAAGCTTTAGAATTCTATCCCCAAAATCAAGTAAATTCTATCCCTTAATTCAAGCTTGCCTTTTTCCCTTAGTCTACTTCCCATAAAAGAATTTGTCCAACCTTACCATAAGTAAAGCTTGACCGACACATGCCATACAAGTACAAAAATAAAAGTCACCTAAATGCTATCCATGGGATTCGAACCTCTCCCCTCAAGCAATCACTCATGCGCCAACACCACCTTGCTACTAGCTCATCTTATGCTAGCTTTCATCACTTAAATTAACTCAAGCCTCATAATCACTTGATCCACTTCAATAAAATACTCACTACTAAAATTTATTCTAGTTCCGAATAATCGCGAGCCTTCTCGAGACTATATTAAGCATGCAAAAATTTAATCATACACAAGCTAAACACCAAAACATGCATCATAACGATACTCAAATTTTTAGGATGTTACAACAACCTTACCCTCCTGCATCAAAACACAGCCCAAACCATTCAATGATGCATCACTGAAGATAACGAACTCTTTACCCGACTCTGGCTGAACAAGCACTGGAGCTTCAGTCAATAAAGTTTTCAACTGATCGAAGCTCTTCTGGCACTTCTCCATTCACTCGAATTTAACATCTTTTTGAAGTAGCTTTGTCATCGGAGTTGCAATCATCGAGAAACCTTTCACAAAGCGTCTATAATAACCAGAAAGTCCCAGAAAACTTCGAACTTCGGTAATATTCCGCGAGGGTCTCCAATCAAGTATAGCCGAAATCTTACTCAGATCAACCCGAATACCTGATGCTGAAACAACATGCCCCAAGAAGCTAACTTCGCGTAACCAAAACTCACATTTACTAAATTTCGCGTACAACTGCTTATCACGCAAAATCTGTAACACAAGTCTCAAGTGTTCGGCATGCTCGATTTTATCGCGCGAATAAATCAGAATATCATCTATAAACACAACTACGAACCGATCCAAATACTGTCTGAATACCCGATTCATCAAGTCCATGAAAATAGCAGGGGCATTAGTGAGTCCAAACGGCATCACCAAAAACTCATAATGGCCGTATCTCGTTCGGAAAGCAGTCTTAGGCACATCAGAGTCTCTAACTCACAACTGATAATAACCCGATCTTAAATCAATCTTCGAGAATACAGAAGCTCCCTTTAACTGATCGAATAGATCATCAATGCACGGAAACGGGTATTTATTCTTTATGGTCACTTTATTGAGCTATCGGTAATCGATGCACATTCTCAAAGTTCCATCTTTCTTCTTCACGAATAACACCGGCGCACCCCAGGGAGAGAAACTCGGTCGAGCAAAACCTCTATCTGTCAACTTTTGCAACTGCGCTTTCAATTCTTTTAATTCAGTCGGTGCCATTCTATACGGAGCTATCGAGATCAGAGTCGTCCCTGGCATTAACTCGATTCCAAACTCTACCTCTCGAACAGGTGGCAAACCTGGCAATTCTTCCGGAAACACATCTGGATATTCACATACAACCGGTACAGATTCAATCTTCTTTTGGGTCACTTTACTATCAATTACATAAGCAAAGTAAGCTTCGCAACCCTTTCTCATAAGCTTCTGAGTCAACATCGAAGATATCACTGCCGGTAGCCCATTTAAATCGGTAGACTCAATTCGAATTATCTCATTATTCTAGCACCGCAAATCAATGGTCTTTCGTCTACAATTCACTACAGCATCGTGTACGGTTAACCAATCCATGCCGAGAATGATATCAAACTCATCAAATGGTAGTAGCATCAAATCAGCCAGAAAACATGAATCTCGAATCATTAAGGGACAATTCTTGCACACCTTGTCAACTAGCACACACCGGCCCAGGGGGTTCAAAACCCGAATCAAAAACTCAGTAAACTCAACAGGTAAAGTCTTACTGGATACTAATATTTCACACACATAGGAATGAGTTGAACCGGGATCAATCAGAGCAATTACACTAGTATTAAAGAGAGTAAATATACCAGTGATAACATCTGGAGATGAAGCTTGCTCTCAGGCACGAATGGCATAGGCTCTGGCAGGCGCACGAGCGTCGGATCGAACAGCTGTATCCGAAGTACCTCTCTGAGTACCGCTTCTACCTCCCGCATTACGGGGTGGCCTACCTCTAATTGCAGCACCACTCGATCTCACACTCTGAGCATTATCCTTCTCAGCTACCTCCGGGCAGTCCCGAATGAAATGATCCTGCGAACCACACTTGTAGCAAACTCGATTGTTGAACTTGCCCCAACATTCACCAAAATGTCGCCTACCACACTGTTAACACTCAGGTTTATTCGGTCGAGTATTGCCAACCCTAGCAATCGAGGTGGCTCGTGAACTCACTTGTGGTCGCTCTCATATGGAAATCCCAGCATTTGTCTTAGATCGACTACTGTCATTTCAAAATTTCTTTGATGCCATCTGAGAAGTTTTACTTGCTGATCTCTTGCAAAAATCTCTAGCTTCGAACTCAACTTTTCTTTTCTCTTTTCCGAGCTCTTCGGCCTTGCAAGCCCGCTCGCAAGTACTACGAATTCTTTTATTTCAAGTATGCCGACAAGCAATTTTATGTCTTCATTCAGTCCCTCCTCGAATCTTTTACACATAGCATCCTCAGTTGCAACACACTCTCGAGCATATCTGCTGAGTCTCACAAACTCACGCTCATAATCAGATACGGTCATACGACCTTGTTTAAGTTTAAGAAATTCTTTACGTTTTTGATCGATGAATCGCTGACTGATATACTTTTTGCGAAACTCTATTTGAAAGAAATCCCAAGTGACCCGTTCCTTCGAAACAACTGAAACCAATGTGTTCCACCAATAGTAAGCAGAATCTCGTAATAAAGATATAGCACACTTCAAGCACTCTTCGGGTGTACAAGATAGTTCATCGAAGACACGAATAGTATTATCGAGCCAAAACTCAGCCCACTCAGCATCATCAATAGCTGTAGCCCTAAACTCTTCAGCTCTGTATTTTTTGATTTTATCAACAGGAGGCTTATTTAATCTCTCCGGATTAATGATCAAAGGTACCACAGGCACTACAGGTGGATTATTGGATTCGGGGGTTGTTGAACAGCTGGATTTGTCCAGATATACTGATTAAACCAATCATTCATTATGCTAAAGAAGGCTTGCTTAGCCCCCTCATCTAGGTTACTCGTACCTGGTTGAGATTCAACCGGCGCGGTCCCTTGCGTGGGAGCAGGCGCCACACTCTCAACATCATCTGCTACAGCTCGTTTGGGATCAGGATCCATTTACTATAAGAAAGAAGAAAGACATATTTTCTTGTCAGAAGTCATCACACTATCACAATAAAAATTATGGCATGTATAGCTAGACTCACAGGCACTATGTTAGTCTGAGAACCGACTAAACCGTAGCTCTGATACCAATCAAAATTTAACACCCCTAACCCGTATCCGTCGTCAAACTAGGGTTACAAGGCATTACCTTTTTCCAAACACAGTTCAGCACGCTCATACAAATCATTTCATGTTCCCGAATATATCAACTTCTCCAATCAAATTATTGCATTATCTAACTTGCATCAAGGCTAAAAATACTTATACTTAATGGACATAATGTTCAATACAAACAAAAAATTCATGCATGATATTCAAACACTTAGTTATAAACATGCATATTTCACTTCATAACAAGCACATATTTTTCCACCTTTGTTTATAAAACATTAGCAAACATTACCGAATTATTACAATGATCACTTGATTAACTTTGGACATTTCTATATACTTAAGCCGAATCAAAACACACTCAAATCCATACGTTTTAAAACCATGCTGAAATTTCATTCATACACTAATCTAAATTAGTTCATATTCAATCATATAATAAAACCTCTATGTAACATTCATTTGACCTACCTTTAAATCAATTATCAAACCCATCACCTAAGTCAAATTAAAACATTTCATAGATGCAAAACATATCAAATGCACATCACCCATATCTATATAAGTATGATGTACCCTATTCGATTGTTCATACCAACCTTCAAGACTATTTCATCATGCATATACTAAATACATCACCCACACATATATATATACCATGATTGAAATATTTGCCTAAACTTAAACATCATTTCTAGCCATTTTCGCACGGCTTAATATTTACAACTTCAAAATGAACCCAAAACGCAAGCTAGCCTATACATGCCATAGTTTCAAAAATTCAGCTTATAAAAATACCAAAGTTAGTTGATAGTGCGATAGACTTTGACGATGATCCCCGAGCTCGTAACTAGACTTCAAAATCTATAAAACCATACAAACAAACTCACACAGTAAGCTATCATAGCTTAGTAAGTTATAAGCAATTTCACAACAATAATGCATTATAACATTATACTAGCAAAGTCAAATTAGTATAGTCACAACCAAGGTTTATAACCATAATTTTAGTTTATGTCACCTTTCTAAAACTTTCGTACTTCATAGCCCAAAGGTTGAACTTCCAAGCCTTCGATAATAGATTTCATATGCATATATTACTTATCGAATTTATACTTTGCACTTCAAATCCATATAAATCACATATTCAAGATTAAAACTAATCAAATGAACTCCTTATACAAAATTCCACATGGCCGAATACAATATATAATTCATGTAGAAATCAATGAGATTTTGTAATTATTTCTCCATGTCAACCTATATCAATCGAACTATATATTTAATTGATACTTTCCATCCAAACTAAATTGTCACACTTACTTGATTTCAATTAATATCATCTCATAATATCAACTTACCAAATTCAATCCAAGATATAAAAATTAATCGCACACTTAGTGCTTCTTGTCCGATTTCGCACACTTAGTGCTCGGAAATTCGATTCGCACACTTAGTGCATAACGACCGATTTCGCACACTTAGTGCTCGATATTTTAAAATTTGCACACTTAGCGCTCATTATCTGATTTCGCACACTTAGTACTCGGAAGTTAGAATTTGCACATTAGTGCATCACTCAAACTTGCTCCTTATTCATACATATACATATAAACTTAACTTCGACCATATATATTTATTTTCGAACCAACTCATTCATTTCATAAACCATTATCACATTCGACAATATCCATTATATAAATATATACTTCCATTTAACTCATTTACATCATTATAAATATATTCAATGCAACTCAATTGCTTAAAAACTTACCTCGAGTATCGACAGACTTTACTTCCGACTATTCGATTAACTTCGCTTTCCCGATCCAATCCCGATTCTTTTTGTTCTTGATCTAATAAATTTAAAATTTAGCTCATTCAAACATATTTTCATTCAATTTAATCCAAAAACATATAAAGGGGCAAATTACTATTTTACCCCTGACATTTACAATTTTTACAATTTAGTCCCTATTGCACAAAACACAAAATACTCAAAATTTGACCACACTTCTTTAGGGTCGAATCTTCATAATCTTATTACAAGCTCATACAATTCATTTATTTCACATTTTGACCCCTCAATTTACAAATTTCACAATTAAATCCTATTTAGACATTTCCACTAAAAATGCCTTAATTAAACTTAACAATCTAACATCCTATATTTATTTTCCATCACTAAACACAAATTTCATCAAACTATCAACAATGGCATATCATGAATACATCATCAAATTTGAAAATTTAAGCTTGGGCTAGCTAGTATTCAAAGCAACGATCTCAAAAACATAAAAATTATCAAAAACCGAACTCAATTACATACCTTAATTAGACATGCAAGGGTCGAAAGTTTCAAAAGCTTAAGCTCATTCTTCCTTCTCTAGTTTCGGCAATGGAGAGATAAAATGAAATAAAAGATGTTCATCCACTTTAGTTTATGTTTTATTATTATTATATTATTATACGTTATTAAATTCACCAAATTTTCAATAATAAAAATAATTTGATAATCCATCTACTATTACATGCATTTTGGCCGGCCACTAATATCTACTTATGGCCAAATTGTAATCTTAATACTCCATATATAAAAACAATCGCATTTCTTCCCTTACACATTAACCCTTAATTTTCCATTTTACGCGATTAAACCCTTTTCATTTAATCAGACATCCAAACGATAAAATTTTAAAACGAAATTTTCAAACCAACAAATTCACACATTCAGAACACCGAAACTAATATTTAAATATTTTTTTGACTCAGATTCGTGGTCCCGAAACCAGCGTTCCGATTAAGGTCAAAATCAGGCTGTTACACGATCCCATAGAGCTGCCCCAAGGACCTATTACTCGGTCACGTTCTAAGAAGTTCCAAGAAGCCCTTTGGAGTTACATTGATCGGGCATGGGGAGAGGAAGTGGTCAGACTTATTGATCACACATGGACCCGCTCAATAAGCGTCCCATACAGCTTACTTCAAGCTAAATTTTCATTTTCATTTTGAGCTGATTAGTTGCTGGAACAAACATTAATAATGTTTAGTTATTTTAGTTTAAATATTTAATGTGTCTTAAGTCTATTTAATTTGTCCTAATTAGATTTGGAAATTAATATGTCCTAAGTTAATTAATATGTCCTAATTAGTTCAACCATTTAATATGTCTTAAGTTTATTTAATTTGTTCTAGTTAATACAGCCAATTAATGTGTCATAAGCTTAGACAATTTTAATAAGTTTTAAATATGTCTTTGACCGAATTTATAGGTGTTTGTAGGTATTCACACTAGCTGAATCAGCTAGCTAAAGTCAAGGAACGGCATTAAAGGGAGCTGATGATTAATCTTTCCCAAGTGTCCATTCATGGAGCTCAATGGACAAGGAGCTGAATTAAGGAACCAAGCTGCTGTTTGAGCTTCTTTAGGTGACTTTTTGTGGAGATTAAAGGCCATGGCTGTTCACATTAAATCAATTCAGCTAACAAGTGTGTTCACACTTTGAGGGCTGCTCAATGCTTGCCGTTCACACCTTGTGGCTGATTGTATTCAAGTGTTCACACTCAAGGGCTGTTCATGCGCCTAAATGCCATCAATTCTAGCTGCTGCTTATTCGGCTACCCAAGGATGAATTAAAGGATGAATTCAAGTCTCTTGGCTGCTCAATCACTGAACATGTCAGCTCAACTCATCAGCTCATTAATCTAGCTAAATTGGAAGACTAAATGAGCTGACCATTGGTGTCACCTAGGCCTAGATTTTGTTAAAAGACATGTAATTATTCTAGAAGCTCATTAACAGCTTAATTAAGCTGATTGCATGTGACCATTCGGCTAGGCTTTACTTAGGCCTATAAATACTTTGCTTTCAACTTGTTGTATGGACTTTTTGCTAAATTTTATGAACTTAGTTCCTTTTGTGAGAATTCAATTCTCATTGTTCTCTTTAGGACTGAACTGACTTATCAAGTTTCATCTTGTGGCGTCAATTCCTTCCTTTGTTACTGAACTTATCACTTCCGAGTGTGGCGTTCACTATACCTTCGGTTCCTATCTTGTTAGATAGCGGGTCAAGGTTGCATTGTTCCTTTTCCTAAGACCGATTCACCTAAGAGCTGTCCATGACACGAGTCAACAATTCCTTATATTGTTGGTTCGATCTTAGCCCTTAACCGAACCTTATTCATCTATCATCTAAACTATCTTAAACCCTTTTGTTTGAGCCTATTTTCTATCCTTTTTTAGTTTTCTTTGAAACGAGCTAAGTCTTACTCAATTTCTCGATCGGGCAAACTAATACGACTCGAGACAACAACAACTGATTTTTTATCATTTGGTATTAGAGCTAGTGAAATTGGAGTAAGTATCGATGTCTTAAGCATTACGGGATTGTGATTTTATTAAAAAAAATTCGTATTAAAAAAATTTCAGTATCCATTGAATTTCAAAGTGTGAATTATCAGTTTTTGGGAATACAAATTCATTGGAACTTTAAAAAAGAAGAAGAAACTAGCTTGGACATTTATTTGCTGCCTGAATCAATCCATTCATTACCTATCATTTGGCCACACTTAAATCTTTCCATATTTGTTTTCTAGCCTACCCTTTAGTCCTAACATCATTCCCTACCCAAAATCGATCATTACTTTTACAAATCGACCCACATCGACTACTGCTAAGTCTAAGTAGTCCATTGAGAACTTAGAGAGGCGAATTGAGGGGAAAAAGGCAAGAGTGAGGTGAGACTAGTAGAGTGTAAGAAAAAGCCAAAGTGAGTGAATTTCTTTGTGAGAGAATTTGTGAGATTTGTCGTGTGATTAAACACTATGTCAAGAAGTTGGAATGGAATCCCATGGACGGTGGTGGTATACGTCCGGTTAGAAACATTGCTCCTGGAGGTGGAGTGCTGGATTTGGCTCAACAAGCAATGATGCGTGAATTCCAACAATTGCTTTGCAATGAATTAGAGCCTATACATGAGCATTTGGAGCAATTGGACGAACAAGTTCAGCATGGAAGATCACCACAAGGTCCAAGGCGAAATTGCGGATGTCCTAGGCAAAACCAAGATGACTCTTATGAGCCTAGTGACAATGAAAGTGACCAAGCTTCGGTTTAAAGTACAAGACGACAAGGCCAACGGAACTGGCCTCCGAGAGAAAGAAATCGGGTTGATGACGACCTTAAGAACATCAAAATGGCGATTCCTACTTTCCAAGGGAAAAATGATCCCGAGGCATACTTGGAGTGGGAGAAAAAGATAGAACTTATCTTTGAGTGTCATAATTACTCGGAGAGCAAGAAAGTGAAGCTCGCGGCCATAGAATTCTCGAAATATGCCATAGTGTGGTGGGATCAACTCGTGACAACCCGAAGAAGAAACGGTGAAAGACCCATTTCAACTTGGGCCAAAATGAAGGCTGTCATGAGGAAGTGATTCATTCCTTCCTACTACCACCGAGACCTTTATCAACGTTTCCAAAGCCTTACCCAAGGCAATAGAAGTGTCAAAGATTACTATAAGGAGATGGAAATAGCGATGATCCGAGCTGACATCGAGAAGGATCGTGAGGCAACAATGGCCAAGTTTCTTGCGGGTTTAAACCGTGACATCGCTAACATAGTGGAATTACAACACTATGTTGAAGTGATGGACATGGTTTACATGGCCATCAAAGTTGAAAAGCAATTAAAACAAAAAGGAGTTAGCCGATCCTACTCTACTCCCTCAAACACCAAATGGAGCCAAGGAGCCAATAAGCCCCCTATTCGAACAAGGATCCTATTGTACCGGCCAAGTCCAATCCAACCGTTGGTGAGACGAGTAAGAACAAAAACAAACCCGTTCCAAATCGTGTAAGAGATAACAAATGCTTCAAGTGTCAAGGACGGGGACATATAGCCAGCCAATTTCCCAACCGACGAGTCATTGTGGTAAGGGCCAATGGCGAGATTGAATCCAAGGAGGAAAATGAAAATGAGCCCAAAATTCCAACTGATGAAAGAAGATTTGGAGTACCCGATTGAAGGAGAAATCCTTGTGGTGAAAAGAAGTCTCAACATCCAAAGTGCTAAAACTGAGCAACAAAGGGAGAACATTTTCCACACCCGATGCCACATCCAAGGCAAGGTGTGTAGCATGATCATCGACGGAGGGAGTTGTACCAACGTCGCGACTAGCATGCTGGTGGAAAAGCTTGGTTTAGCCATGACGAAGCATCCGAGTCCGTACAAGTTACAATGGCTAAATGACGGAGGCGAGCTCAAAGTGACAAAACAAGCCATTATAGCATTTTCCATCGGGAAGTATCAAGACGAGGTGGTGTGCGACGTGGTGCCAATGCACGCGGGACATATGCTTTTGGGGCGTCCATGGCAGTTCGATAGGCGTGTAATCCACGACGGATACACAAATCGTTACATATTCAAACACCTAGGCAAAAATGTAACCCTAGCACCCCTCACCCCGAAACAAATGTACCAAGACCAACTCAAATTGAAAGAGTCTATAGAAAAAGTGAGAGAAAAATAACAAGAAAAAAAGAATGAAAAAAAAGCAAAGAAAGTTGAGAAAAAGAAAGGAAAAAGTGAGAAAAGTGAGGCAAAAACATGAGTTGAAAAAGAAAAGCAAAAAGAAAACGAGAGTGGAAAAATGAGTGTTTTTGCAAGAAAAAGAGAAGTGAGGAAGTTATTGTTGATGCGCCAGCCCATTCTTGTACTTATGTACAAAGAATGTCTTTTTGAATATAACGAACTTGACAAAACTTTGCCTTCTTCTGTTGTTTCTTTGCTTCAAAAATTCGAGGACATATTTCCGGAGGAAGTGCTGAGCAGATTGCCTCCCCTTCGAGGCATAGAACATCAAATAGATTTTGTTCCCGGAGCTACAATCCCGAATCATCCAGCTTATCGAAGTAACCCCGAGGAGACTAAGGAGTTGCAATGTCAAGTAGCTGATTTGATGGAGAAGGGCTATATACGGGAAAGTCTAAGTCCATGTGCGGTGCCCGTTCTGTTAGTGCCCAAAAAGGATGGCTCGTGGAGAATGTGCGTGATTGTCGAGCCATTAACAAAATCACCATCAAGTATAGGCACCATATACCTAGGCTTGATGACATGTTAGATGAACTTAGTGGTGCCAAACTCTTCTCCAAGATAGACTTGAAGGGCGGATATCACCAAATACGCATGCGAGAGGGGGACGAGTGGACGACGGTGTTCAAAACAAAATACGGTTTGTATGAGTGGCTAGTGATGCCATTCGGCCTCACAAATGCCCCGAGCACATTTATGCGCTTGATGAATCACGTTTTGCGTTCTTTCATTGGCAGGTTTTGTGTAGTATACTTTGATGATATTTTAATTTATAGCAAATCATTGGCTGATCATATTGAGCATTTGCGAGCTGTTTTAGAAGTTTTACGAAAGGAAGTACTTTATGCTAACCTTAAAAAATGTTCTTTTTGTACTAACAAAGTTGTGTTCTTAGGTTTTGTTGTGAGTTCGGATGGCATTGAAGTGGATCAAGAGAAGGTTAAAGCGATTCAAGAATGGCCGTGTCCCACTAACATCAGTCAAGTTAGAAGCTTTCACGGACTTGCAAGCTTCTATAGGAGGTTTGTGCCAAATTTTAGCACCTTAGCGCTCCCTTGACGGGTATTATCAAGAAAAACTCTCCTTTTCTTTATACTGATGAACAAGAAATTGCATTAATAAAATTAAGGAATGTTTGACTAACGCTCCTTTGTTATGTTTACCCGATTTTAACAAGACTTTCGAAGTGGAGTGTGATGCTTCAGGGATAGGAATCGGGGCGGTCTTGACGCAAGATGGTCGTCCAGTTGCCTACTTCAGTGAGAAACTCAATGGGGCTACACTTAACTATCCTACTTATGACAAGGAGATGTATGCCTTGATATGTGCGTTGGAGACATGGCAGCACTACCTATGGCCAAAAGAATTTTTCATACATACGGACCACGAGGCCTTGAAGCACTTAAAGGGTCAAACAAAGTTGAACAAATTCCATGCCAAGTGGGTGGAGTTCTTGGAGTCTTTCCCTTACGTGATTAAGTATAAACAAGGTAAAGAAAATATTGTTGTGGATGCTCTATCACGTAGGTATGCTTTAATTAACCATTTGGATGCTAAGTTGCTTGGATTTGCTTATTTGAAAGATTTGTATGAAAATGATTTTGACTTTTGTGAAGTATACAAGTTGTGTGTGCAAGGTTCTCATGATAGGTACTTTTGGCAAGATGGATTTCTTTTGCGAGAGAACAAGCTTTGTATACCCCAAGGATTGATTAGAGATGTGCTAGTCAATGAAGCACATAGTGGGGGTCTAATAGGTCACTTCGGTATAGCCAAAACCTTGGCTACACTTCAATAGCACTTTTATTGGCCAAAGATGAAGCGTGACATGGCTAAAGTATGTGAGCATTGCATAGCCTGCAAGAAGGCTAAATCAAAGATCAAGCCACACAGTCTATACACTCCATTGCCGATTCTGAAAGCACCATGGGTGGATATCTCCATGGATTTCGTTCTAGGCCTTCCTAGAACAAAGAATGGCAAAGATTCTATATTTATTGTAGTAGATAGGTTTTCTAAAATGGCTCATTTTATTGCATGTAACAAGACTGATGATGCCTTAAACATTGCTAATTTGTTTTTTAGGGAGATCGTGCGGTTGCATGGAGTCCCGAGGACCATCATTTCCGATCGTGATGCTAAGTTCCTTAGACACTTTTGGAGAACTCTGTGGGATAAGCTTGGCACCAAGATTTTATTCTCAACAACGTGCCATCCCCAAATGGACGGTCAAACGGAGGTCGTTAATCGGGTCTTGTCAACCTTGCTGCGGGCCATAATTAGAAAGAATTTGAAGTCTTGGGAGGAGTGTCTACCACACATTGAATTCGCTTACAACCGTTCGGTGCATTCATCTACCAAGCATTCACCTTTTGAAGTGGTATATGGCTTTAATCCCCTAACTCCTTAGGATTTATTGCCTTTGCCTTCTAATCAATTGGTGCATGTAGATGGAAAGAAAAAGGCAGAATTTGTGAAACAATTGCATCAAAGAGTTAGGGAAAACATTGAAAAGAGAACCGAGCAATATGCTCATAAGATGAACAAAGGACGTAAACGAGTGCTATTCAAACTCGGTGACTAGTTTTGGATCCACATGCACAAAGAAAGGTTCCCTAGTCAAATAAGGTCCAAACTTTTGCCAAGGGGTGACGGCCCTTTTCAAATTTTGGAAAGGATCAATGATAATGCTTACAAGTTGGACTTACCAGGTGAGTACGGTATAAGTGCTACCTTTAACGTTGCTGATTTATCCCCTTTTGAATGTAGGTGACGATTTGGGGACAAATCACCTCGAAGAGGGGAAGATGATGCGATCCTAGCTAGGGAAGCTGCTGCTGATCCCATAGAGCTGCCCCAAGGACCTATTACTCGGTCACGTTCTAAGAATTTCCAAGAAGCCCTTGCGAGTTACATTGATCGGGCATGGGGAGAGGAAGTGGCCAGACTTATTGATCACACATGGACCAGCTCAATAAGCGTCCCATGCAACTTACTTCAAGCTGAATTTTAATTTTTGTTTTGAGCTGATTAGTTACTGGAACAAACATTAATAATGTTTAGTTATTTTAGTTTAAATATTTAATGTGTCTTAAGTCTATTTAATTTGTCCTAATTAGATTCGACAATTAATATGTCCTAAGTTAATTAATATGTCCTAATTAGTTTAGCCATTTAATATGTCTTAAGTTTATTTATTTTGTTCTAGTTAATACAGCCAATTAATGTGTCATAAGCTTAGACAATTTAGATAAGTTTTAAATATGTCTTTGACCGAATTTATGGGTGTTTGTAGGTGTAACATCCTAAATTAGGGGCTATTTGTGATTGAATAATTATTTGGTATGTTGGAACTGCTGTGATATTATTTATGGGAATATATGGTTTAATCAAAGGCCTTGAGTAGGCTCGGTTTGGTAAAAATTTCAGTTTTTAATTTTAAAGGAAGGGAGCCTTAGCAAGAGGGGGGTTATAAGAATAAATGTGGATAATTTGACATGAAAAATCAACTTGGAAAAGTGGCAATAGGAGGGTCACTTAAGAGTTACATGTGACGCCACACTGAGGATGGGAGTGCTTGTGTTCGAGTCACGAAGATCCCTTTTTGCACCTTGTTATGGACGGCATAGGGAGGGAGAGACTTTCTCTCTTTAAACTCTTAATTTTTATTTAGATAAAGGGGATAATATGAGTGTTTAAATTGTTATTATTAATTCTAAGGATAATAGAAGATAAAGAGGATATTGGTTGGATTATTATTTGATTAAAGGGAAATTAATTCAAATTAATTTGAATTAATTTAAATGAGTGGCCAGGAGAGGTTGTAAGTGTTTGCCGAAATTTAAACACTTCATGGAGAAGTGGACGGCAAGGCCACTAGGGGATGCCAATGTCTATAAAAGCCTCAATCTACTATCTTGTTTTCTTTTTTTCATTTTAGCCAAAATCCCCAACCTTTCCTTCTTTGTTTCTCGCATTTTTCTCCATTCTCCTAGACCTTGGCCGAATCTTCTATACCAAAATTCCCCACCTATTTCTTTCTTCTTCCTCTCAAAAACACTTAGCCGAAACTCTGTTGCACTTTCTCTTTGTCACTAAAAGACGAATCCCTTCTCCTCGCTTGGGTGGTTTTGGCCGAATAGCTTAATTAAGGTAATCTTCTCAAGTTTTTCCCCGCAATCGGTTCATTTGGAGGGTAAGGGGAAAAAGCCGAATGCCTTATTTTGATTCCTGTTCTTGCCGATTTCTTTTTAAGGAAATAGGAACTAATTTCGGCACTTGTGGCTAGGATATTAACTCCCTATTCTAAACCGATTCTGTCCAGGTGTTTCGGGATCTTGAAGCAATTGGTTCAAGTCTTCTAGCAATCGATTTGGTAAGTATAGGTAAGGCTTATGTTAGTGTTTAAAAGCCAAAGGCCATGGTTATTGATAGTGTTAATCGACCAATTGTGGTGGTGAACCGTAATCGCGATTCGGTGCCGGGTTAGAATTCAAGCGATTAGGTAAGGATTCGGGGTCAAAAGAAAACCCTTTTAAATTATTTGGTTTGGTCGAATGGCCATTTCACTAACTTTGATAGTTGGCCGAATATAGGGGCAAGGACTTAGAGTGTGTGGCGATTGGTTTTCTTCGGGATTAAGACCATCGTAATATCAGGTGTGTACATACACACGTATAACTTGTTAATGTGCTGATTGATGTGAATGCTATCTTGATTTTATGTAGCATTGGATAATATACCATATCGGTATAGATGGTGAATCGGTAAGTACACGTTAATATGAATTTGTTATTCGATGCTTTTGGGAAGCATGATGTATTGATACATGAGATTTAAGTATGTGATGACATGAAACATGTACATATGTGACTGATGTGGGATTGATGAGTGGAGGGGGCAAGATTAATCGTGCCGACGGGCACCGATGTTTTGGTAACACAATCGTGACTACGGTCACCGAGAGGTTTGGTACCTCGCAGGTTTGGTACCTCATAGCGACTCGTCCCCATGGTTAACACCACCGTGGGTTGGCCCCACTTGAGATATGGGATCGTCGCTGCGCTGATTTGGTATCACCACGATGGGTTGGCCCCATCAATCGATTCGTGTCTACGGACACCGTGTTTTGGTAACACATCGTGACTATATGTCACTGGGTGGTTTGGCACCACCAAGGTTTGGTACCACAAATGGGGTAGACAAAGGCGCGTTTGGTTGGCTAGGTTGAGGGTACATAATATTCTCGCATATTAATCTGTTATATGTTGTGTATGGAAATGTCTTTAAAACGGGGAAGGGTTACATATCGAGTCTTGGTGACTCACCTTCTCCTTTAACATTTTTCAGTGACTCGTAGATGGCGGTTGAGGAGCCAGTTGGACTCGAGGTGGCCATGCGGTGGATTTAAATTAAATGAACTTTAATTTTAGTTATGATAACTTTTATTTCCGGTTTTAGTTTATTTGGATGTAATAAGGCCTCCTGATATTTTTTTTTGTTTTGTTATTCTTCATATGTCGAATAATTGTTTTAAACTATGATTACCAATATTAAATTAAAGTCACATGTTTTTCCCAAATTAACACGAAAATGTTTTCATAGTGCCATCGGGCACACTCGATATTCGATAATAACTTGGTTGAATTAACTTTTAAATAAATTCTAAGTAAGGTTTTCCAAAAATCTTTTCCACTGTAGCAACTCGGATTCGGCCATAGTGTTTGGGACGGGTTTGGGTTGTTACAAAATTGGTATCAGAGCCCAGTTCAAAGCTCGGCTGTGGGGGCCCAAGGCCCAAAAATGTTTTGGTAGGCCTTATGGAATGATTTTTGGTTTTTGAACAGCATGGCCCGAGTCTCCGGCACCGGTCCGCCTAGGTAAGTACATCTAAACCTCTTTGTGAATTATATTCGTAGAAGGGTAGGTAGCATGGAACGTAGATAGACTTATAGGAGCTTGAACCCCAGGATTAGGCTACTCAAACACACAAACGAAGCATAAGACTTAAGGAACTAAACCAACCTATGACTTAGTCAATGAGCTAGGTGTGGTAACCCTTGTACGCATGTCTAGGATTGGATCCTAAGAGCACAGTATTTAAGCGATCCTCGTGACTCACCTCCTCTTCGCAGTATCCTACAGTGCGCGTAGCCGGTTCACCCTAACTCGGAGGGCTCGGTGGTGTGGTAACCTCTGCGTGCGCATGTCTAGAAAGGTTCGATGAAAGCTTGGTATTTAAGCGGTCCGCGTGACCCACCTCCTCTTCACTCAGACTCGCCTGGTGCGTAGCTTTGGTTCACCCCGACCAGGAGGGCTCGGTCATAGGCTAAACACAATGATTAAAACCGAAAAGGGAATTAGCCATGTTTTCAAAAAAAGAATGAAACAACAAACCCTAATGTTTTCAAAACTTGTGCAATAACTTTTTTCAAATCCGAGAACATTATTTTTACAACGTTTTTCTCGAAAAACTTAATTGTGGAAAATTACGAAATGCCCTTAGGGGTAAAATTACTAAAATGCCCTCGGTTCATAAAATATCAGTTCAATGGTATTGCTCAAAAATTTCAACTATTTTACAAATATTCAACAACTTAGCTTTGGAAATCATCAAGAAAATATTTTGGTTCTAGAAAATTACGAAAATACCCCTGTAGGAAAAAGACGAAAATACCCCTGGGATAGAAATGGGCAGAAATGTCCGATGAGCGAATAGGTATGGAAAGTATTAAGGAATGGATGCATGAACTTCTTTGTGCGAGCTAGGATAGGAAACTGAAACCTTGGTTGCTCGAAAGAATCTCTGATTAAAACTCTATCCATAAAATTTCTTCGTGAATAAGAAAGTGGAACAAATGCTAACGCATAAAATTTTTCTTAATCAGATTAAAAGTGCGGTAGATAGAATAAGTTCTAGAGGACGTGGACGCCGTGGACGCCGTGGACGCGGTAGGGGTAGGATGATTTGTGTCTCGAACCCGTCAGTCGGGACAAGGTTCGAAAATGAGGTACCACCGCCACCACCACCTCCTACTTTTAGAGCCGAGGAGCGAGATCGGACCGGTGGTGAGGCGGTATCGCAAGCTATTTTGCGAGTCTTGGAGATGGTGGCTGGGGCTGGTGGAAATTTGGGAGCTCGGAAATCTGTCCCCGAGCGACTCCGATCTAAAGGAGCGGAGGTATTCCGGGTGTGTCGAGTGGCACCAAAGTCAAAGCGTGAATCATCACGCTAGAGTCAACCGAAAGGATCATGGATGATCTTGACTTTGACCGAGAAGAAAAAGTCGAAAGGGGCAGTGTCGCTTCTAAAGGATGAAGCGTATCAGTGGTGGCTTACGGTTCGAGATGGGGCTACAGCAGATGATCTGACTTGGGAGTATTTCAAAACCACCTATCAGAAGAAGTATGTGGGCACCAGCTACACTGACACACAGAGAAAGGCTTTTCTGGGATTAGTGCAAGGAACTAAGTCCGTGTCGGAATATGAGGCGGAATTTTTAAGGCTGAGTAGGTATGCGAGAGGCATCGTGTCTACTGAACATGAGCGCTGTGTCCGCTTTGAGGATGGACTCCGAGATGATTTGAGGTTACTGATTGCCCCGCAGCAGGTTCGTGAGTTCTCATCTCTAGTGGAAAAGGCTAAGGTAGCCGAAGGGATCAAGGAGGCTGTGAGGCAAAGTTATAGTAGGAATAATCAGAAGAGAGGATTTGGGTCAGCTGGATCAAGCGGTAGTGTTCAGAAAAAGGCTAGGCCAAGTGGGCCAAATCAGGCGGCAAGGCCCACGACTACTAATCAGAGGCCGACTCAGTGTAACCGCTGTGGAAAGACCCATTGGGGAGGTTGTTGGACCGATGATAGAGGATGTTTTGAGTGTGGGTCTTTGGAGCATCGTGTCAAAGATTGTCCCCAGAAACTAGCTAAGAATCAGCTAGAGGGGCAGAATCGTACTCAGGATAGAAATATGGGACCACAGAGGGGTCGTGGTAATGGCAGAGGAAACAACGGTCCTAACCGAGGTCGTGGAACTCGAGGCGGAGGTTCAGCAACACAGAGGCTAGGCACCTGGCTTAGTTTACGCAAATGAGGTGTCGCGAGGAAGGTGGACGCACCGGATGTCATAACCGGTACTTTTCTAATTTTTGATCTTCCTTATGTTGCATTAATTGATGTGGGTTCGACGCTTTTCGTACATTGCTAGTAGTGTGGTAGGAACTTTGGACCTAAACTCAAAATTGCTTCTAGGAGATGACTGTAGTTAGCCCTTTAGGTCACTCAGTAGTGGTAGACAAACTTTATAGAGGCGTACCCTAGAACTTCAAGGGTAGTATTTGTGGTGATCCGATGGAACTACTGCTTTGGGAGTTCGATTTGATCCTTGGAATGGACCGGCCGGTTAAGTATCAAGCGAATTTGGATTGCGCGCTAAGCGCATGGTTCTTAAGACAGTGAAGGTGATGAAGTGGTTATGATAGGGGATAGAAGGAATTACCTATCCAATGTAGTGTCCGCCTTGAAGGTCAAAAGATGGTCAAGAAGGGTTGTGAGGCGTATTTGGTTCAAATCATTGCTTTGGAAGCTAAGGGGTTAGTAGTTGGAAAGGTCCGAATGGTTGGGGAATTTCTTTGATGTGTTCCCGTAAGAGCTTCCGGTCCGCCTCCCGGATCGGAAGTCGAATTCGGTATAGACTTGCTACCGAACGGCACTGTGTCTATAGCACCATACCGAATGGCACCAAAGGAATTGGTGGAGCTAAAGGCTCAAATTCGGGAGCTCTTGGATAGAGGGTTTATTCGACCAAGTATATCTCCGTGGGGAGCACTGTGTTGTTTGTCAAGAAGAAGGACGGTTCTATGCGGATGTGCATCGACTACCGCCGATTAAACAAGTTAACGATCAAAAACAAGTACCCGTTGCCTCGGATCGATGATTTGTTTGACCAATCAAGGGTGCGTCGGTATTCTCAAAGATTGACCTTAGGTCGTTATCATCAATTAAGGGTGAAGGAGGCTGATGTTCACAAGACGGCATTTCGAACTCGGTATGGGCATTACGAGTTCTTAGTGATGCCATTCGGTTGACCAATGCACCGTGGCATTTATGGAGTTAATGAATAGGGTATTTCAACGATTACTTGGACCAATTCGTCGTGGTGTTCATCGACGACATATTGGTTTACTCAAGGACGGAGGAGGAGCATGACAAGCATTTGCGAGTAGTCCTACAAGTGTTGAGGAAAAAGGTTATACGCCAAATTCATGTAAGTGCGAATTTTGGCTTAGGAGGTGGCTTTCTTAGGTCATGTAGTATCACCAAGGAATTAGAGTAGACCCTCGCAAGATTGAAGCAAAGATTGGATTGGAAACCACCTAGGTCGGTGGCTGAAATACGAAGTTTTCTGGTTTAGCAGGTACTATCGGAGATTCGTGGAAGGATTCTCTCTAATAGCAATACCGTTAACTAAGTTACTAAGGAAAGGTGTTCCATTTGTATGGACGGAGAAGCGACAAGGAAGCTTTGATAAGCTAAGGAAAATTTTGACTAAGCTCGGTTTTGGTACAGACTGAAGCAGAAAGTTATTCACGATCTATTGTGATGCATCTCACACTAGTTTGGGATGTGTGTTGATGCAGGATGGGAAGGTAGTAGCCTATGCATCCCGTCAGTTAAGACCGCATGAGGCTAACTACCCAACGCACGACTTGGAGTTAGCGGCGATGCGTCTTTGCTCAAGATATGGAGACATTACCCGTATGGGGAGAAGTCGATAGTCTACACGGATCACAAAAGCTTGAGGTATCTTCTGACTCAAAAGGATCTGAATGTGAGACAGCGTCGGTGGATTGAACTACTAAAGGACTACGATTGTTCAATCGAGTACCATCCGGGTAAGGCTAATGTGGTAGCTGACGCGTTGAGCCTAAGGTTGTGACGGAATTAAGAGCAATGTTCGCTCGGTTGAGTCTATATGATGATGGGAGTCTTTTGGCGGAACTCCAAGTTAAGCCAACATGGATTGAGGAGATTAAGGAAAAGCAATTAGTGGATGAAGGCTTGAACGCTAAGAGGGTACAAGTTCGTGGATGGTGGTTTGGAAGGGCAGTGCTGTCTAGTGATGGAGTGCTATGTTTTCAAGGGCGAGCATGCATGCCGAAAGATGAAGAGTTGAGGCGGAAAATTCTCCATGATGCACATAGCAGCCCATATGCTATGCATCCGGGAGGAAGCAAGATGTATGGAGATTTGCGGAAATTGATTACAGTGGCCGGGTTGAAGCGTGAGATAATTGAGTTCGTAGGAAAGTGTCTGACATGCCAGCAGGTTAAGGCTGAACATCAGTTACCATCGGGACTACTTCAACCGATAAAGATCCTCAATGGAAATGGGAGAGGATCACCATGGATTTCGTTAGTGGGCTACCCCTTACGCCCAACAAGAAGGATGCGCTTTGGGTAATTGTGGATCGCTTTGACTAAATCGGCTCACTTCATGCCTGTGAGAATGGATTACTCACTCCGAAGCTAAGCGAAGTTGTATGTGGGTGAAATAGTGAGGTTGCATGGTGTGCCAAATCGATTATCTCGGATAGGGATCCCGATTCACGTCAAGGTTCGAAAGCGTTGCATCAAGCTTTGGGTACACAGCTAGATTTCAAGATGCGGCTTTCCATCCACAAATCGACTGACAATCGGAAGGGTGATACAGATCTTAGAAGACATGTTAAGAGGTTGTGTCTTGGATTTTAGTGGTAGTTGGGAAGAGTACCTACCATTAGCGGAATTAAGCTTATAACAATAGTTATCAAAGTTTAGTATTCGGATGGCTCCATATGAAGCCCTATATGGACGAAAATGCCGTACTCCTACATGTTGGGCGGAGTTGGGGAACGACAAGTTCTGGTCCAGAACTGGTAACAGAGGCAAGACAAAGTCAAGGTGATTCGGTCTCGTCTCAAGGAAGCATCGAGAGGCGTAAGTCTTATGCCGATCTCAAACGCAAGAAATGGAGTATCTTTGTGGGGACAAGGTCTTTCTGAAGTGTCGCCTTGGAAAAAGGTGTTGAGATTTGGACGAAAAGGGAAGCTAAGCCCAAGGTTCATCGGGCCATATACAGTTGTAAAGCGAGTAGGACCGGTAGCTTATCATATACAGTTGTAAAGCGAGTAGGACCGGTAGCTTATCAGCTAGAGCTGCCGGCAGAACTGAATCAGATCCATGACGTATTTCATGTATCGATGTTGAGACGGTATCGGTCAGATCCTTCGCACGTTGTGCCAGTAGCAGAGATTGAGGTGAACTCAGATTTATCTTTTGAAGAAGAACTGGTTCAGATCTTAGATCGAGACGTGAAGGTTCTACGTAGGAAGTCGGTGCCCTTAGTAAAAGTGCTATGGCGGAACCATGGTACGAGAGGAAGCTACGTGGGAACCCGAGGATGTGATGCGGCAAAGAATACCCCCACCTCTTTTAACTGTAATTTCGAGGACGAAATTTATTTTAAGGGGTAGAACGTAACATCCTAAATTAGGGGCTATTTGTGATTGAATAATTATTTGGTATGTTGGAACTAGCTGTGATATTATTTATGGGAATATATGGTTTAATCAAAGGCCTTGAGTAGGCTCGGTTTGGTAAAAATTTCAGTTTTAATTTTAAAGGAAGGAGCCTTAGCAAGAGGGGGTTATAAGAATAAATGTGGATAATTTGACATGAAAAATCAACTTGGAAAAGTGGCAATAGGAGGGTCACTTAAGAGTTACATGTGACGCCACACCGAGGATGGGAGTGCTTGTGTTCGAGTCACGAAGATCCCTTTTGCACCTTGTTATGGACGGCATAGGGAGGAGAGACTTTCTCTCTTTAAACTCTTAATTTTTATTTAGATAAAGGGGATAATATGAGTGTTTAAATTGTTATTATTAATTCTAAGGATAATAGAAGATAAAGAGGATATTGGTTGGATTATTATTTGATTAAAGGGAAATTAATTCAAATTAATTTGAATTAATTTAAATGAGTGGCCAGGAGAGGTTGTAAGTGTTTGCCGAAATTTAAACACTTCATGGAGAAGTGGACGGCAAGGCCACTAGGGGGGGATGCCGAATGTCTATAAAAGCCTCAATCTACTATCTTGTTTTCTTTTTTTTTCATTTTAGCCGAAATCCCCAACCTTTCCTTCTTTGTTTCTGTCATTTTTCTCCATTCTCCCTAGACCTTGGCCGAATCTTCTATACCAAAATTCCCCACCTATTTCTTTCTTCTTCCTCTCAAAAACACTTAGCCGAAACTCCTGCTGCAGTTTCTCTTTGTCACTAAAAGACGAATCCCTTCTCCTCGCTTGGGTGGTTTTGGCCGAATAGCTTAATTAAGGTAATCTTCTCAAGTTTTTCCCCGCAATCGGTTCATTTGGAGGGTAAGGGGCAAAAGCCGAATGCCTTATTTTGATTCCTGTTCTTGCCGATTTCTTTTTAAGGAAATAGGAACTAATTTCGCACTTGTGGCTAGGATATTAACTCCCTATTCTAAACCGATTCTCGTCAGTGTTTCGGGATCTTGAAGCAATTGGTTCAAGTCTTCTAGCAATCGATTTGGTAAGTATAGGTAAGGCTTATGTTAGTGTTTAAAAGCCAAAGGCCATGGTTATTGATAGTGTTAACTGACCAATTGTGGTGGTGAACCAGAATCGCGATTCGGGTGCCGAAGTTAGAATTCAAGCGATTAGGTAAGGATTCGGGGTCAAAAAGAAAACCCTTTTAAATTATTTGGTTTGGCCGAATGGCCATTTCACTAACTTTGATAGTTGGCCGAATATAGGGGCAAGGACTTAGAGTGTGGCCGATTGGTTTTCTTCGGGATTAAGACCATCATAATATCAGGTGTGTACATACACACGTATAACTTGTTAATGTGCTGATTGATGTGAATGCTATCTTGATTTTATGTAGCATTGGATAATATACCATATCGGTATAGATGGTGAATCAGGTAAGTACCTGTTAATATGAATTTGTTATTCGATGCTTTTGGGAAGCATGATGTATTGATACATGAGATTTAAGTATGTGATGACATGAAACATGTACATATGTGACTGATGTGGGATTGATGAGTGGAGGGGGTGTGTCGTGCCGACGGGGCACCATGTTTTGGTAACACACCGTGACTACGGTCACCAGAGGTTTGGTACCTCCGGAGGTTTGGTACCTCATAGCGACTCGTCCCCGTGGTTAACACCACCGTGGGTTGGCCCCACTTGAGATATGGGATCGCCGCCGGTGATTTGGTATCACACGCGATGGGTTGGCCACATCAATCGATTCGTGTCTCACGGACACCGTGTTTTGGTAACACATCGTGACTATATGTCACGGTGGTTTGGCACCACCGGTGGTTTGGTACCACAATGGGGTAGACAAAGGCGTTTGGTTGGCTAGGTTGAGGGGTACATAATATTCTGCATATTAATCTGTTATATGTTGTGTATGGAAATGTCTTTAAAACGGGGAAGGGTTACATACTGAGTCTTGGTGACTCACCTTCTCCTTTAACATTTTTCAGGTGACTCGTAGATGGCGGTTGAGGAGCCGGTTGGACTCGAGGTGGCCATACGGATTTAAATTAAATGAACTTTAATTTTAGTTATGATAACTTTTATTTCCGGTTTTTAGTTTATTTGGATGTAATAAGGCCTCCTGATATTTTATTTTATTTTTTTTGTTTTGTTATTCTTCATATGTCGAATAATTGTTTTAAACTATGATTACCAATATTAAATTAAAGTCACATGTTTTTCCCAAATTAACACGAAAATGTTTTCATAGTGCCATCGGGCACACTCGATATTCGATAATAACTTGGTTGAATTAACTTTTAAATAAATTCTAAGTAAGGTTTTCCAAAAATCTTTTCCACTGTAGCAACTCGGATTCGGCCATAGTGTTTGGGACGGGTTTGGGTTGTTACAGTAGGTATTCACACCAGCTGAATTAGCTAGCTCAAGTTCAAGGAACGACATTAAAGGGAGCTGATGATTAATCTTTCCCAAGTGTCCATTCTTGGAGCTCAATGGACAATGAGCTAAATTAAGGAACCAAGCTACTGTTTGAGCTTTTTTAGGTGACTTTTTGTGGAGATTAAAGGCCATGGCTGTTCACATTAAATCAATTCAACTAACAAGTGTTTTCACACTTTGAGGGCTGCTTAATGCTTGCCGTTCACACCTTGTGGCTGATTGTATTCAAGTGTTCACACTCAAGGGCTGTTCGTGCATCTAAATGCCATCAATTCTGGCTGCTGCTTGTTCGGCTGCCCAGTGATGAATTAAAGGATGAATTCAACTCTCTTGGCTGCTCAATCATTGAACATTTCAGTTCAACTCATCAGCTCATTAATCTAGCTGAATTGGAAGACTAAATGAGCTGACCATTGGCATCACCTAGGCCTAGATTTTGTTAAAAGACATGTAATTATTCTAGAAGCTCATTAACAGCTTAATTAAGCTGATTGCATGTGACCATTCGGCTAGGCTTTACTTAGGCCTATAAATACTTTACTTTCAGCTGGTTGTATGGACTTTTTGCTAACTTTTATGAACTTAGTTCCTTTTGTGAGAATTAAATTCTCATTGTTCTCTTTAGGACTGAACTGACTTATCAAGTTTCATCTTGTGGCGTCAATTCCTTCCTTTGTTACTGAACTTACCACTTCCGAGTGTGGCGTTCTGTAACATCCCAATTTAGGGCCTAGTCAGAATAGTGGTGCGAGACCACAAATTCGAGGTTTATGAATAAGTTTTTGAGGTTTATGCTACGTATGCATGCTAGTGTGAAAGTTTCATGAAGCAATTTTGTGAAATTGCGGTTAAATTGTCCAAATGGACTAAATTGCAAAAGTTGCAAAATGTGAGATTCTAGAAGCTATTTGTGTGAAATAGCTTTAGAATATTAATTAGAGGTCCTTAAATAGAAATTTTCCCAATTTCAAATTTTTGGACAAAATTGGGCATGGATGAGTTAAAATAGAAAGTTTATCAAAAAAGGCATTTTGGTCATTTAACAATTAAGTGATTAAAATAGGAGAAAAGATGACAAAATTCATTCATCTTCTTCTCCAAGGCTGCCGAAAATTTGAGAGAGCCATTTTTAAGGTTATTCAAAAATTTCAAGCTTGCTAGTAAGTGCATCTAGCCTTGTTTTTGATATTCTTTGTATTTTCGAAGTCCTTGTTGCATGAGTAAGCTATTTTTAGCTATTTGATGAGCTATGATGGATGTTTAAAAAGGTGGCCATGTATGACATGCATGTATTTTGATGTTTTATGGAAGATTATGAAAGCTTGATGTAGTAGAAACATCTTTTGCTAAGTGAGTTTCCATAGAAAATGCATGTAGGGACTAGTTTATAAAAATCTTGAGTTTGGTCATACATGTGTGATGTAGTGAGAATTGATGATTGCTTTAGTTGAGTAAGTGATTCGGCTAAGCATGAAAGGCTAGGAAGTTGAATAAAAATCACTTTACGAGCCTTGGGGCAATAGTGTAATTATGAGAAAGATTAGGGGCAAAAGAGTAATTTTGCCAAAGTTTGAGATTTGGGTCAATTTAGTCAATGTGTGTATTGAATAAGCTAATTTATTCATTATAGATCAAGAAAGGCAAAGCCCGGATCGAAACCGAGGCAAGAACAAAGTGGTGGACTAAATTACACGTTTCTATACTTTTGAGTATCGAGGTAAGTCTATGCATAAACAATGCATTCATACTTACAATTTGTTAATGCTAGCTAGTGTATAGCATGGTTGAGAATGATTGAGAACCTATGTGATTCAAGTGGAATGAATGTAAATAGATATGTGAATGTGTAGTGATAATGCTAAAAGATGGGCTAAGTGCGACACCATCCTAATACATAATGACAATGAGCTGGCTATGTGCGATGCTATCGTTAGGTATATTGTCTAATGGGCTATGTGCAAAACCACTACGATTACCTTTATGGTAGGCTAAGTGCGATACTACCTTATAAATTGATTATGGTGGGCTAAGTGCGAAACCACCGAGACATTAGCTGTGTGGATCAGCTGTGTGGATTAGCTGTGTGGATTAGCTATGTGGATGTATTATCGAGAAATGATGATGTGTTGTATATTGTGTAAATGTGATATGGAATACAGGGGTGCATGTCAATGGTTATGAGTAAGTGACTCATGATGCGTTGGAAATGTTGTAAGGGATAGAAAGAGTAAGCATAGTTGTACATTATATGTTAGTATAATGCTAATTGTTGTTTAGCTTATACTATGTTGCTTAATTGTTTGTATGAAAACTTACTAAGCTCAAAGCTTACTCCCTTTCTTTTCCCTTGTCTTATAGAGCAACAGTGTTGAATCGAGATACAAGGATCAATTGGAAGATCGCCCACACTATCAGCACACTCTGGTACATGAGACTCAATGTTTTGTATATGGCATGTATAGGGGCTAGACAAGTTAGTGAATTTTGTTGTTAATGGCTATGATGTGTTGGCGTTTAGATGGATAATCTATTTTGTATAATGCCATAGTTGTTGGCACTTTATTATATGAAAAGATGTAGTTATCTAAGTGAGATTGTAAGATTTTGAGTTGATTATGGATGTGTTGAATGAGTGCATGATTGTGTATGCGAGAAGGGTGAAAAGAACTTTGAAAATAGCTTTGTTCTTGTCCATGTGGGTAGACACACGGGCGTGTGTCTAGGCCATGTGTGACACACGGTCAGCTCATGGGCGTGTGACTTGGCCGTGTGTCCCCTGCATGTTAGTATTTTAAGTCAGAATAGACCAAGGACTAGTCACACGGGCGTGTGTCTAGAACGTGTGTGTTAATCAGTGTTGGCCACGGGCTTGCCATACGGGCATGTGTCTAGACTCTAGGCTGTGTTAAGGTAGTCAGTGTGCACCACGGGTGGAGGGCACGGGCGTGTGCCCTAACCGTGGGGCATTGGCAGAATGCTTTAGTTTTTATGCACGGGTAGTGACCATGGGCGTGTGTGACATCCACGGGCGTGCCAAATCTTACACGGGCGTGTGAGCCCTGTATAAATGGAAAAATTTTAAGATCGTAAGAGTTTTTGATATGGTCTCGAGAGCCCTCGTGTGTTTGAGAGAGGCCTCGTAAGTCGGGATTGAGGTTGTTGTGACAGCCAAGGATAGTGGTCATGTTGTGCCTAAGTGGCGATCTTGAGAATTTTAATACGGTAACGCCTTGTGCCCGGTTCTGACATTGAATACGGGTAAGGGGTGTTACATTTAGTGGTATCAGAGCTATGGTTTAGTCGGTTCTAGGACTACCGTAGTGGGTGTAAGAGTCTAGCTATACATGCCACAAGTGTACAATTATAGTGTAGTGGCTTCTGATGATTTTAAATCTTGTTTTACATAGAATATGGATTTCGATCCATTGACTGCTGATGAAGCAGCTAGTAATGCGCCGGCTCCTGCGCAAGGAACCGTGCCTGTTCAAAGTGGACCTGAGGCTAGGGGTCAAGGGAAGGGGCACGGAAGCCTTTCTCCGGATGATGAGCAATTGGTACTCGGATTATGTTCGAGCGAACCCTAATGCTCAACCTCCTCCACCTCCTCCTCCTATACCTCAGCCAATTCCTGTGGGTCCTCAAGGTATTGATGTATTGAGGATATCGAAACCCCCGGTAGATAAGATTAGAAAACACGGGGCTGAGGAGTTTAGAGCTAAGATTGATGATGACCCTGAGAGGGCAGAGTTCTGGTTAGAGAACTCAATGAGAGTGTTTGAGGAACTCTCTTTTACTCCTAAAGAGAGCTTGAAGTGTGTCGTATCCTTGCTGAGGGACTTAGCATACCATTGGTGGAAGACGTTGACGTCAGTAGTCCCAAGGGAGCGGGTGACGTGGGACTTCTTTCTGGAAGAGTTCCGGAAGAAGTATATAAGCCAACGATTTACTGATCGAAAAAGGAAGGAATTCCTTGAGTTGAAGCAAGGAAGAATGTCAGTAGCGGAATATGAGCATGAGTTTGTTAGGCTAAGCAAATACACTCAAGAATGTGTGTCGACAGAGACCATATTGTGTAAGAGGTTCGAAGACGGACTGAATGAGGACATCAAACTCCTAGTGGGTATTTTGGAGTTGAAAGAATTTGTGGTGTTGGTTGAAAGGGAAAGTAAGGCCGAAGAGTTGAGTACAGAAAAGAAAAGGGCTGTGAGTGAAGCCCGAGATGCTAGAAAGAGGCCGATGGGCAAGTCGTATCAAGCCCAGTAGAAAAGGTCCAATGAAGTGAGTCCTAGGACGACAACACCAGTGGGTTATTCGCATCGAGACTTGGGCAATACTCGTTCAGGTTCGAGAGTCCAAGCTACTTCGATGGAAAGTGTGGGCAATCCAAAGAACAAACTAGAGTGTCCAAGTTGTGGTAGATATCACACCGAGAGTGTTGGGGTAACAGTCCAAAATCTGTTATAAGTGTGGTTCCCCACCATTTTATCCAAATTGCCCCGAGAGGGATGATAAGGAAGAGAAGCTAGAGATGAGATCCAATGATGTGTCTGCAAGGGGTAGACCACCAAGGAACCCGAGAGGTGGGAATAGTGGTAGAGGTGCATCTAGAGACTCTGCTGTGAGACTGAAGGGTCGGGCACCTGCGAGGACTTATGCCATTCGTGCTCGCGAAGAGGCATCCTCCCCTGATGTAATAACTGGTACTTTTTCTCTCTTTGACACACTTGTTATTGCTTTAATAGATCCAGGGTCTACTCATTCTTATATTTGCATGAGATTGGCATCTAGTTTAAGTATGATGATTTGTTGAGTCTACTGGACTTTGTGGTTAAGGTGTCAAACCCATTAGGTAAGCATGTGTTAGTGGACAAGGTGTGTAAGAATTGTCCTTTGATGATTGAGAGTCATTGCTTTTCGGCAAACCTAATTTTGTTACCGTTTGATGAGTTTGATTTAATCCTAGGCATGGATTGGTTGACTACCCATAGTGTCTTAGTGAACTGTGGTAGTAAGTTTATTGAATTGAAATGTGAGAGTGGAGATGTGGTTCAAGTTGAATCAGTGTGGATCGGATAGTCTACCAGTGATGATTTCTTCCTTAGTGGCTGATAAATGTTTGAGAAAAGGGTGTGAGTCCTATCTTGCTTTTGTGTTGAATACTCAAGAGGTTGGAGTAAAGTTTGAAACAGTGGTATGTGAGTATCTGGATGTATTCCCGGAAGAGTTACCCAGATTACCTCCAGTGAGAGGGTTTGAGTTTGGGATTGAGTTAGTTTCGGGAACGGCACTTATTTCGATTGCTCCGTATAGGATGGCACCTTTAGAGTTGAAAGAACTAAAGGTTCAGTTGCAAGAGTTGACAGATAAGGGTTTTGCAAGACCGAGCTACTCACCGTGGGGTGCTCCGGTATTGTTTGTAAAGAAAAAAGATGGGTCTATCAGGTTGTGTATAGACTATAGACAGCTTAACAAAGTGACGGTTAAGAATAAGTATCCTTTACCAAGGATTGATGATCTTTTTGATCAACTGAAGGGAGCTACAGTGTTCTCCAAGATAGACCTGAGGTCTGGTTATTATCAATTGAGAGTGAAAGAGCAGGATGTGTTGAAAACTGCATTTCGGACAACGTATGGCCATTATGAGTTTTTGGTTATGCCGTTTGGTTTGACGAATGCACCTGCGATTTTTATGGATCTGATGAACCGTGCTTTCAGGCCGTATGTGGACAAGTTTGTAGTTGTCTTCATTGACGACATATTGATCTATTCTCGGGATGAGAACGATCATGAAGAACATTTGAGAATTGTCTTGCAAACTTTAAGAGATAAGCAGTTGTACGCTAAGTTTAGCAAGAGTGAGTTTTGGCTCCGAGAGGTCAGATTCCTAGGACACTTTGTCTCGGGTGATGGTGTTAGAGTTGACCCGAGTAAGATATCGGCTATTGTGGATTTGAAACCGCCTGTAACACCCCAAACCTGGTCTAGACGTTACAACCAGATCTGGTATGTTACAGGGTAAAAGTTGTTCAAAAAGGGTTTCGAAACTTTGACGAAATACTGTAAGTTAAAAAAAAACTTTTCGTTTGGTTGATGTTTTGAAAACTCCATCTTAATTATCAGGTTGTAACCGTATAATGATGTCATATCGTAATTAAATAATAAAAAAGGAAAACCAAATATTAAATTAAGAAGGCCTTATTACATAACAAAATCCCCAATAAAAATAATTTGCAAAAGAAAACGAATTTATGAAAAGAAATGTTTTATGGCCTCCACGAGTCCGCCTCGGCTCCCAGATCCATGATCTACTGATTACCTACAAAAATCAGCAGAGGGGTGAGTCACCAAGACTCAGTGTGTAAATCCCCTTATGTCACTTAAATGGCCTCAAGCCCAACATCGTACATTCGGCCTTATCCCACTCAAAATAGCATACACAAATATGAATGTAATGTGTGTCCCAACCCAACCTAATTTTCCGTCCTCTACACACCACCCGTACCAGCCCAACACACCGTGGGGATTTCTACAATCAACCCTCCATCCGCTACACACCTCATATGTGGCACCAAGCCACTCGTGGTTCCAGACCACCGTGATACTAGATCACTGTGACAAAGCACTATTATCACGCGTGAGGCCAACCCACCGTGGTACCAAACCACCGTGACAATCCCTGAAGAATATATGTGGGGCCAACCCACTGTGGTACCAAACCACTGGGACGAGTCACTAAATCATCATATATATACGTGGTATTAAACCACTTTGGGCACCAAGCCACCGAGACATGGTCACCGAATCGCTTATATGTGGGGCCAACCCACTCGTGGTACCAAACCACCGTGACAGTCTCAAATACTTCCCCTTTCGCATCATATCCCAAACCCATGCAGATCATACAATCAAATGAATGCACATGCTCTCATCATAATAACGGATTATAGCATATATTTCATACCCATTAATAGAACGTTATAGACACTTACCTGGTATCCCGAGCTTTACCCACAAGGGTATTACGATCTTTTTCACTACTTCGGCTTTTCAAATTTCAAAAATAGTTAATATCACAGATTAATAACAGAGTGTGAAATTTTACACACCTGATAAGACGCAACACTATGCTTTCTATGTCGACACTATCGCTAGCAGAGACGACTTCTATCTGCCTAATATGCTCTGAAGCCGATCCACAACCCGGTGGCCAGTCTCGTACTGCCGATACAGATCGTTTCTTGAACTTAGGGGCTGAGATTACAGGTCCAACCCCCTCCTTTGCCTGACTGGTATTTGACTCCATAAAAATATCTTGGTCAGAAGACCGGGTTAAGGCACTGAATAAGACAAAAGTAAGAATACACGCTCAACTGAAGAGGTTTCTTACCTAAATTGACAGAAACCAGAAGCTTCAGGCTAGGATTAAGGAAACGCTGAAGTCCCTACACATTCATCAAATTAGAATCGACTTCCCAATAAAAGATGGATCCAAAGAAGTGGCCTTCCGGCTAATCAAGCGAATAGAAAACCTCATATAGCCTATTTGGACAAGAACACTTACCAAAGCCCTCTTGAAAGCAGACCACTGAAAGAAAAGACGATGGAGACGCGTCTTTCTATCACGAAACTAGAGTGCGAAAAGAAAGATCTACGTTCGGCAAGCAGCAAAGTTGACAGAAAGGGTGCTAACTCCTGACACAAAAAGAGGTTCGGCCCTTAGAAGAAAAGAGAAGGAGTATGAAACAAATGGATGCTTCAGCTTGAAGAAGAAACCCGTAACAAATGGTGACGAGAAAATGAGGGATAGGTTTCGACAATGAAGAAACAAAAAGAAATGGCTACGGAGATTCGGCTAGAGTTAAAACAAAATCAAAGAGATGAATGGTAGTAGATGATGATTCGGTCCAGAAAAGGAATAAGGAATGAGGTTTGGCTTTTAGAAGAAATGGAGAAGTATGAAGCAATTGGAAGAAGGCAATGAAAATAGAGAAGGTGATAGGAGGGTTCGGCTATTAAGAAGAAAAAATGTGAATTGAAGGGAAAAGGTGCCTAAGAGGTTTCAGTTTTTACCCAAAGAGGAGATGAACAACAATAGACTTTAAGAGTTTCGGCCAACAGAGAAAAGAATGCAAATTAACAAATGGGAAACACCAAATACCGAAAAGAGAAGCTCTAAATACCCAAATTTTCTATACACACCTTACAGTTTCGGCACCTAAACCCCTTCACCAAAACCGAATGCCTAACCACCCAAGGATTCAACCTTGACCGAAATACCCCTACTCATCCTTCCCCACATTCGGCCAACACTCTCCCCCACCTCCATCTCCTTGATTGCCTCCTACAATCACTCTTGTTCAACCATTTGAATCAGTTTGAATGATTCAAATCCCACCTTTCACTCACGGCCACTCATTCGAATTGTTTGACCCTTTCCACACTCCCCCCTTGAAGTGTCCTAGCCGAACTCCACCACCCAAGCTCCCTTGACGCAAAAAAAAAACTCCACAATGCTGACAATGCGACTTGAACCCCTTCCCTCTGCAGCTTCTCCCTTGTGACGCCAATTCAAGCACTCATAGTGGCGCATCCTTGCCACTTTACCAACTCTCTACTTGTTTTATCCACACACAATGAAATACCCTTAAGCCCTACCTCAACTAGCTCTCCCCTACAGTGCCCAAAAATAAAATTTTGGCCAAGGCTCAGGCTTAACCCCAAGCCTTTTCGGGACCCCCAAACACACCAAATTAACACACAAAGCATAGCATACACACATAACACACATTAAATGCAGAACCCCAAAATCCAGGATGTTACACCACCGAGGAATGTGTCAAAAATCAGAAGTTTCTTGGGATTAGCAGGATATTACAGACGTTTCGTAAAGGGGTTCTCTGTGATTGCTACCCCGATGACGAAACTATTGCACAAAGATGTCAAGTTTGAATGGACTGAGACATGTCAATAGAGTTTCGAGAGACTGAAAACAATATTGACTGAGGCGCCGGTTTTGGTTCAACCAGAATTGGGGAAAGAGTTCGTGGTTTACAGTGACGCGTCGTTTAATGGTCTCAGTTACGTGTTGATGCAAGAGGGTAAGGTAGTCGCTTACGCCTCGAGACAGTTGAAATCGCACGAGAAAAATTATCCGACTCATGATTTGGAGTTGGCTGCGATTGTTTTCGCGTTAAAGATTTGGCGACATTACTTATATGGTGAGAAGTGCCGAATCTTTACGGATCACAAGAGTTTGAGATATTTGATGGATCAGAAGGATCTGAATTTGCGACAGAGACGGTGGCTTGAGTTGTTGAAAGACTATGAGTTAGTCATTGACTACCCACTCGAGAAAAGCGAATATGGTTGCGGATGCCCTGAGTAGGAAATCCTTATATGCTCTAAGAGTTATGAGGACGAGTTTAGCATTGTCTGATGATGGTGCTATTTTGGAAGAGTTGAGAGCTAAGCCACTATTTGTTCAATAGATATGTGAGGCTCAGAGAAATGACAGTGAGATGTCAACTAAGAGAGATAAGCGCGAATCAGAAAGTGATTCTGATTTTCGAGTGGGCTCAAATGGTTGTTTGCTGTACCGTGACAGAATTTGTGTACCTAGAGATGAGGAGTTAATCCGAAAGGTTTTGCATGAGGCCAACAGTGGATGTTTGTCAAGACATCCGGCAAGATGCGAAAATGTATAATGACTTGAAGAAGTCTTATTGGTGGCCGGGTATGAAAAGAGATATTTTAGAGTTTGTGACAAAGTGTCTAATTTGTCAACAAGTGAAAGCTGAGCATCAAGTGCCTTCCGGATTGCTTCAGCCAGTGTTGGTACCCGAATGGAAGTGGGATCGAGTTACCATGGATTTTGTGACGGGGTTACTGATGACTCCGAAAAAGAGAGATGCTGTGTGGGTTGTTGTTGATAGACTAACGAAGTCGGCTCACTTTATTCCAGTATGTGTTGATTATTCACTGGATAAGTTAGCTGAGTTGTATGTTGCAGAGATAGTGAGGTTACATGGTGTACCTGTGTCTATAATATCGGATAGGGATCCGAGGTTCACTTTGAGGTTTTGGAAGAGGTTTTAAGAGGCTTTGGGAACAAAGTTGAATTTCAGTACTGTGTTCCATCCGCAAACCAATGGTCAGTCTGAAAGAGTGATTCAAGTTCTCGAAGATATGCTTCGATGCTGTGTGTTAGAATTCGAGGGTAGTTGGGAGAGATATCTACCTTTAGTCAAATTTGCTTACAACAACAGTTATCAGTCAAGTATACGGATGGCTCCGTATGAGGCCTTGTATGGTCGTAAGTGTCGGACTCCTTTGTATTGGACCGAGCTTAGTGAGAAGCGAATCCATGGGGTCGATCTAGTAAAAGAGACCAAGGAGAAAGTGAAAATAATCCGTAATAGTCTGAAAAGTTGCTTTGGATCGGCTGTGTAAATGACGCGGATCCGAAAAGAAAAGAAATTGAGTTTGAAGTGGGCGACAAAGTGTTTTTGAAAGTGTCCCCATGGAAGAAGATTATGAGATTTGGACGAAAAGGAAAATTGAGTCCAAGATTCATAGGGCCGTATGAGATTACAGATAGAGTTGGGCCAGTAGCATACCGGTTGGCTTTGCCGGTAGAGTTGGAAAAGATTCATAATGTGTTCCATGTGTCGATGTTGCGATGGTATCGCTCTGACCCTTCACATGTGATTCCTTCGATGAAAATTGAGATAAGACCGGATATGTCTTATGATGAAGAGCCGATTAAGATCTTGGCTCGAGAAGTGAAACAGTTGAGAAATAAGAGCATAGCACTAGTGAAAGTGTTATGGCAGAAACACGGTGTGGAAGAGGCTACGTGGGAAATGGAAGAAGCTATGAGAGAGCAACATCCAAACCCCTTTACTGGTAAGATTTTCGGGGTCAAAAATCTCTAAAGGGGGGAGAGTTGTAACATCCCGATTTAGGGCCTAGTCGGAATAGTGGTACAAGACCACAAATTCGAGGTTTGTGAATAAGTTTTTGAGGTTTATGCTGCGTATGCATGCTAGTGTGAAAGTTTCATGAAGCAATTTTGTGAAATTACGGTTAAATTGTCCAAAAGGACTAAATTACAAACGTTGCAAAATGTGAGATTCTAGAAGCTATTTGTGTGAAATAGCTTTAGAATATTAATTAGAGGTCCTTAAATAGAAATTTTCCCAATTTCTAATTTTTGGACAAAATTGGGCATGGATGAGTTAAAATAGAAAGTTTATCAAAAAGGGCATTTTGGTCATTTAACAATTAAGTGATTAAAATAGGAGAAAAGATGACAAAATTCATTCATCTTCTTCTCCAAGGCTACCGAAAATTTGAGAGAGCCATTGTTAGGGTTCTTCAAAAATTTCAAGCTTGCTAGTAAGTGCATCTAGCCTTGTTTTTGATATTCTTTGTATTTTTGAAGTCCTTGTTGCATGAGTAAGCTATTTTTAGCTATTTGATGAGCTATGATGGATGTTAAAAAATGTGGCCATGTATGACATGCATGTATTTTGATGTTTTATGGAAGATTATGAAAGCTTGATGTAGTAGAAACATCTTTTGCTAAGTGAGTTTCCATAGAAAATGCATGTAGGGACTAGTTTGCAAAAATCTTGAGTTTGGTCATACATGTGTGATGTAGTGAGAATTGATGATTACTTTAGTTGAGTAAGTGATTCGGCTAAGCATGAAAGGCTAGGAAGTTGAATAAAAATCACTTTACGAGCATTGGGGCAATAGTGTAATTATGAGAAAGATTAGGGGCAAAAGAGTAATTTTTCCAAAGTTTGAGATGTGGGTCAATTTAGTCAATGTGTGTATTGAATAAGCTGATTTATTCATTATAGATCAAGAAAGGCAAAGCCCGAATCGAAACTGAGGCAAGAGCAAAGTGGTGGACTAAATTGCACGTTTCTATACTTTTGAGTATCGAGGTAAGTCTATGCATAAACAATGCATTCATACTTATAATTTGTTAATGCTAGCTAGTGTATAGCATGGTTGAGAATGATTGAGAACCTATGTGATTCAAGTGGAATGAATGTAAATAGATATGTGAATGTGTAGTGATAATGCTAAAAGATGGGCTAAGTGCGATACCATCCTAATACATAATGACGATGAGCTGGCTATGTGCGATGCTATCATTAGGTATATTGTCTAATGGGCTATGTGCGAAACCACTACGATTACCTTTATGGTAGGCTAAGTGCGATACTACCTTATAAATTGATTATGGTGGGCTAAGTGCGAAACCACCGAGACATTAGCTGTGTGGATCAGCTGTGTGGATTAGCTGTGTGGATTAGCTGTGTGGATGTATTATCGAGAAATGATGATGTGTTGTATATTGTGTAAATGTTATATTGAATGCAGGGGTGCAGGTCAATGGTTATGAGTAAGTGACTCATGATGCGTTGGAAATGTGGTAAGGGATAGAAAGAGTAAGCATAGTTGTACATTATATGTTAGTATAATGCTAATTGTTGTTTAGCTTATACTATGTTGCTTAATTGATTATGTGTAAACTTACTAAGCTCAAAGCTTACTCCCTTTCTTTTCCCTTGTCTTATAGAGCAACAACGTTGAATCGAGATACGAGGATCAATTGGAAGATCGCCCACACTATCAGCACACTCTGGTACATGAGACTCAATGTTTTGTATATGGCATGTATAGGGGCTAGACAAGTTAGTGAATTTTGTTGTATATGGCTATGATGTGTTGGCCTTTAGATGGATAGTCTATTTTGTATAATGCCATAGTTGTTGGCACTTTATTATGTGAAAAGATGTAGTTATCTAAGTGAGATTGTAAGATTTTGAGTTGATTATGGATGTGTTGCTTGTCCATGTGGGTAGACACACGGGCGTGTGTCTAGGTCATGTGTAACACACGGTCAGCTCATGGGCGTGTGACTTGGCCGTGTGTCCCCTGCATGTTAGTATTTTAAGTCAGAATAGACTACGGACTAGTCACACGGGCGTGTGCCTAGAACGTGTGTGTTAATCAGTGTTGGCCACGGGCTAGCCACACGGGCGTGTGTCTAGACTCTAGGCCGTGTTAAGGTAGTCAGTGTGCACCACGGGTGGAGGGCACGGGCGTGTGCCCTAACCGTGGGGAATTGGCAGAATGCTTGAGTTTTCATGCACGGGTAGTGACCATGGGCGTGTGTGATATCCACGGGCGTGCCAAATCTTACACGGGCGTGTGAGCCCTGTATAGATGGAAAAATTTTAAGATAGTAAGAGTTTTCGATATGGTCTCTAGAGCCCTCGTGTGTTTGAGAGAGGCCTCGTATGTCGGGATTGAGGTTGTTGTGATGGCCAAGGAGAGTGGTCATGTTGTGCCTAAGTGGCGATCTTGAGGATTTTAATACGGTAACGCCTCGTGCCCGGTTCCGGCGTTGAATACGGGTAAGGGGTGTTACACGTTCACCATACCTTTGGTTCCTATCTTGTTAGATAGCGGGTCAAGGTTGCATTGTTCCTTTTCCTAAAACCGATTCACCTAAGAGCTATCCAAGACACGGGTCAACAATTCCTTATATTGTTGGTTCTATCTTAGCCCTTAATCGAACCTTATTCATCTATCATCTAAACTATCTTAAACCCTTTTGTTTGAGCCTATTTTCTATCCTTTTTCAGTTTTCTTTGAAATGAGCTAAGTCTTACTCAATTTCTCGATCGGGCAAACTAATACGACTCGAGACAACAACAACTGAGTTCGTATCAAATAGCATTTCGTGTTTGTAATGAAAAATATGTATAGATATCATTGTAGGCTATGTTTCATTTCGCTAATGTTAAGGGAGTTTTTGGGGCCTAACCATTCATGGGTATCACAGGAATGGAGATTAAAGGTGTTGTTGCTGAAATCTAGAAGGACAGAAACACTCCTCTTGTAACAGCCCATTTTTAGTCAAATCAAAACAGTGATTTTGAGAGAATCTGAGGTCAAAATAATTATTTTATTATTATTTTAATATCTACAGCAAGATGGTATGATTGTGTAAAAATTTCGTTAAGAATTTTTATCGTTTGAATGTTCAATTTGATAAAAAGGACTAAATCGCGTAAAGTGTAAAACTTGTGTTCTATTAGCTAAAGGTGTCTAATAGCTATGGAATATTAAAGTGAAGGTCCTTATGTGGTAATTAGCCCATTTTTAAAGTTAGTGGACATTCTTGGACATGTATTAAGTGATTTTAATGTTTTATAACCAAGGTTAAAATAGTAAAATATTAAATAACTTAGTAAAAATAATAGAAACATAATATCATCTTTAATTTTCTATCATCTTCCACCGAAAATTGAGCTAGGAAACTCCATTGAAGGAGCTTAAGAATTCGGCCATTCAAGTTCTTTGCATGGTATGATTTTTGACTCGGTTTTTAATGATTTCTATGTTTTCGGAGTCGTTGTAACTTAATCTAGCTAGCCCAGGGACTAATTTGCAAAATTGTTAAAGGTTTAGGGTTTTTCCATTGATGAAATATGTGTATTTTGATGTTTGATGATAGAAAATGTATAGTTGTTGTTAGATAAACAACATTTATAAAGTGATTTTGGGTAAAATTGTCAATTAAGGATTAAATTGAGAAATGTGAAAATTTTGTGGTAGAAATGTGAAATAAATGAAAAAAATGGGTTGCTATGGTAATAAGACAAATTCGGCTAGCATGGGTAGGGATTTAATTGCATGAAATTGTATTTTTATGAGCTAAGGACTAAATATTAAAGATGTTAAACTATTAGGGGCAAAAGTGTGATTTTGCCATAAGGTGATTTTTGGGCTAAATTGAATTTAATGATAATTGAACAATTTAAACTTGATATTATATAGATCAAGAAAAACGAGGTTCGGATTTAGATCGAGGGAAAAACAAAGTTTTGGACTAGTCGATCCATTTCGTCGTTTTTGCGATCGAGGTAAGTTCATATGTTAATAAGCATTAATATAATTGTGTTTTAAATGCATTATTATTGAATGAATTGTGAATACGAATTACGGATATGTTCGACGAAGATTCGGCAATGTAAAGTCCCAGTTGAACCTTAGGAATAGATTAGGATACGAATGACATGTCATTAAGGGTTATGTGTTTGGGTGCTGGTCCATACGTCCTACCGGTGGCTGAGTTATCCGGCATGTGTTGCGGGTTCTCGCCAGCTTGTGTGAGCAGCACCGTGTAGCTACGTCATGACCGTCAGCTTGTGTGAGCAGACCCGTTGATAGCTGAAGAGTGAGCATTATATGAGATATGAGATTGAGATAGCTTCGGCTATGTATTGGCACTTAGGGTGCGAGATTCCCGAGTATTCGATATTATTCCAAATGGTTCAACGGGTATATCGAAGATATGAAACGGTGAAAAATAGATACGTATCAGTACAGGTATGTACGGAAACTATATGAACATTGAACTTATGAAAGTTGTGAGTTCATGATTACTTATGTGATTGAATATATGTTAACATTATGATTTAATGATTTTGTAGTATATTATGTTCATACTACTTGATTGGTGAATGAATGGTGAGCTTAACTTATTAACTATACGAGCTTACTAAGCTTTATAGCTTACTCTGTTTACTTTTCTGTGTTTTATAGAGATTATCGAAGCTTGATCGGATTTGGGAGTCGTCAGAGATCTCATCACACTATCAAGCTATCACTTTGGTAATTTTGAACTTATGTATTTGGTTATATGGCATGTATAGGAGTTATGGTCATTTTGGTATATGTGTTAGTAATGGATTTAGCCATTTGATTTGGCTTGTAAACGATGAATGGTTAGTTATGTGTATAGCCATGTGACTTGGCTTATTTTGGCATGTTTGGTGATGTATATATATGTGCAAAAAGGCCTTTTGATATGTTGTGTATAATTGCCATTTATATGCTTGTTGTGAATTGGTATTTGGAGTATCAAATGGTTGAATTTGAGATTGGTGTGCTTGTGGTTTTAGGTAAAGTGATGCATAATTGAAAGTGACCATATGGATGCTTTGAGAATGTGAATTTTGGTATAGAATTGAATGGTTTATTGTGATACTTGTGTAACTTGTGATTAATGGTATGGATTTAGCATGAATTAGACTTGATGGAGATTGGTTGGAATGCCTATTTATGCCATGTTATATGCTATTTGGTTTGTATAGGTGATTGAAAGTTTGGGTGAGAAAAATGGCTTGGTAAATAGCCTATTTTTGTCCACACGGGCAAAGACACGGGCGTGTGCCTCAGCCGTGTATGACACACGGTCTGATGACACGATTGTGTGTCCCCTAGTGTTTAATTAGAAACCAAGTTAGTATGCTCCACACGGCCCAGCACACGGGCGTGTGACTTAGCCGTGTGGCATAAGTCAGTATACCCTACAGGTTTGGCACGGCCTAGCACACGGCCTGGCACATGGGTGTGTGTGGCCATTTTGAAGGGCATACGGGCTAGTCACACGGGCGTGTGTGTTGGTCGTGTGACCCAAGTCAGAGAGTTACACGGGGTCGGACACGGGCTGGGACACGGCCATGTGATTCCATTTCGAATGTCCACACGGCCTGTGACACGGGCGTGTGTCCCCTGTATTTTGTAAAAAAATTTAAGTGTTCCAAAAATTTCCTAAGTTATCGGTTTAGTCCCGAACCACTCCGAATGCATGTTTTTGGCCTCATAGGCTCGTATTAGGGACGATGTGATTGATTGTGAATGATTTATATTTGGAATGGAAAAATGTATGAGAAATGTATGTTTATTTGTGTAATAAGTCAAGTAATGCTCCGTAACCCTATTCCGGCATTGAATACGGGTGAGGGGTGTTACACCTCTTGTGCCAAAGGTTTTTCTGTAACACCCCTTACCCGTATTCAACGCCGGAATAGGGTACGAGGCATTACCAGAATACACACACTTAACTAATCATAGCATATAACTTACACAACCATTCACATTTAGTATTTGCCACACATAATTATCACACATTCACTCATCCAACCCAAACAAGCATGCACATCCATGTAATGCTTCATCATAGACTTATAACATAACAAATATTGGCCACATCAAATGGCCTTATACAACAATGACCTTCAATTAGCATATGCCAATATTCTAGGCCAACTCATAATAACATGTACACAAATGACCAAGTCCCTATACATGCCATATACTTAAAAAGCTAGAATAAAAATCATCGATACCAATCCATAGCTTCTTAGTGTGATAGAATCTCCGGCGACCTCCAACTCGAGCTAGCATCTGTGACACTATAGGAAAAAGAAAGGAAGGGGGTAACCATTATAGCTTAGTAAGTAGGTATGTAAATAATAAGTGATTTATTAACAGGCTTTTATAAATCTTCACAATATGTTCTGAAGATAATACAATCATAATTGCACATAGTTCCACTATTTATTCATGTTCATCTCAAGCTGTCTACTCGAGTTGCAGTAACTAAGTTATTTATATCTCGAGATACAGAACTCTAAATTAAGATCCGATAATTTTCCCTGAAACTAGACTCACATATATTCTTACCAAAAATTTTTCAGAATTTTTGGTTAAGCCAATAAGTACAATTTATTCTTTAAAGTTTCTCCTGTTTCACTGTCTGACAATTCTGACCCCTCTGCACTAAAAATTAATTATCTCATCGTACAAAATTTGGATAACGTTTCTGTTTATTTATCTTGAAAGTAGACTCATTAATAAATTTAAGCATATAAATTATAAACCATATTATTTTTTATACAATTTTTAATTATTTTCAAAAGTTGAAACAGGGGATTCCGACATCATTCTGACCCTGTCTCACAAAAATTTGAATATCACAGAATATAAAATTCTTTTATTTACACCGTTTCTTTTATGTGAAAATAGACTCTTTAAGATTTAATTTCATATCTTATTCAACCTCTAATTTGATTTCCACCATTTTTTGTGATTTTTCAAAGTCATACAACTGCTGCTGTCCAAAACTGTTTTGTTGCTAAATTTACTCTTTCATAATTTCACTTACTCAATTTCATCTTACCGAAGGTTCGATCAAATATCGAGCACATTGTCCATAAATTTTAACACTTATACCTGCACTTATTCATCACCTATTCATATTCAATTACACTTAGTCATTACATGATCACATGTATTTTCACTTAGTCAATTTCCCGTTGAACTCATCGGAATAATAACAGATACACAGTGGCCTGCACATAGTACCACCCTTGTAGCCGAAGCTATCTGGTGCACATAGTAGCCTGCACTTAGTACTACACATGTGACCAAAACCATCACTTACACATAGTGGCCTGCACTTAGTACCGCACATGTGATCGAAGCTATCGGGTACGCATAGTAGCCTGCACTTAGTACTACACACGTGAACTAAAACCATCTCGTAGCTCTCTTGTACACATAGTGGCCTACACTTAGTACCACACATGTGACCTAGCTACCTCATTCGTATCTTTTCTATTCAAAGGTTCAACCTGAATTCTCACTTTTAACATTTTACCAATTCATCCATAATAAATCACAATTCATAATTTACATCAAATAATTACTCCATATTCAACCATATATCATATAATATAACAAAATATTAACACATAAATAAAAACGATGTATTATTTACATACAAACTTACCTCGACACCAAAAATGGAAAAGAAGGACCTAACCGTCAATTTCCCGTTTTCCCCCGTTCTAGGTCCGAACCTCATTTTCTTTGATCTATAATATCACATTTAGTCTATTTATTAGTCACATTATTCAATGTGATCCAAAAATCATATTATGGAAAATTACATTTTTGCCCCTAAAGTTTCACATATTTACACTTTTTCCCCTAGGATCGTAAAATGATTTTTATTCAATTTCCTTGTATTTTAAGCCTAGACGAACCATTTTCATAACTATAGCAATCCACAATTTCCATTTATTCACACACTTACACACATTTTACAACTTTTTACAAACTAGTCCTTTTTGACAATTTCACCGAAAATCACTTAGTAAAAGTTGTTTATTACACACCGAGCATTCATATTCTTCCATTAAACATCAAAACACAAGCATTTCTCATATGGGTAAATTTTCAAACATCAACTCTATCTCAAATAAATGGTAGAAATAGAGAGATCGTGTTACGAGGATTTCAAAAACGTAAAACTCATTAAAAACGGGGCTAGAACGGACTTACAATCGAGCTTGGAAGCTTGAAAAACCCTAGCCATGGTTTCCCCTTGTGAAATTCGGCCATGGGGTTGAAGATGGACAAAAATTGGCTTTTAATTTTGTTTTTAATTCATTTTAATTACTAAATGACCAAAATGCCCCTAACTTAAAAATATTCTATTTCACCTATTTCATGTCCATTTTTGTCCAACAAATTAACCAATGGCCCAATTATCATTTAAGGACCTCAAATTTAAAATTTCATAACAATTGGACACCTCTAACATGTAGAACTCAACTTTTGCACTTTTTACAATTTAGTCCTTTTGACTAAATTGAGTGCCCAAACGTCGAAATTTTCGAACGAAATTTTCACGAAATCATTTAATGAAATCGTAGACCATAAAAATGTAATAAAAATAAATTTTTCCTCGTCGAATTTGTAATATCCCGGGTTAGGGGCTATTTTTGTTATGGCATAATTTGCATGTTAGGAGTTTGCTATGTTGCTGTTTTGGTGTCTTAGGGGCTTAATTGTAGGCTAGGACTATGCCTGAGCAGGTAGGAAAATTTTAGTTTTTAAGCCTTAGGTGAGAGGAGCTGAGGGAGCTGGGGTTTTTATATTTTATTTGGCGTTTTTGAGCACAAGTGATGAGCTAGCAAAGTGGCAAGGCATGCGTCACTTGGAGTGTGTGGTTGGCGTCAATTTCAGGAGGGAGAGGTCCTGAGTTCAAGATGCAGTGCTCCTCCTTTTGTTCCATTTTGACGGCATGGAGGAGGAGGAGTTGTTGGTAGTTCAAACTCTACCATGGACTTTGTCAACTCATTCAAAGGAGGGGTGGAGAGTGAATTTAGGAGAAGACTAGTTCAAACTAGTTTGAATTGGGTGGTTGTGAGTGATTGGAGGTAGTGGCCGAATATTGGGGTGTGTGGGGAGTGAGTGGCCGGTTTTGGTAGAGAGTAGGAGAGGTTTGCCGAAATTCTTTTTGGCATTTTGGTGTTTTCGGTCAACATCTTGGCAAGCCAAATTCCTCCTTTTGTCATACCAAAGCCGAAATTCTAAAAGAGTTTTCTTTCATTTTTCTCTGTGGAAACTGAAAGTACCTTCATCCCATCCACCTCTCTTCTTCTCAATTACCCTTTGCCGAAACTTCTTTCTCATTTCACATTCTCTTTTCTTTTTCCATTCAAAGCCGATAATAGGAGTGTTAAACATCTAGCTGAATCCCTCCCTTGTGCTGCCGAAATTTCCTCCTTTCATTTGTTCTCATTATTAGCCGAATATCAACCCCTCCCTTTCTCATCTTTTTCTTGCGCTTTTTTTCTTGGCTTAGGCCGAATCTCCCCTCTCTCCTAGTAGCTCTCTCTTGGCCGAATATCAGTGAAGGGTTGATCTTGGTTGGTTGTTCAATCATCGAACAAGGGCCTTGGATTGTGGTGGTGATAAGGTGAAGCAGTCAATTGAAGCCTTGACTGCGAGTGACCGATTGGTAATTAAGGGGGTAAGTGATTGGTATTATTTTATTAGTTCAATCTTTTGGTTTCGATTAAGTCAAGGGTGACAAAGGATTAACTGTTCTTTTTAATAGGGTGTGCCGATTGTTAAAAGAGGAACCATTGTTGGTTCAGGTTTGGTAGGAAACCAAACGTTTGCAAGGTAAGGGTTAATCGATATACCCTTTGGTTTATATGGTTATGGCCGAATGGTTTAAGTGATTAACCCATGGTTGGTCGATTGTTTTTAGGAGCAAAAGGATCGAGGGTCTTAGACCTAGGTTCTTAGGATTAAAACCTTCGCTATTTCAGTGTGTAAACTAACACACTACATTTAGTAATATGATTAATAACCTGATTACTTATTAAAGTGAAACAATATGATTGATGGATTGGGTACCGATGGGGTATAAGCACGGATACGGGTAAGTCCGTTTCATTACGAGATCTGTAGTGATATATGTGATAACATGTTTTATGATGTAAATACCATGAGATGCCATTTGAGCATGTTAGCATGATTGCATGTTTTATATCATTTGCATTAGTATGACATGTGTGGGTGATATGAGAGGAGGGGGAATATGATATCCGTGTCTTTGGGACACTTTGTGTCTTTGGGACACCGAGGTTTGGCACCTCGGTGGTTTGGTACCACGCAGTTGATTATTGTGACTTTGGGTCACGGAGGTTTGGCACCTCAGTCGTCTCGTCCCAGTGGCTTAGTACCACGGTGGGTTGGCCCCACAGTTGATTATACGGGATTGACGCCAGTGATTTGGTATCACATGATAGGTTGGTCCCATCATCGGATTTGTGATCGCGGTCACGGTGATTTGGTATCACACCGTGTCTTTGGGACACCAGAGGTTTGGCACCTCATTGCGACTCGTCCCTGTGGTTAACACCACCGTGGGTTGAGATACGAGATTGTCGCTAGTGATTTGGTATCACACGATGGGTTGGCCCCATCATCCGGATTTGTGATTTGCGGTCACGGTGATTTGGTATAACATCGTGTCTTTGGGACACCGGAGGTTTGGCACCTCATTGCGACTCGTCCTGTGGTTAACACCACCGTGGGTTGGCCCCACTTATGAGATATGGGATTGTCGCTAGTGATTTGGTATCACACGATGGGTTGGCCCCATCATTGGATTATTCGTGACTTTGGGTCACCAGTGGTTTGGCACCACACTTATGGATATCGTGACTTTGGGTCACCAGTGGTTTGGCACCACCAGTGGTTTGGTACCACACGGGGTAGAAAGGTGATATGGATGGTTAGGATCGGGGTGCATTGATTATGTTGCTATGATATGATGTGTGTTAGCATGTTGTATTATCGGGAGTGGGATTTATGCACTGAGTCTTGCGACTCACCCTCTCCTTTGACATTTCAGGTGACACTTAGACGCGGACATGGAGCCGGGACGGACTCGAGGTGCTCATGCCATGCTTTAATAAAGTTTTGCTCAGACTTGATAAAATTCGGTACTTTAGCTTATTTATTACTATTTGGTTTTGTTTTGGGTTGTAAATGGCCTTTAAATTAGGTTTTACTATGTTTATGCTTAAAGTAGCTTTCTAATATGCCTTAACAAATTAGTTGAGTTCAAATTTGCTAAAAACTTGGAAGGACAACGGTTTCGAAACTATAACGCAATGTGTTTTAAACTATACCATCGGGTATCACACTATGATTTTCAAACCTAAACTCGATTTCCTACTAAGTCTAAATGTTTGAGTAACATCAAGAAGCAACTTGAATTTCTAAATGAAATAAACTTGTTTAACTTCTTAATTGATTAAGTCTCCAAATCTCCGAGTTTTCAAAATGACGCATGAAGTTTTCAACAATCATGCCCAAGATTTCTACACGTTCAAAACTTTTCACAAAATTTTCATCAAGTATTTAAACGAAAACCCAACTTCTCAAATACGTTTTCCTCGTAACATACCGGATTCGGTCGTGGTGTCTTTACCGAGTTTGGGGTGTTACAATTGTGGTATCGAGCCAGTTCAAAGGCTGTTTGTGGGCTGAGGCCCAAAATGTTTTCGAAAGTCCGCTTTAAGTGTTTTGTTTGAAATAAATGGTTTGAAAGGCATGACACCGAGTCTCCTGCACCGATCATGACGCCTGTAAGTACCCTTACTATTGCTTGTGATTTATTGATGTGATTGGATGATTGCAATAGTGGATTACTTTAGAAACCAAAACCGATAGGATTCTCAGAACTCGCAAAAAACAAAGCTTCTTAAATATTCATAAGACTTTGCTTTAAAATAGTGGAATAATTGTTGATGCATAAAACTCCTAAATCGAATCGTAGAGAATTTAGTCATGAGCGCTAGAGGTGGACGTGGTCGTGGATGAGGTCGTGGTAGGATGACGGTTTCTCGAACCGAGGGTCCGGTCGTGGGTCAAAAATGAGATATCGGTACCACCACCACCGGGAGGTGGTGAGTTTCAAGATCGATCGGGGATGACGCAGTGTCACCGCGATGCTGCGCGAGTGTTGGAAAGGGTAGTAGTGTGTAGGTGGTGGTGCAGGAGTTAGGAAATCGTTCTGAGCGACTCCGCAAACGGGGCCGAATTCTTCGAGGTGTTTCGTGTTGCTCCCAAAGATCACTTGAGTATTGGCGGAGGCGACAGGCGAATCATGGATGATTTGGACTTGATCTGCTTTGAAGAGAAGTCAAGGGCATAGTATCGCTTCTTCGGGATGAGTCATACCGGTGGTGGCTCACGGTTCGGGACGTGTGGTAGCGAGAGGATCTTACGTGGGATTATTTTAGGGTTGCCTACCAGAAAAAGTACATTGGAGCTAGCTACATCGACGCGCAGCGAAAAGCATTTTTGAGGCTAGTCCAGGGGAGTAAGTCTGTTTCCGAGTACGAGGCTGAGTTCTTGAAGCTGAGCCGGTATGCTAGGGGTATTGTGGCTACTGAACACGAGAGGTGTGTTCGTTTCGAGGATGGTCTGAGAGACGAGTTGAGACTGCTGATTGCTCCTCAGCAGGAGCGTGAGTTTGCTGTCTTGGTTGAAAAGGCTAAGGTAGCCGAGGGTGTTAAGGAGTCCGTAAGGCAGGGCATGGACAGGAACAGGCATAAGAGGAGCTTTGGGTCTTCTGGATCGTCGGGTAACCCTCAGAAAAGGGCTAGACAGAGTGGGCCGAATCGATCCGGTAGGGTTGTTGCCGCTAGTCGTGGACCGTCGCGGTGTAACCATTGTGGGAAATATCATTGGGAGGCTGGCCGGACCGGTGGAAAAGGTTGTTTTGAGTGTGGTTCTCTCGGATCATCGCGTGAGGGACCGTCCGCGTAGGTTGGCCAGATTCGATCCCGAGAGTCGGGCGTACTCGGTTCAGAATAATGTACCGCCACCGCAGAGGGGCCGTGGTAATGGCAGAGGTAGTAATGGATCTGGTCGGGCCGTGGAGCACGCGGTGCGCGTAGTTCGACGCGCGACACCTGGGTTAGTGTATGCAGCAAGGCGCCGAGAGGAGCGGCGACGCACCGGACGTCATAATCGATGCGTTCTTGATCTTTGGTTCTCCTTTTACGCTTTGATTGATGTGGGTTCGACGCATTCTTACATGGCCGATGGTATAGTAGAGACCATGGATCTAGACTCGAGATATCTTCTAGGCGGATGACCGTAATTAGCCCTTTAGGTCACTCTGTAGTAGTAGATAAGTTTGTTTAGAGATGTACCCCTAGAACTCCAAGGGGTAGTGTTTGTCTTGATCCGATGGAACCGCCATTTGGGGAGTTCGATTTGATTCTTGGGATGGACTGTTGGTTAAGTACCGGCGAAGTTGGATTGCGCGGCTAAGCGCATGGTTCTAAAGACGATCGAGGGTGATGAAGTGGCTATGATAGGTAATAGGAGAGATTACTTATCTAATGTGGTATCTGCTCTAAAGGCGAGAAGAAGATGGTGAGAAAGGGCAGAAAGCGTATGTGGTTCATGTGTATGCCTTGGAGGCTAAAGAGTCTCACTGTAGAAAAGTCCGAACAGCTTAAGGAATTTGCTGATGTGTTTCGTAAGAACTTCCGGTTTGCCGCCGGATCGTGAGGTAGAGTTCGGGATAGATCATTACCCGAATCGCGCCAAAGTCTATTGCTCGTATAGGATGGCGCCAAAGGAATTGGTGGAGCTTAAGGCTCGAGATCCAAGAGTTGTTGGACCGAGGTTTTATCGGGCCAAGTGTTTCACCGTGGGTGCGCCGGGTACTTTTGTTAAGAAGAAAGATGGTACAATGCGGATGTGCATAGATTACCGCCACCGAATAAGTCGACGATCAAAAACAAGTATCTCTGCTGCGGATAGATGACTTGTTTGATCACCAAGGGTGCAAAATGTATTTTCTAAGATTGATCCGAGGTCCGGTATCACCGCTAAAAGGTGAAAGAAGCGGATATTCACAAGACAACATTTCGGACTCGGTATGGGCACTACGAATTTACGTAATGCCGTTCGGGTTGACTAACGCTACCGGCAAAGATTCATGGATATGATGAATAGGGTGTTTCAGCAGATGCTCTCGACCGGTTCGTGGTAGTTTTTATTGACGACATCCCGTGTATTCAAGAACGTAAGAAGAGCATGATGCGCGCATTTGCGCGTGTGGTACTGCAGATTTTGAGGAGAAGCGACTTTATGCTAAGTTCGGTGAGTGCGAGTTCGCTTAGAGAAGTGACTTTCTTGGGACATGTAGTGTCACCGAGGGGATTGGAGTGGATCCTCGGAAAATTGAGGCGATTTTGGATTGGAAACCGCCTAAGTCGCTGGTCGAGATTCGAGTTTTCTGGTTTGGCAGATACTACCGAAGGTTTGTAGAGGGTTTCTCGTTGATTGCAGCACCAATGACCAAGTTGTTAAGGAAAGAGGTTCCATTTGTTTGGGTGAGAAACAATGAGGAGAGTTTCGATAAGCTTAAAAAGATTTTGACGTAAGCTCCGGTTTTGATTCAACCTAAAGGCGGGTAAGGAATTCACATCTCCATCGCGATGCATCACATACGGGTTGGGTTGTGTGCTGATGCAGAAGGTAAGGTTGTGGCTTACGATCTCTGCAAAATGAGGCCACATGAGGTCAACTATCCGACGCGCTTACGATCCGGAGTTAGCGGCGGTAGTCTTTGCGTTGAAGATTTGGAGGCACTACTTGTACGGAGAGAGATCAATAGTCTACACCGATCATAAGAGTCCAAGTACCTCTTGACTCGTAAGGATTTGAATTTGAGGCAACAGACGATGGGTTGAGTTGCTTAAAGATTACGATCGCTCGATTGAGTATCATCCGGCAAGGCTAACGTGGTGGCGACGCGCTTGAGCCGTAAGGTTGTTTCGGACTTAAGAGCGATGTTTGCTCACTTGAGTTTGTATGACGACTGAAGTATTCTCGGTAGAGTTGCGAGTTAAGCCTACTTGCGTTGAGCGGTCGAGAGAAACAGATAGAGGATGAGGTTACGAGTGCGTGGAGGTTGCATGTACAGAGTGGTGGTTTGGAAGGTTACAACTTGTCTAGTGATGGGGTGCTGTGTTTTCAAGGTAAACCTTGTATGCCCAAGGATGTTGAGTCGAGGCAGAGGATTCTTCAGACGCACATAGCAGCCCTTATGCTATGCATCCCGGAGGTAGTAAGATGTATAGGGATCTCGCAGAGCGATTTTGGTGGCCTGTCTCAAGAAAGAAGTGACAGAGTTTATTGGGAAGTGTCCGACATGTCAAGAGTCAAGGTGAACATCGATTGCCGCGTCGTGGTTGCTTCACTGTGAAGATTCCTCGATGGAAGTGGGAAAGGATAACCATGGATTTCGTCGGTGGGTTACACGCTTACGCCAGAGCAAGAAGGATTCAGTTTGGGTAATTGTGGATCGATCGACTAAATCACTCATTTCATTCCGGTGAGGGTTGACTACTCACTTCAGAGGTTGGCGGTGTATGTTTTAGAGATAGTGAGGTTGCACGGTGTGCCGCATGATCGATCATCTCGGATAGGGATCCCGATTTACGCTCAGGTTCGGAAAACGTTGCATCGGCTCCGGAGTGCGCGGTTGGATTTCAAAGACGCTTTTCACCCGCATCGACGGACAATCGGAAAGGGTTATTCGGATCTTGGGGATATGCTTTGAGGGTTGTGTTCGGATTTCGAGAGGTAGTTGGGAGGAGTTTCTACCATTAGGCCGAGTTTGCCTACAACAACGCTTACCAAGCGAGCATCAAGATGGCACCATATGAGGCGTTGTATGGTAGGAAGTGTCGATCACCTACGTGTTGGACGGAGTTAGGTGAACGCCAGCTTGTTGGGACCCGAGTTGGTTGCTGAGATCGAGACAAGGTTAAGTTGATTCAGCTCGGTTGAAGGAAGCTTGGACCGGCGAGAAGTCTTATGCCGATCTTAAGCGGAGAGACATAGAGTTTTCTGTGGGGATCAAGTTTTTCCAAGGTCTCGCCATGGAAGAAGGTTTTGAGGTTCGGAAAGAAAGGCAAGCTAAGTCCGAGGTTTATTGGGCCGTATAAGGTATTGAGACGAGTGGGACCAGTGGCGTATCAGCTTGAGTTGCCAGCAGAGTTAAGTTAGATCCACGACGTTTTCCATGTTTCGATGCTTCGGCGTTATCGTTCGGATCCATCGCATGTGGTAGCAGTGGAAGAGATCGAGGTAAATTCAGATTTGACCACGGAGGAAGAACCTGTGCAGATTCTAGATCGGGATGTGAAGGTTCTGCGTAAGAAGTCTGTGCCTTTGGTTAAGGTACTTTGGCGAAATCATGGCGTAGAAGAAGCTACGTGGGAACCTGAGGATATGATGAGACAGCAATACCCTCAACTTTTCTGATCAGGTAATTTCGAGGTCGAAATTATTTTAAGGGGGTAGAACTTTAATATCCCGGGTTAGGGGCTATTTTTGTTATGGCATAATTTGCATGTTAGGAGTTTGCTATGTTGCTGTTTTGGTGTCTTAGGGGCTTAATTGTAGGCTAGGACTATGCCTGAGCAGGTAGGAAAATTTTAGTTTTTAAGCCTTAGGTGAGAGGAGCTGAGGGAGCTGGGGTTTTTATATTTTATTTGGCATTTTTGAGCACAAGTGATGAGCTAGAAAAGTGGCAAGGCATGCGTCACTTGGAGTGTGTGGTTGGCGTCAATTTCAGGAGGGAGAGGTCCTGAGTTCAAGCTGCAGAGTGCTCCCTTTTTGTTCCATTTTGACGGCATGGAGGAGGAGGAGTTGTTGGTAGTTCAAACTCTACCATGGACTTTGTCAACTCATTCAAAGGAGGGGTGGAGAGTGAATTTAGGAGAAGACTAGTTCAAACTAGTTTGAATTGGGTGGTTGTGAGTGATTGGAGGTAGTGGCCGAATATTGGGGTGTGTGGGGAGTGAGTGGCCGGTTTTGGTAGAGAGTAGGAGAGGTTTGCCGAAATTCTTTTTGGCATTTTGGTGTTTTCGGTCAACATCTTGGCAAGCCAAATTCCTCCTTTTGTCATACCAAAGCCGAAATTCTAAAAGAGTTTTCTTTCATTTTTCTCTGTGGAAACCGAAAGTACCTTCATCCCATCCACCTCTCTTCTTCTCAATTACCCTTTGCCGAAACTTCTTTCTCATTTCACATTCTCTTTTCTTTTTCCATTCAAAGCTGATAATAGGAGTGTTAAACATCTAGCCAGAATCCTCCCTTGTGCTTTCCGAAATTTCCTCCTTTCATTTGTTCTCATTATTAGCCGAATATCAACCCCTCCCTTTCTCATCTTTTTCTTGCGCTTTTTTTCTTGGCTTAGGCCGAATCTCCCCTCTCTCCTAGTAGCTCTCTCTTGGCCGAATATCAGTGAAGGGTTGATCTTGGTTGGTTGTTCAATCATCGAACAAGGGCCTTGGATTGTGGTGGTGATCGGTGAAGCGATCAATTGAAGCCTTGATCATGAGTGACCGATTGGTAATTAAGGGGGTAAGTGATTGGTATTATTTTATTAGTTCAATCTTTTGGTTTCGATTAAGTCAAGGGGGTGACAAAGGATTAACTATTCTTTTTAATAGGGTGTGCCGATTGTTAAAAGAGGAACCATTGTTGGTTCGGGTTTGGTAGGAAACCAAACGTTTGCAAGGTAAGGGTTAATCGATATACCCTTTGGTTTATATGGTTATGGCCGAATGGTTTAAGTGATTAACCCATGGTTGGTCGATTGTTTTTAGGAGCAAAAGGATCGAGGGTCTTAGACCGGTTCTTAGGATTAAAACCTTCGCTATTTCGGTGTGTAAACTAACACACTTCTGCTTAGTAATATGATTAATAACCTGATTACTTATTAAAGTGAAACAATATGATTGATTGATTGGGTACTCGATGGGGTATAAGCACGGATACGGGTAAGTCCGTTTCATTACGAGATCTCAGTAGTGATATATGTGATAACATGTTTTATGATGTAAATACCATGAGATGCCATTTGAGCATGTTAGCATGATTGCATGTTTTATATCATTTGCATTAGTATGACATGTGTGGGTGATATGAGAGGAGGGGGAATATGATATCCGTGTCTTTGGGACACTGTGTCTTTGGGACACGGAGGTTTGGCACCTCCAAAGTGGTTTGGTACCACAGATTGATTATTGTGACTTTGGGTCACCAGAGGTTTGGCACCTCAGCGTCTCGTCCCGGTGGCTTAGTACCACGGTGGGTTGGCCCCACAGTTGATTATACGGGATTGACGCCAGTGATTTGGTATCACACGATGGGTTGGTCCCATCATCGGATTTGTGATCGCGGTCACCGGTGATTTGGTATCACATCGTGTCTTTGGGACACCAGAGGTTTGGCACCTCATTGCGACTCGTCCACGTGGTTAACACCACCGTGGGTTGGCCCCACTTATGAGATACGGGATTGTCGCTAGTGATTTGGTATCACACGATGGGTTGGCCCCATCATCGGATTTGTGATCACTGCGGTCACCAAGTGATTTGGTATCACACCGTGTCTTTGTGACACCGCAGGTTTGGCACCTCATTGCGACTCGTCCCTCGTGGTTAACACCACCGTGGGGTTGGCCCCACTTATGAGATACGGGATTGTCGCTAGTGATTTGGTATCACACGATGGGTTGGCCCCATTATTGGATTATTCGTGACTTTGGGTCACCAGTGGTTTGGCACCACACTTATGGATATCGTGACTTTGGGTCACGGTGGTTTGGCACCACCAAAGGTTTTGGTACCACACGGGTAGAAAGGTGATATGGATGGTTAGGATCGGGGTGCATTGATTATGTTGCTATGATATGATGTGTGTTAGCATGTTGTATTATCTGGAGTGGGATTTATGCACCTGAGTCTTACGACTCACCCTCTCCTTTGACATTTCAGTGACACTTAGACGCTTGGACATGGAGCCGGGACGGACTCGAGGTGCTCATGCCATGCTTTAATAAAGTTTTGCTCAGACTTGATAAAATTCGGTACTTTAGCTTATTTATTACTATTTGGTTTTGTTTTGGGTTGTAAATGGCCTTTAAATTAGGTTTTACTATGTTTATGCTTAAAGTAGCTTTCTAATATGCCTTAACAAATTAGTTGAGTTCAAATTTGCTAAAAACTTGGAAGGACAACGGTTTCGAAACTATAACGCAATGTGTTTTAAACTATACCATCGGGTATCACACTATGATTTTCAAACCTAAACTCGATTTCCTACTAAGTCTAAATGTTTGAGTAACATCAAGAAGCAACTTGAATTTCTAAATGAAATAAACTTGTTTAACTTCTTAATTGATTAAGTCTACGAAATCTCTGAGTTTTCAAAATGACGCATGAAGTTTTCAACAATCATGCCCAAGATTTCTACACGTTCAAAACTTTTCACAAAATTTTCATCAAGTATTTAAACGAAAACCCAACTTCTCAAATACGTTTTCCTCGTAACATACCAGATTCGGTCGTGGTGTCTTGACCGAGTTTGGGGTGTTACAGAATTTGTAGTCCCAAAACCACTTTTCTGACTAGGCCCAAAATCAGGCTGTTACATTTTCTTTTTCCCTTCCATATGTAAATGCATACTATCTAACCTTCAAACTTGTTGTGCTATTGTTTTTGCTTTGTTTATTTTTATTTTTGGTATAATGTTGTGTTCTTTACTTAAATTAAAACATTCAATGCTTCTCTCATTGATAACTTAGATCTTGGCTTAGAGGGCGTGATGTATAGCACATTACAAACAAAAATACATGCACTCTCAAATATGATTCAGGTTGAAATTTTTACCATCTTAATCACAAACGTTTGCAATTTGCTAAAATCAAGCCAACACACAAGACGTCTATTATGTTCATCCAAACTTGGAATAAACTCTTGCTGTGACTATAATACAATTAACCTCCAGAAACCTTTATGATTGCCCATATCAGTGACAACAAAGTACTATCCTTCTTTTTTTTTTGGAAAAAAAGAAACGAGTCTGATTTTACTTCCATGCTTCTCAGCTTGAAACCCTCACTAGTTTTCTATGTTCTTTTTTTCTCCTAGTACTAATTGTATGCAATTCTGATATCTTTTGTGACACAAACATTCAAGATGGTTGGGATCAAATAGTTGTACGTAATGTGAAACCCCATTCTTTTCAGAGAGATGGGAAAGGAAATCTTTGACTGCACATGTGTAAATGAAAAAAATATATAGGATTTTTCCTATATAATTTATCACCTTTTTACTTAAATTTGTTGTTAAAACTAAGTAATTGTTTAATAAATTAATGAAATATGTAAAAATATGAAATTAGGACATAGAAATTATTAAAATGTGATTTTATGCTTTATTATATAGTTTTCATGCATAAAATGGCTTATATTATATTAAATTAAGCATATTATATTTTTAAGACATGAAGTGTGTAACACCCCAAACCCGGCCCAAACACTACGACCGAATTTGGTGTGCTACAGAGAAAACATCTTTGAAAATCCTTTTAAGTCGAATTATCTTTTTGGTAAAAGATGGTTATTTTGTTTGAAACATCTGAGGTGTATAAAATCCATACTTAGGTTTATTTTAAAATATTTATTAAGCCAGATTGTAGCTTTATTCGGATGTGCCCGATGGCACGATAAAACATTTTTACGATTTAAAATTTTAGAAACCACGTGTACTTAATTTAATGTTAGAAAATAGTTTAACAAATTAATCCAAACATAGAATAATAAAATTATGTCTAGGCCTTACTACAACTTAATTAAAATAAACCAACATTAAATAAAATAAAACAAAGTCCAAGTTCGTCTAATTAAAATTTCCACCGCATGGCCACCTCGAGCCCATCCACTCCATCTCCGCGATCTACCCATCTGCAAAATGTTAAGGGAAGGGGTGAGTCACCAAGACTCAGTGTGTAATCCCCCACCCGGTAAGATAACTCATACACAAGTCATTAATAAACATGCACATGCAACCCAACCTAACCATCCATACTCCTTTTCTACCTGTGTGGTCAAAACCACCGGTTGTCAAAACCACCGATGACTTAGAGTCACAAATCGGATGATGGGGCCAACCCATCGTGTGGTCAAAACCACCGATGACCATAGGTCACAATATATCAAATGTGGTCAAAACCATCGTGGTACCAAACCACCGGGACTTAGTCGCAAATAATCAATCGTCGTGGTCAAAACCACCGATGACCATAGGTCACAATAATCTGATGGGGCCAACCCATCTTGTGGTCAAAACCACTGACGACAGTCCATAATTCATCCCCCTCCTCTCATCAATCCCACCATCACATGCTCTTATAACAATTTTCATAATTCATAACGTAGCATTTAATCATCATGTGATGGCATGCAAATCATATATCAAAATCACAAGTTAGGGGACTTACCTTAATCCATGTTTAAGCCCACAAGCATATCATAGATCACTACCAAAATTTATACTCAAGACAATAATATAGCAAGTTTATTAATAAAGTGTGTAAAGAGTTTACACACACACACACTACTATCGTAATTCCTAGATCCCGAAAAGCCAATCTACGATGCTAGATCTTGACCCTACATTCGGCCAATTGTCAGTGTTAATACCCAAAGGCCTATTTGGCCAAACCAAAATAATTGAAAAGGGTTCCTTGTGAACCCGAAACCTTACCTTCACACTCCTGGATACTAACCACAAGCACCCGATTCCCGAATGCGCTTCACCAAACTACAATCGGTCAACCCATATTACTCATAACCAAAGATTTCGCTCTTTTGAATATTAACATAGGTCCTTACCCATACTTACCAAATTCATTGACAGAGAATGGAGACTTGGGATCGATTTCTTCAAGATCCCGAAGTACTGGACAAAGTCGATATTTTAAAGAGGGGTCAATAACTCCCTTGCCATCAATTGCCGAAATCACCTTCACCCTTTGTAAAAATCGACAGAGACAGAAGAGAAGAAGAAAAATAACATTCGGCTAGGATTACTTACCTTTGCCAAATCGATTGTCAACGAAATCAAGAGATCTATCCTACTTTAATTATTCGCCAAGGCTACTAAAGAAATAGCAGGGAGATTCGGCTTGAGGAAGAAAATAATGGGAAATAGGTGCTTAAAGTTTCAGCAAATGAGAGGAGGAGAGTATTCGGCCAATAGAGAAAAGAATGAAAAATAAGATGAAAATTCGTCAAGGACTATTAGAAGAGAATGATTTTCTACTGAAAGAATGAGAAGGAGAAACTAAAAGATGAAGAGAGGAATTTTGGCTAGGAAACAAATTGGAAAAAGAAATAAAAGAAAACCAATTTAGATAAAATTCGGCACTAATGCCCCTATATTTGCTTGTCCACTCTTCCTTTGAAGAGTTTAAAATTCAATCAATTTCCTTAAATCCTCTTGGCCACTAGCTTGAATTAATTCAAAAGAATTTGAATTGAACTCATGCCCACTTTTTCTCTTTGCCACCTTTTTAGATTAATCAAATAATAATCTAATTAAAATCTAATTTAATCCTTATTATCCCTTATTATCTCATCAAATAAATAATAAAAAATAAAAGAAACCTTGTGCTTGCCAAACTCTTCCAAATAGAACAAAGAACCCATGTGCGAGCCAACTCCATTTTCACGCCAAAGATTAAAAAAATAAACCCCAAATCTGCAAAGATCTAAGATTCGAACACGTGACTGGTGGAACAAGCGGCCGTGTAGCGCCCAGTGCCATTCGACTGAGCGTTCTTTTGTGACATGAATGCGCCATGTTTTCTTTTAAATCCTACTTCCTTGGTTCCCCCTTGCCTTAACGCCAAAAAAAAAAAAAAAACGCCACTTGCCGCTCACGCCACTTGAACCTAGGACCACCGGAACCATCACACGCGCCGCCAGCTTTGCCCAGCGCCGCTTTGTGTCATAGACTCGCCCCAACTTCTTTTAAGCCCTCCTTAACTCAGCCCATTTCATCACCGCATATATAAAAAAATAAAATGCAAAATGTCGCTCCAACCACTCAATCGCGACTGCGCCCATTCTCTCTCCAACTCTTAAGGGCGCTAGGTTACCACTTTGCTACCGCCTTATTTCGTGACATGTTTCTCCCAAATTTCAAATTTACCCCCTATCTCCTAGCTTCCTCATTTAAGATACTTAAAAGAAATTTTTAGTTCCAAGTCCGACCTAGCTCGGGGTTAGCTCTAGGCCCTAGAACATGCTTAATACTTCTAGAATTTAATTCTTCAAGCACACACATGGGAAAATATTTAAATTACAAATAACCCCTAATTCAGGGTGTTACAAAGTGGGCCATGCATGATTAAATTAAATAATAAAATATAAAATTATATTTAAATATTCATTTTTAGATATTTCATTAATAATTTGGGTTGTAATTAATTACTTAAATTGGATAAATTTTATTCTTTGGTCCTCTAATTTATTGATTTATTTTGGACAGGTCTGATAGCTTTGTTGGATTACAAAACCGTCCAAATTGGAGACCAAGTCAACCCAATTTTCGGTTACACTTGGCTGTCCACATAAACCACTTTTTGGTTTAATTGCACAAGGTCCTTGCAATGTTGAAGAAATTAGAGATTTGCCTGAAGACTTGCACTTGACCAAGTCTCAGTCCTGAGTTGTTGTGGCACTTAAATTGAGCAAAAATCAAGCAAAAATTAGCTTAATTTCCTCAATTCATGGCTGGCTACCCTTTGAAGATGCTTGAAGAGATGGAACCTCCTATTTTTAGCAAACTATCCCCCTCTCCTTACCTATAAATAAGACCCCCTCATTCATTCATTCATCATCCCTCATCCATCATCATTCTCTCTTCTCTCTCAATTCTCTTAGCATTTTCTATTCCCCACGCTTAGCATCATCTCTTCATAGAGATTTTAGCAATTAAGCCTCTTAAAGAGCCCTTGGTCGGCCACCTTGGAGAGCCATCAGCAAAGGAGCAAGGCAAAGGAGCGAATGAGCCTCGTCGATTAGAGTCTTAGGTGATAGCCACTTTGATTTGGGTTTAATCTTTCTTTTCTTTGATTTAATCTGAAAATGTTTGCTATGTGTTCTTTGTTCTTGTTTACAACAATGCTAGCTTAATTTTATTTAAGCTAGGATGATTTCTTTGATTAAATAATATTTATTTGATTCATGCTTATAATGTTTGTGCCTCAATCGATCATGTTTTCAATAAAAATCAAGTCTCAGTATTTCGTTCATACGTGATTGAAATGCACCAGAATTAGTTGAAATGATCCCGACGACGATGACTAGTGGACACATAATTGAAATGTGCATGCTCAATTTAGATCCTAACCCGATTAAATTGCAGGTTGCATAACAACTCGACCAAGCTCATTATCGCATAGTTTTTAGATTTGTGTGATTAAACTGCTTCAAACTCGACACGTCCACTGTTACCTCACACACGAATGCTAAGAAACCCTTAGTAAATAAGGATCAGTAAAATGCGTATTTACTAAGTAAAGGATTCCGAAAGGACCTAATGTGGTTTCCAAACTCATGAAATATCGAGTTGCCATGGAATGTTTTTCCGAATATTATTAAGCATGTTAATAATAAATTGAGTTTAATTAAAGTAATTGTCCTAGTTTATTTATGTTATAATTGTTGTAAATTGTTTGCTAAAATCTATTTCATTCATATAGTTTGCATATTCAGGATAATTTACATTAGGGATCATTGCATTTAGTTTAATATACTCAATTTTAATCATCACTTCTCAATCATATTGTGTTTTTATTTACCAAATTGTTCATATAATTTTACAAATTAAGTGAATTAACACAAATACAATCCTTGTGGAGACGATAACTCGATACTTACTTATTAATTGATAACGACTGTGTACACTTGCACAAACCTACACGTTACAAGTTTTTGGTGCCGTTGCCGGGGATTGTTAACTGTTGCCATAATCATTTTTTCTATGAAATTATTTACTTCCAATTTGGTTTATTTCTAACATTGCTAACTTATTCTTTCTTTTTAATTTTTTGATTTTCTTTTGAGGTGTTTATGAGCATAGATCGGATTATTGATTTACTCCCTGTAGACACTAAAATTGAGCGAACTTTCAGACAAAGAAGACGTGAACGAACAACTCAAAGACAATGTAATAGCCCGGTTTAGACCCTAGTCAGAATAGTGGTTTCGAGACCATAAATTCGAGGTTAGAATAATATTTTAATATTATTTTTGGTGTTGATTATATGTGAAATAGCCTGTGTGAAAATTGTGTGATAATTTTATCGACTGTGTGTCAAATTGTGAGAAAGGACTTAATCGCATAAAGTGTAAAAGCTATGTGCTGATTGCTGAAGTATCTATGTGTTATGGCTTTTAAATGAAATGGCCTTATAAAGCAATTTAGCCATTATATAGTGAGTGAATGGAAGTTGGACAATTATAACCAACTATCATGTGTTATATTATGTTAATAATAAAGGATAAAATAGTAAAATGTATATTATGTTAATAATAATAAAACATAAAGAGAAAATGCATGGAGTTGTTCATCTTTTACACCGATTGTGGAAGAAAGAAAAGGGTTTTAAAAGCTTTTGAAATTTCGGCACTTGCTAAGCTCAATTGAGGTATGATTTTTGATCGATTTTTGATAATTTCTACGTTTTCGTAATCGTTGCTTTGTGCTCTACCAAACCCATGTTTAAATTTTGTGAATTGATGATGTCTTTGAAATGTACCGTTGATGGACATGTGAGTTCTTGAATGTTTGATGGTGGAAAATGAAAGCTTAGTGTTGGGTTAACATAGTTTGTATTGAAAGTTTTGATGAAATTGAGTAATTTGGGTTAAATTGAGAAAAGTGTAAATTGAGGGACTAAAATGTGAAATAAATGAAATATGTGGGCTTTTATAAACACAAGGAAAATTCGGCTAGGCTTGTGTGGAAAGAAATTATGTGAATTTGATGATTTTGTGAATTAGGGACTAAAGTGTCGAAATATGAAAATGTGATGGCTATTTTGTAAAATGCCCCAAATATGTGTGTTTGGACTAAAATGAATGATTTGGTAATTGAATGGATTGAATTTGAATGTGTATATACCAAGAGAGGAGAGGTTCGGATCGAGATCAAGGCAAAGATAAAGTGCTCGATTGACCGACCGTTTCGATAGTTCGACGTCCGAGGTAAGTTCAGACTGTAACACCCCTTACCCGTATTCAACACCGGAACTGGGCACGAGGTGTTACCGAATTAAAGACCTCAAGATTGCCACTTAGGCACAACATGACCACTCTCTTTGGCCATCACAACAACCTCAATCCCGACCTACGAGGCCTCTCTCAAACACACGAGGGCTCTCGAGACCATATCGGAAACTCTTACGACCTTAAAACTTTTCCATCTATACAGGGCTCACACGCCCGTGTAAGATTTGGCACGCCCGTGGATGTCACACACACCCAAGCATTCTGCCAATGCCCCACGGTTAGGGCACACGCCCGTGCTCTCCACCCGTGGTGCACACTGACTACCTTAACACGGCCTAGAGTTTAGGCACGCGCCCATGTAGCTAGCCCGTGGCCAACACTGATTAACACACACGTTCTAAGCACACGCCCGTGTGACTAGTCTGTGGTCTATTCTGATTTAAAATACTAACATGCAGGGGACACACGGCCAAGTCACACGCCCATGGGCTGACCGTGTGTCACACATGGCCTAGACACACGCCCGTGTGTCGACCCACATGGATAAGAACAAAGCTATTTGCCAAGTTCTTTTCACCCTTCTAACATACACAATCATGCACTCATTCAACACATCCATAATCAACTCAAAGTCTTACAATCTCACATAGATAACTTCATCTTTTCATATAATAAAGTGCCAACAACTATGGCATTATACAAAATAGATTATCCATCTAAAGGCCAACACATCATAGCCATTAACAACAAAATTCACTAACTTGTCTAGCCCCTATACATGCCATATACAAAACATTGAGTCTAATGTACCAGAGTGTGCTGATAGTTTGGGCGATCTTCCAATTGATCCTCGTATCTCGATTCAACACTTTTGCTCTATAAGACAAGGGAAAAGAAAGAGAGTAAGCTTTGAGCTTAGTAAGTTTACACATAAACAATTAAGCAACATAGTATAAGCTAAACAACAATTAGCATTATACTAACATATAATGTACAACTATGCTTACTCTTTTTATCCCTTACCACATTTCCGACACATCATGAGTCACTTACTCATAACCATTGACATGCACCCCTGCATTCAATATCACATTTACACAATATACAGCACATCATTATTTCTCAATAATACATCCACACAGCTATGCTACTCACTATCACATCCACACAGCAAATCTCTCGGTGGTTCCGCACTAAGCCCACCACAATCAATTAATAAGGTAGTATCGCACTTAGCCTACAAACAAGGTATTCATAGTGGTTTCACACATAGCCCACCAGATAATATACCTAATGATAGCATCACACATAGCCAGCTCATCATCAATATGCATTAGGATGGTATCGCACTTAGCCCACCATTTAGCATTATTACAACACATTCACAAATCTACTTACTTAATCATTCATTTCACTTGAACCACATAGGTTCTCAATCATTCTCAACCATGCTATACACTAGCTAGCATTAACAAATTGTAAGTATGAATGCATTGTTTGTGCATAGACTTACCTCCATACTCAAAAGTATAGAAACGTGCAATTAGTCCACCACTTTGCTCTTGCCTCGGTTTCGATCCGGGCTTTGTCTTTCTTGATCTATAATGAATAAATTAGCTTATTCAATACACACATTGACCAAATTGACCCACATCTCATACTTTGGAAAAATTACTCTTTTGCCCCAAATCTTTCTCATAATTATACTATTGCCCCCAAGGCTCGTAAAGTGATTTTTATTCAACTTTCTAGCCTTTCATGCTTAGCTGAATCACTTACTCAACTAAAGCAATCATCAATTCTCATCACACACACATGTATGACCAAACTCAAGATTTTTACAAACTAGTCCCTACATGCATTTTCTATGGAAACTCATTCAGCAAAAGATGTTTCTACTACTTCAAGCTTTCATAATCTTCCATAAAACATCAAAATACATGCATGTCATACATGGCCACATTTTTGAACACCCATCATAGCTCATCAAATAGCTAAAAATAGCTTACTCATGCAACAAGGACTTCAAAAATACAAAGAATATCAAAAACGAGGCTAGATGCACTTACTAGCAAGCTTGAAATTTTTGAAGAACCCTAACAATGGCTATCTCAAATTTCCGGCAGCCTTGGAGAAGAAGATGAATGAATTTTGTCATATTTTCTCCTATTTTAATCACTTAATTGTTAAATGACCAAAATGCCCTTTTTGATAAACTTTCTATTTTAACTCATCCTTGCCCAAATTTGTCCAAAAATTAGAAATTGGGAAATTTTATATTTAAGGACCTCTAATTAATATTCTAAAGCTATTTCACACAAATAGCTTCTAGAATCTCACATTTTGCAACTTTTGCAATTTTGTCCTTTTGGACAATTCAACCGCAATTTCACAAAATTGCTTCATGAAACTTTCATACTAACATGCATACATAGCCCACTATTCCAGATTTGTGGTCTCGCACCACTATTCCGACTAGGCCCTAAATCGGGATGTTACAACTCTCCCCCCTTTAGAGATTTTCGCCCCCAAAAATCTTACCAGTAAAGAGGTTTGGATGCTGCTCTCTCATAGCTTCTTCCGTTTCCCATGTAGCCTCTTCCACACTGTGTTTCTGCCATAACACTTTCACTAGTGCTATGCTCTTATTTCTCAACTGTTTCACTTCTCGAGCCAAGATCTTAATCGGCTCTTCATCATAAGACATATCCGGTCTTATCTCAATTTTCGTCAAAGGAATCACATGTGAAGGATCGGAGCGATACCGTCGCAACATCGACACATGGAACACATTATGAATCTTTTCCAACTCTACCGGCAAAGCCAACCGGTATGCTACTGGCCCAACTCTATCTGTAATCTCATACGGCCCTATGAATCTTGGACTCAATTTTCCTTTTCGTCCAAATCTCATAATCTTCTTCCATGGGGACACTTTCAAAAACACATTGTCGCCCACTTCAAACTCAATTTCTTTTCTTTTCGGATCCGCGCATTTGACTTACGCCGGTCAGGAAGCAACTTTCGGACTATTACAGATTATTTTCACTTTCTCCTCGGTCTCTTTTACTAGATCGACCCCATGGATCCGCTTCTTACTAAGCTCGGTCCAATACAAAGGAGTCCGACACTTACGACCATACAGGGCCTCATACGGAGCCATCCGTATACTTGACTGATAACTATTATTGTAAGCAAATTCGACTAAAGGTAGATATCTCTCCCAACTACCCTCGAATTCTAACACACAGCATCGAAGCATATCTTCGAGAACTTGAATCACTCTTTCAGACTGACTATCGGTTTGCGGATGGAATGCAGTATTGAAATTCAACTAAGTTCCCAAAGCCTCTTGCAACCTCTTCCAAAACCTCAAAGTGAACCTCGAATCCCTATCTGATATTATTGAAACAGGTACACCATGTAACCTCACTATCTCTGCAACATACAACTCAGCTAACTTATCCAGTGAATAATCAACACGTACTGGAATAAAGTGAGCCGACTTCGTTAGTCTATCCACAACAACCCACACAACATCTCTCTTTTTCGGAGTCATCGGCAACCCCGTCACAAAATCCATGGTAACCTGATCCCACTTCCATTCGGGTACCATCACTGGCTGAAGCAATCCCGAAGGCACTTGATGCTCAGCTTTCACTTGTTGACAAATCAAACACTTTGTCATGAACTCTAAAATATCTCTTTTCATACCCGGCCACCAATAAGACTTCTTCAAGTCATTATACATTTTCGTACTACCTGGATGTACTGACAAACATCCACTGTGGGCCTCATGCAAAACCTTTTGGATTAACTCCTCATCTCTAGGTACACAAATTCTGTCACGGTACAGCAAACAACCATTCGAGCCCACTCAAAAATCGGAATCACTTTCTGACTCACGCTTATCTCTCTTAGCTGACGTCTCACTGTCATTTCTCTGAGCTTCACATATCTGTTGAACAAATAGTGGCTTAGCTCTCAACTTTGCCAGAATAGCACCATCATCAGACAATGCCAAACTCGTCCTCATAACTCTTAGAGCATACAAGGATTTCCTACTCAGGGCATCCGCAACCACATTCGCTTTTCCCGGGTGGTAATCAATGACTAAATCATAGTCTTTCAACAACTCAAGCCACCGTCTCTGTCGCAAATTTAGATCCTTCTGATCCATCAAATATCTCAAACTCTTGTGATCCATAAAGATTCGGCACTTCTCACCATATAAGTAATGTCGCCAAATCTTTAACGCGAAAACAATCGCAGCCAACTCCAAATCACGAGTCGGATAATTCTTCTCGTGTGGTTTCAACTGTCTCGAGGCGTAAGCGACTCCCTTACCCTCTTGCATCAACATGCAACCGAGACCATTAAACGATGTGTCACTGTAAACCACGAACTCTTTCCATGATTCTGGTTGAACCAAAATCGGCGCCTCAGTCAATAATGTCTTGATCTCTCGAAACTCATGACATGTGTCTCGATCCATTCAAACTTGACATCTTTGTGCAATAGTTTCGTCATCGGGTAGCAATCACAGAGAACCCTTTTACGAAACGTCTGTAATATCCTGCTAATCCCAAGAAACTTCTGATTTCTGACACGTTCCTTGGCGGTTTCTAATCCACAATAGCTGATATCTTACTCGGGTAAACTCTAACACCATCACCCGACACAATATGTCCTAGGAATCCGACCTCACGGAGCCAAAACTCACTCTTGCTAAACTTAGCGTACAACTACTTATCTTTTAAAGTTTGCAAGACAATTCTCAAATGTTCTTCATGATCGTTCTCATCCCGAGAATAGATCAATATGTCGTCAATGAAGACAACTACAAACTTTTCCATATATGGTCTGAAAACACGGTTCATCAGATCCATAAAAATCACCGGTGCATTCGTCAAACCAAACGGCATAACCAAAAACTCATAATTGCCATACCTTGTTCGAAATGCAGTTTTCAACACATCCTGCTCTTTCACTCTCAACTGATAATAACCAGACCTCAGGTCTATCTTGGAGAACACTATAGCTCCCTTCAGTTGATCAAAAAGATCATCAATCCTTGGTAAAGGATACTTATTCTTAACCGCCACTTTGTTAAGCTGTCTATAGTCTATACACAACCTCATAGACCCATCTTTTTTCTTCACAAATAATACCGGAGCACCCCACGGTGAGTAGCTCGGTCTTGTAAAACCCTTATCTGTCAACTCTTGCAACTGAACCTTCAGTTCTTTCAACTCTAGAGGTGCCATCCTATACGGAGCAATCAAAATAGGTGTCGTTCCCAGAACTAACTCAATCCCAAACTCAACCTCTCTCACTGGAGGTAATCCGGGTAACTCTTCCGGGAATACATCCGGATACTCACAAACCACTGGCATTGTTTCAAACTCTACTCCAACCTCTCGAGTATTCAACACAAAAGCAAGATAGGACTCACACCCTTTTCTCAAGCATTTATCAGCCACTAAGGAAGAAATCATCACTAGTAGACTATCCGATCCACCTGATTCAACCCGAACCACATCTCCACTCTCACATTTCAAATCAATAAACTTATTACCACAGTTCACTGAGACACTATGGGTAGTCAACCTATCCATGCCTAGGATTAAATCAAACTCATCAAACGGCAACAACATTAGGTTTGCCAGAAAGCAATGACTCTCAATCATCAAAGGACAATTCTTACACACCTTGTCCACTAACACATGCTTACCTAACGGGTTTGACACCTTAACCACAAAGTCCGTAGACTCAACAATCATACTCAAACTAGATGCCAATCTCATACAAATATAAGAATGAGTAGACCCTGGATCTATTAAAGCAATAACAAGGGTGTTAAAGAGAGAAAAAGTACCCATTATCACATCAGGGGAGGATGCCTCTTCGCGAGCGCGAATGGCATACGTCCTCGCAGGTGCCCGACCCTCCAGTCTCACAGCAGAGTCTCTAGATGCACCTCTACCACTATTCCCGCCTCTCGGGTTCCTTGGTGGTGTACCCCTTGCAGACACATCATTGGATCTCATCTCTTGCTTCTATTCCTTATCGTCCCTCTCGGGGCAATTTCGGATAAAATGGTAGGGGAACCACACTTATAACAGTTTCACTGTTACCCCAACACTCTCCGGTGTGATATCTACCACAACTTGGACACTCCGATTTACTCTTCGGATTGCCCACACTTTCCATCGAGGTAGCTTGGACTCTCGAACCCGAACGAGTATTGCCCAAGTCTCGATGCGAATAACCCACTGGTGTTGACGTCCTAGGACTCACTTCCTTGGACCTTTTCAACTGTGTTTGATACGACTTGCCCATCAGCCTCTTTCTAGCATCTCGGGCTTCACTCACAGCCTTTTTCTTTTCTGTACTCAACTCTTCGGCCTTACTTTCCCTTTCGACCAACACCACAAATTCTTTCAACTCCAAAATTCCCACTAGGAGTTTGATGTCCTCATTCAGTCCGTCTTCGAACCTCTTACATAATATGGTCTCTGTCGACACACATTCTTGAGCGTATTTGCTAAGCCTAACAAACTCACGCTCATATTCTGCTACTGACATTCTTCCTTGCTTCAACTCAAGGAATTCCTTCCTTTTTTGATCAGTAAACCTCTGGCTTATATACTTCTTTCGGAACTCTTCCAAAAAGAAGTCCCACGTCACCCGCTCTCTCGGGACCACTGACGTCAACGTCTTCCACCAATGGTATGCCGAGTCCCTCAGCAAGGATATGACACACTTCAAGCTCTCTTCAGGTGTATAAGAGAGTTCATCGAATACTCTCATCGGGTTCTCTAACCCGTAACTCGCCTCTCTCGTGGTCATCATCAACCTTAGCTCTAAACTCCTCAGCCCCTGTTTTCTAATCTTATCTACCAGGGGTTTCGATATCCTCACTACATCAACACCTTGAGGAGCCACAGGAATTGGCTGAGGTATAGGAGGAGGAGGTGGAGGAGGTTGAGCATTAGGGTTCGCTCGAACATAATCCGAGTACCAATTGCTCATCATCTGGAGAAAGGCTTCCCGATCCCCTTCCCCTTGACCCCTAACCTCGGGTCCACTTTGAACAGGCACGGTTCCTTGCGCAGGAGCCGGCGCATTAGTCGCTTTCATCGCCAGTCAATGGATCGGAATCCATATTCTATATAAAACAAGATTTAAAATCATCAGAAGCCACCACACTATCATTGTACACTTATGGCATGTATAGCTAGACTCTTACACCCGCTACGGTAGTCCTAGAACCGACTAAACCATAGCTCTGATACCACTAAATGTAACACCCCTTACCCGTATTCAACACCGGAACTGGGCACGAGGCGTTACCGAATTAAAGGCTTCAAGATCGCCACTTAGGCACAACATGACCACTCTCTTTGGTCATCACAACAACCTTAATCCCGACCTACGAGGCCTCTCTCAAACACACGAGGGCTCTCAAGACCATATCGAAAACTCTTACGATCTTAAAATTTTTCCATCTATACAGGGCTCACACGCACGTGTAAGATTTGGCACGCCCGTGGATGTCACACACGACCATGGTCACTACCCGTGCATGAAAACTCAAGCATTCTGCCAATGCCCCACGGTTAGGGCACACGCCCGTGCTCTCCACCCGTGGTGCACACTGACTACCTTAACACGGCCTAGAGTCTAGGCACACGCCCTGTAACACCCCAAACTCGGACAAGACACCACGACCGAATCTGGTATGTTACGGGGAAAACGTCTTTGAGTGATCAGATTTTTTTCGTTTAAAAGCGGGGTGAAAACATAGTGAATCGAGGAAAATTTGAGTAGGCTTGTTTGATTAGATTTTGAAAACTTATCCAAAGTATATAGTTAAAATGAGTTGATTTCATTTAGCATATCCAATAGTTTCTTAGTGCTACTTTGAAACATTTTTGACTTAGTAGAATATCGAGTTTGGTTTGAAGCTCATTTGAGTTTACTTTATAGCAAAGCATAGTGAGATACCCGATGGTATAGTTTAAAACACATTGCGTTATAGTTTTGAAAACATTATCTTACCAAATTTTTAGTAAAATTTCATACCAAGTTATTTGTTAAGCAGGTTGAGAATCTAATTAAAGCATAACCATCAAAAACATAATTTAAAGGCCTTTTACAAATCCAAATTAAAAACCCAAATAAAAGTAATTAAACTAAAGTACCCAAATGATAGAGTTTGAGTAAAACTTTATTAAGCATGGCATGAGCACCCGAGTCCATCCCGCTCCATGTCCGCGTCTCACGAGTCACCCGAATGTCAAAGGAGAGGGTGAGTCGAATGACTCGATGCATAAATCCCGCTCCCGATGAAACAACATGCTAGCACACATCATACTTAGCAACATAATTAATGCAACCCCAATCCTAACCATCCGTATCTCCTTTCCTACCTCGTGTGGTACCAAACCACTTTGGTGGTGCCAAACCACCGGTGACATATAGTCACAATGTGTTACCAAAACACCGGTGTCCCAAAGACACAATGTGCTACCAAAGCACTGGTGACCGTAGTCACGATAATCGAATGATGGGGCCAACCCATCGTGTGATACCCAATCACTAGCAGACGATCCCATATCTCATGTGGGGCCAACCCACGGTGGTGTCAAACCACAGGGACAAGTCGCAATGAGGTGCCCAACCTCTGGTGTCCCAAAGACACAAATGTGCTACCAAAGCACTGGTGACCGTAGTCACGATAATCGAATGATGGGGCCAACCCATCGTGTGATACCCAATCACTAGCAGACAATCCCATATCTCAAAGTGGGGCCAACCCACGGTGGTGTTAAACCACAGGGACGAGTCGCAATGAGGTGCCCAACCTCTAGTGTCCCAAAGACACAAATGTGCTACCAAAGCACTGGTGACCCAAAGTCACAAAGTGTGTTACCAAAACACTGGTGCTCGTCAGCACAAAATATCACTGCTCCCTCTACTCATATCACCCATCAACATACCATACTCATGTAATCATGCATATCATACAAATCATGCATATCATGCTAATATGTTTGACTCATGCCCCATATCACATACATACATAGTCATGATACCATATAGATCATCAGTAAACTTGTAACAATACTGACTTACCCGAGTCCAAGATCATACCCAAAAGGGTATCATATCAATCCATCAAACTGCCATGATTTTAATAGGAAACCGGTTTAATAATAATATCACTAAGTATGGGTGTGTTAGTTACACACACAGTAATTCTGAGTCTAAAGATCCCAACGAAACGATCTAAATCCCTCGAGTATCAAGCTCCTATAACAATCACCAACATAGGGGTTAGTACACAAAAACCATTCGACCAAAGGCTTTATACCAAGAGAAGTCATCTCAAACCCTTACCTTCACTTCTTAACTTGGTTTCCAACCAACCCCGAACCTCAATGGTCCTTCTAAGACAATCGCCACCACCTTGAAAAGAATAACGCTTAATCCTTTATCATTCACGATTTAATCGAAACGCACGATTAAACTAACAACAACCAATCACTTACCCCTTACTAATCAATTGACAGAAGAAAACGGCTCCTCTTGCTTGCTTCCACAATCCAATGATCCTATAACGAAGAGAATAGAAACACGAGATTAACACCTAATATTCGGCCAAGAAGAACCACTAGGAGAAGGAAAAGATTCGGCTAACACCTTAGCAAAGAGGGGAAAGAAGTTTCGGCTTCACACCAAGGAAGAGAACTCAAGAGAAAAGTGGGGAAACAAGGGGTTGATATTCGGCTAATTAACAAAAAGGAACAAAGAAAAGAAAAGTGCTTTCGGTTGGAAAGAGGAAGCAATGGAGAAAGGTATTTTGGAGAATGGGGTTTCGGCTATCAAGGTTTCAAAACAAAGAAAAGAGTATGGAGAGAAGAGAGTTATAATTTTGGCTTACTCCAATGAAGAAGGAAGAAGATGTGGAAGGGACATTCGGCCACAAGCTCAAATTCAAGAAAACAAGCAACTTTTCGGCAACTAAAGGGGTTTGATGTTTTCGGTTTCAAGAAGTGTAGAAGATGAGAGAAATTCTTTAGAAAGAATCGGCTTACCCTTTGATAAAAAGAATGAACTTCCTTTTTACCCAATATGACTGAAAATGCACCAAATGAAAAGTGCATTTCGGCACACTCTTTCCCCCCACACTAAGCCGTCACTCCCCCTCCAACTCCCCCCTAAATTCGGCCAAATCCCCCACAACACTCCACTCCACACATTCAAACAAGCATGACCAAGTCTTCCTCCTAAACTCACTCTCCTCCCACCATTTGAACGGTTTGACCAAGTCCAAAGAAGAATTTGAATTGTCTTCTACTTCCTCCTCCCATGCCGTCCAAAATGGGAACCAAAATGGGGACTTTGCAGCTCGAACACTAGACCTCCACCCCATGCATTTGACGCCACACCTAGCTCCCAAGTAACGCATGCTTGCCACTTTGCCACTCACCTTTTGTTCAACAAAACCCCAAATAAAACTCTTCTACCCCAGCTTTCCTCGGCTCCTCTCCTATAAAGCCTAAAAACAAAAATTCTCCTACCTACTCTCGAGCACAATCCTAACCTACATTTAAGCCCCAAACTACACAAACAACAATACAAAGACACTTAACACATGCAATAACATGCAACAACAAAATAGCCCCTAACCTCGGGATATTACGGTTCTACCCCTAAAAAATAATTTCGGCCTCGAAATTACCCGATCGTAAGAGTTGCGGTTATTCTTTGTCTCATCATATCCTCGGATTCCCACGTAGCTTCTTCTACGCCATGATTCCGCCAAAGTACCTTAACCAAAGGCACGACTTCTTACGCAGAACCTTCACATCTCGATCAAGAATCGCGCGGTTCCTCCTCCATGGTCAAATCTGGATTTACCTCGATCTCTTCCACTTTGCTACCACGTGCGTGCGACGATTCGAACGATACCTCCAAGCATCGAAACGTGAAAAACATCGTGAATCTGACTAAGCTCTGCTGGCAACTCAAGCTGATACGCTACTGGTCCAACTCGTCTCAGAACCTTATACGGCCCAATGAACCTCGGACTTAGCTTGCCTTTCTTCCCGAATCTCAACACCTTTTTCCAAGGTGAGACCTTCAGGAAAACTCGATCCCCCACAGCGAACTCTATATCTCTTCGCTTAAGATCGGCATAAGACTTCTGCCGGTCCGAAGCTTCCTTCAATCTAGACTGAATCAACTTAACCTTGTCTTCGGTCTCAAAGAACCAACTCGGGTCCCAACAAGCGGCGTTCACCTAACTCCGCCCAACACGTAGGTGAGCGACATTTCCTACCATACAACGCCTCATACGGTGCCATTTTGATGCTCGCTTGATAACTGTTGTTGTAGGCAAACTCAGCTAATGGTAGAAACTCCTCCCAACTACCTCTGAAATCCAGGACACAACCTCTCAGCATATCTTCCAAGATCTGAATGACCCTTTCTGATTGACCGTCAGACTGCGGGTGAAAAGCCGTGCTGAAATCCAAACGAGTACCCAGAGCTTGATGCAATGCTTTCCAGAACCTTGACGTAAACCTAGGATCCCTATCCGAAATTATCGAAACTGGCACACCATGCAACCTCGCAATCTCTGACACATACAGCTTCGCTAGCTTCTGAAGTGAGTAGTCAACCCTCACCGGAATAAAGTGAGCTGATTTAGTCAGACGATCCACCACTACCCAAATCGAATCCTTCTTGCTTGGCGTGGCGGTAACCCATCGACGAAATCCATGGTTATCCTTCCCCACTTCCATCGAGGAATCTTCACAGTGAAGCAAACCTGACGACAGCGATGTTCGGCCTTGACCTGCGACAAGTCGGACACTTCCCAACAAACTCATCACCTCTTTCTTCAAGCCGTGCCACCAAAATCGCTCTCTAAGATCCCTATACATCTTGCTACCTCCGGGATGCATAGCATAAGGATCATATGTGCGTCTGAAGAATCTTCTGCCTCGACTCAACATCTTTAGGCATACAAGCCTTACCTTGGAAACACAGAACCCCATCACTGGACAAGTCAGAACCCTCCAAACCACCATCTCGCACTTGCAACCTTCGCGCACTCGTAACCTCATCCAATAATCGTTTCTCTCGATCCGCTCAACCTGTAGGCTTAACTTGCAACTCTGCCAGAATACTCCCATCGTCATACAAACTCAAGTGGGCAAACAATGCTCTTAAGTCCGAAACAACCTTGCGGCTCAACGCGTCAGCCACCACGTTAGCCTTGCCCGGATGATACTCAATCGAACAGTCGTAATCTTTCAGCAACTCCACCCATCTGCGCTGCCTCAAATTCAAATCCTTCTGAGTCAACAGATACTTTAGACTCTTGTGATCTGTGTAGACTATCGATCTTTCCCCGTACAAGTAGTGCCTCCAAATCTTTAAAGCGAAGACCACAGCCGCTAGCTCCAAGTCATGCGTCGGATAGTTGATCTCATGTGGCCTCAGCTGCCGAGAAGCGTAAGCCACAACCTTACCTTCTTGCATCAGCACACAACCCAAGCCCGTATGTGATGCGTCGCAAAGACTGTGAATTCCTTACCACCTCAAAGGTTGAATTAGAACCGAGCCTCGGTCAAAATCTTCTTTAACTTATCGAAGCTTTCCTGCTGTGTTTCTCACCCATACAAGCGGAACTTCTTTCCTCAAAGAACTTGGTCATCTGGGCACGCTATCAACGAGAAACCTCAACAAACCTTCGGTAGTATCCGCCAAACCAGAAAACTCCGAATCTCACCCCTCGACCTAGGCGGCTTCCAATCCAAAATCGCCTCAATCTTACGAGGATCTACTCGAATCCCCTCACCAACACTACATGACCCAAGAAAGTCACTTCCTAAGCGAACTCACACTTACCGAACTTAGCATAGAGTCGCTTTTCCTCAAAATCGCAACACCACTGCAAATGCTTATCATGCTCTTCCTCTGTCCCTTGAGTACACTAAGATGTCGTCTATGAAAACCACGACGAATCGATCCGGATCTTGTTGAAACACCCTATTCATCATATCCATAAACGCTGCTGGTGCGTTAGTCAACCCGACGGCATTACGTAAATTCGTAGTGCCCATACCGAGTCCGAAACGCTGTTTTATGGATATCCGCCTCCTTAACTCTTAACTGGTGATACCCAGACCTCAAGTCGATCTTCGAAAATACCGCAGCACCCTTCAGCTGATCAAACAAGTCATCTATCCGTGGCAACGGATACTTGTTTTTAATCGTCAGCTTGTTCAACTGGCGGTAGTCTATACACATCCGCATCGTGCCATCTTTCTTCTTAACAAAAAGTACCGGCGCGCCCCACGGCGAAACACTAGGCCTAATAAAACCTCGATCCAATAACTCCTGGATCTGAGCCTTAAGCTCCACCAATTCCTTTGGCGCCATCCTATACGGAGCAATAGACACCTTTGCGCAGATTCAGGTAATAGATCTATTCGAACTCTACCTCGCGATTCGGTGGCAAACCCTAAGCTCCTCAGAAACACATCAAGAAAATCCTTAACCGCATTTAACCTTCTCCACAAGAGACCCTTTAGCCTCCAAGGCATACACATGAACCACATACGCTTCACGACCCTTCCCGACCATCTTCTCTGCTTTCAGCGGATACCACATTTAATAAGTAATCCTCCTATTACCTATCATAGCCACCTCTTCACCCTTAATCGTCTTAAGAACCATGCGCTTGGCGCGCAATCCAACCTCGCTGGTACTTGACCAACCAATCCATCCCAAGAATCGGATCGAACTCCCCAAACGGCGGTTCCATCGGATCGGCAAACAAACACTACCCCTTGGAGTTCTAGGGGTACCTCTCTAAACAGTTTATCTACTACTACAGAGTGACCTAGAGGGCTAATCACGGTCATCTCGCCTGAGGATATCTCGAGTCTAAATCCATGGTCTCTACTATACTACGGCAACATAAGAGTGCGTTGAACCCACATCAATCAAAGCGTTATAAGGAGAACCAAAAATCGAAACGCATCGGGTTATGACGTCCGGTGCGTCGCCCTCCTCTCGGCGCCTCGCCGCATACACTAATCCAGGTTGTCTAGCATCGAACTACTGCACCTCTCGCCGGTGCTCCACGGCCCCGACGGAACCATTACCGCCTCTGCCATTACCACGGCCCTCTGCGGTGGCGATCCATTACCTCTCGAACCGATTACGGCCCCGCCTCTTAGATCAATCCTAGCCAACCTACGCGACAATCCCTCACACGATGCTCCAGAGAACCACACTCAAAGCAACCTTTTCCTCCATCCAAAGAACCACCCCAATGAGATTTTCCACATTGATCACACTGCGCGGCGGTCCACGCCTAGCGACAACAAACCTAGCGGTGATTCGCCCACTCGGTCTAGCTCTCTTCTCATGGATTGCTGGACGATCTAGAAGACCCAAAGCTTCTCTTATGCCTATTTCGTCCATGCCTGTCTCACGACTCCTTAACACCCTCGACTACCTTAGCCTTCTCAACTAAGACAACAAACTCGCGCTCCTGGCGAGGAGCAATCGCAGCCTCAAGTCGTCTCTCGAGACCATCCTCGAACGAACACACCTCTCATGCTCGGTGGCCACAATGCCCACGGCATACCTACTCATCTTCGGGAACTCACCTCGTACTTTCAAGAATGCATTTACTCCCGAACAAGCCTCGGAAAAAGCCTTTGTTGGGAGTCAATATAACTAGCTCCAATGTACTTCTTTTGATACGCACCACAAATATTCCCATGTCGATCCTCCGCGCCACATTGTCCCGAACCGTGAGCCACCACCGATATGACTCATCCCGAAGAAGCGTCGATGCCCTTGACTTCTCTTCACCAAGTAAGTCCGGATCATCCATGATCCGCTCGGTTGCCTCCACCCAATACTCGGTAGTCTTTGGGAGCAACACCGTAAACACCTCGGAAGAATTCGGCCCCATTGGCCCGAAGTCGCTCGAGAGCAATTTCCTAACTCCTGCACCACCACCTACACCAGCTACTCTTTCCAACACTCGCGGCGCGCTGTGACACATTGCATCGTCCCCCGATCGATCTTGGAACTCACCACCTCCACCGGTGGCGAAACCGATATCTCATTTTCGACCCTTCGACCCGGATCCTACGGGCTCGAAACTGTCATCCTACCACGACCTCCGTCCACGACCACGTCCACCTCTAGCGCTCATGACTAATCTTCCTACGTATCTGATTAAGAATTTTATGCATCAGTATTTATTCCACTTGTTTAAAAGCAAGTCTTATGAATATTTAAGGAGATTTGTTCTCGCGAGTTCACAGAATCCTATCAGTTTCAATCTCTAAAGTAGTATACTATTGCTATTCATCAAATCATATCACATCCAATCAATTCACAAGCAATAGTACGGGGTACTTACCTGGGCGAACTGGTGCCGGAGACTCGGTGCCATGCCTTTCAAACCCATACTTTAAGAATAAAGACTAACAAAACAATCTTTTGAAAACCTTTTGGGCCTCAGGCCCACAGCCGAGCCTTTAAACTTGGCTCTGATACCACAATTGTAACACCCCAAACTCGGACAAGACACCACGACCGAATCTGGTATGTTACGGGGAAAACGTCTTTGAGTGATCAGATTTTTTTTCGTTTAAAAGCGGGGTGAAAACATAGTGAATCTGAGGAAAATTTGAGTAGGCTTGTTTGATTAGATTTTGAAAACTTATCCAAAGTATATAGTTAAAATGAGTTGATTTCATTTAGCATATCCAATAGTTTCTTAGTGCTACTTTGAAACATTTTTGACTTAGTAGAATATCGAGTTTGGTTTGAAGCTCATTTGAGTTTACTTTATAGCAAAGCATAGTGAGATACCCGATGGTATAGTTTAAAACACATTGCGTTATAGTTTTGAAAACATTATCTTACCAAATTTTTAGTAAAATTTCATACCAAGTTATTTGTTAAGCAGGTTGAGAATCTAATTAAAGCATAACCATCAAAAACATAATTTAAAGGCCTTTTACAAATCCAAATTAAAAACCCAAATAAAAGTAATTAAACTAAAGTACCCAAATGATAGAGTTTGAGTAAAACTTTATTAAGCATGGCATGAGCACCCCAGAGTCCATCCCGGCTCCATGTCCGCGTCTCACGAGTCACTGAAATGTCAAAGGAGAGGGTGAGTCGAATGACTCAGATGCATAAATCCGCTCCCGATGAAACAACATGCTAGCACACATCATACTTAGCAACATAATTAATGCAACCCCAATCCTAACCATCCGTATCTCCTTTCCTACCCCGTGTGGTACCAAACCACTTTGGTGGTGCCAAACCACTTGGTGACATATAGTCACAATGTGTTACCAAAACACTGGTGTCCCAAAGACACAATGTGCTACCAAAGCACGGTGACCGTAGTCACGATAATCGAATGATGGGGCCAACCCATCGTGTGATACCCAATCACTAGCGACGATCCCATATCTCATGTGGGGCCAACCCACGGTGGTGTCAAACCACGGGGACAAGTCGCAATGAGGTGCCCAACCTCTGTGTCCCAAAGACACAAATGTGCTACCAAAGCACTTTGTGACCGTAGTCACGATAATCGAATGATGGGGCCAACCCATCGTGTGATACCCAATCACTAGCGACAATCCCATATCTCAAAGTGGGGCCAACCCACGGTGGTGTTAAACCACGTGGGCCAGTCGCAATGAGGTGCCCAACCTCTAGTGTCCCAAAGACACAAATGTGCTACCAAAGCACTTGGTGACCCAAAGTCACAAAGTGTGTTACCAAAACACTGGTGCTCGTCAGCACAAAATATCACTGCTCCCTCTACTCATATCACCCATCAACATACCATACTCATGTAATCATGCATATCATACAAATCATGCATATCATGCTAATATGTTTGACTCATGCCCCATATCACATACATACATAGTCATGATACCATATAGATCATCAGTAAACTTGTAACAATACTGACTTACCCGAGTCCAAGATCATACCCAAAAGGGTATCATATCAATCCATCAAACTGCCATGATTTTAATAGGCAACCGGTTTAATAATAATATCACTAAGTATGGGTGTGTTAGTTACACACCTGTAATTACCGAGTCTAAAGATCCCAACGAAATGATCTAAATCCCTCGAGTATCAAGCTCCTATAACAATCAGCCAACATAGGGGTTAGTACACAAAAACCATTCGGCCAAAGGCTTTATACCAAGAGAAGTCATCTCAAACCCTTACCTTCACTTCTTAACTTGGTTTCCAACCAACCCCGAACCTCAATGGTCCTTCTAAGACAATCGGCCACCACCTTGAAAAGAATAACAGTTAATCCTTTATCATTCACGATTTAATCGAAACCAGACGATTAAACTAACAACAACCAATCACTTACCCCTTACTAATCAATTGACAGAAGAAAACGGCTCCTCTTGCTTGCTTCCACAATCCAATGATCCTATAACGAAGAGAATAGAAACACGAGATTAACACCTAATATTCGGCCAAGAAGAACCACTAGGAGAAGGAAAAGATTCGGCTAACACCTTAGCAAAGACGGGAAAGAAGTTTCGGCTTCACACCAAGGAAGAGAACTCAAGAGAAAAGTGGGGAAACAAGGGGTTGATATTCGGCTAATTAACAAAAAGGAACAAAGAAAAGAAAAGTGCTTTCGGTTGGAAAGAGGAAGCAATGGAGAAAGGTATTTTGGAGAATGGGGTTTCGGCTATCAAGGTTTCAAAACAAAGAAAAGAGTATGGAGAGAAGAGAGTTATAATTTCGGCTTACTCCAATGAAGAAGGAAGAAGATGTGGAAGGGACATTCGGCCACAAGCTCAAATTCAAGAAAACAAGCAACTTTTTGGCAACTAAAGGGGTTTGATGTTTTCGGTTTCAAGAAGTGTAGAAGATGAGAGAAATTCTTTAGAAAGAATCGGCATACCCTTTGATAAAAAGAATGAACTTCCTTTTTACCCAATATGACTGAAAATGCACCAAATGAAAAGTGCATTTCGGCACACTCTTTCCCCCCACACTAAGCCGTCACTCCCCCTCCAACTCCCCCCTAAATTCGGCCAAATCCCCCACAACACTCCACTCCACACATTCAAACAAGCATGACCAAGTCTTCCTCCTAAACTCACTCTCCTCCCACCATTTGAACGGTTTGACCAAGTCCAAAGAAGAATTTGAATTGTCTTCTACTTCCTCCTCCCATGCCGTCCAAAATGGGAACCAAAATGGGGACTTTGCAGCTCGAACACTAGACCTCCACCCCATGCATTTGACGCCACACCTAGCTCCCAAGTAACACATGCTTGCCACTTTGCCAGCTCAACTTTTTGTTCAACAAAACCCCAAATAAAACTCTTCTACCCCAGCTTCCTCAGCTCCTCTCCTATAAAGCCTAAAAACAAAAATTCTCCTACCTACTCAGGCACACTCCTAACCTACAATTAAGCCCCGAAACTACACAAACAGCAATACAGCACACTTAACACATGCAATAACATGCAACAACAAAATAGCCCCTAACCCGGGATATTACACGCCCGTGTAGCTATCCCGTGGCCAACACTGATTAACACACACATTCTAGGCACACGCCCGTGTGACTAGTCTGTGGTCTATTCTGATTTAAAATACTAACATGCAGGGGACACACGGCCAAGTCACACGCCCATGGGCTAACCGTGTGTCACACATGGCCTAGACACACGCCCGTGTGTCTACCCACATGGACAAGAACAAAGTTATTTGCCAAGTTCTTTTCACCATTCTAGCATACACAATCATGCACTCATTCAACATATCCATAATCAACTCAAAGTCTTACAATCTCACATAGATAACTTCATCTTTTCATATAATAAAGTACCAACAACTATGGCATTATACAAAATAGATTATCCATCTAAAGGCCAACACATCATAGCCATTAACAATAAAATTCACTAACTTGTCTAGCCCCTATACATGCCATATACAAAACATTGAGTCTAATGTACCAGAGTGTACTGATAGTTTGGGCGATCTTCCAATTGATCCTCGTATCTCGATTCAACACTTTTGCTCTATAAGATAAGGGAAAAGAAATAGAGTAAGCTTTGAGCTTAGTAAGTTTACACATAAACAATTAAGCAACATAGTATAAGCTAAACAACAATTAGCATTATAATAACATATAATGTACAACTATTCTTACTCTTTTTATCCCTTACCACATTTTCGACACATCATGAGTCACTTACTCATAACCATTGACATGCACCCCTGCATTCAATATCACATTTACACAATATACAACACATCATTATTTCTCAATAATACATCCACACAGCTATGCTACTCACTATCACATCCACACAGCAAATCTCTCGGTGGTTCCGCACTAAGCCCACCACAATCAATTAATAAGGTAGTATCGCACTTAGCCTACCAACAAGGTATTCATAGTGGTTTCGCACATAGCCCACCAGATAATATACCTAACGATAGCATCTCACATAGCCAGCTCATCGTTAATATGCATTAGGATGGTATCGCACTTAGCCCACCATTTAGCATTATTACAACACATTCACAAATCTACTTACTTAATCATTCATTTCACTTGAACCACATAGGTTCTCAATCATTCTCAACCATGCTATACACTAGCTAGCATTAACAAATTGTAAGTATGAATGCATTGTTTGTGCATAGACTTACCTCCATACTCAAAAGTATAGAAACGTGCAATTAGTCCACCACTTTACTCTTGCCTCAGTTTCGATCCGGGCTTTGTGTTTCTTGATCTATAATGAATAAATCAGCTTATTCAATACACACATTGACCAAATTGACCCACATCTTATACTTTGGTAAAATTACTCTTTGCCCCAAATCTTTCTCATAATTACACTATTGCCCCCAAGGCTCGTAAAGTGATTTTTATTCAACTTTCTAGCCTTTCATGCTTAGCTGAATCACTTACTCAACTAAAGTAATCATCAATTCTCATCACACACACATGTATGACCAAACTCAAGATTTTTACAAACTAGTCCCTACATGCATTTTCTATGGAAACTCATTTAGCAAAAGATGTTTCTACTACATCAAGCTTTCATAATCTTCCATAAAACATCAAAATACATGCATGTCATACATGGGCACATTTTTGAACACCCATCATAGCTCATCAAATAGCTAAAAATAGCTTACTCATGCAACAAGGACTTCAAAAATACAAAGAATATCAGAAACGAGGCTAGATGCACTTACTAGCAAGCTTGAAATTTTTGAAGATCCCTAACAATGGCTCTCTCAAATTTTCGGCAGTCTTGGAGAAGAATATGAATGAATTTTGTCATATTTTCTCCTATTTTAATCACTTAATTATTAAATGACCAAAATGCCCTTTTTGATAAACTTTCTATTTTAACTCATCCATGCCCAAATTTGTCCAAAAATTAGAAATTGGGAAAATTACTATTTAAGGACCTCTAATTAATATTCTAAAGCTATTTCACACAAATAGCTTCTAGAATCTCACATTTTGCAACTTTTGCAATTTAGTCCTTTTGGACAATTCAACCGCAATTTCACAAAATTCTTTCATGAAACTTTCACACTAACATGCATACATAGCATAAACCTCAAAAACTCATTCATATACCTCAGATTTGTGGTCTTGCACCACTATTCTGACTAGGCCCTAAATTAGGATGTTACACGGACATAATACGAATATTTAGTTATGTTAAATGCTGTGAAATGAATGTTATAATGATATTGAAATTTGGATGCTATGTGAGAGTTTGAGTTTGAGTTATGTGGCACTAAGTGTGCGTATTCGAAAATGTGATTGATATGTTTAGCATTGTGTGTACGAAATAATATAAACTTCGTCTTTGTGGTTGGCACTGTGTGTGCAATACCGATTGAAGAGCGGTTTGATATAAATGCACTATGTGTCCGATGTTAATTAAGCTTCGGCTAAATATCTGGGCACTAAGTGTGCGATTGAATAGAAGAAGAAATGGAAGTTGATCGAAAGGGAATAGTGAGTATTGAGTAGCAAATGTAATTGATTACTAGGTGTTGGCTAAGGTACGCTTGGAACCTATGTGGTTGATGAATCTATGAATGAGATTATGAAATGTTAAATGAGCATTTTAGTTTTGGATGGTATGATATATATATATGTATATGTGAAATAATCTATGTGGTGGTTTGTTTGATTTAAATGTGTTATGTTACAAACTTATTGAGCTTTGGAAAGCTTACTGTGTGATTTGTTTCTCTACTTTGCAGTGTCAGTAAAGCTAGCTCGGATCCGGGGATCGTCAGCATATCAATCACACTACCAATAATCTATTTTGGGTACTTTTGGAAAGATGTATATAGATTAAATATGGCATGTATAGGCTAGAAGTTATGGTATGATTTGTGATGTTTAATCCTTGTCATGTGATTTGGCTTGGAAGTGAGACAATATTGAGTTTGTGTATAAGCTATGAATGTGGTATGTTTCTTGACTTTATGGTTGATGAAAAAGGTGATTAGAAGATGAATTTTGGTATGAATTATATGATAATTGAATTACGTGTGTTTTGAGATGTATAATTGTCTCTTTAAATGGCTTTAGTTGTGATGATAATGAGCATGGAAGTAAATGGTCTAGTTGGTGATTGAATAATGCATGAAATGGTATGATTGAATACATTGGAAAGCATGAATTGGTATTGTATTGATGCTTGTAGGTATGACCCATGTATAGGTGGCAAGTTGGCCTTGCAAATGACCTGTTTTGTCTACACGGTTATGGCACACGGGCGTGCCTAGTGACCGTGGGATATAGTCAGTATATAGCCTAAGAGTACACGGCCGTGGTACACGGGCGTGCCTGGTGGCCGTGGGGATAAGTCAGTGTATTGCTTAAGAGTACACGGCCTTAGCACACGGGCGTGCTTGGTGGCCATGTGGGGAAGTCAGAATACATGCTCTGTTTTGGCACGGCCAAGACACATGGGTGTGTCTAGTAGACATGGGAGGCACACGCGGCTTTGCGCGCAGGCGTGTGACCTCTGCAGTGTTTAAAAATTTTTAAATTTCTGAGAATTTTTGTATGTGTTCGGTTTAGTCCCGACCCTTCTCTAAAGCATGCTTAAGGTCTCGATGACCTATCTAAGGGACATAGTGATTGAAATTGATAACTTGTTTTATGAAATGTCTATAATCATTTCTGATTCATCTGATAATACCTTTAACCCTAATCCGGCAATGGATACGGGTTAGGGGTGTTACAGACAAGTCGAGATGGACCTTGGAAATTAGAATCAAGACCAAGGTAATGAAGCCGATCGTGTACGAAATCCCATCCTCATTACCGATGATAGGGATCGATGCATCAGACAATATGCTGTGCCACTTTTCAGTGAGTTAAATCCAGGAATTAGAAGGCCAGATATTGAGGCAACCCAATTTGAATTGAAACCAGCGATGTTTCAAATGCTCCAAACGTTGGGCCAATTCAGTGGTATGCCCATAGAAGATCCACATCTCCACCTTTGATTATTTATGGAGGTGAGTGATTCATTCAAAATAGCCGGTGTGACTGAAGACGCACTGAGGTTGAAGTTGTTTCCGTACTCGTTACGAGATCGAGCACGAGTATGGCTCAATTCATTGCCACCAAGTTCCATATCTATATGGAAAGAATTAGCAGAGAGATTTTTGGTTAAGTATTTCTCGCCTAGCAAAAACACTAAGTTAAGGAACGAGATCACAACTTTCTAACAATTGGATGACGAGTCTTTGTATGAGGCTTAGGAGTGATTCAAGGAGTTACTTTGTAAGTGTCCTCATCATGGGATTCCTTATTGTATCTAGTTGGAGACATTCTATAATGGTATCAATGCACATACAAGATTGACAGTAGATGCTTCTGCAAATGGTGCAATTTTGTTTAAGTCTTATAATGAGGCTTATAAGATCATTGAGAGGATCACGAGTAATAACTATCAATGGCCAACAAATCGAACAGCTTCAGGAAGACGTGTAGTCGGAGTGCATGAAGTTGACGCCCTCACTTCGTTATCAGCTCAGGTATTGTCTATTTCCTATATGTTAAAATAGTTTACCGCTAATAGTGCTAATAATTTTGCAGCTTAGCCACCAAGTCCGTTTGAAGTAGTTTCCTATGTGTACTGTGGGGAAGGTCATTCTTTTGAGAATTGTCCATCAAATCCCGAGTCAGTGTACTATGTGGGGAACCAACATCAAAATAGGAGTGGACAAGGACCCCGGTCCAACTTCTACAATCCTTCATGGTGTAATCATCCTAATTTTTCTTGGAGCAACCAAGGAAATGGACTGAACAACAACTTCTTGCAGCATAGACCCAACCAATCTCAAGGGTTTAATCAGTAAGCTCCAAAACAACCTTAAGCTGAGGCATTAAACAGTTTGGAGGACTTGTTGAAAGCGTACATGGCAAAGAATGACACTTTGATCCAAAGTCAAGTAGCAACATTTAAAAATTTGGAAAACCAAATGGGTCAGTTAGCTACGGAGCTTCGTAATAGACCGCAAGGAACCTTGCCGAGCGATACTAAGAATCCAAGAAATTTGGGTAAAGAACTTATCAAGGTAGTGGCATTGCGAAGTGGTAAAATTCTAGAACCCCGATTGATTGATGTCGAAGATAAGCGCGTTGAGAAGAATCAACCAGCTGTTGAAATTCCTACACCAAAAGAGTCAAAATCTGCAAAGACTGACAAGGCAAATCCTAACTTAGTGAATTAAGATACTTTAACTTCTTCTTTGGATGCAGATTTACCTACTCAGAAGAGTTTTCCGATTCAACCAAAAGTTCCATCACCTCTATATTAAAAAAGATTGCAGTAACACAAGCAAAAACAGGAGGTGCAATTTAAGAAATTTTTGGATGTTCTAAAGCAGTTACACATCAATATTCCATTGGTGGAGGCTTTAGAATAAATGCCGAATTATGTGAAGTTTATGAAGTATATACTGTCCAAGAAGAAACGACTGAGTGAATATGAGACTGTTGCCTTGACAAAGGAGTGCAGTGCGTTCCTGCAGAACAAGCTGCCACCGAAATTGAAAGACCCAGGAAGCTTTACTATACCCTGCAACATTGGTGAATCTTACTGTGGTAAAGCTTTGTGTGACTTAGGAGCGAGTATCAACTTGATGCCTAAGTCTATTTTCAAGATGCTAGGGATAGGTGAAGTAAGACCTACAACTGTGACGCTTCAGCTAGTGGATCGATCTTTAGCATATCCCGAGGGAAAGATCGAGGATGTTTTGGTAAGAGTCGATAAATTTATTTTTCCTACTGATTTCATTGTCTTAGATTTTGAAGCAGATAAGGAAGTGCCGATCATCCTTGGGAGATCTTTCTTAGCCACGGGAAGAACGTTAATTGATGTGCAGAAAGGTGAACTCACCATGCGAGTTCAAGACGATCAGGTAACCTTTAACATTCTTAAAGCGATGAAATTTTCCGATCCGACAAAAGAGTGTTCAGTTATGGAAGAGATAGAAACCTTGGTTTCTATGGAAAGCAATTTTGAAGAAGATCTATTGGAGAAAGCCTTAGATCTTGACCCTTTGGAGGATGAAGAAGGTGAAGAAAACTTGGCTTTGATGGAAGCCAATCTGAGGAATTTTATTCAATCAACCCAAGTTGTCAATTGAAAAACCACCTAAACTCGAATTAAAGGTACTTCCTTCCCATTTGAAATACGTTTATTTAGGTGATTATTCCACTTTGCTTGTGATTATTTCAGCAGAACTGGCAAAAGATCAAGAGGAGCAACTAATTACTGTTCTAAAGAAATTTAAGAAAGTAATTGGTTGGACCATAGCTGATATTCAAGGTATAAGCTCTTCTTTTTGCATGCATAAAATTATTTTAGAAGAAGGTGAAAGGGCTCGAATTGATGGGCAAAGGAGGCCCAATCCTATTATGAAAGAAGTTGTGAGAAAGGAAGTGATCAAATGGTTAGATGCAGGAATCATCTATCCTATTTTAGATAGTTTGTGGGTAAGTCCGATGCAATTTGTGCCGAAGAAAGGTGGAATCACGATTGTTAAAAATGAGCGTAACGAGTTTATTCCAACGAGAACTGTTACTGGTTGGAGAATTTGTATTGATTACAAAAAGTTGAATAAATCCGCTCGGAAGGACCATTTTTCGTTGCCTTTTATGGATCAAATGTTAGATCAACTGGCAGGTAATGAATTCTATTATTTTTTAGATGGTTATTCGGGATATAACCAAATAGTTGTAGCTCCGAAGGACCAACATAAAACAACCTTTACTTGTCCATACGGTACGTTTGCTTTTAGGCGAATGCCTTTTGGTTTATGCAATGCACCTGCAACATTTCAACGATGCATGATGGCAATATTCACTGATATGGTTGAAAATTTTGTTGAGGTTTTCATGGATGATTTTTCTATTTTTGGTAACACTTATGATATTTGTCTGAGTAATTTGGCTAAGGTACTGAAGAGATACGAAGAGACGAATCTTGTCCTTAACTGGGAAAAATGACATTTTATGGTTAAGGAAGGGATTGTGTTAGGGCATAAAATCTCAAAGAGAGGAATTAAAGTCGATGAAGCAAAGGTGGATTTAATTGAAAGATTACCGGCCCCAATTAATGTGAAAGGAGTCAGAAGTTTCTTAGGACATGCTGGTTTTTACCGAAGGTTTATCAAAGATTTCTCGAAAACTTCTAAACCGTTGTGTTTGTTGTTAGAGAAAGATACAGTGTTTGATTTCAAAAAAGCATGTTTGGAAGCTTTTGAAGATCTGAAAAAATGGTTAATCTCAGCCCCAATAATCATTACACCTGATTGGAGCTCACCTTTTGAGTTGATGTGCGATGCAAGTGATTATGCAGTTGGAGCTGTGATGGGTCAAAGAAGAAACAAAGTGTTTCACCCTATTTACTATGCAAGTAGAACTTTGACGGGAACCCAACTCAATTATACAGTAACTGAAAAGGAACTCTTTGCTATAGTTTTTCCTTTTGACAAATTTCGCTCATATCTTATAGGTACCAAAGTTACAGTATTTACTGACCATGCGACCATTAAATACTTACCCATAAAGAAAGATACGAAAACGAGGCTAATTCATTGGATACTTTTACTCCAAGGATTTGACCCTGAGATCCAAGACAGAAAAGGTGTCGAAAATCAAATAGCTGATCATCTGTCGAGGTTGGAGCAAGTTGAGGTAACTCGATCATGTGTGCCTATCAACGAGAATTTCCCAGATGAACACTTATTTGAGGTAAGTCGAATTCATGAAACACCTTGGTTTGCTGATTTTGCCAATTATCTTGCATATGGAATAATTCCTCGAAAAATGACATACCAACAAAGGAAAAAATTCCTTCATGATAGTCGGTATTATTTTTGGGAGGATCCGTTTTTGTTTAAACAGTGTGCAGATAAAATAATCCAAAAGTGTGTACCCAAAAATGAGATTGTTGAAATCTTGTATCATTGCCATTCATCTCCAAGTGGGGGACACTTTGGTGGTTCACGTACTACAACAAAGATTTTGCAAGCAGGTTTCTTTTGGCCTACACTATTTAAAGATGCTTATGCTTATGTGAAGAACTGTGATAAATGCCAAAGGATTGGAAATAAATCAAGGAGGAATGAGATGCCCTTGACAAACATTTTGGAGATTAAATTATTTGACGTATGGGGCATTGACTTCTTAGGCCTGTTTCTTTCTTCGTATGGAAACAAATACATCTTAGTTGCTGTGGACTATGTATCCAAGTGGGTTGAAGCTAAAGCATACCTTACAAATGTTGCTAAGGTAGTCATGCGATTCCTATATAAGCATGTGTTTACACGATTTGGGACACCAAGAGCTATTATTAGTGATGAAGGTTCTCAATTTGTGAACAAATGGCTTAAGTGGTTTCTTGACAAATATGATGTGAAGCACAAGATTGCTATTGCCTATCACCCCAAGTCCAATGGGCAAGTTGAAAGAGTGAACCGTGAAATCAAAGGTATCCTTGAAACAGTAGTACGCCCTAGTAGAAAAGATTGGTCTCGAAAACTTGATGATGCATTATGGTCCTATCGAATAGCATTTAAGACACCGTTAGGAATGACTCCTTATCGGTTAGTCTTTGGAAAGGCATGTCATTTGCCATTAGAGTTGGAGAATAGAGCTCACTGGGCTCTGAAGCAGTTGAACTTTGATCCTAAGCAAGCCGATGAGAGAAGGATGTTACAACTTGATGAGTTGGAAGAGCTGAGGTTGTTTTCCTATGAGAATGCCAAAATATGTAAAGAAAGATCAAAGAGATGGCATGATAATCATATACAACCTCGCGAGTTTAAAGAAGGTCAGAAGGTTTTGTTGTTTAATTCAAGGTTGAAGTTATTTCCTAGGAAGCTTAAATCCCGAAGGAAAGGACCCTATACCATCTACCGAGTTTATCCTTATGGAGATATTGAATTATACGAAAATTACAGAGGTACGTTTAAAGTTAATGGTCAACGTCTCAAACACTACTGGGATGGTGAAGTTGAGCGAGTTGCATTCTCGTTCAAATTAATAGACCCTTGATTTTTCATGAACTTGTTTTGTAAATAAATAAATAATTAGAACTTATTTTCTTAACTTATTACATTTAATTAATTCTGTCTAAGGAGATTGGAACTTAAGCAGGACCGCTATGTCCCCTCCAACCTTTCCTGGGAATTAATTTAATGTAATTTGTTAAGAAGAAATTTTATAATTAAGATTTAAAATTTTTAAGTTTCATTTATTTTGTTTAAATTTTAAATTTTTATGTTAATAAAGGGGGTCAAATTTGGCCCAAGTACTAATCAATTTTTTCTTGAGTAAGTTTGTAGATACAGTCTGAGTTTGAGGCCCAAGACAGTAAAAAGGAGGGAAAAATCCACACTTTGCCGCCACTCCCATTGCTTGCCGCCTAAGTAACCCTAATGTAGCTAATTTTTTACTACATGTTACCCTAATTCTTCCCTATATAAACCCCTCTCCATTCTACTAATTTTCATATCCCTCAAAGCAATTTGCTTAACCCCTAAAAAAAATCCCTAAATCTCTCTTTTTTGCCATTAACCTCAAATTCTGAAAGAAACCCTAGCTCTCTTCCTTTTTTTCCAAAACCATCTACTGTCACCGCAAGAAGATTGCCGAAACGCCATCTTTGCTACCATAGAATTGCCGTTGTCACCGCCGCACTATTCTTGCCATCGTAAGATTGTTTCCGTAGCAAGTCTTCACCACTTTGCCGATTTCTTTTTTTCCCCTTGTGCAGAAACTTTGCCAATTTTTAATAAAAGATACCATGTCTCGCAAAAAAACTATATCTTCAAAGACTACTCCTGAAAACTCTATTTTGATCGATGAAGAAGTGAAAGAGAGATTTGATTCAATTTTCAAGCATCAACCTATGGTGCCGGAAAAAGGTTTTGACTTGAAGAGTAATGATTTTATTGTTGTTCCTATGCTGATTAGAAAGAAAATCAATGCTCTCAAGTGGGAACGATTTTGTGATGCTCGTTCACTTCCTGATGATGAACAAGTTCGAGAATTCTATGCTAGTTTGACTATGCAAGATGCTATTGAGGTCATCATTCGAAAGAAAAAGGTACCTCTGTAACATCCCAAAATTGGGCCTAGTAGGATTGGGCCCATTGGGCCTTGGGCGTAGGAGTGTTTAAAATTTTGAGAATAAGAGAACGGCATTATTTCAAGTTGGACTTATTAAGAAGGTGATTTTAGAAAATTACGAGGTTCTATGAAGTTCCGGGTTCAAGTTGGGCCTTAGTAAAATTTTGTGTTTAAGCCTATTAAGGAGAGATAGTAAGAGGCATCAAAGCTTATGGAAATAAGTGAGTAAATTGCTAACATAATTGAGCATTTGGTAAAGAGGTTATGGCATCAAGTGAAGGGCTTTGAGGGAGGAGGTTCAAATCCCATCAAGTGCAAAATTTTGACTAATATTTTTGTGTTTTTCCTTAAGTGTCAGCCAAGGTAGTATTTTAGGCAAGGTGGACTTTTTAATCTGGGAAAGATGGCTAAGGAATATGGTAAGGAGGAAGACTAGGGAAAAAGGGAAAGAAATGAAGGAAAAGGAAGGATAAGGGAACATGTTGGCATATAGAGTGGAAGGTGTTTTGGAAAGATTATATGTTGGTCAATGTTCATCTTTTTGGTAAAGATGAATACAAGGTTTTGGTTAAGGAATGGGGGGGGAAAGACGAATTTTTCTTGGGTCATTTTGCAAAGCTTTGTGCATGATAAGGTTTTGGTTCTTTTAGCATTTTGGTTACTCTTCCTTGCCAACATCTTTTTCTTCCCTTTACGTTTTGGCCTAAACACCTAGTGCATTTGTTCATCTTACTCCTTTGTTTTGCCTTAACCCCAATTCATTTTTGGTTCATCTTCTTTAGTTGGCCAAAACTAATAAGCAATTTTCTCCATCCATTCTTTTCTTTTGACCATTTCATCAACCTTTTCTTCTTCTTTAATCAACATCACTTTGTGTGATCACATCTTCTTGTTCGATTTTCTCTATAGCCGAATTTCTATCATCTTCTATCTTCCCCATTTTTGTGTGTTGGACATCTCTCCTTGATTGAATCGGGTAAGGGCTTCATTTCTACTCCTTTCATTTTCTTCTCTTTCTAGCTGAATATGTATGTTCATCACTATACGGCTATTCCACTTTGTTTCTTATCGAAATATCACTCTCTCCATCACTCTCATATTTGATCAACTCTTTTTCGTAGAGTTCTAGTGGGTGGCCTAATACCAAATCCTTGTCGATTCATTCGTAGTCATAAGCCAATTGGTGGGAATCGGGATTATCATCGATTAAGGTAAGGAGTCTTTTCATATTCCAATCGATATCGCTATTCGATTATGGTGTTAATCGGATTGAAAGTTTGGCTAATCGATTATGTTGTTAGGCACTAAATCACTCGATACTCTCTACATGTGGATTTTCAGAAATTGTGGTAAAGTCGAACACCTATCTCTCGTAATAAGAGACTCGGATTGTTGGTAAGTGATATAGATTGTTAATCAATCGCAATACTTGGATGAAGTTGTAAATTGGGTTTTGGACTAATTGTTGACCGATTGTATCTTTAGGTGTCGTGGAGAATATCGTGTTACGGATTCCGAATAAGGTGTGTAATCCCGTACTTTCCGTATACATATCTGAAATGGTGTGTAATCTCACACTGCTCTAGAATTTTGCATGAATGTTCTGTTTTTTGGTTGAAATACCAAAGAAAAATTAGAAATCGGCATCCGGGATCACTCGGGCGCGCGTAGGTTCATAGTGGTAACCATGTTTTTGTAATAAAACAGTTTGGGTCAGTGGCAGTGACGTGATTTCGAAAAATCATGAAAAATAGGAGAAAGTGAATTAGATATCAAATTAAATCTTACTGTGTCTATTTTGATATGGAAGAAATGGAGAAGGAAAAAGAATTTTATATTCTGAGATATCTTAATTTTAGTGAGACTGGTTCTGATTAACTTCGTGGTTCCCTGATCTGTTTTTGAAAAATCATATAAAATTGTAAAAACTGAATTAAGGGTTATAATTTATATGTATGGATTCATTAGTGAGCTTATTTTCATTAGAAACAAGTGGGAGCAGTATATAAAAACCGTACTGTGAGATATTTGAAATTAAGGTAAGAGAGGTCAGAATCGTTGGACAGTGAAACAAGGGAAACTTTAAGGAATAAACTGTACTAAATGGTTAAGCCAAAAATTCAGGAAAAATTGTAGTAAGAAGATATATGAGTCTAGTTTCAAGGAAAATTTACGGATTTAGATTTTGAGATTCCTAACTCAAGTTATAGTCAATTTAGTCAGTATGACGCAGATGGACAGTTTTGATTTTTATGCCCCACATTAGTAGTTAAGTCTAGGTTGCGGAATTACCAAAATACCCTTGGAGGGTAAATTACCGAAATACCCCTGGGTTGCGAGATTACCAAATTACCCTTAGTGGATAAGATTACCTAATTACGAAAATGCCCTTATGGGCCGAATTACGAAAATGTCCCTATGGACCGATTTACCAAAAATGCCCCTATGGGCCGAATTACGGAAATGCCCTAAAGGGCCGATTTGTTATATTGCCTTAATGGGCTGAATTCTTATATTGCCTTAATGGGTTGATTTCTTATACTGCCTTAATGGGCCGATTTGTTATATTGCCTTAATGGGCCGAATTGTTATATTGCCTTAATGGGCTGATTTGTTATATTGCCTTAACGGGCCGATTTGATATATTGCCTTAACAGGTCGATCTGATATATTGCTAAATGGGCCGATTTGACATATGGCTTAATGAGCCAATTTGATATAATGCCCTAATGGGCCGATTTTGTAAAGTGTTAATGGGCTGAACTTTTGTCTGATTTAATTATTGTTGTTATATTTGTAAATATCATGATTTGCTATGTATGATGCATCTACATGAATTTGCATGGGTTGGGAAAATGTTGAAGAGAAGAAATTCTGGTGGCACTGCCACAAATATTATGAAAAGCAGTTTGACTGTAGCGATACATTCTGATTCTGGTGGCTCTGCCACAAATTCTGATAATGGCTATGTGCCAACCTAAATATGGCTTTGTGCCATCGTGATTATGGTTTTGTGCTAAACGTATTTACCCGGGGCTATGTGCCTAACATATGAATTAACGACTACGTGTCGATCATTTTTACCAAGGTGTGTGTGCGGTTATATTACCGTATATGATATTCTGGTGACTCTGTCACATTTTGTCTGGTGGCTAAGCCACGTATATTCTGTTATTCTGGTGGCTTGTCCACAATTTGAATTTGATATAAATGGCTAAATGCCTACGATTGGTGTGTTGGCGGGGTGGGTTGACAAAAGATCCCCACAGGTGTGTTGGTTGGTACGGGTGGTGTGTAGCGGATGGATTATTAGGTTGGTTTGGGTTTGCATACATTCATACATTGCACATATATAAATATATTCTGTTTTGTAAATGGGCTTGGTCCAAGTGCATGTTAAATGGGCTTAAGCCCAAGATATTGCTATATGGGTTCAAGCCCAGTGGATGACGGTAAAGGGATTTCACACTGAGTTCTTGTAACTCACCCCCCTTTTTCTTAACCCTTGTAGGTAATGCTCGATGTGAGGACTTGGGCCCATGGATGACTCGGTGGAGGCCATACTTGAAAATGGTGTTATTGAATTTTAAATTTCTATTTCCGTTTATTTTATTATTTTGCTATTTTGGTTTAAGTTGTAATAAGGCCTCTAGAGTATTTTATTATCGCTTTATGGTTGATATACTTATTATTTTGCTTAAATTGTTTAAAACGAGAATTTTTCTAAAACTTAAATAAAGGTTTTCTAAAATCGATTAACAAATGGATTTCATAATAAACTTTATAAATATTTTAACACAGAAGTTATTTTCTCGAACTATCAAACAATATTTTCAAGGTCACGGTTTATAAGATTTTATCTCAAAATTTATCGATTTATCGATCAATCTTTATTCAACAATACTTTATTAGAAATTTTTAAATGGGAGTTGTTTTAAATGATCTAAATCTTTTTATGTACAAATGAAACAGGAATTAGTAGTATTTTCTCATGTAACATGTCAGATCTGGCCTTAACGCATGGGCCGGGTTTGGGGTGTTACAACCTCTTACTTCTAAGTCCATCAATGATTTGTTTAACTTACCTGATGTTGAAGAAGATGAGTACTACCCTATGATGAACAATATCAATTGGGATTTTCTTCAACAAGTGCTTGATGTTGTGACAAATCAGGGATCCCAATGGATTATAAGAAAGTATAGGAGCCATTCTTGTCAAAAGGAATACCTAGAACCAGTAGCAAAGGTATGGTTTTATTTCGTTCGCTACAGTTTTATGCCTATCTCACATAGTTCCACCATCTCAATGGAACGGATGCCCCTCATTCTTGTTATATGCAATCTTGACAGAAAAGTCCATTAATGTTGGGAAAATTATTCTCAAGAAGATTCATGATTGTGCTAAAAAGAAGACAGAAAGTGCTTATTTCCCATCATTAATCACTTCACTTTGCTTAAGGGCCCATGTTAAAACACAAGCAAATCTGAAGGGGCAATATGTTCAAGGGTGCATTACAAATCATGATCTTGAAAGGTTGGTAGAGAAGGTGCATGAGCTGAATCAAGGCGAGCAAGAAGAGCCAACTGAGCCAAATACCGAAAGTCAAAAAATGAAACTGACACTGAAGCTAATTCAGTTACAGACACTGAAGAGGAAGAATCTTATAAGGAACCGAACAGTCCTAAACCAGTTGAAGGAGCTGCAAACCCTGAACCAAGGGTTGAGCCAAAAGAAGAACCAGTCAAGCTAAGTGTTGAACCTGAATCTACAACTCCTATGCCGACTTCTGCAAGTGCATCAAGGAAGTCGGAGTTGCCAATTTTGATGGATATGTGCAAGTTCATGCACAATCAACAACAAACTTACTGGAAATATGAAAAAAATATAGATGACTCAATTCGAAATACTTTTAAGAATATCTCTAATACTTTTGTTCCTGAGTTCCTAGATGCTATCTATGAGACATGGATGGAAGGTACTGACTATGCAAGCGGGGATAGAGCTAAAGAAGACAAGGGGAATGTAACACCCTGAATTTGGGCCGAGTAGAATTGGGCCTATTGGGCCTTGGGCATGGGAGCGTTTAAATTTTTTTAGAACAAGAGAACGACACTAATGCAAGTTGGACCTATTAGGTGAGTGAATTTGGAAGGTTAGGGGGCTTCCATGAAGTCTTGGGTTCAAACCTGGGCTTTAGGAAAAAAAATTGGTTTAGGTGTATAAAACCCTGGATGTAAGTGAGTAGGCTTTAAGAATATTGTTGGGGAAATCATGACACAAGGAAGCATGTGGCCTAGTGGTTGTGGCGTCATTAGGGTTGTAAGGGAGCCTGGGTTAGAGTCTTGGCCCTTGCAGAATTTTTAAATTTTGCTCTTAAAAGAATCTGGACACTGGCACATAGGCTTTATAAATATTTGCACATGTTTTAAGTCACAAATGAGCTTGTGTCCTAGTGGTGGTGGTGTGACATGGCTATCGAGAGGACTTTGGTTCGAATCCCTTTGCACGCAAAGGTTGATTATTTTTGCTAAGATGGGACGACAGGTGGTTGTGATGGAATTAAACTCTGCTAAAGGTGAAATCCCACATCGGGAAGCTAACATGAAGTTAGGCGAGAAGCTGGCTTTAAATAGAGCGATCTATGAGGAGAGTAAGCATACCTTGGTTGGCGTTTGGGCATAGGAGTGTTCGGAGCACGGATTAACTCCAGATTCCTGTCAGGTGTGTATATTGCACTACTCTATCTGTAGAGCGGCAAATGTCGAAATACCGGTCACACGGCGATGGAAGCCACAGGAGCGTGCGAGCGCACGTGTGGGAGCTTCGACGCGGTAGTTGTGGCCATCATGAGTGTTCTTGTGGGTTTAGGCTGTTTAGGCCACGATGGACCAAAAGGGGCCATGTGGGGCCACTGGGCCCGTGGGCCCAATTGGATAAGTTGTATGATTGTGTAGTAAATATTGGACTGGACTATGTGAATCTCATATCTGTGGCTAGATTTGGGCTAAATAGGCCACACGAGCGTATGGGCCCATTTGGGCTGAGAATGGGTCCTAGGCCCATTTGCATCGTTATCTCCGTTTAGAATACCCTTGGTTTAAAAAATTACTAAAATACCCTTGGTTTACAAAATTACTGAAATACCCATGGTTTACAAAATTACTGAAATACCCTTAGTTTACAAAATTACTAAAACACCATCGACTTGTAAAATTACCGAAGTACCCCCGATTTGTAAAATTATCGAAATACCCTCATTTGCGAAATTACCAAAGTACCCCTAATTTGCAAAATTACCAAAATACCCCTGATTTGCAAAATTATCGAAATACCCCGATTTGCGAAATTACCAAAATACTCTCAGTTTGTGAAATTACCAAAGTACCCCTAATTTACAAAATTACCAGAACACCCCCGATGTAACATCCTGAAAAGGGCCTATGCATTTTTGGTTTAATTGTACGAAATGACATATCTTATGTGTTATGAATACATTTTGAACACTTTTGGAAACCTGGAAATGTATGGAAATGTTAAGTTTAAAAGAGGAAAGTGAACATTTTTAGAACCTTGGAAATGTAAGGAAATGTCTTGTAAGGAAATGTCATGGAAATGTAAGGAAAATGTAAGGAAATGTCATGGAAATGTAGGGAAATGTCAAGTTTACAGAGCCGATCGAAAATTTTTGGAAACTTAGAAATGACCTAGAAATGACGAGTTTTAAGGTTTAAAAGGGGAAATTAAGGCAAGGTGGCCTTAAAAGAAAAAGTTTGTGAAATTTGACACACAAACAGGCTTGGAAAAGTGGTCTGGAGATGCCACTTAGGGCCTATGGAAATGGCGCCATATGCAAGAGGAATGGGCCTAAGTTCGAGTCACATGGGAAGCAAATAAAAGAAATTTTATTTTGCTACAAGGAGCAGAGAGGTGGACGGCACATGGCTATAAATTAGGAGCTTTTATTATTTTATAAATAATGGATAAATAAGGGATTTATTTATCATTATTTTCAAGAGGTAATTGTTGGATTAAATTCTTTTAATTTGAATAAAGTGATAAAGAGGAAAATAAGGGAGAAGTGATGGCCAAGTAAGAAACTTTGAGTTTAATAATTTCAGCTAAGTAAGGATAGTTGCTGAATTATCTTTTATTTTAAGTGATAATTAAAGAGATAAAGCTATTAAAATAGAAGAGTGATGGCCAAGTAAGGGATTCTAAGTTAGTAATATCGGCTATAAAAGGAAAAGAGAGGCCATTCTGCATTATTTTCTGTTCTTTGAAAGCCTCTGCCGAATTCTCTTCACCAAATCCTCTTCTTCTTTTATTTTTGCCAAGCCGAAATACCTTGTGTTCTAGCCGAATCCTCCATCTTTATTCTTCCTTTTCTTTTCTTTCTAATCCCTCCAAAAGCCGAAAGTTGTGAGATCATCATCTAGCCATAGCCGAATCTCTGAAGGTTGAAGTGAAGGTGCAATCGATTTCTTCAAGTAAGGGTAAGATCTCATTCGGTTTCATCCTTTTTTCTTAAGATTTGCCGAAATCTAGGACTAACCCCATTAATATCTTGTTGCCAAAACTTTGAAGAGATCTTTCGGGATTTACTAAGTGTCGACTACAAGGAAGGAGAAGTTCTTTTCCCAAAGGTACACCATAGGCCACGTGTTCCCTAGTTATTCGGTGAGTTTCGGGATTTAAAATCCACAAGGTAAGTGTCTATAGCATTCGGCCAAGGCCATGTTTGGTAAATATATGTGTTCATTAATTATTTAAAAGCCGAAAACTAACCAAGTTAATTGATTCAATGGTTGGCCGAATGCAAGAAGAGTATAGCAGAGATTTCAAGACTTGATTCTTAAGTCAAACGGCAACAAGGTAAGTTTAAGTATACTAATCCTACTAGGATTTGGATTTATGGCCGAATGGCTTTTATTAAAGTAGTAGGTGATTAATCAAATGTAGGGATTAAGGATCTAAGCATTAGATCAAGCTTTTCGGGATTTCAAGACCCTTCCTAAAGTATGATAAGTTGTGGATATTTGGTTAAGAATTCGTATATTGATGATTAAATCGATTGTTCTGATTAAGTGTGTTGATGGAGGCGAATACCATTCAAGAAGGGAAAGGGGAGGTCCCTATCCCGAGTTTAAGAAGAGATCTGTCTCGGCGATTAGGGGATTGGCCACCGGGTGTGGACCAAAGGTCGAAATAAGAAAGTAGGCAAATAGCGATGAGTATCGCATAGTGATAGCATCAGTATCGAAAGCATAGTTCTCCAAGTGATTAGGAGTGTGATTAACCCACCGTTTTCCGGGTATATGATATGTATGTGAAATGTGTATGTGTTATGAATGTGCTAACTAGTGCAGTGGAAATTGTGATAAGGATACCCTCAAGGGGTATGTCGATAATCCGTAAGTACCAAACTCGATGATATGTGATTATTAATATGAATATGTGATAATATGCTTGATGAACATGCTCATGCATCATTACATTGTATCATTATTTTATGTGGCATGTGCATAGGTTGGGATATGAAAGAAGGTACGGGTGTACTTCGAGTATGTGGTTTGATGTTAGCCTTGAGCTACATCGTGGATTGACGTTGGTGAGGTCACGTTGTGGATTAATTGCGATTTAGTTCGCGTGGCTTGATCGGTGGCTATGTGCATCATCGTGGTTGATATCGGCTATGTGCCATATCGTGGTTGATGAGTGACTATGTGTCCCATCGTGGTTTTTGATGTTAGCCTTGAGCTACATCGTGGATTGACGTTGGTGAGGTCACGTTGTGGATTAATTGCGATTTAGTTCGCGTGGCTTGATGAGTGGCTATGTGCCTCATCGTGGTTGATATCGGCTATGTGCCATATCGTGGTTGATGAGTGACTATGTGTCCCATCGTGGTTTTGGTGTTAGCTACGGCTACATCGTGGATTGGCGCCGATCGAGGTCGCGTTGTGGACTATTGTGCTTAATTGCACGTGGGCGGCGATGATTGCCTTTGGAGTGAAAAGGAGAGGGTGATTTGATAATCCCCGTGTGTGGTAGGTGGATAAGGGGGTGTGTAGCGGATGGACCCTAGGTTTTGGTTGGGCTTCATAATTGCATGATTTCGTATGTGAACATGTGTGGAAATGGGCTAAGCCCAGTATGTGGAAATTATGTGGTTAACTACCCTATTAGATGAATGTGATATGAATATGGGCCAAGCCTGGAATGTGTTAACATGTGAATATGATATTTGTTATCCGATATATGGGTTAATATGTGGTTAACATGTGGGTGGAATTCAGTGGATTAATTACACACTTTGAGTCCAGATGACTCACCCAATTTTTATTAAACATCGCAGATGATTCGTGGTGATTGGACCGGGTTGGAGTGGATACGAGGTGGCCCATGCACGAGACATCTTCTTTATTTTATTCATTTTATTACTAAGAACTTTTGTTTAATTATTTATTGTAAGAAGGCCCAGTTAAAGTATTTAACTATTTCTATTTGAGCATTTTTATTATGTTTAAGCTAGACGACCATTAAATTATTATTTGGAAGTGCTTTTAATTTGGATATTTTTGTCAAGCTTATATTATTTAGAATTTTTAATTGGACATGGTTTTCAAATGACAAAATTTTTAATGTTTTTCCCAAAAGTGAAATCAGTCTTCAAATGTTTTTCCGCAGTGGCATCTCAAATTTGGTCGTAACGAATGGGCCGGGTTTGGGGTGTTACAAATTGGTATCAGAGCCCGGTTGAAAACTCGGCTTTGAGTGTTTTGGGTCCAAAAATAATTTTTTTCAAAGATGGGCTTTTCAAAAGTATGGGCTTTCATAAACTTTTCAGGTTATTCTGGCATGGCACCTGTATCTCCGGCCCGAAGTCCACCAGGTAAGTACTTCTAATTGTTGAAGTGACTTGTTTATGTGAACTGTTATGGCCTTATTTGGGCTCGTAGATTAGAATATTAGGGCTATTGAACCCTAGGGGTAGTGCACTCAAACACATGCATAAGACTTAAGGACTATTAAACAAACTCGTGAAGTAAGTCGCCGAGCTAGGTGTGGCAAATCATTGTGCGCATGTCTAGGAGTGGATTCAGTAAGAGCTTGGTATTTAAGCAGTCCTAGTGACTCACCTCCTCTTTACTCGAATCCTACTTGGTGCGTAGTAACCGTTCACCCTAACCAAGAGGACTTATTCACGGGCTAAACCAATCATTAAAACCCGAAAGGGACTAGCCATGCAGTTTTATAAAATTCCTAGTTTTAAAATCCCTAAATTACCCTTTTAATTGTAGTAAAAGATTATTGTGAAAATTTTTCCAAAATATCTCCGATTTACAAAATTACAAAAATGCCCCTGTATTGTAAATTACTAAAATACCCTTAGTTTTTAAGATTTTCAAAAATACCCTCGACTTTTGTTAAAATATTTCTACTTTACAAAGATATCAAAACTTACATTTTACAAATAACAAGATACCCCGATTTGGAAAATTTACTTAATCGCTTGACTTCCAAAATTACCAAAATAACCTCGATTTCAAAAATTTTTGCAACACCTCTGATTTGGAAAACAAAATAACCCAAAGATTTTGCAAATTCTGAAATACCTTTAATTTGAAAAATATTTTCGAATTTACCCCGATTTATTACCAAAATACCCCTGTAGGGGAAAAGACGAAATTACCCCTGGGTAGGGAAATGGATGGAATGGCCATAAAAGTGTAGTGAATGATGTTATGAATGAATGTGACTTCGTGGAAAAATGAATGTGTCTCTGCTTATGAATGTGAATGTGACTCCCTGAGTTAGAGTAGTGAACTTGAACTAGAAACTTTGGTTGATCGAAAGAACTACTTCGAACATCTCTTTTCATAAAACTGTTCGCGAATAATTCAGTGGAACAAAATTTCTGATGCATAAAACTTTTTAATCAGATTAAATTGCGACGTTAGAAATGAGTTCTAGGGGCGTGAACTTAGAGACTGTGCCTAGAAAGTATGATGGTTCTATTAAGATCGAGTGCGCAGATATAAGCGTAGTGCGGTGAGTTAAGATGTACGATTATTCGTTAATAAGTAATTTTGAGGACGAAATTATTTTTAAGGAGGATAGAACTGTAACATCCTGAAAAGGGCCTATGCATTTTTGGTTTAATTGTACGAAATGACATATCTTATGTGTTATGAATATATTTTGAACACTTTTGGAAACCTGGAAATGTATGGAAATGTTAAGTTTAAAAGAGGAAAGTGAACATTTTTAGAACCTTGGAAATGCAAGGAAATGTCATGGAAATGTAAGGAAAATGTAAGGAAATGTCTTGTAAGGAAATGTCATGGAAATGTAAGGAAATGTCAAGTTTACAGAGCCGATCGAAAATTTTTGGAAACTTAGAAATGACCTAGAAATGACGAGTTTTAAGGTTTAAAGGGGGAAATTAAGGCAAGGTGGCCTGAAAAGAAAAAGTTTGTGAAATTTGACACACAAACAGGCTTGGAAAAGTGGTCTGAAGATGCCACTTAGGGCCTATGGAAATGGCGCCATATGCAAGAGGAATGGGCCTAAGTTCGAGTCACATGGGAAGCAAATAAAAGAAATTTTATTTTGCTACAAGGAGCAGAGAGGTGGACGGCACATGGCTATAAATTAGGAGCTTTTATTATTTTATAAATAGTGGATAAATAAGGGATTTATTTATCATTATTTTCAAGAGATAATTGTTGGATTAAATTCTTTTAATTTGAATAAAGAGATAAAGAGGAAAATAAGGGAGAAGTGATGGCCAAGTAAGGGACTTTGAGTTTAATAATTTCGGCTAAGTAAGGATAGTTGCTTGAATTATCTTTTTTTTAAGTGATAATTAAAGAGATAAAGCTATTAAAATAGAAGAGTGATGGCCAAGTAAGGGATTCTAAGTTAGTAATATTGGCTATAAAAGGAAAAGAGAGGCCATTCTGCATTATTTTACATTCTTTGAAAGCCTCTGCTCCGATTCTCTTCACCAAATCTTCTTCTTCTTTTATTTTTGCCAAGCCGAAATACCTTGTGTTCTAGCCAATCCTCCATCTTTATTCTTCCTTTTCTTTTCTTTCTAATCCTCCAAAAGCCGAAAGTTGTGAGATCATCATCTAGCCATAGCCGAATCTCTCTGAAGGTTGAAGTGAAGGTGCAATCAATTTCTTCAAGTAAGGGTAAGATCTCATTCGGTTTCATCCTTTTTCTTAAGATTTGCCAAATCTAGGACTAACCCCATTAATATCTTGTTGCCGAAACTTTGAAGAGATCTTTCGGGATTTACTAAGTGTCGACTACAAGGAAGGAGAAGTTCTTTTCCGAAGGTACACCATAGGCCACGTGTTCCCTAGTTATTCGGTGAGTTTCGGATTTAAAATCCACAAGGTAAGTGTCTATAGCATTCGGCCAAGGCCATGTTTGGTAAATATATGTGTTCATTAATTATTCAAAAGCGAAAACTAACCAAGTTAATTGATTCAATGCTTGGCGAATGCAAGAAGAGTATAGCGAGATTTCAAGACTTGATTCTTAAGTCAAACGGCAACAAGGTAAGTTTAAGTATACTAATCCTACTAGGATTTGGATTTATGGCCGAATGGCTTTTTATTAAAGTAGTAGGTGATTAATCAAATGTAGGGATTAAGGATCTAAGCATTAGATCAAGCTTTTTGGGATTTCAAGACCCTTCCAGTAAGTATGATAAGTTGTGGATATTTGGTTAAGAATTCGTATATTGATGATTAAATCGATTGTTACGATTAAGTGTGTTGATGGAGGCGAATACCATTCAAGAAGGAAAGGGAGGTCCCTATCCCGAAGTTTAAGAAGAGATCTGTCTCGCGAGTTAGGGATTGGCCACCGGGGTGTGGACCAAATACGAAACAAGAAAGTAGGCAAATAGCCGTAGTATCGCCTAGTGATAGCATCGATGATCGAAAGCATAGTTCTCCAAGTGATCGGTGTGTGATTAACCCACCGTTTTCCGTATATGATATGTATGTGAAATGTGTATGTGTTATGAATGTGCTAACTAGTGCGATAGAAATTGTGATAAGGATACCCTCAAGGGGTATGTCGATAATCCGGTAAGTACCAAACCCGATGATATGTGATTATTAATATGAATATGTGATAATATGCTTGATGAACATGCTCATGCATCATTACATTGTATCATTATTTTATGTGGCATGTGCATAGGTTGGGATATGAAAGAAGGTGCGGGTGTACTTGAGAACGTGGTTTGATGTTAGCCTTGAGCTACATCGTGGATTGACGTTGATCGAGGTCACGTTGTGGATTAATTGCGATTTAGTTCGCGTGGCTTGATGAGTGGCTATGTGTATCATCGTGGTTGATATCGGCTATGTGCCATATCGTGGTTGATGAGTGACTATGTGTCCCATCGTGGTTTTTGATGTTAGCCTTGAGCTACATCGTGGATTGACGTTGACTGAGGTCACGTTGTGGATTAGTTGCGATTTAGTTCGCGTGGCTTGATGAGTGGCTATGTGCCTCATCGTGGTTGATATCGGCTATGTGCCATATCGTGGTTGATGAGTGACTATGTGTCCCATCGTGGTTTTGGTGTTAGCTACGGCTACATCGTGGATTGGCGCGACCGAGGTCGCGTTGTGGACTATTGTGCTTAATTGCACGTGGACGGCAAATGATTGCCTTTGGAGTGAAAAGGAGAGGTGATTTGATAATCCTGGTGTGTGGTAGGTTTGGATAAGGGGGTGTGTAGCGGATGGACCCTAGGTTTGGGTTGGGCTTCATAATTGCATGATTTCGTATGTGAACATGTGTGGAAATGGGCTAAGCCCGGATGTGGAAATTATGTGGTTAACTACCCTATTAGATGAATGTGATATGAATATGGGCCAAGCCTAGAATGTGTTAACATGTGAATATGATATTTGTTATCCGATATATGGGTTAATATGTGGATAACATGTGGGTGGAATTCGATGGATTAATTACACACCGAGTCCATATGACTCACCCAATTTTTATTAAACATCGTAGATGATTCGTGGTGATTGGACCGGGTTGGAGTGGATACGAGGTGGCCCATGCGAAGACATCTTCTTTATTTTATTCATTTATTACTAAGAACTTTTGTTTAATTATTTATTGTAATAAGGCCCAGTTAAAGTATTTAAGTATTTCTATTTGAGTATTTTTATTATGTTTAAGCTAGACGACCATTAAATTATTATTTGGAAGTGCTTTTAATTTGGATATTTTTGTCAAGCTTATATTATTTAGAATTTTTAATTGGACATGGTTTTCAAATGACAAAATTTTTAATGTTTTTCCCAAAAGTGAAATCAGTCTTCAAACGTTTTTCTGTAGTGGCATCTCAAATTCGGTCGTAACGAATGGGCCGGGTTTGGGGTGTTACACCCGATTTGTAAAATTACCGAAATACCCCCGATTTATGAAATTACCAAAATACCCTTAATTTGCGAAATTACCAAAATACCCTTGATTTGTAAAATTATCGAAATACCCCTGATTTGTAAACTACCCCTGTAGGGTAGAATTACCGAAATACCCCTGTAGGGTAGAATTACTGAAATACCTCTGTAGGGTAGGATTACCGTAATACCCTTGTAAGGGTAAAATGACTGTTTTGCCCCTCGAGGGTAATTGACTCACTTGAGGTACGATTGGACTGATTTAACGGTAATTGACTATTGTGACTGTGTATGTATGATTGTTTACGGGCATAACATTTCACATACATGACATACTGCATGGGGTTGGGATATTGATACGGAGGAAGTTCTGATAGGGTCGCACGGGTCGCATGACGACTGTGGATCCAGTATTGATCTGTTAAGGTCACACGGGTCGCATGATGACTGTGGACCAACGAACGACTTAAAACCGCGTAATCTGATTATGGCTCTGTGCCAACCTAAATATGGCTCTGTGCCATCTTGATTATGGCTTTGTGCCAATCGTATTTACCCGTGGGCTATGTGCCTAACATATATACCGATGACTTTGTGTCGATCATATTTACCCAAGGTGTGTGCCGATTATATTACCGTCGCTGATGGCTATGTGCCAAACAAAATACAGTTGCTGATGGCTTTGTGCCAATTATAATACTGCTACTGAAGGCTTAGAGCCGCATATATATACTAGTAGCTTTGCTGCGATTTTGGTTAGTGCCGCAACCAGTGCTAACATTGGGAGTGTAGGGATGGCGTGGGTGATTTATTCCCCGCAGGTAGTGCAGGGTTGGACGGAGGCAAGTGCAGGGTTGGATGGGATGGGTTAGCATGCACCACACACTATGCATATGTAATTGATTCTGATAAGGGCTGAGGCCCAAGTGGAATTGTATTGGGCTTAGGCCCACTTGTTCTGTTATTGGTTTGGGCTAGGCCCAATTGATATTGTAGTGGGCTTTGGCCCATGTATGCTCGATCATCTTGTATTGTTCATTCACATGGTGGGCTCCGCCCCGCATCGATTATGATTTACATGCTGTTTTACTAATCATTTTTAGTTAGGAGGGGATTACACACTTAGTATTTGCAAACTCACCCCGTTTTTAACTGTGCAGGTAATCCCCATCTTTAGGAGGACTGGTGTTGCGAGGGACTCGGAGATGGCCACACGACTGCCTTTGGATTTCTTTTATGCTTTAGATTCTATTTTGGGTTTTAATTTTTGTAATAAGGCCTCTTTAAGTTTCTGGATTTTAACTTTGGGTTTTATTTATGTTTGAATTATATCCGTTAGAAGTAAATCACGGTTTTCCAAAATGTTAACTATTTTTAAACAACACTACGTTTTTGCAACATTTTCAAAATGGTTTCGCGACTTAATCTTTTTCGTAAATCAATTTCTTTCAAAATTTGCTTTCACAACTAAAAAGATATTTTGGGAATAAAATTAATAATTTTTCAATGTAACACATTTTAAAAATAAACTAACGTAACTGAGAGTTTACTTAAGCTTTTAAACAAGAAGGATTTCTAATGAAAACAAGGTTTTCGAAATACACTTCAATGTGACTTACCAAATTCGGGCCTAACTTCTAGGCCGGGTTTGGGGTGTTACATTTAGTGGTATCAGAGTCCGGTTGCAAAACTCGGTTGTGGATTAGGTTTTTAAAATTGAATTTTTGAAAGAATTGTTTCAAAGGATTTTAAAAGTTTTTGGGGTATTCAAAATGTTTTCTTAATGTTTTTCTAAAAGTGTGGTTGACCGAGTCTCCAGCGCCGAATCTGTAAGTTTCCTTGATACTGTTATCTGTTTAAAACTGAGACACTTGAATTTAGATTTTGTATTCTGTGTATGTTTGGAAATGTTTGGATGTGGCGTTGGATATAGAAATTGGTTGCGTGTGGGATATATGTCTGCTTCAATGGTTAGGTGTTTTGAGTATGTGTAGGGAGTTCCAAGTTCTAGTTAAAATATGATAGGGATATTAGAATCAGAGTGCGCAGCGGTAGCGTAGTGGTGTAACCTGTGTTGTGAGGCTATTATATAGTTGGAAATTTAGAGGATGAAATTTCTTTAAGGGGGTAGAATTGTAACACCCTAAATTTGGGCCTAGTAGAATTGGGCCTATTGGGCCTTGAACATGGGAGCGTTTAAATTTTTTTAGAACAAGAGAACGGCACTAATGCAAGTTGGACCTATTAGGTGAGTGATTTTGGAAGGTTAGGGGGCTTCCATGAAGTCTTGGGTTCAAACCTGGGCTTTAGGAAAAATTTTGGTTTAGGTGTATAAAACCCTAGATGTAAGTGAGTAGGCTTTAAGAATATTGTTGGGGATATCATGACACAAGGAAGCATGTGGCCTAGTGGTTGTGGCGTCATTAGGGTTGTAAGGGAGCCTGGGTTCAAGTCTTGGCCCTTGTAGAATTTTTAAATTTTGCTCTTAAAAGAATCTGGACACTGGCACATAGGCTTTATAAATATTTGCGCATGTTTTAAGTCACAAATGAGCTTGTGTCCTAGTGGTGGTGGTGTGACATGGCTATCGAGAGGACTTTGGTTCGAATCCCTTTGCATGCAAAGGTTGATTATTTTTGCTAAGATGGGACGACAAGTGGTTGTGATGGAATTAAACTCTACTAAAGGTGAAATCCCACATCGGAAAGTTAACATGAGGTTAGGCGAGAAGCTGGCTTTAAATAGAGCGATCTATGAGGAGAGTAAGCATACCTTGGTTGGAGTTTGGGCATAGGAGTGTTCGGAGCACGGATTAACTCCAGATTCCTATCAGGTGCTGTAGAGCGAGAAATGCTGAAATGCCGGTCACACGGCGATGGTAGCCACACGAGCGTGCGAGCGCACGTGTGGGAGCTTCGACACGATAGTTGAGGCCATCTTGAGTGTTCTTGTGGGTTTAGGCTATTTGGGACACGATGGGCCGAAAGGGGCCATGTGGGGCCAATGGGCCCGTGGGCCCAATCAGATAAGTTGTATGATTGTGTAGTAAATATTGGACTGGACTATGTGAGTCTCATATCTGTGGCTAGATTTGGGCTAAATGGGCCACACGAGTGTGTGGGCCCAATTGGACCGAGAATGGGCCCTAGGCCTATTCGCATTGTTATCTCTGTTTAAAATACCCTTGGTTTACAAAATTACTGAAATACCCTTGTTTTACAAAATTACTGAAACACCCTTAGTTTACAAAATTACTGAAATACCCTTGGTTTACAAAATTACTGAAACACCCTCGACTTGTAAAATTACCGAAGTACCCCCAGTTTGTAAAATTATCGAAATACCCTCGTTTGAAAAATTACCAAAGTACCCCTAATTTGCAAAATTACTGAAATACCCACAGTTTGGAAAATTACCGAAATACCCTCGATTTGCAAAATTACTGAAATACCCCCGATTTGCTGTAACATCCTGAAAAGGGCCTATGCATTTTTGGTTTAATTGTACGAAATGACATATCTTATGTGTTATGAATATATTTTGAACACTTTTGGAAACCTGGAAATGTATGGAAATGTTAAGTTTAAAAGAGGAAAGTGAACATTTTTAGAACCTTGGAAATGTAAGGAAATGTCTTGTAAGGAAATGTAAGGAAATGTCTTGGAAATGTAAGGAAATGTCTTGTAAGGAAATGTCATGGAAATGTAAGGAAATGTCAAGTTTACAGAGCCGATCGAAAATTTTTGGAAACTTAGAAATGACCTAGAAATGACGAGTTTTAAGGTTTAAAAGGGGAAATTAAGGCAAGGTGGCCTTAAAAGAAAAAGTTTGTGAAATTTGACACACAAGTAGGCTTGGAAAAGTGGTATGAAGATGCCACTTAGGGCCTATGGAAATGGCGCCATATGCAAGAGGAATGGGCCTGAGTTCGAGTCACTTGGGAAGCAAATAAAGGAGGTTTTATTTTTGCTTCCAGAAGACTGAGGTGGACGGCACATGGCTATAAATTAGGAGCTTTTATTATTTTATAAATAGTGGATAAATAAGGGATTTATTTATCAATATTTTTAAGAGATAATTGTTGGATTAAATTCTTTTAATTTGAATAAAGAGATAAAGAGGAAAATAAGGGAGAAGTGATGGCCAAGTAAGGGACTTTGAGTTTAATAATTTCGGCTAAGTAAGGATAGTTGCTGAATTATCTTTTATTTTAAGTGATAATTAAAGAGATAAAGCTATTAAAATAGAGGAGTGGTGGCCAAGTAAGGGACTCCTTAGATGATAATTTCGGCTATAAAAGGAAGGAAGGAGGGCTACTCATCAATTTGTGCTTCCTCCTTTCTCTGCCGAATTCTTAGTGCTCTCTTCTCTTCTTTTCTTTCTTTTCTTTTGTCAAGTCGAGATTAAGTAATTGTTGGAACCTAGCCGAATATTTTCCTCTCCATTAGAAGCCATAGCCGAATCCTCCATCTTTATTCTTCCTTCTCTTTTCTTTCCAATCCATCAAAAGCCGAATCTTGGAAGGGCTTCAAGCATAGGTGCTGTCGATTTCTTCAAAGGTAAGAACAAGTTTGATTCCCATTCTTTTCTTTTAGATTAGCCGAGAGATAATCTAACCCCATACATATTATGGTTGCCAAATATGGAAGGACCTTTCGGGATTATCAGAGTAGTCGACTAAAAGGAGGAGTATTCGGGATTTCTAAGATTAAGGTAAGACATGTGAATATTCGGCCAAAGGCCTTGATTTATGTTTTGATGATTAAGATTAAGTCTAACGTAAGGTTTTAGGGATTTTAACATTCCTAGTGAAACAAGGAACAGTTTCGGGATTTGTTGGTGTTCCAATCGGCAACAAGGTAAGAATACTAATCCTACTAGGATTTGGAGTTTTGGCCGAATGGCTTTTTATTAAGGTAATAAGTGATAAATCAATGTAGGGATTAAGGATCTAAGCATTAGATCAAGCTTTTCGGAATCTCAAGGAATTGCTAAGCGAATCAGGTGTGTAATCCCCACTATCATTTAATATGATACATTGCAATATTTAATCTATGTATATATATATTTTAATGTGAATATGGCTAAGTACCCTAATGTGGTACAAAAGTACTCAGGTACGTTTCCTACTCCCATTAGGATTATGAAATATGTTATTTTATAACATGTAAAAATATATATGAATGTGAATTTAAGTATGAGATGCATGACATAAAAAATATGGGTCATTTGGGGTTTATGAGAAAGGGAAGTGAATGTGATGACTTCGGTCTCACTATCTCGAATGTGGTGACTTCGGTCACATTATCTCGAATGTGGTAACCGTTTACATTATCTCGAATCGGTGTCTTTTGACACAACTATATCCGTGGCTATGCCACAAAATTTTATATGGGCGATGAGCACGCCGATCATTCTGCGATCGCCTTGAAGGTGTGTAGCGGATGGAGGGTCGACTTAGTAGTCCCCACGGTGTGCGAGTTGAGTGCGGGGATGTGTAGCGGATGGCATCTAGGTTTTGGGTTCGGGTTGCATCATCATTGATATCTCATTGTATGAATAAATGTTTGATATGAATAGGTATGCCTGATCTATTGAATGTTAGTGTTGGTTACACATTGAGTCTGTTGACTCACCCTGCTGTGGGAATATTTTTAGGTGATGAGCATTAATGGACCGGGTCGGCGGGAGTGAAGGTGACCATGCATCGCAGGAGAAATTTAAAGATTTGGACTTTTATTTTTACTAAGTACTTTAATTTTATTTTTGGGTTTTGATTGATGTAATAAGGCCATAAGGCCCAAGTTGGATTTCTTTATTACATTTTATTTTTTTAATTTATTATGTTAAGAATTATTTTTGATTAAAGTTTAATTAAAATTATTTCTTTCAAAATAAACCCTAAAATTATTTTGTCACCATAACTAAATGATTTCTAAGTAAAATAAATGGGTTTCCAACTTAAGCCAACCCAAAACGATAATTTTCTAAAATTACACAAATTTTCTCTAAGTAACAAAGAACTTTGAAACCGGTTTACTTAAGGAGCATACCAGATCCGGTCCAGGCTCGTGGGCTGGGTGTGGGGTGTTTCATTTGCGAAATTACAAAAATATTCTCAGTTTGTGAAATTACCAAAGTACCCCTGATTTGCAAAATTACCGGAACACCCCCGATTTGTAAAATTACCGAAATACCCTCAATTTGTGAAATTACCGAAATACCCTTGTAAAATTATCGAAATACCCCTGATTTGTCAAATACCCCTGTAGGGTAGAATTATCGAAATACCCCTATAGGGTAGAATTACTGAAATACCTCTGTAGGGTAGGATTACCGTAATACCCTTATGAGGGTAAAATGACCGTTTTGCCCCTTGAGGGTAATTGACTCACTTGAGGTACGATTGGACTGATTTGACGGTAATTGACTGTTGTGACTGTGTACGTATGATTGTTTATGGGCATAACATTTCGCATACATGACATACTGCATGGGGTTGGGATATTGATACAGAGGAAGTTCTGATAGGGTCGCACAGGTCGCATGACGACTGTGGATCCAGTATTGATCTGTTAAGGTCGCATGGGTCGCATGACAACTGTGGACCAACGGACGGCTTGAAGCCGCATAATCTGATTATGGCTTGTGCCAACCTAAATATGGCTCTGTGCCATCTTGATTATGGCTTTGTGCCAATCGTATTTACCCGTGGCTATATGCCTAACATATATACCGATGACTTTGTTTCGATCATATTTACCCAAGGCTGTGTGCCGATTATATTACCGTCGTTGATGGCTATGTGCCAAACATAATACAATTGTTGATGACTTTGTGCCAATTATAATATCGCTACTGAAGGCTTAGAGCCGCATATATATACTAGCAACTTTGCTGCGATTTTTGTTAGTGCCGCAACCGGTGCTAACATTGGGAGTGTAGGGATGGCGTGGGTGATTTATTCCCCGCAGGTAGTGCAGGGTTGGACGGAGGCAAGTGCAGGGTTGGATGGGATGGGTTAGCATACATCACACACTATGCATATGGAATTGATTCTGATAAGGGCTGAGGCCCAAGTGGAATTGTACTGGGCTTAGGCCCACTTGTTCTGTTATTGGTTTGGGCTAGGCCTAATTGATATTGTAGTGGGCTTTGGCCCACGTATGCTCCCCGATCTGTCTTGTATTGTTCATTCATCGCAATGGGCTTGGCCCGCATGATTATGATTTACATGCATTTTACTAACTATTTTAGTTAGGAGGGGATTACACACTGAGTTTTTGCAAACTCACCCAATTTTTAACTGTGCAGGTAATCCCCATCTTTAGGAGGATTGGTGCTGCGAGGGACTCGGAGATGGCCACACGATTGCCTTTGGATTTCATTTATGCTTTACATTTTATTTTGGGTTTTAATTTTTGTAATAAGGCCTCTTTAAGTTTCTGGATTTTACCTTTGGGTTTTATTTATGTTTGAATTATATCCGTTAGAAGTAAATCACGATTTTTCAAAATGTTAATTGTTTTTAAACAACACTACATTTTTGCAACATTTTCGAAATGGTTTCGCGACTTAATCTTTTTCGTAAATCAATTTCTTTCAAAATTTGCTTCCGCAACTAAAAAGATATTTTGGGAATAAAATTAATAATTTTTCAATGTACCAAATTTAAAAAATAAACTAACGTAACTGAGAGTTTACTTAAGCTTTTAAACGAGAAGGGTTTCTAATGAAAACAAGGTTTTCGAAAAACACTTCAATGTGACACACCAGATTTGGGCCTAACTTCTAGGCCAGGGTTGGGGTGTTACAGGGAATGAGTCAGAAAAATAAAAGGGGAGATTCTTGTCTTGTTATTTATTTAATTTCTTTTAGGTCTTTAGGAATTTATTTCTTTCATAATTAGGATTTAATTTCTGCAGAACAAAACATAGCAAGCATGAATAAACTTAAAACTTCTTTAGAAAGAAAAAGACTAAGTAATGTGGCAATGGGAATGGACATGTCTAGGATTGGGTTATTAGGAAAGACTTGGTATTTAAGCAGTCTTAATGACTCATGATGCGAGCACGCCCCGCGAACTTCATCGGACAAGTATCCCGAGTCGAGCATTGCGTTGCTAGCAAGCTGATCCCAGCTCGTTTGTAGCTCCACGAGCTTCGTCCAGTTCAAATTCAGCTCATTTGAGCTCGATCCAGCTCAATGAGTTCGTGTGCTCATTCAACGAGCTTGATTCAGCTTTAATAAGCTCGTTTGAGCTCAACTTTAAATTTTAATTCTTGCATTTAAATTGCTGGAATAAGGACTTGATTTATTTATTTTAGTTACTTTAGTCTTTAATTATTTCTTATTTAATTAAATGCATCTTTAGTTAATGTCATGCATTATTGATCTACATATTTTATTTATGACATGCATTATGTGTTCTGAATTTAATTAAGTCATGCATTAAGTAACTTATCTGTTCATTTAGTTTGCATTTTAAATCATGCATTTAAGCATTTTAAGTTAATAAATGAGTTGCTGGTCAATAATTCAACTCATCTTAGTTTAATTAATTGAGTTTTTGTTGAACTTTATTTAATAGTTGCTTCTTTAATTAATCTAGTTACTAGGTTAATTTATTGATGCATAAGTTAAAGTTCATTTAATAATGCTTTTCTTAATTAAACTAGTTGATGGAATAAATGATGCTTAAGTGTTAGTTCATTTATTTAAGTCTAGTTGCTGGAATGAATGATGCTTAAGTGTTAGTTCATTTATTTAAGTCTAGTTCTTTGGAATAAATGATGCTTAAGTGTTAGTTCATTTATTTAAGTCTAGTTCTTTGGAATAAATGATGCTTAAGTGTTAGTTCATTTATTTAAGATAGTTGTTAATTTGTTTTAAGTTTAATAATTGCATTAATGTGTCAGTTACATGTGTTAATTGCAGGTGACTTTTCAACTCACATCCATTACTTCTAAAGGCTGTTATGAATTCAATAGGATGACTTTTCGGTTGGACATGGAGACTTCAAAAGACTTTGAAAGCAATTAATCACATCATTCAATTCTCCATCAAAGATGCTGGTGACTTTTCGGTTGGTTATGGAGACTTCAAAAGGTTTTCAAAGCAACTTAATTGAAGAAATTAATCACATTAAAGGATGGAGTTAGGTGACTTTTCGATTGGTCAAGGAGACTTCAAAAGGTTTTCAAAGCAACTTAATTGAAGAAATTAATCACATTGAAGGATGGAGTTAGGTGACTTTTCAGTTGGTCATGGAGACTTCAAAGGACTTTGACAGCCACTTAATTAAAGAAATTATTCACATTGAAGATGGAGTTATTTGGGCTAGAATTTCAAAAGTTGAGACTTTTCATTTGAGCTCATTATTAGCTTCATTAGAAGTGACCATTCAGCTAGCTTCTATGACACTATAAATACATGTAATCTACCTATTGATGGAAAAACTTTTATTGAATTTGTTAATGTTATGCTGCTCAATTTGTGAGATTATTTTCTCTCATATTTCGTTGAAGACTCGTTGGCTTATCTAGTCTTTAGTGGCGTCAACCCGTTTTCTTCTATCCGAACTTATCACTATTATATAGTGTGGCGTTCACCTTTATACCAAGGTTCCTACTTTTCTAAGTAGCGGGTCGAGGTTTCACTACTCCCATCTTCCACCTTGAAAGCCTATAAGTATTCGGGTCAATACTTTTTAGTATTGGTTCTTACTTGCTTTTGAGTTCGTTTTATTCCATATCCATCATCTACCAAACTTTCTTTCTTTCCTTCCTTTCACTTCATCATAGTCGAACCCTCCTTTCATTTATCATCCATTATTGTTAATCCCCTTCCATACCAATCTCCATTTTTATTTACTTTAACCGAACCTATATAAATTCATATCCTTCAACCTATCTTTGAAACCCTTTTCAATAGCTTCACACCATTTTACCCAAAAGTATTGTAACAGTTCGATTTTACACCTTAGTCGGAATAGTGGTTTCGGGACCATAAATCTGAGTTTGAATATTATTTTAATAATATGATTTGTGTCTATGATATGTGATTAAGCATGTGATAATTTTTTGTGAGTTAATTTGCTCGTATGTGTGGTTAATTGAGAAAAAGGACTTAATTGCATAAAAGGTAAAAGTAGCCTTTTCAATGATTGAATGATCTAATTGATGTGACTTTACAAGGAGGAGGTCTTATGTTGCAAATTATCCTTTAGACAAGGTAGTGGACGGCAACATGCATGCATTATGCTTTTATATGTTTATATTATATTAGTTAAGTAATAATAATAAAATATCATATTATAATGTTATAATAAAATAAAACATAAACAAAAACATGCATTTTTGGGTGTTCATCTTTCATGACCGAAACAAAAAGAAAAGAAAAAGAAATAGAGAGGCTTAGGGTTCGGCATTTTTAAAGCTTGATTCAAGGTGAGTTCTAGCTCGATTTTTAATAATTTTTACGTTTTTGAGATCGTTGCTTTGAGTTTTAGCTAGCCCATGTTTAAATTTTTGAATTGGTTGTGTTTTTCGTGAGATGCCATTGAAGGATGCTTGTTATTCTTGTTGTTTGATGATGAAATATTAATTATATGTGATAGATTAGCAAGTGTTGTTCTTGAATTTTTGAAGAAATTGAGTGATTTGGATTAAATTGCAAAAATAATTTTTTGAGGGACTAAAATGCAAAATAAATGGAATGTATGGACTTGTATGTGTATGAGCAACATTCGGCCTAAGCATGGTGTGTGCAAATTTTGCAAATTTTGTGTTTTATGCTATAGGGACTAAATTGCAAAAAGTGTAAAATGTCAGGGGTAAAATCGTAAGATGCCCGATCATGTATTTTTGGATTAAATTGAATGAAAATATGTTGAATGAACTTAATTTGTAATTTATTTAGACCAAGAACAAAAAGGATCGGGAGTGGATCGGGGAAAGGCGAAGCTAAACGAATAGTCGGGAAACAAAGTCATAAAATCCAAAGTAAGTTTTTAAGCAATTGGGTTGAATTGAATTTTTATCTATAATGAAGTACTTGAACTTATTAGTGATGAGTATGTACATTATGTTAATGCCGAATGAGATGTTAGTTGGAAGATGAATTTAGTTGAATGTGAAGTATAAGTATATGTTAATCCTATAGCTATGTGCAAAATTGATTTCAAGAGATGAATTTTGGCCGAGTGTGAGGTATGTTGTATATCATTAGTATATTCGAATGTGAGGTTGTTATATAGATGTAATAAGTTAAATTATATATATAAGTGTTTATTGAAGTGAGTAACAGGTTCAAGTAAGGCACTAAGTGTGCAAATCTAAGTACCGAGCACTGTGTGTGCGAAATCGGTCATTTGGCACTAAGTGTGCGGAATATTAATGTAATGGCACTAAGTGTGCAATACATTACAAGTATTTGGCACTATGTGTGCGATATGTTCAGGTGACGACACTAAGTGTGCGATACATTACATGGCTTGGCACTGAGAGTGCGGGTTTGCGGATCCTCCAAGAATATCGGTTAGTGAAATGAATTAAACTAATTAAATGATCAAGTAAGTGATTTATGGTGGAGTAAATTAAGTATAAATTCGGTAGGTAATAGTTGTATATGATATCAAAGAAATGTGATGTATTTATTTGCTTATGAATTTGTTTTGAGTTGAGAAAATGGTTTATGGTTCAAAATGAACCTAATATTAAATGTTTGAGTATTCGATCTTAAGGATATGAATTTTGATTGTTTATGAATGGTGCTATGATCTATACCCAGGGTAATAAGTATTAGTGATGATTGAAATAATATTGATCTAATTAGTATATGATAAATTGTATACTTTTACAATTGCTTATAACTTACTAAGCTGTTAAAGCTTACTTGGTTCTTGGTTGTTTTCGTGTTTTAGATTTCTTTTGAGTGATCGTCACGCTCGGGGATCATCGTTGAAGCTCATCACACTATCGTCAATATTTTGGTACCCTTTTGAAAAAGAACTCTATGTCAATGGCATGTATAGGCTATGTCTCTTCTTTGAGTTTACTATGAGTATAAAGTGTATAATGCCATGCGAAAATGGCTAAATCTTGATATTATGGATACTTATGGAGTCGGTTATGATATTTGTTAATATGGAAGTAAATTACATGATGTATATATGTTTGTGGTTGGTGTTATGGCATGATAATGGTGTTATATATGTGATGTTTAATTAGTCAACTGTTTGATTCATATTAGAGATATGCCATATAGTGCATTATGAATGTTGTGAGGAGTAAATAGGTTATTAATTTAAGTGTTCATGAGATTAGATCATTGGGAATGTATTATCTTATACATATTCGGCTTTGATAGTTTCTTTAATAAAATGATTAAAACGTGCTCATGTACTCGGGTATGAGAGGTATTGTAACACCCCAAACCAGGTCTATGCGTTAAGACGAGATTTGGTTTGTCACACTGAACGAACATCCAAAATTTTTCTAATGATTTAAGTAAAACAGTAATGCAAAACCTTTAGAAATAAGGATTTAATAAAAACTAAGTACAATTATATATTAGTCAAAACCTTAACGTAGTTTTAGAAGAATTTGAAAGAATTTGAAAAGTAATTTAGGTGTCCAAAATTGTTATAAAACACAATATTTTTAAGAAAACTTTATAGATTTTAACATACGCCCATATTAAGAGTCTTAAAATAAAATTAAATCCATCCACACATAAAAAAAATCCATAAAAATATAATTAGAGGCCTTATTACAACATACCCAAAATAGTAAATAAAATAAGTAACTTAAATAGAGTTCATAGTTTATAAAACCCAAGCTCGTAGTATGGCCTCCACCATGTCATCCCCGGCCCAAGTCCACATCAATTTCCATTACCTGAGATGGATAATAAAACAGGTGAGTTACAAAGAACTCAGTGTGTAACTCACTTACCACCATTATTGGGCGGACCATCAAGGCATTAATTTGGGCTTGAGCCCAATTACAAATTTTAACAATATAAAATGAAATAACATATATAAAATGCATGTAAAATGAATTTCCCAACCAAGCCTAATTCCATCCGCTACACACCCCCGTACCAACCAGCACACCTGTGGGGATCAAGTCAACCCACCCCGCCAAACACACCAATCGTAGGCATTTAGCCTTTTTAAATAATATTGTAGTGCACTACCGAACTAGATTGTGACATAGTCACCGAACTAGAGGCATTAAGCCAAAATTTGTGGCAGAGCCACCGAACTAGATTCATGGCCACAGGCCTTACTTCTCTTCATCATGTATCCCATCCCATGCAATTATGTATGAATAACAAACTTTAATCATAAATAATTTATCAAGTGATCCATAATACAAATGAGTTTTTAATTAAACTTTTCATTTGGGTCCATTAAACAAAATAGTATTTAGCCCTTTTAGCAATCTAGCGAACTTAGGCCCAAATGTCGAACTAGAAGGTTTTTGGCCCATTTCGTGATCTAGCAGTCTTTTGACCCAATTTATCGATCTAGCAGTTTTTCGGCCCAATTTAACAATCTAGCAGTTTTTCGCCCAATTTAACAATCTAGCAGTTTTTCGACCCAATTTAACAATCTAGCAGTTTTTCGGCCCAATTTAACAATCTAACAGTTTTTCGACCCAATTTATCGATCTAGTAATTTTTTCGACTTTAACCGTTTTCATGCATTTACACAAAAGTGTTAATTATCACATAATTTTCGATTTTGCCATTTTTACGATTTATCATAATACTTACTGTTTAGTATCTAACCCGAAAGATAAGTGTGAAGTTACACACCTGGTTATGGTGAGAACTAGACTTTCCCGCTCGTCAACACCTATACATATCACGATAACTTATGATCATTATAATCTAATAATAAAACCGATCTAAACATAACGATCTATAATTTACCCTCGGATTTTTGAACTACTTCCACTTGCGGTTTCTCCCCGATTGATGGTTCATTAACCGAATCAAATCCACGAACAAATAATGGTTCGGGAGTACGAACTACTTCAAACAATTGATTCTCCTCGGATGAACGTCCACAACCCGGTGGGAAATCCCGGATTCTTGTCATATCCTTTGTTTATACTTAGGGGGATTAATGGTACCACCCTTCTTCCGAACACTAAACACCGCCCTTTTCTTCCCTATTTTGAATGTCTTAGAAGACAAAAGATCATTAACTATTCTAATATTATACCAAAACAATATGACCAAAAGTTTTTAAGAGTGAAATTTCCTTACCACAATAATCCTTGTCCCACAATACGAGAGTCGTCCAAACATTTCCTTAACACTTAAATCGATTCCAACTTTCTATGTTACTCACGAACACTTGATCCCCTATCTTCCGTTATCGCACTAAAATATAACGAATGGAAACGTTAATAGTATGAACTATTAACTAATCGTAACTAAAAAGAATTCTTACCTATTGACCACGATCGAAAAGAAAGGATTGAGAATGATGTTTGATGAAGGATTCGGCTATGTATAACCAAAGAAAAAGAGATAATGTTTCGGCTATGGGCACACTAGCATTCGGCCATGAGAGAGTTTAATGGAGAAAATTTGAGTGAAAAGAAATAAAAATAAGAGAAAAGATGGTGATGATGTTGTTTCGGTTTTCAAAGAGAAGAGAAGAAAAAGATGTGTTTAGGAGCTAGGTACATTCGGCAATGGTAAAAAGAAAAGAAAAAGAATGGCTTTTTGGTATAGGTGATTTCGGCACTAAAAGAAAAGGCATACAAAGAATACCAAAGTAATAGACAAAAGTGACCAAATGGTTAAAAAATTAAGGCTTACCAATGCTCAAATTCGGCTAAAGGAGAAGGATTGAGAAAAGGTTGCAAAACTTGCACAAAACTAAGAATGACCAAAAACAACTCCTAAACCTTACCAAGCTACAAGCATATTCGGCCAACCTCCCCCCTAGCCTCATTGCCGTCCAAATTCATTGGTCAAATGACCATGAATTTGTTTCCAAACTTTTCCTTGATATATGCCTTATGTCCCCATATCTTTCCAAACTTTCTTGATTCTATACCATAAGTTAACACTTTCCTTAATCCTTTGATATACTAACCAAAAATAACAAGGTCAACACTTACCATATATGTACTTGGCCGACACTTGCTATACATGTGCGAAAAATTAAAAATAAAATTCATCTAGATGCTAAACAAGGGATTCGAACCTTCTCCCTCATGCACTAACTCATGCGCCAACACCACTTTGCCATATACTCATCTTATGCTACTATTTAACACTTAATTCAACTTAAGTGTCAATGCCACTTGCTTCACTTCAATAAATTCTCAAACTAAAAATTATTCCATACCCGAATAATTCTATACTCTTCTTCCGAACTATAGTAGGCACAAAAAGAAATAAGAAAATTTTTCCTACATAATCTAAACACCAAAACATGCAATAATCGATACTCGAATTTTAGGGTGTTACAACTCTACCCTCCTAAAAAAAATTTCGTCCTCGAAATTTACCTGGTTGAAAAAGGTGAGAGTATTGTTGTCGAATTGCATCCTCAGGCTCCCACGTAGCTTCCTCCACTCCGTGGTTACGCCATAAAATTTTGACCAACGGCACGGTTTTCTTTCTTAGCACCTTAACATCTCGGTCTAAGATTTCCACCGGTTCCTCCTCAAAAGACAGTCGACTTCAACTCCACTTCTTCTACCGGTACTATGTGCGAAGGATCCGATCTATAGCGCCTCAAAGATGGAAACATGAAAAACATTATGAATTTGGCTCAACTCCGGAGGTAATTCGATCGATAGGCCACTGGACCAACACGCTTCACCACACGATATGGTCCAATGTATCTAGGACTCAATTTGCCCTTCTTCCCAAACCTAAAAATCTTCTTCCAAGGTGAGACCTTCAAGAACACTTGATCCCCACAAAGATACTCGATACTTCTACGCTTGGATCTGCATATGACCTTTGTCTATCTGAAGCTTCCTTTAACCGTGCTCGAATAGCTTTTACTTTTTCTTCCTTTTTCGAGATCACTCTGGACCTAACATCTGCTCGTTCACCCAATTCAGTCCAACAACTAGGAGAACGACACCTCACGACCATATAATGCCTCGTAGGGTGCCATCCGAATGCTAGATCGATAGCTATTGTTGTAAGCAAATTCTGCCAATGGTAGAAAATCCTCCCAACTACCTTTGAAGTCGATCACACATCCCCTTAACATGTCTTCCAGAATCTGAATTACTCTTTCTGATTGACCATCTGACTGAGGATGAAAAGCCGTACTGAAGTTTAGCTTTGTTCCCAAAGCTTCATGCAATGCTTTCCAAAACCGTGACGTAAACCTAGGATCCCTATCTGATATAATAGACGCAGGTATCCCATGCAACCTCACGATTTCGGATACGTACAGCTTAGCCAACTTCTGTAACGAGTAATCCGTACGAACTGGTAGAAAATGAGCAGTCTTCGTCAAACGATCAACAATTACCCAAACAGAGTTTTTCTTAGTAGGTGTTAAAGGTAACCCACTAACAAAATCCATTGTTATCCGCTCCCATTTCCAAAGAGGAATCTTTACCGATTGTAATAATCCTGACGGCAATTGATGTTCCGCCTTCACTTGGTGACAAGTTAAACATTTTCCCACAAATTCAGAAATCTCACGCTTCAACCCTGGCCACCAATATTGTTCACGAAGATCCCGATACATCTTATTTCCTCCGGGGTGAATAGCATAAGGGCTACTATGCGCCTCTCGAAGAATCATTTGTCTCAGATCTGAGTCCTTAGGCATACAGACTTTTCCACGAAAGCACAACACACCTTCCGTGTTTATACCAAAATCCTCTATTCCTCCATTTTCAACTTGTTGAAGTAAAGGTCCCAACTTTTCATCTAATATTTGCTTTTTCTTAATTTGCTCCAACCACAGAGGCTTCACCTGAAGTTCCGCTATCAAACTACCATCCTCGTACAAACTTAAATGGGCAAACATTGCTCTCAAATCAAATACCACCTTACGACTTAACGCTGCTCTGCTACCACATTAGCTTTTCCAGATGATACTCGATTGAGAAATCATAGTCCTTTAATGACTCCACCCATCTTCGTTGTCTCAAGTTTAATTCCTTCCGAGTAAGAAGATACTTAAGACTCTTGTGATCCGTATAGATGATAGACTTTTCACCGTAGAGGTAATGCCTCCAAATCTTTAGAGCAAACACTACTGCAGCTAACTCCAAGTCATGAGTAGGGTAGTTTACTTCGTGCGGTCTCAATCGACGAGAAGCATAAGCTACCACTTTCCCATTTTGCATCAATACGCAACCTAATCCCGTGATGCGACACATCACAATAAATCAGAAACTCCTTTCCACCTCAAGTTGAATCAATACCGGCGCTCACAAAATCTTCTTCAATTCATCGAAACTTTCTTGCTGTTTTTTCACCATAAAAACGGTACTCCCTTTCGCAAAAGCTTAGTTAGGGGTGCAGCAATCAATGAAAACCCCTCAACAAAGCGTCTATAGTAACCAGCCAATCCCAAGAAACTCCGGATTTCAGCTACTGACTTTGGTGGTTTCCAATCCAATACAGCCTCAATCTTCCGAGGATCCACTCTTATCCCTTCGGCTGATACCACATGACCCAAGAAAGTCACTTCCCTTAACCAGAATTCACATTTACTGAATTTGGCATACAGTTGATTATCTCGAAGTAACTGCAATACAATTCGCAAATGCGAGTCATGCTCTTCTTCATTCCTTGAATATACCAGAATGTCATCTATGAATACCACCACAAACCGGTCTAAATATTGTTGAAAGACCCGGTTCATCATATCCACAAATGCAGCTGGTGCATTGGTCAACCCAAACGGCATCACCAAAAACTCATAATGTCCATAACGAGTTCGGAAAGCCGTCTTGTGAATATCCGCTTCTTTCACCTTAAGCTGATGATAACCCGATCTCAAATCAATTTTGGAGAAAACTGAAGCTCTCTTCAATTGATCAAACAGGTCGTCAATTCTTGGCAGAGGGTACCTATTCTTGATCGTCAATTTATTTAATTGCCTGGTGTCAATACACATACGCATCGACCCATCTTTCTTCTTAACAAACAAAACCAGTGCTCCCCACGGAGACACACTCTCGGTCGAATAAAGCCTCGATCTAGCAATTCTTGAATTTGAGCTTTAAGCTCCGCCAACTCCTTCTGCCCATTCTATAAGGAGCAATGGACACCGGAGCCGCCTCGGAAAAAAGCTCAATACCAAATTCCACTTCCCGATCTGGAGGTACACCGGGAAGTTCTTCCAGAAATACATCTGGAAATTCCTTCACTGTCCTCACATCTTCCACTGACAACTCTTTGGCATCTAAAGCACTAATAAATGCTAAAAATGCTCCATACCCTTTTCGCACCAACTTTTCTGCCTTAAGTGCAGATACCACATTTGCCAAGTAATTCCTTCGCTCGCCTATCATAATTATCTCTTTATCCTCCACCGTCCTTATTGACATCCGCTTTTTAGCACAATCCAATTTCGCCCTGTGCTTAACCAACCAATCCATGCCCAAAATGATATCGAACTCGCCAAAAGGCAATTCCATCAAATTTGCCAAAAATATTTCTCCTTGAATTTCTAAGGGCACATCTCTAAACAATTTATTTACCAATACCGATTGTCCTAAAGGACTAATTACCTTCATCTCATTATCGGAAATTTCAGAGTCTAATTTCAAGTTTCCAGGTATGGTGCTAGCAACATACGAATGAGTAGAACCAATATCTATCAAAGCAATAACAGGTACATCAAAAATGAAGAACGTACCAGTTATCACATCAGGTGCATTGCCATCCTCACGGCGTCTAACTGCATATACCAATCCTGGCTGTCTTGCATCTGTGTTGCCTCTAGGACCATTTCCTCGACCCCGCACCCTTGACCACGTCCAGCCCCATTACCACCACGACCTGGTCCACGACCTCTCGGTGGTTGCTGAATTCCTCTTGCCGGTGGTGCATCAGTATTACGAGCTTCCTGAGTTGTATCCATTCGACGAGGGCAATTCCTATATTGATGATCCATCGACCCGCATTTATAGCAAGCACCCGTTTTCTTCCAAAGACTCTCCGTAATGCCTTTTCCCACAATCAGCACAATCTCGACTCTGATTCACAGTTACAGGTGTTCTTCCTTGAGCTGGTTCCTCGTTTCGAGGCCTCTTCGTAAACCTTTTTGAAGAACCTGAATACTTCATATCTCTCTTGCCTCTAGCTCGTTCCCGATTCTGACGTTCCGAGTTCTTAACCTCTTCGGCTATCTTGGCCTTTTCCACAAGCGTGGCAAAAGTTCTAACTTGTTGTGGGGCTATCAAACCCGCAATTCATCATTCAAGCCATCCTCAAAGCGTACACAACGCTCATGATCTGTTGCCACTATTGTTCGAGCATAGCGACTCAAGCGCAAAAACTCAGCTTCATATGCTGCCACTGTCTTATTCCCTTGGACCAGATTCAGAAATTCCTTCCTTCTGGCATCAACATAACTCGTTCCTACATATTTCCCTTGGAAGGAAACTTTAAAGAATTCCCAATTAACTAATGCAGCTTCAGTGCCTTCTCGCATAATGATAAGCCACCATTGGTATGCTTCGTCCCTTAACAAGGACACCGCTCCTTATTTTTGTTCCACAGTGCACTCAAGATCGTCCATAATTCGCTCCACTGCCTCAAGCCAATATTCAGCGACATTTGGAGCTACACCGAGACACCTCAAAAACCAAGCACCACTTGAATTCAATCGTTCCGATATCGACCCACGAGCCGTTGGCCCAGCCTAGCTAGCCAAATGACCCTTTCAAGGACTCACAAAGATTGCTCGCGTCACCGCATTATCTTCTTCCATATGATTATGTGATCCCGTCTCACTTTCGAGTGACGCAGGTGCATCCATTTCCGGCATATGATCCGGTGCTTCGGTTGCGCCTCTAACACCTCGTCCTCTACCACGGCCACGTCTACCGCGTCCACGACCACATCCTCTCGTGCTCATAACGACTAATTCGATTTAATCTGGTTAAGAGTTTTATGAATCAAAATACTATTTCAGTTGTTTATTAAAAATGTTTTATGATATGAAAGAGATAGAGTTGTTTTCGCAACCATATCCTATTGTCTCAATCTCTACGGTTTTCATCACCTAAAACTAGAAGTTCTAGAGTGTTTCTTATGATCATATCATAATAATAATAAACAACCAGTTTACAGATACTTACTTGACTTGGCGCGGGATGCTCATGGTGCCATTCTACCTTTAAATCAAAAAGTCTAGAAATTTAAATTATTTTTTAAACAAATTTCATTGTTGAACCCAAACCACAGCCGAGTATTGAAACTAGCTCTGATACTATTAAATGTAACACCCCAAACCAGGTCTATGCGTTAAGACGAGATTTGGTTTGTGACACTGAACGAACATCCAAAATTTTTCTAATGATATAAGTAAAACAGTAATGTAAAACCTTTAGAAATAAGGATTTAATAAAAACTAAGTACAATTATATATTAGTCAAAACCTTAACGTAGTTTTAGAAGAATTTGAAAGAATTTGAAAAGTAATTTAGGTGTCCAAAATTGTTATAAAACACAATATTTTTAAGAAAACTTTATAGATTTTAACATACGCCCATATTAAGAGTCTTAAAATAAAATTAAATCCATCCACACATAAAAAAAAATCCATAAAAATATAATTAGAGGCCTTATTACAACATACCCAAAATAGTAAATAAAATAAGTAACTTAAATAGAGTTCATAGTTTATAAAACCCAAGCTTGTAGTATGGGCTCCACCATGTCATCCCCGGCCCAAGTCCACATCAATTTCCATTACCTGAGATGGATAATAAAACAGGGTGAGTTACAAAGAACTCAGTGTGTAACTCACTTACCACCATTATTGGGCCAGACCATCAAGGCATTAATTTGGGCTTGAGCCCAATTACAAATTTTAACAATATAAAATGAAATAACATATATAAAATGCATGTAAAATGAATTTCCCAACCAAGCCTAATTCCATCCGCTACACACCCCCGTACCAACCAGCACACCTGTGGGGATCAAGTCAACCCACCCCGCCAAACACACCAATCGTAGGCATTTAGCCTTTTTAAATAATATTGTAGTGCACTACCGAACTAGATTGTGACATAGTCACAGAACTAGAGGCATTAAGCCAAAATTTGTGGCGAGCCACCGAACTAGATTCATGGCCACAGCCTTACTTCTCTTCATCATGTATCCCATCCCATGCAATTATGTATGAATAACAAACTTTAATCATAAATAATTTATCAAGTGATCCATAATACAAATGAGTTTTTAATTAAACTTTTCATTTGGGTCCATTAAACAAAATAGTATTTAGCCCTTTTAGCAATCTAGCGAACTTAGGCCCAAATGTCGAACTAGAAGGTTTTTGGCCCATTTCGTGATCTAGCAGTCTTTTGACCCAATTTATCGATCTAGCAGTTTTTCGGCCCAATTTAACAATCTAGCAGTTTTTCGCCCAATTTAACAATCTAGCAGTTTTTCGACCCAATTTAACAATCTAGCAATTTTTCGGCCCAATTTAACAATCTAACAGTTTTTCGGCCCAATTTATCGATCTAGTAATTTTTCCGACTTTAACTGTTTTCATGCATTTACACAAAAGTGTTAATTATCACATAATTTTCGATTTTGCCATTTTTACGATTTATCATAATACTTACTGTTTAGTATCTAACCCGAAAGATAAGTGTGAAGTTACACACCTGGTTATGGTGAGAACTAGACTTTCCCGCTCGTCAACACCTATACATATCACGATAACTTATGATCATTATAATCTAATAATAAAACCGATCTAAACATAACGATCTATAATTTACCCTCGGATTTTTGAACTACTTCCACTTGCGGTTTCTCCGCGATTGATGGTTCGTTAACCGAATCAAATCCACGAACAAATAATGGTTCGGGAGTACGAACTACTTCAAACAATTGATTCTCCTCGGATGAACGTCCACAACCCGGTGGGAAATCCCGGATTGCCGATACAGTCCTTTGTTTATACTTAGGGGGATTAATGGTACCACCCTTCTTCCGAACACTAAACACCGCCCTTTTCTTCCCTATTTTGAATGTCTTAGAAGACAAAAGATCATTAACTATTCTAATATTATACCAAAACAATATGACCAAAAGTTTTTAAGAGTGAAATTTCCTTACCACAATAATCCTTGTCCCACAATACGAGAGTCGTCCAAACGTTTCCTTAACACTTAAATCGATTCCAACTTTCTATGTTACTCACGAACACTTGATCCCCTATCTTCCGTTATCGCACTAAAATATAACGAATGGAAACGTTAATAGTATGAACTATTAACTAATCGTAACTAAAAAGAATTCTTACCTATTGACCACGATCGAAAAGAAAGGATTGAGAATGATGTTTGATGAAGGATTCTTGCTATGTATAACCAAAGAAAAAGAGATAATGTTTCTGGCTATGGGCACACTAGCATTCGCCATGAGAGAGTTTAATGGAGAAAATTTGAGTGAAAAGAAATAAAAATAAGAGAAAAGATGGTGATGATGTTGTTTCGGTTTTCAAAGAGAAGAGAAGAAAAAGATGTGTTTAGGAGCTAGGTACATTCGGCAATGGTAAAAGAAAAGAAAAAGAATGGCTTTCTGGTATAGGTGATTTCGGCACTAAAAGAAAAGGCATACAAAGAATACCAAAATAATAGACAAAAGTGACCAAATGGTTAAAAAAATTAAGGCTTACCAATGCTCAAATTCGGCTAAAAGGAGAAGGGTTGAGAAAAGGTTGCAAAACTTGCACAAAACTAAGAATGACCAAAAACAACTCCTAAACCTTACTAAGCTACAAGCATATTCGGCCAACCTCCCCCCTAGCCTCATTGCCGTCCAAATTCATTGGTCAAATGACCATGAATTTGTTTCCAAAACTTTTCCTTGATATATGCCTTATGTCCCCATATCTTTCCAAACTTTCTTGATTCTATACCATAAGTTAACACTTTCCTTAATCCTTTGATATACTAACCAAAAATAACAAGGTCAACACTTACCATATATGTACTTGGCCGACACTTGCTATACATGTGCAGAAAAATTAAAAATAAAATTCATCTAGATGCTAAACAAGGGATTCGAACCTTCTCCCTCATGCACTAACTCACGCGCCAACACCACTTTGCCATATACTCATCTTATGCTACTATTTAACACTTAATTCAACTTAAGTGTCAATGCCACTTGCTTCACTTCAATAAATTCTCAAACTAAAAATTATTCCATACCCGAATAATTCTATACTCTTCTTCCGAACTATAGTAGGCACAAAAAAGAAATAAGAAAATTTTTCCTACATAATCTAAACACCAAAACATGCAATAATTGATACTCGAATTTTAGGGTGTTACAACTCTACTCTTCTAAAAAAAATTTCGTCCTCGAAATTTACCTGGTTGAAAAAGGTGAGGGTATTGTTGTCGAATTGCATCCTCAGGCTCCCACGTAGCTTCCTCCACTCCGTGGTTACGCCATAAAATTTTGACCAACGGCACGGTTTTCTTTCTTAGCACCTTAACATCTCGGTCTAAGATTTCCACTGGTTCCTCCTCAAAAGACAGGTCTGACTTCAACTCCACTTCTTCTACCGGTACTATGTGCGAAGGATCCGATCTATAGCGCCTCAGCATGGAAACATGAAAAACATTATGAATTTGGCTCAACTCCGAGGTAATTCGATCCGATAGGCCACCGACCAACACGCTTCACCACACGATATGGTCCAATGTATCTAGGACTCAATTTACCCTTCTTCCCAAACCTAAAAATCTTCTTCCAAGGTGAGACCTTCAAGAACACTTGATCCCCACAAAGATACTCGATACTTCTACGCTTGGATCTGCATACGACCTTTGTCTATCTCAAGCTTCCTTTAACCGTGCTCGAATAGCTTTTACTTTTTCTTCCGCTTCGAGATCACCTGACCTAACATCTGTCGTTCGCCCAATTCAGTCCAACAACTAGAGAACGACACCTCACGACCATATAATGCCTCGTAGGGTGCCATCCAATGCTAGATCGATAGCTATTGTTGTAAGCAAATTCGCCAATGGTAGAAAATCCTCCCAACTACCTTTGAAGTCGATCACACATCCCCTTAACATGTCTTCCGAATCTGAATTACTCTTTCTGATTGACCATCTGCCTGAGGATGAAAAGCCGTACTGAAGTTTAGCTTTGTTCCCAAAGCTTCATGCAATGCTTTCCAAAACCGTGACGTAAACCTATGATCCCTATCTCGATATAATAGACGCAGTATCCCATGCAACCTCACGATTTCGGATATGCATGCCTTAGCCAACTTCGTAACGAGTAATGCAGCGGAACCGGTAGAAAATGAGCAGTCTTCGTCAAACGATCAACAATTACCCAAACAGAGTTTTTCTTAGTAGGTGTTAAAGGTAACCCACTAACAAAATCCATTGTTATCCGCTCTCATTTCCAAAGAGGAATCTTTACCGGTTGTAATAATCCTGACGGCAATTGATGTTCCGCCTTCACTTGGTGACAAGTTAAACATTTTCCCACAAATTCAGAAATCTCACGCTTCAACCCTGGCCACCAATATTGTTCACGAAGATCCCGATACATCTTATTTCCTCCGGGGTGCATAGCATAAGGGCTACTATGCACCTCTCGAAGAATCATTTGTCTCAGATCTGAGTCCTTAGGCATACAGACTTTTCCACGAAAGCACAACACACCTTCCGTGTTTATACCAAAATCCTCTATTCCTCCATTTTCAACTTGTTGAAGTAAAGGTCCCAACTTTTCATCTAATATTTGCTTTTTCTTAATTTGCTCCAACCACAGAGGCTTCACCTGAAGTTCCGCTATCAAACTACCATCCTCGTACAAACTTAAATGGGCAAACATTGCTCTCAAATCAAATACCACCTTACGACTTAACGCTGTCACTACCACATTAGCTTTTCCATGATGATACTCGATTGAGAAATCATAGTCCTTTAACACTCCACCCATCTTCGTTGTCTCAAGTTTAATTCCTTCCGAGTAAGAAGATACTTAAGACTCTTGTGATCCGTATAGATGATAGACTTTTCACCGTAGAGGTAATGCCTCCAAATCTTTAGAGCAAACACTACTGCAGCTAACTCCAAGTCATGAGTAGGGTAGTTTACTTCGTGATGTCTCAACTGACGAGAAGCATAAGCTACCACTTTCCCATTTTGCATCAATACGCAACCTAATCCCGTATGTGACGCATCACAATAAATCAGAAACTCCTTTCCACCTCAAAGTTGAATCAATATCGGGCGCTTTCCGTCAAAATCTTCTTCAATTCATCAAACTTTCTTGCTATTTTTCACCATAAAAACGGTACTCCTTTTCGCAAAAGCTTAGTTAGGGGTGCAAAGAATCAACGAAAACCCTCAACAAAGCGTCCTATAGTAACCAGCCAATCCCAAGAAACTCCGGTTTCACCATCGACTTTGGTGGTTTCCAATCCAATACAGCCTCAATCTTCCGAGGATCCACTCTTATCCCTTCGGCTGATACCACATGACCCAAGAAAGTCACTTCCCTTAACCAGAATTCACATTTACTGAATTTGGCATACAATTGATTATCTCGAAGTAACTGCAATACAATTCGCAAATGCGAGTCATGCTCTTCTTCATTCCTTGAATATACCAGAATGTCATCTATGAATACCATCACAAACCGGTCTAAATATTGTTGAAAGACCCGGTTCATCATATCCATGAATGCAGCTGGTGCATTGGTCAACCCAAACGGCATCACCAAAAACTCATAATGTCCATAACGAGTTCGGAAAGCCGTCTTGTGAATATCCGCTTCTTTCACCTTAAGCTGATGATAACCCGATCTCAAATCAATTTTGGAGAAAACTGAAGCTCTCTTCAATTGATCAAACAGGTCGTCAATTCTTGGCAGAGGGTACCTGTTCTTGATCGTCAATTTATTTAATTGCCTATAGTCAATACACATACGCATCGACCCATCTTTCTTCTTAACAAACAAAACCATTGCTCCCCACGAGACACACTCTCGATCGAATAAAGCCTCGATCTAGCAATTCTTGAATTTGAGCTTTAAGGTCCGCCAACTCATTCGGTGCCATTCTATAAGGAGCAATGGACACCGGAGCCGCTCGTGCAAAAGCTCAATACCAAATTCCACTTCCCGATCCGAGGTACACCGGAAGTTCTTCCGAAATACATCCGGAAATTCCTTCACTGCCCTCACATCTTCCACTCGACAACTCTTTGGCATCTAAAGCACTAATAAATGCTAAAAATGCTCCATACCCTTTTCGCACCAACTTTTCTCGCTTTAAGTGCGGATACCACATTTGCCAAGTAATTCCTTCGCTCGCCTATCATAATTATCTCTTTATCCTCCACCGCCCTTATTGACATCCGCTTTTCAAAGACAATCCAATTTCGCCTTGTGCTTAACCAACCAATCCATGCCCAAAATGATATCGAACTCGCCAAAAGGCAATTCCATCAAATTTGCCAAAAATATTTCTCCTTGAATTTCTAAGGGCACATCTCTAAACAATTTATTTACTAATACCGATTGTCCTAAAGGACTAATTACCTTCATCTCATTATCGAAAATTTCGAGTCTAATTTCAAGTTTCCGGTATGGTGCTAGCAACATACGAATGAGTAGAACCAATATCTATCAAAGCAATAACAGTACATCAAAATGAAGAACGTATCGCTTATCACATCAGTGCATTGCCATCCTCACGGCGTCTAACCGCATATACCAATCCTGGCCGTCTTGCATCCGTGTTGCCTCTAGGACCATTTCCTCGACCACGCACCTTGACCACGCCCAAATTTCATTACCACCATGACCTGTCCACGACCTCTCGGTGGTTGCTTTGAATTCCTCTTGTCGGTGGTGCATCAAGATTACGAGCTTCCCGAGTTGTATCCATTCGACGAGGGCAATTCCTATATTGATGATCCATCGACCCGCATTTATAGCAAGCACCCGTTTTCTTCCAAAGACTCTCCGTAATGCCTTTTCCCACAATCAAAGACAATCTCGACTGATTCACAACTACAGTGTTCTTCCTTGAGCTGGTTCCTCGCTCCGAGGCCTCTTCAGTAAACCTTTTGAAGAACCCGAATACTTCATATCTCTCTTGCCTCTAGCTCGCTCCCGATTCTCGACGCTCCGAGTTCTTAACCTCTTCGGCTATCTTGGCCTTTTCCACAAGCGTGGCAAAAGTTCTAACTTGTTGTGGGGCTATCAAAACCCGCAATTCATCATTCAAGCCATCCTCAAAGCGTACTACACAACGCTCATGATCTGCTGCCACTATTGTTCGAGCATAGCGACTCAAGCGCAAAACTCGACTTCATATGTCGCCACCGCCTTATTCCCTTGGACCAGATTCGAAATTCCTTCCTTCGGCATCAACATAACTCGTTCCTACATATTTCCCTTGGAAGGAAACTTTAAAGAATTCCCAATTAACTAATGCAACTTGATGCCTTCTCTCGGCAAGAAGCCACCATTGGTATGCTTCGTCCCCTAACAAGGACACCGCTCTCCTTATTTTTGTTCCACGGTGCACTCAAGATCGCCCATAATTCGCTCCACGCCTCAAGCCAATATTCAGCGACATTTGGAGCTACACCGAGACACCTCTCAAAACCTCAAGACCACTTGATTTCAATCGTTCGATATTGACCCACGAGTGTTGGCTGCGCCTAGCTCCAAATGACCCTTTCAAGGACTCGCAGCATTGCTCGCGTCACCGCATTATCTTCTTCCATATGATTATGTGATCCCGTCTCACTTTCGAGTGACGCAGTGCATCCATTTCCGGCATATAATTCGGTGCTTCGGCCATGCCTCTAACACCTCGTCCTCTACCACGGCCACGTCTACCGCGTCCACGACCACGTCCTCTCGTGCTCATAATGACTAATTCGATTTAATCTGGTTAAGAGTTTTATGAATCAAAATACTATTTTAGTTGTTTATTAACAATGTTTTATGATATGAAAGAGATAGAGTTGTTTTCGCAACCATATCCTATTGTCTCAATCTCTACGGTTTTCATCACCTAAAACTAGAAGTTCTAGAGTGTTTCTTATGATCATATCATAATAATAATAAACAACCAGTTTACAGATACTTACTTGACTTGGCGCGGGATGCTCATGGTGCCATTCTACCTTTAAATCAAAAAGTCTAGAAATTTAAATTATTTTTCAAACAAATTTTATTGTTGAACCCAAACCACAGCCGAGTATTGAAACTAGCTCTGATACCATTAAATGTAACACCCCAAACCAGGTCTATGCGTTAAGACGAGATTTGGTTTGTCACACTGAACGAACATCCAAAATTTTTCTAATGATTTAAGTAAAACAGTAATGCAAAACCTTTAGAAATAAGGATTTAATAAAAACTAAGTACAATTATATATTAGTCAAAACCTTAACGTAGTTTTAGAAGAATTTGAAAGAATTTGAAAAGTAATTTAGGTGTCCAAAATTGTTATAAAACACAATATTTTTAAGAAAACTTTATAGATTTTAACATACGCCCATATTAAGAGTCTTAAAATAAAATTAAATCCATCCACACATAAAAAAAAATCCATAAAAATATAATTAGAGGCCTTATTACAACATACCCAAAATAGTAAATAAAATAAGTAACTTAAATAGAGTTCATAGTTTATAAAACCCAAGCTCGTAGTATGGCCTCCACCATGTCATCCCCGCCCCAAGTCCGATCAATTTTCATTACAGAGATGGATAATAAAACGGGGTGAGTTACAAAGAACTCAGTGTGTAACTCACTTACCACCATTATTGGGCCAGACCATCAAGGCATTAATTTGGGCTTGAGCCCAATTACAAATTTTAACAATATAAAATGAAATAACATATATAAAATGCATGTAAAATGAATTTCCCAACCAAGCCTAATTCCATCCGCTACACACCCCCGTACCAACCAGCACACCTGTGGGGATCAAGTCAACCCACCCCGCCAAACACACCAATCGTAGGCATTTAGCCTTTTAAATAATATTGTAGTGCACTACCGAACTAGATTGTGACATAGTCACCGAACTAGAGGCATTAAGCCAAAATTTGTGGCAGAGCCACCGAACTAGATTCATGGCCACAGGCCTTACTTCTCTTCATCATGTATCCCATCCCATGCAATTATGTATGAATAACAAACTTTAATCATAAATAATTTATCAAGTGATCCATAATACAAATGAGTTTTTAATTAAACTTTTCATTTGGGTCCATTAAACAAAATAGTATTTAGCCCTTTTAGCAATCTAGCGAACTTAGGCCCAAATGTCGAACTAGAAGGTTTTTGGCCCATTTCGCGATCTAGCGCCTTTTTGACCCAATTTATCGATCTAGCGCTTTTTCTACCAATTTAACAATCTAGCGTTTTTCGCCCAATTTAACAATCTAGCAGTTTTTCGACCCAATTTAACAATCTAGCAGTTTTTCGGCCCAATTTAACAATCTAACAGTTTTTCGGCCCAATTTATCGATCTAGTAATTTTTCCGACTTTAACCGTTTTCATGCATTTACACAAAAGTGTTAATTATCACATAATTTTTGATTTTGCCATTTTTACAATTTATCATAATACTTACCGCTTAGTATCTAACCCAAAGATAAGTGTGAAGTTACACACCGGTTATGGTGAGAACTAGACTTTCCCGCTCACAACACCTATACATATCACGATAACTTATGATCATTATAATCTAATAATAAAACCGATCTAAACATAACGATCTATAATTTACCCTCGGATTTTTGAACTACTTCCACTTGCGGTTTCTCCCCGATTGATGGTTCGTTAACCGAATCAAATCCACGAACAAATAATGGTTCGAGTACGAACTACTTCAAACAATTGATTCTCCTCGGATGAACGTCCACAACCCGGTGGGAAATCCTGGATTGCGATATGATCCTTTGTTTATACTTAGGGGATTAATGGTACCACCCTTCTTCCGAACACTAAACACCGCCCTTTTCTTCCCTATTTTGAATGTCTTAGAAGACAAAAGATCATTAACTATTCTAATATTATACCAGAACAATATGACCAAAAGTTTTTAAGAGTGAAATTTCCTTACCACAATAATCATTGTCCCACAATACGAGAGTTGTCCAAACATTTCCTTAACACTTAAATCGATTCCAACTTTCTATGTTACTCACGAACACTTGATCCCCTATCTTCCGTTATCGCACTAAAATATAACGAATGGAAACGTTAATAGTATGAACTATTAACTAATCGTAACTAAAAAGAATTCTTACCTATTGACCACGATCGAAAGAAAGGATTGAGAATGATGTTTGATGAAGGATTCGGCTATGTATAACCAAAGAAAAAGAGATAATGTTTCAACTATGGGCACACTAGCATTCGGCCATGAGAGAGTTTAATGGAGAAAATTTGAGTGAAAAGAAATAAAAATAAGAGAAAAGATGGTGATGATGTTGTTTCAGTTTTCAAAGAAGAGAAGAAAAAGATGTGTTTAGGAGCTAGGTACATTCGGCAATGGTAAAAGAAAAGAAAAGAATGGCTTTTTGGTATAGGTGATTTCGGCACTAAAAGAAAAGGCATACAAAGAATACCAAAGTAATAGACAAAAGTGACCAAATGGTTAAAAAAATTAAGGCTTACCAATGCTCAAATTCGGCTAAAGGAGAAGGGTTGAGAAAAGGTTGCAAAACTTGCACAAAACTAAGAATGACCAAAAACAACTCCTAAACCTTACCAAGCTACAAGCATATTCGGCCAACCTCCCCCCTAGCCTCATTGCCGTCCAAATTCATTGGTCAAATGACCATGAATTTGTTTCCAAAACTTTTCCTTGATATATGCCTTATGTCCCCATATCTTTCCAAACTTTCTTGATTTTATACCATAAGTTAACACTTTCCTTAATCCTTTGATATACTAACCAAAAATAACAAGGTCAACACTTACCATATATGTACTTGGCCGACACTTGCTATACATGTGCAGAAAAATTAAAAATAAAATTCATCTAGATGCTAAACAAGGGATTCGAACCGTCTCCCTCATGCACTAACTCATGCGCCAACACCACTTTGCCATATACTCATCTTATGCTACTATTTAACACTTAATTCAACTTAAGTGTCAATGCCACTTGCTTCACTTCAATAAATTCTCAAACTAAAAATTATTCCATACCCGAATAATTCTATACTCTTCTTCCGAACTATAGTAGGCACAAAAAAGAAATAAGAAAATTTTTCCTACATAATCTAAACACCAAAACATGCAATAATCGATACTCGAATTTTAGGGTGTTACAGGTATACAAATGATTGGGTAAATATTTTAATTAGTTACTTACATGTTTTAGGTCATTCGTAAGATATAATTGACTATGTTTGTAACACCCCAAACTCGGACAAGACACCACGACCGAATCTGGTATGTTACGGGGAAAACGTCTTTGAGTGATCAGATTTTTTTTCGTTTAAAAGCGGGGTGAAAACATAGTGAATCTGAGGAAAATTTGAGTAGGCTTGTTTGATTAGATTTTGAAAACTTATCCAAAGTATATAGTTAAAATGAGTTGATTTCATTTAGCATATCCAATAGTTTCTTAGTGCTATTTTGAAACATTTTTGACTTAGTAGAATATCGAGTTTGGTTTGAAGCTCATTTGAGTTTACTTTATAGCAAAGCATAGTGAGATACCCGATGGTATAGTTTAAAACACATTGCGTTATAGTTTTGAAAACATTATCTTACCAAATTTTTAGTAAAATTTTATACCAAGTTATTTGTTAAGCAGTTGAGAATCTAATTAAAGCATAACCATCAAAAACATAATTTAAAGGCCTTTTACAAATCCAAATTAAAACCCAAATAAAAGTAATTAAACTAAAGTACCCAAATGATAGAGTTTGAGTAAAACTTTATTAAGCATGGCATGAGCACCCCGAGTCCATCCTGCCCATGTCCGCGTCTACGAGTCACCCGAAATGTCAAAGGAGAGGGTGAGTCGAATGACTCAATGCATAAATCCCGCCTCCCGATGAAACAACATGCTAGCACACATCATACTTAGCAACATAATTAATGCAACCCCAATCCTAACCATCCGTATCTCCTTTCCTACCCCGTGGTACCAAACCACCGGTGGTGCCAAACCACCGGTGACATATAGTCACAATGTGTTACCAAAACACTGGTGTCCCAAAGACACAATGTGCTACCAAAGCACTCGTGACCATAGTCACGATAATCGAATGATGGGGCCAACCCATCGTGTGATACCCAATCACTAGCGATTTATCCCATATCTCAAAGTGGGGCCAACCCACGGTGGTGTTAAACCATAGGGACGAGTCGCAATGAGGTGCCCAACCTCTAGTGTCCCAAAGACACAAATGTGCTACCAAAGCACTGGTGACCGTAGTCACGATAATCGAATGATGGGGCCAACCCATCGTGTGATACCCAATCACTAGCGAGCGATCCCATATCTCAAAGTGGGGCCAACCCACGGTGGTGTTAACCACGTGGACAAGTCGCAATGAGGTGCCCAACCTCCGTGTCCCAAAGACACAAATGTGGTACCAAACCACTTTGGTGACCCAAAGTCACAAAGTGTGTTACCAAAACACTGGTGCTCACAAAGACAAAATATCACTGCTCCCTCTACTCATATCACCCATCAACATACCATACTCATGTAATCATGCATATCATACAAATCATGCATATCATGCTAATATGTTTGACTCATGCCCCATATCACATACATACATAGTCATGATACCATATAGATCATCAGTAAACTTGTAAAAATACTGACTTACCCGAGTCCAAGATCATACCCAAAAGGGGATCATATCAATCCATCAAACTGCCATGATTTTAATAGGCAACCGGTTTAATAATAATATCACTAAGTATGGGTGTGTTAGTTACACACCTGGTAATTACGAGTCTAAAGATCCCAACGAAACGATCTAAATCCCTCGAGTATCAAGCTCCTATAACAATCGGCCAACATAGGGGTTAGTACACAAAAACCATTCGGCCAAAGGCTTTATACCAAGAGAAGTCATCTCAAACCCTTACCTTCACTTCTTAACTTGGTTTCCAACCAACCCCGAACCTCAATGGTCCTTCTAAGACAATCGGCCACCACCTTGAAAAGAATAACAGCTTAATTCTTTATCATTCACGATTTAATCGAAACCAGACGATTAAACTAACAATAACCAATCACTTACCCCTTACTAATCAATTGATGAAGAAAACGGCTCCTCTTGCTTGCTTCCACAATCCAATGATCCTATAACGAAGAGAATAGAAACACGAGATTAACACCTAATATTCGCCAAGAAGAACCACTAGGAGAAGGAAAAGATTCGGCTAACACCTTAGCAAAGAGGGGAAAGAAGTTTCGCTTTCACACCAAGGAAGAGAACTCAAGAGAAAAGTGGGGGAAACAAGGGGTTGATATTCGGCTAATTAACAAAAAGGAACAAAGAAAAGAAAAGTGCTTTCGGTTGGAAAGAGGAAGCAATGGAGAAAGGTATTTTGGAGAATGGGGTTTCGGCTATCAAGGTTTCAAAACAAAGAAAAGAGTATGGAGAGAAGAGAGTTATAATTTCGGCTTACTCCAATGAAGAAGGAAGAAGATGTGGAAGGGACATTCGGCCACAAGCTCAAATTCAAGAAAACAAAGCAACTTTTCTAAGAACTAAAGGGGTTTGATGTTTTGGTTTCAAGAAGTGTAGAAGATGAGAGAAATTCTTTAGAAAGAATCGGCTTACCCTTTGATAAAAAGAATGAACTTCCTTTTACCCAATATGACCTGAAAATGCACCAAATGAAAAGTGCATTTCGCACACTCTTTCCCCCACACTAAGCCGTCACTCCCCTCCAACTCCCCTAAATTCGGCCAAATCCCCACAACACTCCACTCCACACATTCAAACAAGCATGACCAAGTCTTCCTCCTAAACTCACTCTCCTCCCACCATTTGAACGGTTTGACCAAGTCCAAAGAAGAATTTGAATTGTCTTCTACTTCCTCCTCCCATGCCGTCCAAAATGGGAACCAAAATGGGGACTTTGCAGCTCGAACACTAGACCTCCACCCCATGCATTTGACGCCACACCTAGCTCCCAAGTAACGCATGCTTGCCACTTTGCCACCTCACCTTTTGTTCAACAAAACCCCAAATAAAACTCTTCTACCCCAGCCTTCCTCGCCTCCTCTCCTATAAAGCCTAAAAACAAAAATTCTCCTACCTACTCGTGCACACTCCTAACCTACAATTAAGCCCCAAACTACACAAACAAAGAACACAAAGACACTTAACACATGCAATAACATGCAACAACAAAATAGCCCCTAACCCGGATATTACGCTTTTACCCCTAAAAAAATAATTTCGGCCTCAAATTACCCGATCGTAAGAGTTGCGGTATTGCTTTGTCTCATCATATCCTCTGATTCCCACGTAGCTTCTTCTACGCCATGATTCCGCCAAAGTACCTTAACCAAAGGCACAGGACTTCTTACGCAGTAACCTTCACATCTCGATCAAGAATCGCATGTGTTCCTCCTCCATGGTCAAATCGATTTACCTCGATCTCTTCTCTCGCTACCACGCATGACGGATCCAACGATACCTCCAAGCATCAAACGTGAAAAACGCCGTGAATCGACTAAGCTCACGGCAACTCAAGCCGATACGCTGGTCCAACTCGCCTCGTAACCTTATACGCCCAATGAACCTCGGACTTAGCTTGCCTTTCTTCCCGAATCTCAACACCTTTTTCCAAGGTGAGACCTTCAGAAAAACTCGATCCCCACAAATAACTCTATATCTCTTCGCTTAAGATCGGCATAAGACTTCGCCGGTCCAAGCTTCCTTCAATCTAGACCGAATCAACTTAACCTTGTCTTCGGTCTCAAAGAACCAACTCGGGTCCCAACAACCGACATTCACCTAACTCCGCCCAACACGTAGGTGAGCGACATTTCCTACCATACAACGCCTCATACGGTGCCATTTTGATGCTCGCTTGATAGCCGTTGTTGTAGGCAAACTCGCCAATGGTAGAAACTCCTCCCAACTACCTCTGAAATCCAGACACAACCTCTCAAAGATATCTTCCAAGATCTGAATGACCCTTTACGATTGACCGTCGATCATGGGTGAAAAGCCGTCTTAAATCCAAACGAGTACCCGAGCTTGATGCAATGCTTTCCGTAACCTTGACGTAAACCTAGGATCCCTATCCAAATTATCGAAACCGCACACCGTGCAACCTCACAATCTCGACACATACAGCCGCTTAGCTTCAAGTGAGTAGTCAACCTCACCGAATAAAGTGAGTTGATTTAGTCGACGATCCACCACTACCCAAATCGAATCCTTCTTGCTTGGCGTAAGCGGTAACCCACCGACGAAATCCATGGTTATCCTTCCCACTTCCATCGAGGAATCTTCACAGTCAAGCAAACTCGACGGCAAATCGATGTTCAAATTTCTTGACTACGACAAGTCGACACTTCCCAACAAACTCTGTCACCTCTTTCTTCAAGCCAAAGCACCAAAATCGCTTCTCTAAGATCCCTATACATCTTGCTACCTCCAGGATGCATAGCATAAGGACTGCGCATGTATGTGCGCCTGAAGAATCTTCTCGCCTCACCAACATCTTTAGGCATACAAGCCTTACCTTGGAAACACAGAACCCCATCACTGGACAAGTCAGAACCCTCCAAACCACCATCCTCAAGACTTGCAACCTTCGCGCACTCGTAACCTCATCCAATAATCGCTTTCTCTCGACCGCTCAACCTGTAGGCTTAACTTGCAACTCGCTGCAATACTCCCATCGCCATACAAACTCAAGTGGGCAAACAATGCTCTTAAGTCCGAAACAACCTTGCGGCTCAACGCGTCGACCACCACGTTAGCCTTGCCCGGATGATACTCAATCGAATAATCGTAATCTTTCAAAGAACTCAACCCATCTCATACGCCTCAAATTCAAATCCTTCCGAGTCGCAGATACTTTAGACTCTTGTGATCCGTGGTAGACTATCGATCTTTCCCCGCATAAGTAGTGCCTCCAAATCTTTAAAGCGAAGACCACAAATAGCTAGCTCCAAGTCATGCGTCGGATAGTTGATCTCATGTGGCCTCACCGCCGAGAAGCGTAAGCCACAACCTTACCTTCTTGCATCAAAGACACAACCTAAGCCCGTATGTGATGCGTCGCAAAAGATCAGAATTCCTTACCACCTCAAAGTGAATTAGAACCGAGCCTCACCAAAATCTTCTTTAACTTATCGAAGCTTTCCTGCTTTGCTTTCTCGACCCATACAAACGGAACTTCTTTCCTCAAAGAACTTGGTCATCGGCACGCTATCAACGAGAAACCCTCAACAAACCTTCTGTAGAGTATCCGGCCAAACCTGAAAAAACTCGAATCTCACCCACCGACCTAGGCGGCTTCCAATCCAAAATCGCCTCAATCTTACGAGGATCTACTCAATCCCTCACCACACACTACATGACCCAAGAAAGTCACTTCCCTAAGCCGTAACTCACACTTACCGAACTTAGCATAGAGCCGCTTTTCCTCAAAATCGCAACACCACTCGCAAATGCTTATCATGCTCTCCTTCGTCCTTGAGTACACTAAGATGTCGTCTATGAAAACCACGACGAATCGATCCAGATCATCAATTTGAAACACCCTATTCATCATATCCATAATGCTGCCGGTGCGTTAGTCAACCCGAACGGCATTACTGTAAATTCGTAGTGCCCATACCGAGTCCGAAACGCTGCTTTATGGATATCCGCCTCCTTAACTCTTAATCGGTGATACCTGCACCTCAAGTCGATCTTCGAAAATACCGCAGCACCTTTCACCGATCAAACAAGTCATCTATCCGTGGGCAACGGATACTTGTTTTTAATCGTCGCCTTGTTCAATCGGGCGTGTAGTCTATACACATCCGCATCGTGCCATCTTTCTTCTTAACAAAAATACCGCAAGTACGCGCTACCTACGCGAAAACACTAGGCCTAATAAAACCTCGATCCAATAACTCCCGGATCTCGAGCCTTAAGCTCCACCAATTCCTTTGGCGCCATCCTATACGGAGCAATAGACACCGCGCAGCCTGTGTAATAGATCTATTCCGAACTCTACCTCGCGATTCGTGGCAAACCCGAAGCTCCTCAGAAACACATCAAGAAATTCTTTAACAAGACGGACCTTCTCTACAAAGCACTCCCTAGCCTCCAACGCATACACATGAACTACATACGCTTCACACCTCTTCCCGACCATCTTCTCGCCTTGAGCAGATACCACATTTGATAAGTAATCCCTCCTATTACCTATCATAACCACCTCATCACCCTCACCCGCCTTAAGAACCATGCGCTTGGTCGCGCAATCCAACCTCGCCCGGTACTTGACCAACCAATCCATCCTAAGAATCGATCGAACTCCCCAAACGGCGCTTCCATCGGATCGGCAGAAAGAAACACTACCCCTTGGAGTTCTAGGGGTACCTCTCTAAACAGTTTATCTACTACTACAGAGTGACCTAGAGGGCTAATCACAGTCATCTGCCTAGAGGATATCTCAGAGTCTAAATCCATGGTCTCTACTATACTACTGGCAACATAAGAGTGCGTTGAACCCACATCAATCAAAGCAGTATAAGGAGAACCAAAAATCAGAAACGTACCGGTTATGACGTCCGGTGCGTCGCCCTCCTCTCGGCGCCTCGCCGCATACACTAATCCAGGTTGTCTAGCATCAGAACTACCCGCACCTCGCCCGATGCTCCACGCGCCCGACTCGTAACTCCATTACCGCCTCTGCCATTACCACGGCCTCTGCGGTGGCGGTCCATTACCTCTCGAATCGACACGGCCCCGCCTCTCGATCGAATCCTAGCCAACCTACGCGGACAATCCTCACACGATGCTCCAGAGAACCACACTGGCAACCTTTTCCTCCACCCAAAGAACCACCCCAATGAGATTTTCCACATTGATCACATCACGGCGGTCCTCGCCTAGCAAAGAATAAACCTAGCAGGTGATTCGCCCACTCGGTCTAGCTCTCTTCTCATGGATTGCCCGACGATCCGTAAGACCCAAAGCTCCTCTTATGCCTATTTCTCGCCCATGCCTGTCTCACCGACTCCTAACACCCTCGGCTACCTTAGCCTTCTCAACTAAGACAAGAAACTCGCGCCCTGCCGAGGAGCAATCGGTAGCCTCAAGTCGCCTCGCAGACCATCCTCGAAACGAACACACCTCTCATGCTCAAGGCCACAATGCCCTCGGCATACCTACTCACCAGAACTCACCAGACTCAAGAATGATTTACTCCCCGAACAAGCCTCGTAAAAGCCTTTCACTGGGAGTCAATATAACTAGCTCCAATGTACTTCTTTGATACGCACTGAAATATTCCCATGTCGATCCTCCGCCACACATCGTCTCCGAACCGTGAGCCACCACCGATATGACTCATCCCGAAGAAGCGATACGATGCCCTTCACCTTCTCTTCACCGTTAAGTCCAGATCGCCCATGATCCGCTCACTGCTTGCCTCCACCAATATTCAGCAGTCTTTGGAGCAACACCGAAACACTCGGAAGAATTCGCCCCATTGGCCCGAAGTCGCCAGAACAGATTTCCTAACTCCGCACCACCACCTACACCAGCTACTCTTTCCAACACTCGCAAAGATCGCTCGTGACACTCGCATCGCCCCACCGATCTTGGAACTCACCACCTCCACCGTGGTGGCGAACCAGATCTCATTTTCGACTTCGACTGATCCTACGGCTCGTAAACCGTCATCCTACCACGACCTGCGCCCACGACCACGCCCACCTCTAGCGCTCATGACTAATCTTCCTACGATTCGATTAAGAATTTTATGCATCAAGATTTATTCCACTTGTTTAAAAGCAAGTCTTATGAATATTTAAGGAGATTTGTTCTCGCGAGTTCACGTAATCCTATCGCTTTCAATCTCTAAAGTAGTATACTATTGCTATTCATCAAATCATATCACATCCAATCAATTCACAAGCAATAGTACGGGTACTTACCGGCGAATCAGTGCCGAGACTCGGTGCCATGCCTTTCAAACCCATACTTTAAGAATAAAGACTAACAAAACAATCTTTTGAAAACCTTTTGGGCCTCAGGCCCACAAAATTTCCGAGCCTTTGAACTTGGCTCGATACCATAATTGTAACACCCCAAACTCGGACAAGACACCACGACCGAACTGGTATGTTACGGGAAAACGTCTTTGAGTGATCAGATTTTTTCGCTTAAAAGCGGGGTGAAAACATAGTGAATCGAGGAAAATTTGAGTAGGCTTGTTTGATTAGATTTTGAAAACTTATCCAAAGTATATAGTTAAAATGAGTTGATTTCATTTAGCATATCCAATAGTTTCTTAGTGCTATTTTGAAACATTTTTGACTTAGTAGAATATCGAGTTTGGTTTGAAGCTCATTTAAGTTTACTTTATAGCAAAGCATAGTGAGATACCCGATGGTATAGTTTAAAACACATTGCGTTATAGTTTTGAAAACATTATCTTACCAAATTTTTAGTAAAATTTTATACCAAGTTATTTGTTAAGCAGGTTGAGAATCTAATTAAAGCATAACCATCAAAAACATAATTTAAAGGCCTTTTACAAATCCAAATTAAAAACCCAAATAAAAGTAATTAAACTAAAGTACCCAAATGATAGAGTTTGAGTAAAACTTTATTAAGCATGGCATGAGCACCCCGAGTCCATCCCGGCTCCATGTCCGCGTCTACGAGTCACCTGAAATGTCAAAGGAGAGGGTGAGTCGAATGACTCAGTGCATAAATCCCGCTCCCGATGAAACAACATGCTAGCACACATCATACTTAGCAACATAATTAATGCAACCCCAATCCTAACCATCCGTATCTCCTTTCCTACCCCGTGTGGTACCAAACCACTGGTGGTGCCAAACCACTGGTGACATATAGTCACAATGTGTTACCAAAACACCGGTGTCCCAAAGACACAATGTGCTACCAAAGCACTGTAACCGTAGTCACGATAATCGAATGATGGGGCCAACCCATCGTGTGATACCCAATCACTAGCGATTTATCCCATATCTCAAAGTGGGGCCAACCCACGGTGGTGTTAAACCACGTGGACGAGTCGCAATGAGGTGCCCAACCTCTAGTGTCCCAAAGACACAAATGTGCTACCAAAGCACCGGTGACCGTAGTCACGATAATCGAATGATGGGGCCAACCCATCGTGTGATACCCAATCACTAGCGCAGACGATCCCATATCTCAAAGTGGGGCTAACCCACGGTGGTGTTAACCACGTGGACAAGTCGCAATGAGGTGCCCAACCTCGGTGTCCCAAAGACACAAATGTGGTACCAAACCACTGGTGACCCAAAGTCACAAAGTGTGTTACCAAAACACTGGTGCTCGTCAGCACAAAATATCACTGCTCCCTCTACTCATATCACCCATCAACATACCATACTCATGTAATCATGCATATCATACAAATCATGCATATCATGCTAATATGTTTGACTCATGCCCCATATCACATACATACATAGTCATGATACCATATAGATCATCAGTAAACTTGTAAAAATACTGACTTACCCGAGTCCAAGATCATACCCAAAAGGGGATCATATCAATCCATCAAACTGCCATGATTTTAATAGGCAACCGGTTTAATAATAATATCACTAAGTATGGGTGTGTTAGCTACACACCTGGTAATTACGAGTCTAAAGATCCCAACGAAACGATCTAAATCCCTCGAGTATCAAGCTCCTATAACAATCGGCCAACATAGGGGTTAGTACACAAAAACCATTCGGCCAAAGGCTTTATACCAAGAGAAGTCATCTCAAACCCTTACCTTCACTTCTTAACTTGGTTTCCAACCAACCCCGAACCTCAATGGTCCTTCTAAGACAATCGGCCACCACCTTGAAAAGAATAACAGTTAATTCTTTATCATTCACGATTTAATCGAAACCAGACGATTAAACTAACAATAACCAATCACTTACCCCTTACTAATCAATTGACAGAAGAAAACGGCTCCTCTTGCTTGCTTCCACAATCCAATGATCCTATAACGAAGAGAATAGAAACACGAGATTAACACCTAATATTCGGCCAAGAAGAACCACTAGGAGAAGGAAAAGATTCGGCTAACACCTTAGCAAAGAGGGGAAAGAAGTTTCGGCTTCACACCAAGGAAGAGAACTCAAGAGAAAAGTGGGGAAACAAGGGGTTGATATTCGGCTAATTAACAAAAAGGAACAAAGAAAAGAAAAGTGCTTTCGGTTGGAAAGAGGAAGCAATGGAGAAAGGTATTTTGGAGAATGGGGTTTCGGCTATCAAGGTTTCAAAACAAAGAAAAGAGTATGGAGAGAAGAGAGTTATAATTTCGGCTTACTCCAATGAAGAAGGAAGAAGATGTGGAAGGACATTCGCCACAAGCTCAAATTCAAGAAAACAAAGTAACTTTTCGGCAACTAAAGGGGTTTGATGTTTTCGGTTTCAAGAAGTGTAGAAGATGAGAGAAATTCTTTAGAAAGAATCGAAACACCCTTTGATAAAAAGAATGAACTTCCTTTTACCCAATATGACTGAAAATGCACCAAATGAAAAGTGCATTTCGCACACACTCTTTCCCCCACACTAAGCCGTCACTCCCCTCCAACTCCCCAAATTCGGCCAAATCCCCACAACACTCCACTCCACACATTCAAACAAGCATGACCAAGTCTTCCTCCTAAACTCACTCTCCTCCCACCATTTGAACGGTTTGACCAAGTCCAAAGAAGAATTTGAATTGTCTTCTACTTCCTCCTCCCATGCCGTCCAAAATGGGAACCAAAATGGGGACTTTGCAGCTCGAACACTAGACCTCCACCCCATGCATTTGACGCCACACCTAGCTCCCAAGTAACGCATGCTTGCCACTTTGCCAGCTCACCTTTTTGTTCAACAAAACCCCAAATAAAACTCTTCTACCCCAGCTTCCTCAGCTCCTCTCCTATAAAGCCTAAAAACAAAAATTCTCCTACCTACTCAGGCACACTCCTAACCTACAATTAAGCCCCGAAACTACACAAACAGCAACACAGCACACTTAACACATGCAATAACATGCAACAACAAAATAGCCCCTAACCCGGGATATTACAATGTTAATTATTGGAGATGTGGTTAATGAAATGGATGAATGCTTTCGACAGTTGGTATTGAATTTGATGTACCTTAGATTCGCTATAAGGTTTTGCCATATGTGTATATTTGGCATTGGTATTTGGTAACTTGTTTGGGTAATGTGAATATAAGCATGTGCATGTGTGGTTATTATAACTTAATGACCAAATGAATAGTACTTTTGCTATTTGATTAAAATTTCTTTTATGTGAAGGTTGTAATATAGATTTGTGATATGTTCTTTAAGATTTAAACTTACTATGAAAGTATAACTTTATCTATGGTACATTCAAATATGACATTTTAAATGATAGATTGTTATGTTAATATTGATAAATTAAATAATAGGTGTGTATTTGATAATGAATTAGGCATTTGATGGTTATGCAAAGGTAGTACTAGTATTCAAATTGGTATTAAAGAATTACAAAGTGTTTATATAAAACATTTATAGGTATATACTAATTATTTATTTAAGAATGCCTTTTTTGGGGTTATGTTTGATAGATAATGCCCCGTAACCCTAATCTGGCGACGGATACGGGTTAGGGGTGTTACAAGTATCATCTTTAAACTGGTCGAACGAAACCTTCTCGTAGACGATCGGGCATCTCACATACGACTCGACTCACCCCGAGGCAGATCGCATCAACTCACCTCTCTTTCTTTACAACTCTACCTGGTGTTTAGTTTTCATTCATTACTTTGTTCTTGCAATGAGAACATTGCTTCTTTTTAAAGGGGGGTAAGGAAAATAAATTGCTCAAATTTTTAAAATTTCAAGTATGTTTCAATCATTTCTTTCATAAGTATGTTTTAATAAATGAATGTTTAGAGACATTTTTTTGTTAATAAGATAGTTTGTATGCAAGTATGAATAATGATTATATCTGAGTGAAAGTATGTTATCATGAAGAATGGAATGCTTGTATGATCTTAGCCTTAGTAATGTTTGACATGAAAACTTAGTTTCTCTTGAGATTAGACATGCATGAAGGTTTATATCTTTAGAATTGACTTAGTAACTTTCTTTAGGCGAAATCCTAGGAGACATAAAAATCTAAAATGATATAGGCACTATTTCTTTGGATCGTTTGAGCCTTTTCAAGCCAACCTTATGATATTAGACCCTTGAAACTGTAATTTTGAGCTTAAAGGCTTGTTTATTGCAATGAACCCACATTATAAGCCAATTACCATCTTTTTAAGTTATCCTAATTTTGTGCACCTATCTTAACTAAAGTTGTCTTGGTAATCAACATTTGAGGAAATTTTCAAAAAGATGTATGTGCTCATGCTTAAAAAAAAAGAAAGAGGAAAAGAGAGCGAAGAAAAGTTGCTCAGTCTCCAAAAAGGAAAAATGTATGAGCTTTAATTCAAAATAAGTTTGGGGGTGTTCCAAAGGTTCACTTAAAGAAGAAGGCTGTAATTCGAGAAATCCAAGACAAAGTTAAAGGTTAAGATTTTGAAACCGAAATGTCCCATCTCTTAAAAGCCCTACCTTTAACCGAGCCCCATTACAACCTTATAAAAGACCTATTGATTTGATGCTTATGTCACCTACATTAGTGGAGAGGAAGTACTAAGTTCAACATATGAAGTTCATAAATAAGCGTTATGATTGTTTGCTTGATTGATAAGAAATTATGTTGAATAAAGAATGTTATCTATGGCTGTGACATACATACAAACTATGATTCATGTTGGCATATTTTGAAACTTAGTATAAAAGTCTATAAGTGTTTGCATATGAATTACTTGTTAATAAAGAAGATCTATTGTAACATCCTAAAATTTGAGTTTTGTATGAGTTACATTAAATTGGTGATTAAGCTTGTTAGATTATTAATTTTGTTTGTCAAGGAGGTCCTGAGAAGGCTTGGGATCTAATTAGAATTAGTGAAAATTTTTAGCTTTGGTACTTTAAAGAGAGGGAGTCAGTGGATTTATAACATATGGAAATTTTTGAGTAAGAATCTAAGCATAATTGAGCAATTAGTAAAGAGGATATGCGCCACATGTATTGTCTTGAGGGGAGAGGTTCGAATCCCTTGGTATGCATTTTTGTGACTTAAATTTTTGCACTCTCCTATTAAGTGTCGCTGCTTTTATTTTTGGTATGTTGGACTTTTAATTTTTATGGTAAGGGGCTAAATGGATTAAGGAAACATTGAAGTTGAGGAAAGGAATCAATAGGATAAGGCAAGTAAGGGAACAAATGGCTTAATTTGTGGAATGTGTTATGGATAGAAAAGTTGGCAAAGGTTGACTCTCTCGGCCATGAACTTGGTCTGGTTTTGGGGCTAGAGGGGTTGGCGAATATTGATAGGGATTAGGAGCTAGTTGGTCAAATTTCTTTAGCAATTTTGTGCACTATTTTCTTTTTCTCCAAAACTTCTCTCCCTAGCCGATTTTGTCATAAGATATAGGTAAAGCTTTTGTTTTCTTTTGGCCATTTCATTTTTTTTGACCATTTTGGTACCATCCTTTCTCTCCCTAAACTCTCTCCTTTTTGTGCCAAAATCGTACAACCTTGAGGGACATATTTTTTCAATACCTTTCTTCCTTGGCCGAATGAACACCAATCTCAAAACTTCTTCTTTGTTCATTCTCCATCCTTGAAAACCGAAACATAAACATCTTATCTTATTTTCTACTTATAAAAAAAAATTTCTTAAACATCTCTCTCCCTAATTCTTCACCATGGCCGAATGTCAATGATCATCTCCTTAGCCGAATCTTTCTCTTCATATATATATATATATATATATTCTTCGCAATCATTCTTTCTACTCACGTTTTGATCGGTCGGTAAGAACCCTCTTCAATTCTTTATTTTCTTTTCATTTTTGCCGAATTTACATATTGGCTTGGAAGGGTCTTTTTGACCGAAAATATCATCATCTATCCCTCTCTTAGACAAATCTTTTTCGTCTTTATAGTGAAATAGAGAAAGGCCGAATTACCATTTCCTCGAAGTTATCTCGTAATCGCTAGAATTCAGACCAAAAACCTTCAAGGTGAGAGTTCTTCACGATTTTCACGATCATCCTTTATTTATTAAGATAATTAACAGTATGAAAAGGAATAACCGATTCTTATATATAGGGATTTATTCGTGGATTGCTCGGAACTTATGGTAAGCCTACCTATATCACTTTATTAAGTCCATACTTTAATAGATTATTGATTTATTAAAGATCTAACGAATGGAGGCTCGTAGTAATGTATTGAAAGGGAAACCTAGTGGTGATCTAAAAAGGAGTGGATTGACGATCCCAACTCCTAGATTCAAGCGTAGGGCTGTTTCAGCAATTTAAGACTTTCCACCGGGTTGTGGACCTTTCTCTGGTAAAAATCAATTATTCGAGGTTGTTCGCAGTTCTGAGCCATTAGCTGTTCAGGGTTTTCCAATGGGTTGTGGACCATTAACCGGGGAAAATCAACAAATCGTAGTTATTCGCAATTTTGAGGGTAAATCTTAGATCGTTTCTTTAGAGTAGCTTTATTAGATCGCGTTTATTTTTCTAATCGAGCGTTAAAAATATTCTAGGTGTTGATGATCAAGAAAGTATAGTGCTCACCGTAATCAGGTGTGTAATCTTACACCATATCTCGTGGGTTGGATAACTATATTGTATTAATCGTTGGATTAAATCACAAGTTAGTGAAATCGGATAAAATAGTATATTTATCACTTTAATGGTAAAAACTATGAAATCGGTATTAAGACCGTGAAAATTACGAAATTTGCCCTTAATGGGTTAAATCGATAAAAGTGACTGAGTGGGCCTTATGTGAATATGTGATAAATGGGCCAAATGTGATATGTGATAAATGGGCCGAATGTGATATGTGATAAATGGGCCATATATGATATTTGATAAATGGGTCATATGTGATATTTGAAAAATGGGCCATATGTGATATTTGATAAATGGGTCATAAGTTATATTTGATAAATGTGCCATATGTGATATTTGATAAATGGGCCAAGTGTGATATGAAATTATATAGGCCAAAATGTGTAATGGGCCAGATTGCAATAATTTTTATAATAGGCCTTATATTAGAATAATTATATGAATGGATTGTTATGCATATTATATACATGATTGCATGGGTTGGGATATTTGACGAAGAGAAGTTCTGGTAGCTTTGCTACAAAATTCTGGTGGCTTGTCCACAAATTGATATATGGCTTAATGCCCAGTTTGGTGTGTTGGCGGGGTGGGTGACTAAAGCTCCCCACAGGTGTGTTGGTTGGTACGGGTGGTGTGTAGCGGATGGAAAACTAGGTTTGGTTGGAAAATTGCATAACACATGCATGTTATATATATGATATAATGTTATGATTGTAATGGGCTTTGGCCCAATAAATGCTTAATTGAATTTTGGCCCAGTGAAAGTGGTAAGTGAATTACACACTGAGTTCTAAGCAACTCACCCCTGTTTTCCTTACTCTCCTCAGGTAATGATCAGTGATGGAGACTTGGGCCAGAACGACTCGATGGAGGCCATACTACGAATAATGGGTTATTTACATTCCGGATTTCTTTTAAGTACTTTTATTATTTTTACTATTTAAGTTAAGTTTGTAATAAGGCCTCCGGTTAATTTTTTTATGGATGTTTTACTTGTGGATGGATTTTATAATACGCTTTAAATACTTAAGTGGGGTTTCTTTTCTAAAAATAGAAATAAATGTTTTTCTTAAAATAAACATGCATAAAGGGTTTTCATTCTTAAATATTTTAACTCATAAAATTGCTCATTTAATAACGTTCTTCAAAATTTGTTTTCAAGATTATTTTCGAACTTTATTAAATTTTCTCGAAATATTATTTTAATTTCTTTTAAGTTTCAATTTATAAATTCTTACGTCTCAAATTGTTTGATTTATCAATCAACCTTAATTTTCATTAAACTTCACGTCAAGATGTTTTGTAAATCCGATTTCTTAAAATCTTTAAAAAGACTAGATGTATATTCCTTTCCGTGTGACATGTCAAATTTAGTCTTAACGCATAGACCGGGTTTGGGGTGTTACATTTTATGGTATCAGAGCCCAGTTCAAAACTCGGCTGTGATTTGGGTTCAAAAACACTTATGGTTCAAAACTGTTTTGAATTATAGAACTTATGTTTTTAAAGGTAGCATGGCACCACGAGTAACAGGCACTAAGTCAAGTAAGTGTATGCAAATTTAATTATTATTATTATTATTATGACATGACTATAGGAACACTCTAGAACTTTTAGTTTTAGGTGTTGCAACTATAGAGATTGAGACTATAGGATGCGTTTACGAAAATAACTCTACTTCTTATATATCATAAAACATCGTTAATAAACACTGAATTAGTATACTGATTCATAAAACTTGTAATCAGATTAAACCGAAATAGTCAAAATGAGCGCTAGAGGACGTGGACGTGGTAGACGTGGCCGTGGTAGAGGCCGAGGTACTAGGGTTGCATCTAAAGCGTCGGGACATATACCAGAAATGGACGTACCTGCATCACCCGGGACTGAGACTGGATCACATGACTATACAAGAGAGGACATTGCCTTGACCCAAGCAATGCTGCGAGTCTTGGAAAGGGTTGCTGGAGCTAGAACTGGGCTAGCAGCTCATGGATCAATTTCGGAACGACTTAGATCGAGTGGTGCCTAGGTTTTTAGGGGTATCTCGGGAGTAGCCCCAAATGTAGCGGAGTATTGGCTTGAGGCTGTGGAGCGGATCATGGATGATTTGGAGTGCACCACCAATCAGAAACTGAGAGGAGTTGTGTCCTTGTTGAGGGACGAGGCTTATCAATGGTGGCTTACTGTTCGAGAAGGCACTCAGGCTGAACATGTTACTTGGGATTTCTTCAAAACTGCATTCCAAGGAAAGTATGTCGGGGCAAGTTATGTGGATGCCCGGAGGAAGGAATTCCTGAATCTGGTCCAAGGAAATAAGACGGTGGCAGCTTACGAGGCAGAATTTCTACGCTTGAGCCGTTATGATCGAACAATAGTGCCAACTGACCATGAGCGCTGTATGTACGCTTTGAGGATGGGTCGAATGATGAGTTGCGGTACCGATAGCCCCACAAGAAGAAAGGACTTTTGCCAAGCTTGTAGAGAAAGCCAAAATAGCTGAAGAGGCTAAGAACTCCGAGCGTCAGAACAGAGACAGAGGTAGAGGCAAGAGGGACTTTAAGTACTCGGGTCCTGCTAAAATGTTTTAGAAGAGGCCCAGGAATGATGAGCCAGCTCCAGCTAAAGCACCTGCTGCTACCAATCAGATTCAACCATGTGTTGACTGTGGAAGACGACACCCTGGTGAATGCTGGAAGAGAACCGATGGTTGCTTCAAATGTGGTTCTAAGGACCACCATTTTAAAGATTGTCCTCGACGGACCGCTCCAAATCAGGAAGCTCGTAACCATGATACACAGCCAGCTAGAGGCGCTCAACAGCCACCGAGAGGCCGTGGGCCAGGTCAAGGTGGTAATGGCGGTGGACGAGGTCAAGGAGCACCGGGTAGAGGAAATGGCTTCAGGGGTAACGCGGAGGCGAGACAGCCAGGGTTAGTGTATGCGGTCAGACGCCGAGAGGATGGTGATGCACCTGATGTGATAACTGGTATATTCTTCATCTCTGATGTACCTGTTATTGCTTTGATAGATATCGGATCTACCCATTCATATGTTGCTAGTGATATATCTGGAAATCTGAACATTAGATCTGAGATTACTGATAGAAAGATGGCGGTAATTAGTCCTTAGGGACAGTCTGTGATAGTGGATAAATTGTTTAGAGACGTGCCCTTAGAAATTCAAAGAGAAATATTTTTGGCGGATTTGATGGAATTGCCTTTCGGAGAGTTCGACCTTATTTTGGGCATGGACTGGTTAGTGAAGCACCATGCGCACTTGGATTGTGCTGCAAAGCGGATGTCGATAAGGACTTTAGAAGATAAGGAAGTTGTGATGATAGGCGACCAGAGAAATTATTTAGCAAATGTGGTATATGCTTTAAAGGCAGAAAAGTTGGTGCGAAAAGGGTGTGGAGCATTCCTAGCCTTCATTGGTGCTTTGGATACCAAGGAATTATCGGTGGAAGGTGTTAGAACGGTGAAAGAATTTCTAGATGTCTTTCCCGAGGAACTTCCGGGTTTACCTCCAGACCGGGAAGTAGAGTTTGGCATTGAGCTTTTGCCCGGAACGGCTCCGGTATCCATTGCTCCTTATAGGATGGCACCGAAGGAGTTAGCGGAGCTTAAGGCTCAAATTTAGGAGTTGTTGGATCGGGGATTCATTCGACCGACTGTGTCACCATGGGGAGCACCGGTCTTGTTCGTCAAGAAGAAGGATGGGTCGATGCGTATGTGCACCGATTATAGGCGCTTGAATAAGTTGATTTATCAAGAATAGGTATCCATTGCTTGAGAATCGATGACCTGCTTTGATTAGTTGAGAGGAGCTTCAGCTTTTCTCAAGATAGATTTGAGATCGGGTTATCATCAACTTAAGGTTAAGGAGGCGGATATTCATAAGACAAAGATTTCAACTCGTTATGGACATTATGAGTTCTTGGTGATGCCGCTTTGATTGACCAATGCACCACCGTGCATTTATGGACATGATGAACTGAGTCTTTCAACCCTACCTAGACCGATTCGTGGTGGTGTTCATAGATGATATCTTAGTATATTCGAGGAATGAAGAAGAGCATGACTCACATCCGTGGATAGTATTGCAATTCTCACGAGAAAAGCAACTTTAAGCCAAATTCGATAAGTGTGAATTTTTTTGAAGGAAGTGACTTTCTTGGGACATGTTGTGTCACCAAGGAATCGAGAGTTGATCCTCGGAAGGTAGAGGCATGTGTTGGATTGGAAACCACCGAAGTCGATGGCTGAGATTTAGAGTTTCCTAGGTTTGGCTGGTTATTATAGACGCTTTGTTGAGGGGTTTTCGTTGATTGCTGCACCCCTAACTAAACTCAAGGCGCAAGGAGTACCGTTTGTGTGGTCGATCAAGAAAGAAGAGAGTTTTGAGAAATTGAAGAAGATTTTGACTGAAGCACCCGTATTGATTCAACCTGAGGCTGGAAAAGAGTTTATTGTTTACTGCGATGCGTCACACACGGGCTTGGGATGTGTGTTGATGCAAGGTGGTAAAGTGGTGGCTTATGCATCTCGTCAGTTAAGGTCGCATGAAGTCAATTATCCTACTCATGATTTGGAGTTGGCTGCGATGGTTTTTGCCTTGAAGATTTGGAGGCACTACTTGTACGGTGAGAAGTCGATCATTTATACGGATCATAAAAGTCTGAAGTACCTCCTTACCCAAAAGGAGTTGAACTTAAGACAGCAGAGATGGATAGAGCTGTTGAAGGATTATGACTTCTCAATCGAGTATCATCCTAGAAAGGCTAACGTGGTAGCAGACGCGTTGAGTCGTAAGGTGATATCGGAGTTGAGAGTAATGTTTGCTCATCTTAGTTTGTATGAAGATGGCAGTTTGCTAGCAGAACTTCAGGTGAAGCCTATGTGGTTAAAACAGATCAAGAAGAAGCAGTTATCAGATGAAAAGTTGGGTCCCTTAATTCAACGAGTTGAAAGTGGTGTAATAGGGGATTTTGGATTGAATAAAGATGGAGTACTGTGTTTTCGCGGAAGAATTTGTATGCCCAAGGATTCGGATTTGAGACTAATGATTCTGCGAGAGGCGCATAGTAGCCCCTATGCTGTGCACCCCGAGAGAAATAAGATGTATCGAGACCTTCGTGATCAATATTGGTGGCCAGGGTTGAAACGGGAAGTTACGGATTTTGTGAGTAAGTGCTTGACTTGTCAACAAGTGAAGGCAGAACATCAATTGCCGTCGGGATTGCTACAACCGGTGAAGATTCCATTATGGAAATGGGAGTGGATAACGATGGACTTTGTTAGTGGGTTACCCTTATCGCCTACTAAGAAAGATTTCGTCTGGGTTATAGTGGATCGATTGACGAAGACTGCCCATTTTCTACCTGTTCGTATGGATTTTTCACTACAGAAGTTGGCCAAGTTGTATGTAGCGGAGATCGTGAGGTTACATGGGGTACCAGTGTCTATTATTTCGGACAGGGACCCTAGGTTTACATCGCGGTTTTGGAAAGCTTTACATGAAGCTTTGGGAACAAAGTTAAATTTCAGCACGGCTTTTCATCCTCAGTCAGATGGTCAGTCGGAAAGAGTAATTTAGATTTTGGAAGACATGTTAAGGGGTTGTGTGATTGATTTCAAAGGTAGTTGGGAGGATTTTCTACCGTTGGTGGAGCTTGCGTATAACAACGATTATCAATCCAAAGATCCAAATGGCACCTTATGAAGCATTATATGGTCGTAAGGTGTCGTACCCCTACTTGTTGGACTGAATTGGGGGAACGGCAGTTATTGGGTCCTGAATTGATATCAGAGACGGAAGAAAAAGTAAAGGTGATTCGAGCACGGTTAAAGGAAGCTTCGGATAGACAAAAGTCGTATGCGGATCTGAAGCGTAAGGATATTGAGTTTAAGGTGGGAGATCAGGTTTTTCTTAAGGTCTCACCGTGGAAGAAGATCTTCAGATTTGGAAAGAAAGGCAAGTTGAGCCCTAGGTTCATTGGACCGTATCGCGTGTCGAAGCGTGTAGGACCAGTGGCTTATCAGCTTGATTTACCTCCAGAATTGAGTCAAATTCATAATGTTTTCCATGTCTCTATGTTGAGGCGTTATCGATCGGATCCGTCTCACATAGTACAGATAGAGGAAGTTGAGTTAAGGCCTGACTTGTCGTTCGAGGAAGAGCCAGTGAAAATTTTAGATCGAGATGTAAAGGTGCTAAGAAAGAAGTCGCATCTGCTGGTTAAGATTCTATGGCGTAATCACGGAGCGGAGGAAGCTACATGGGAGCCTGAGGAGACAATTCGGCAGCAATATCCTCACCTCTTTTAACCAGGTAAATTTCGAGGACAAAATTTTCTTTAAGGGGGGTAGAATTGTAACATCCTAAAATTTGAGTTTTGTATGAGTTACATAAAATTGGTGATTAAGCTTGTTAGATTATTAATTTTGTTTGTCAAGGAGGTCCTGAGAAGGCTTGGGATCTACTTGGAATTAGTGAAATTTTTTAGCTTTGGTACTTTAAAGAGAGGGAGTCAGTGGATTTATAACATATGGAAATTTTTGAGTAAGAATCTAAGCATAATTGAGCAATTAGTAAAGAGGATATGCGCCACATGTATTGTCTTGAGGGGAGAGGTTCGAATCCCTTGGTATGCATTTTTGTGACTTAAATTTTTGCACTCTCCTATTAAGTGTCGGCCAAGCTTTATTTTTGGTATGTTGGACTTTTAATTTTTATGGTAAGGGGCTAAATGGATTAAGGAAACATTGAAGTTGAGGAAAGGAATCAATAGGATAAGGCAAGTAAGGGAACAAATGGATTAATTTGTGGAATGTGTTATGGATAGAAAAGTTGGCAAAGGTTGACTCTCTTGGCCATGAACTTGGTCAATTTTTGGGGCTAGAGGGGTTGGCCGAATATTGATAGGGATTAGGAGCTTGTTGGTCAAATTTCTTTAGCAATTTTGTGCACTATTTTCTTTTTCTCCAAAACTTCTCTCTCTAGCCGATTTTGTCATAAGCAATAGGTAAAGCTTTTGTTTTCTTTTGGCCATTTCATTTTTTTTGACCATTTTGGTACCATCCTTTTTCTCCCTAAACTCTCTCCTTTTTGTGCCAAAATCGTACAACCTTGAGAGACATATTTTTTCAATACCTTTCTTCCTTGGCCGAATGAACACCAATCTCAAAACTTCTTCTTTGTTCATTCTCCATCCTTGAAAACCGAAACATAAACATCTTATCTTCTTTTCTACTTATAAAAAAAAAATCTTAAACATCTCTCTCCCTAATTCTTCACCATGGTCGAATGTCAATGATCATCTCCTTAGTCGAATCTTTCTCTTCATATATATATATATATTTTCTTCGCAATCATTCTTTCTACTCACGTTTTGATCAATCGGTAAGAACCCTCTTCAATTCTTTATTTTCTTTTCCTTTTTGCCGAATCTACATATTGGCTTGGGAGGGTATTTTTGACCGAAAATATCATCATCTATCCCTCTCTTAGACAAATCTTTTTCGTCTTTATAGTGAAATAGAGAAAGGCCGAATTACCATTTCCTCGAAGTTATCTCATAATCACTAGAATTCGGACCAAAAACCTTCAAGGTGAGAGTTCTTCACGGTTTTCACGATCATCCTTTATTTATTAAGATAATTAACAGTATGAAAAGGAATAACCGATTCTTATATATAGGGATTTATTCGTGGATTACTCGAAACTTGTGGTAAGCCTACCTATATCACTTTGTTAAGTCCATACTTTAATAGATTATTGATTTATTAAAGATCTAACGAATGGAGGCTCGTAGTAATGTATTGAAAGGGAAACCTAGTGGTGATCTAAAAAGGAGTGGATTGATGATTCCAACTCCTAGATTCAAGCGTAGGGCTGTTTCGGCAATTCGAGACTTTCCACTGGGTTGTGGACCTTTCTCTGGTGAAAATCAATTATTCGAGGTTGTTTGCAGTTCTGAGCCATTAGTTGTTCGGGGTTTTCCAACGGGTTGTGGACCATCAACCGAGGAAAATCGACAAATCGTAGTTATTCGCAATTCCGAGGGTAAATCTTAGATCGTTTCTTTAGAGTAGCTTTATTAGATCGCGTTTATTTTTCTAATCGAGTGTTAAAAATATTCTAGGTGTTAACGATCAAGAAAGTGTATTGCTCACCGTAATCAGGTGTGTAATCTCACACCATATCTCGTGGGTTGGATAACTATATCGTATTAATCGTTGGATTAAATCACAAGTTAGTGAGATCGGATAAAATAGTATATTTATCACTTTAATGGTAAAAACTATGAAATCGGTATTAAGACCGTGAAAATTATGAAATTTGCCCTTAATGGGTTAAATCGATAAAAGTGACTGAGTGGGCCTTATGTGAATATGTGATAAATGGGCCAAATGTGATATGTGATAAATGGGCCAAATGTGATATGTGATAAATGGGCCAAATGTGATATGCGATAAATGGGCCAAATGTGATATGTGATAAATGGGCCGTATGTGATATTTGATAAATGGGCCATATGTGATATTTGAAAAATGGGCCATATGTGATATTTGATAAATGGGCCATAAGTTATATTTGATAAATGTGCCATATGTGATATTTGATAAATGGGCCAAGTGTGATATGAAATTATATAGGCCAAAATGTGTAATGGGCCAGATTGCAATAATTTTTATAATAGGCCTTATATTATAATAATTATATGAATGGATTGTTATGCATATTATATACATGATTGCATGGGTTGGGATATTTGACGAAGAGAAGTTCTGGTAGCTTTGCTACAAAATTCTGGTGGCTTGTCCACAAATTGATATATGGCTTAATGCCCAGTTTGATATATGGCTTAATGCCCAGTTTGATATATGGCTTAATGCCCAGTTTGATATATAGCTTAATGCCCAGTTTGGTGTGTTGGCGGGGTGGGTGACTAAAGCTCCCCACAGGTGTGTTGGTTGGTACGGGTGGTGTGTAGCGGATGGAAAACTAGGTTTGGTTGGGAAATTGCATAACACATGCATGTTATATATATGATATAATGCTATTATTGTAATGGGCTTTGGCCCAATAAATGCTTAATTGAATTTTGGCCCAGTGAAAGTGGTAAGTGAATTACACACCGAGTTCTAAGTAACTCACCCCTGCTTTCCTTACTCTCCTCGTAATGATCGGTGATGGAGACTTGGGCGGGGACGACTCGAAGGAGGCCATACTACGAATAATGGGTTATTTACATTCCGGATTTCTTTTTAAGTACTTTTTATTATTTTTACTATTTAAGTTAAGCTGTAATAAGGCCTCTGGTTAATTTTTTTTTATGGATGTTTTACTTGTGGATGGATTTTATAATACGCTTTAAATACTTAAGTGGGGTTTTCAATATTTGTTTTCAAGATTATTTTCGAACTCTATTAAATTTTCTCGAAATATTATTTTAATTTCTTTTAAGTTTCAATTTATAAATTCTTACGTCTCAAATTGTTTGATTTATCAATCAACCTTAATTTTCATTAAACTTCGCGTCAAGATGTTTTGAAAATCCGATTTCTTAAAATCTTTAAAAAAACTAGATGTATATTCCTTTCCGTGTGACATGTCAAATTTGGTCTTAACGCATAGACCGGGTTTGGGGTGTTACATCTATGAACATGAAGTTATTAATGCATGAGTATGGGACAAAGATTGATGCTGCTTACACAATTAGCAATTTTACCTTAGCAAGACCTTTTGCTGTGCATAACCATTACTCGGGACGAGCAATGATTTAAGTTTGGGGGTGTGTAAACGGAAAAATATATAGGATTTTCCTATATAATTTATCACCTTTTTACTTAAATTTGTTGTTAAAACTAAGTAATTGTTTAATAAATTAATGAAATATGTGAAAATATGAAATTAGGACATAGAAATTATTAAAATGTTATTTTATGCTTTTGTAACACCCCAAACCCGGCCTAAAAGTTAGGCCCGAATCTAGCGTGTCACATTGAAGTGTTTTTCGAAAACCATGTTTTCATTGAAAACCCTTCTTGTTTAAAGGCTTAAGTAAAATCCCAGTTACGTTAGTTTATTTTTAAAACGAGGTACATTGAAAAATTTATTAGTTTTATTCCCAAAACATCTTTTCAGTTGCGGAAGCTAACTTTGAAAGTAATTGATTTACGAAAAAGATTTAGTCGCAAAACCCTTTCGAAAATGTTGCGAAAACGTAGTGTTGTTTTAAAAATAGTTAGCATTTTAGAAAACCGTGATTTACCTCTAACGGATATAATTCAAAGTAAATAAAAGCCCCAAGTTAAAATCCAGAACCTTAAAGAGGCCTTATTACAAAAATTAAAACCCAAAATGAAAACTAAAGCATAAATGAAGTCCAAAGGCAGTCGTGTGGCCATCTCCGAGTCCCTCGCAGCACCGATCCTCCTAATGCTAGGGATTACCTGCACAGTTAAAAATGGGGTGAGTTTGCGAAAACTCAGTATGTAATCCCCTCCTAACTAAAATAGCTTAGTAAAATGCATGCACTGGGACCGATGCAGGCGAAGCCCAATTACGATGAGAACAATGTGTGTGGGTCTAAACCCAAGGTACAATTTCACTTGGGTCTCACCCATATCGTAATCAATTGGGCCTAGCCCATTCTCCATATCGATAAGCTTGGGCCTAGCCCATATCGAATCAATTCCTTATGCATAATGTGTGATGCATGCTAACCCATCCCATCCAACCCTGCACTTGCCTCCGTCCAACCCTGCACTACCTACGGGGAATAAATCACCCACGCCATCCCTACACTCCCAATGTTAGCACCGGTTACGGCCCTAACCAAAATCGCAGCAAAGCTGCTAGTATATACGACTCTAAGCCTTCAGTAGCGGTATTATAATTGGCATAAAGCCATCAGTAACTGTATTATGTTTGGCACATAGCCATCAGCGACGGTAATATAATCAGCACACAACCTTGGGTAAATATGATCGACACAAAGTCATCGGTATATATGTTAGGCACATAGCCACGGGTAAATATAATTGGCACAAAGCCATAATCAAGATGGCACAGAGCCATATTTAGGTTGGCATAGAGCCATAATCAGATTACGCGGCTTTAAGCCGTCTGTTGGTCCACGATGCGTCATGCGACCGCGTGCGACCTCAACCGATCAATCTTTGGATCCACAGTCGTCATGCGACCTGTGCGACCCTATCAGAACTTCCTCCGTACCAATGTCCCAACCCCATGCAATATGTCGTGTATGTCATGCTCAATCATTACACGTGTATGCAAAATGGCCATGCCCAGTAACAGTCATTTACACACATATTAAAAGCACATCAGTCACACGACCACAGTCAAGTCAGTTAAAACACAGTCATACAATCACAATCAAATCAGTCAATTCATAATCTAAGTTAGTCATTTACCCACAAGGGCAAAATAGTCATTTTACCCTATAAGGGCAAAATAGTCATTTTATCCTATAAGGGCATTTCAGTAATCCTACCCTACAGAGGTATTTCAGTAATTCTACCCTACAGGGGTATTTCGGTAATTCTACCCTATAGGGGTATTTCACAAATCAGGGGTATTTCAGTAATTCTACAAATCAATGGTATTTCGGTAATTTTGCAAATTGAGGGTATTTCGTTAATTCCATAAATTGGGGGTATTTCGGTAATTTTACAAATCGAGGGTATTTCGGTAATTTTCCAAACTTAGGGTATTTCGGTACTTTTGCAAATCGGATGTATTTCAGTAATTTTCCAAACTGAGGGTATTTCGGTAATTTTGCAAATCAGGGGTATTTCAGTAATTATACAAATCAAGGGTATTTCGATAATTTCACAAATTAAGGGTATTTTGGTAATTCCATAAATTGAGGGTATTTCGGTAATTTTACAAATCGGGGGTGTTCTGGTAATTTTGCAAATTAGAGGTACTTTGGTAATTTCGCAAATCGGGGGTATTTCGATAATTTTATAAATTGGGGGTATTTCGGTAATTCTACAAGTCGAGGGTATTTTAGTAATTTTGTAAACCAATGGTATTTCAGTAATTTTGTAAACCAAGGGTATTCAGTAATTTTGTAAACCAAGGGTATATCCGTAATTTTGTAAACCAAGGTATTCTAAACAGAGATAACGATGCGAATGGGCCTAGGGCCCATTCTCGGCCCAAATGGGCCCACACGCTCGTGTGGCCCATTTAGCCCAAATCTAGCCACAGATATGAGATTCACATATTTACTACACAATCATACAACTTATCCGATTGGGCCCACGGGCCCATTGGCCCCACATGGCCCCCATTCGGCCTATCGTGGCCCAAACAGCCTAAACCCACAAGAACACTCATGATGGCCTCAACTATCGCGTCGAAGCTCCCACACGTGCGCTCGCACGCTCGTGTGACTACCATCGCCATGTGACCGGCATTTCGGCAATTGCCGCTCTACAGCTAGAGTAGTGCGAAATACACACCTGATAGGAATCTGGAGTTAATCCGCGCTCCGAACACTCCTATGCCAAAACGCCAACCAAGGTATGCTTACTCTCCTCATAGATCGCTCTATTTAAAGCCAGCTTCTCGCCTACTCTCATGCTAGCTTCCCGATGTGGGATCCCTCCATCAATCCTCCAAAACCGTCCCAACTGCAAAATAAATATCCCTTTTTGCTTGCAATGGGATTCGAACCCTTGCCCTCCCCTATGCTCCAGACTCTACATGCCACCACAACACAAGCTCCTTTTGTGACTTAAAACATGCGCAAATATTTATAAAACCTATGTGCTAGTGACCATGTAACACCCCAAACCCAGCCCATGCGTTATGACCGGATCTGACATGTCACATGAGAAAACGTGTAAAATCCTTTTGATTCGTACTAAAATAGGTATTATTTTGTTATAATCAAGAAAAATAAGTTTGATTTGAAATATTTGATAAAATACAACTAATCTCGAAGGTTGATTGATAAATCGATAATTTGAACTAGTAATCTTATAAAACCGTGACTTTTGAAAATATCGTTGATAATTCGAAAGAAAATTTCTGAGTTAAAAATATTTGTAAAAGTTTGTTATGAAATCCATTTGTTAATCTATTTTGGAAAACCTTTACTTAAATTTTTAGAAAAATCCCCATTTAAAACAATTCAAGCAATATAATAAGTACATCAAAACATAAAGCAATAATAAAAATATTCCAGAGGTAACACCCCAAAAATAGTAAAAGTAATAAAATAAACGGAAATAGAAATCTAAAGTTCAAAAACACCGTTTCTGAAGTATGGCCTCCACCGTGTTATCCATGGCCCAAGTCCACCTCACTGAGCATTACCTGCAAGGGTTAAGGAAAAAGGGGTGAGTTACTAGAACTCAGTATATAATCCCCTTACCGTTGTCCACTAGGCCTGAACCCGTTTAGCATCATCTTGTCTAAGCCCTTTTACATAACAGAATATATATATGCAATGTATGCAACCCAACCCATCCATCCATCACACCCCCGACCAGCCAATCACACCTGTGGGGATCAAGTCAACCCACCCCGCCGTTCACACCAATTCGCAGGCAAGTTGCCATTTATAATATTTTATTTGTGGCCATGCCACCGAAATCATAATGAAACATAATAATAAACATTTTTGTGGCAATGCCACCAGGCTACACTTCTCTTCATCATTTTTCCCAACCCATGCAGTATGTAACATGCATCATACATAATTAAACATAATATCCACATATATGTACAACAATCATTAATCCAATAATTTATTACGGTAAATCGGCCAAATATAGATCTTTGTAATACGATCCACTAAAGCATTCTAGCAATTCAGCCCATAGGGGCATTTTCGTAATTCGGCCCATAGGGGCATCTTTGTAATTCGGCCCATAGGGGCATTTTCGTAAATCGACCCATAGGGACATTTTCGTGAATCGGCCCATAGGGGCATTTTTGTAATTCTAAAAAATTTAATACCGATTTTGACAAATCTATAGAAATAATGTAATTTAAGCAAATTTCTCGGTTTATGCCATATTACAATTTTAACCATATAAATAATAATGATCTTATTTCCAACGTGATATCGAATCATAAATCTACGGGATTTCGGTGTGAGATTACACACCTGATTACGATAAGGATTAATCCTTCTTGATCGTCGGCACCTAAATCACTATTACACTCGATTAATCCAACAAACGAGATTTATTAATCCAAATCTAAATCAAACGATCTATTGAATCGCTTACCCTTAGTATCGTGAATGACCACGATTTGTCTATTTTCACCAGATGATGGTCCACAACCCGGTGGGAAATCTCAAACCGCCGAAACCGCTCTACGCTTGAACTTAGGAGTAGGAATAGCAAATCCACTCCTTTTGTCTCCTACTAACGCCTTTCCTTTCAAATCGGTTCCACTTGCCTCCATAGGAAAAATCTCGATTAGAAAACTACTATGAGAAAAAGTAGTTGTTTTAGTGATAGTAGTAGGCTTACCACTATTTCCGAAAGATCCACGAGTGAATAAGAACGAATGATTTAGACCCTATAATAACCGTTTAGTCCAAACTATTATTCTGTTTAGCAACTAATCGAATAATGAGTGATATCAAATAATCCATAAAGAAACTCCTTACCTTAACAATATTGAATCCGATTTCCTCCGATTGACTTAAGGCTAGAATTGAATCGGCTAGGATGATATTCGGCCACCCACTTAGCACACTATGAGAAAGAGGATGATTAAGATGTGAAGGAGTAGGAGGAAACACCATTTCGGTTTAGAAACAAGATACACAACCGAATAGTGATAGACACTTATTCGGCTAGAAAGAAAAGAAAATGAAAGTGAAAAGAGGAGAATAAGGTCACTTACCGATTCGGTCAAGAAGAGAGTGCCCAAAACGAAAGAAAAGAAAGAAAAGAAATAGTGAAATGGTTGAAGAAGTGTCAAAAAGAAAAGAAAGGATAGAGAGAAAAGAATGCTAAATAGTTTCGGTTAACAATCAAAAGAAGATGAACCAAATGAATCGAGGGTTACGGCAAAACAAGGGAGAATGATGAACAAATGGACTAGGAGGTTTCGGTCAAAACAAAGGAAAATGGTGCACAATATTGGCTTTATGGTTTCGACAAGTGAGGGAAAGATTGAAAGAGAAGACACTAAAATGCTAAGAAGAAAACAACCTCTCATGCACCAAAAACTTACCAAATGCCTAAAGAATTTCGGCTCCCCCCTCTTTACCCCACAAAACCGTGTATCACTTTTGCTAAGAGGATGAATGTTGACCAAAATAAGCTTTCCAAAACATCACCCACATAATAGGCCAACATGTTCCCTTCTCTTGCCTTTTTCTTTTGATTCTTTCCTTCATTTTCCCTTGCTTTCCTCCATACCATATTTCTTTAGCCATCTTTCCATAATTAAAAAGTCTCCCTTACCATAATTACCACCATGGCCGACACTTTGGGAAGAAGCACAAAAATTAGTCAAAATAATTTGCACTAGGTGGGATTCGAACCTCTTCCCTCCATGCTCTTCACTTGACGCCACAACCTCCTTGCCATAGGCTCACTTATGCTAGCAAATTACTCACTTATTTCCATAAGCATTGCTGCCACTTACCTTCTCTCCTTAGGGTGCTTAAACGTAAAAATTTTGCTAAGGCCCAACTTAACCCCAAGCCTTCTTAGGACCCCCAAACATACACAATTAATATTTTAACTAGCCTATCGTATGGTATAATGCAACACATAAAATTCTGAATTTCAGGATGTTACACCATAAACTTCCAAATTGACTTACCCATTAAGTCCAACTCACAATTATGCTATTCTCATAATCTAAAAAAAAATATTCTAAAATGCTTCTACGCTCGGGGCCCAATAGGCCCAATTCTACTAGGCCCAATTTTGGGATGTTACAGACCAGATTCTTATAAGAGCCAAAAATTAAAGAAATTCTACAAGAGCCAAGATTTGAACCCAAGCTCCCTTACAACCTTAATGACGCCACAACCACTAGGCCACATGCTTCATTGTGTCATTTTCTTATCAAAATAATTTAAAAGGCCTACATCCAAGCATCCAGGGTTTTATTCACTTAAAACCAAAATTTTTGCTAAAGCCCAGGTTTGAACCCAGGACTTTTCCAACAATTCTCAGGACCCTTAACCACTTGAGCAGACATTTAATTGTGTCATTTCCTTGCACAATTAAATACCTATTTGTAGCCTCCTTACGGACCCATACTCAAGGCCCAATACTTCTAGGCCCAAATTCGGGGCGTTACAATTCTACCCCCTTAAAGAAATTTCGTCCTCGAAATTTCCAACTATCTAATAGCCGCACAACACAGGTTACACCACTACGCTTCTGCTGCGCACTCTCATCCCAATAACACTAATAGACTTTTAACTTATTCTTGAAACCTTTTACACACAACCAAACATCTAACCACAGAAGCAAACAAATATTTATCACACATGCACATAATTTCTATATTCAAACATCACATCCAAACAAAACACACCTGACTTAAACGGGACTGTGCAATCCCGAACCCGATGCTCCTTAGACCCGCATCTAAGACATGCTCCTGACTTCCTCCAGCATTCACCCGGATGGCGCCTTTTGTAATGCTCGCAAGCTGAAAAGTTCAGACGCATCTTAACGCGTTTCACAGAACGAGGCTCCTGCTTCAAAGGACTGTGATCCCTCTTCCTGCTGCACTCCAAGCACCTAGCCTGCAGTGTTTCGCCATACGCCTTAACTCCTGCCTCAAACACTTCTTCCAGCACTTCCCTTACCAACCGGGTTAGTGCCTCCATACCAAGCTCCGGGTTATCGCTACCTGAAGTTAGCAGAGTTACCTCGACTACCGTCTCCTGAAACATCTTATGTTTCAGAGAGACAGGCGACTCCTCGCGACCTTGATTGCCTTTGGAAACCATCACAATACTGTTGCTAGCCAAAAAAAAACAATTTGATTTCCAGAACATCCACTAAATCAATACAAAATCTAATTTTAAATACTGTCTAACAGAAAACTTACGGATCCGGTGCCGGAGACTCGGTGAACCACACTTCTAGAAAAATAGTCAATACAACATTTCAAAAACTTCAACTCTTTTCAAACCTTTTGAAACAATTCTTTTGGAAATTCAATTTTAAAGACCCAATCCACAGCCGAGTTTTGCAACCTGGCTCTGATACCACTAAATGTAACACCCCAAACCTGGCCTAGAAGTTAGGCTCGAATCTGGTGTGTCACATTGAAGTGTTTTTTGAAAACCATGTTTTCATTGAAAACCCTTCTTGTTTAAAGGCTTAAGTAAAATCCCAGTTACGTTAGTTTATTTTTAAAACGAGGTACATTGAAAAATTTATTAGTTTTATTCCCAAAACATCTTTTCAGTTGTGAAAGCTAACTTTGAAAGTAATTGATTTACGAAAAAGATTTAGTCGCGAAACCATTTCGAAAATGTTGCGAAAATGTAGGGTTGTTTTAAAAACAGTTAGCATTTTTGAAAACCGTGATTTACCTCTAACGGATATAATTCAAAGTAAATAAAACCCCAAGTTAAAATCCAGAACCTTAAAGAGGCCTTATTACAAAAATTAAAACCCAAAACGGAAACTAAAGCATAAATGAAGTCCAAAGGCAGCCGTGTGGCCATCTTCGAGTCCCTCGCAGCATCGATCCTCCTAATGCTGGGGATTACCTGCACAGTTAAAAACGAGGTGAGTTTACGAAAACTCAGTGTGTAATCCTCTCCTAACTAAAATAATTAGTAAAACAGATAGAATTCAGAATCAGTCTGGGCTGGAGCCCAATTACAGTAACAGAACAATGTGTACAATTTCACTTGGGTCTCAGCCCTTATCAGAATCAATTGGGCCTAGCCCATTCTCCATATCAGTAACAGTTGGGCCTAACCCATATCAGAATCAATTCCTTATGCATAAAGTGTGATGCATGCTAACCCATCCCATCTAACCCTGCACTTGCCTCCGTCCAACCCTGCACTACCTGCGGGGAATAAATCACCCACGCCATCCCTACTGTAACATCTCGATTTAGGGCCTAGTCAGAAAAGTGGTGCGAGACCACAAATTTGAGGGTTATAAATGAGTTTTTGAGGTTTATGCCTTGTATGCATGCTAGTGTGAAAGTTTCATGAAGCAATTTTGTGAAATTACGGTTGAATTGTCAAAAAGGACTAAATTGTAAAAGTTGCAAAATGTGTGTTTCTAGAAGCTATATGTGTGAAATAGCTTTAGATTATTAATTAGAGGTCCTTAATGAGCAATTTTCCCAATTTTTAGTTTTTGGACAAAATTGGACATGGATGAGTTAAAATAGAAAGTTTATCAAAAAGGGCATTTTGGTCATTTAACAAATAAGTGATTAAAAAGGAGAAAAGATGACAAAATCATGCTCATCTTCTTCCCCTCATTGCTGAAAATTTGAAGGAAGCCATAGCTAGGGTTCTTCAATTTTTCAAGCTTGCTAGTAAGTGCATCTAGCCTCGTTTTTGATATTCTTTGTATTTTTGAAGTCCCGGTAGCATGAGTAAGCTATTTTTAGCTATTTGATGAGCTATGAAGGATGTTCAAAAATGTGGTCATGTATGACATGCATGTATTTTGTTGTTTTATGGAAGATTATGAAAGCTTGATGTAGTAGAAACATCTTTTGTTTAGTGATTTTCCATGAAAATGCATGTAGGGACTTGATTGTGAAAATCTTAAGTTTGGTCATACATGTGTGTTTTAGTGAGAATTGATGATAGCTTTAGTTGAATAAGTGGTTCGGCTAAGCATGAAAGACTAGAAAGTTGAATAAAAATCACTTTACGAGCCTTTGGGGCTAAAGTGTAAATATGAGAAAGTTTAGGGGCAAAATAGTAATTTTGCTAAAGTATGAGATGTGGGTCAATTTAGTCAATGTATGTATTGAATAAGCTGATTTATTCATTATAGATCAAGAAAGACGAAGCCCGGATCAAAACCGGGGCAAAAGCAAGATGGTGGACTAAATTGCAAGTCTCAATACTTTTGAGTATCGAGGTAAGTCTATGCATAAACAATGCATTCATACTTACAATTTATTGATGATAGCTAGTGTGTAGCTTGTTCGAGATTGATTGAGAACCTATGTGGTTCAAGTAGAATGAATGTAGTAGAATTGTGAATGGATGTTTAATTGAGTAAGTAGACATGTGAGTGTGTAGTGATAATGCTAGATGGCAGGCTAAGTGCGATACCATCCTAATGCATATTGACGATGAGCTGGCTATGTGCGATGCTATCGTTAGGTATATCGTTTAGTGGGCTAAGTGAGAAACCCCTATGATTACCTTTGTGGTAGGCTAAGTGCGATACCACCTTATTAATCGACTTTGGTGTGCTAAGTGCGAAACCACCGAGACATTTGCTGTGTGGGTTAACTGTGTGGATTAGCCATGTGATGGCATTATTGAGTAAAATAGCTGTGTGGATGCATTATTAAGTTAATTAGCTGTGTGGATGCATTATTAAGTTAATTAGTTGTGTGGATGAATTATTGAGAAATATTGATGTGTTGTATATTGTGTAAATGTGACATTGAATGCAGGGGTGCATTTCGATGGTTATGAGTATGTGACTCATGATGTGTTGGAAGTGTGGTAAGGGTTAGAAAGAGTAAGCATAGTTGTTCATTACCTTTGGTAGTATAATGCTAATTGTTGTTTAGCTTATACTATGATGCTTAATTGTTTATGTGTAAACTTACTAAGCTCAAAGCTTACTCCTTTTCTTTTCCCTTGTCTTATAGAGTAAAAGTGTTGAACCGAGATACGAGGATCAATTGGAAGATCGCCCACACTATCAGCACACTTTGGTACATGAGACTTAATGTTTTGTAAATGGCATGTATAGGGGCTAGACAAGTTAGTGAATTTTGTTGTAAATGACTAAGATGTGTTGGCCTTTAGATGGATAGCTTATTTTGTATAATGCCATGGTTGTTGGCTATTACATTATATGAAAGAAAGATGTAGTTTTCTATGTGAGATTACACTTCAACTTGAGTTGATTATGATTGTGTTAGATGAGTATATGTTGTGTATGCTAGAGGGGTGAAAAGAACTTGGCACATAGCTTTGTTCTTGTTCATGTGGATAGACACACGGGAGTGTGTCTAGGCCATGTGTGACACACGTCCTCCCTCCTGCTTGGGGCGGCATTCACCAAGGCCCTAAGTGGTGGCCCCAAGCCTCTTTACCACTCCGACTTTCATGTCCACCAACCTTGCCATTTATTTTTAAGGCCTTCCTAGCCCAATTTCACTTGTTGACGCGAAAAGGAAAAATAAAACACTCCCATGCCATCACCCAGCCTCGAACCTCCCTGCTCAAGGAGTCATTTTCCCAAGCCTTAAGTGGCGTCCTTAAGCCACTTTACCAAGCCCCTTTTCATATCCAAAAACTCCCAAATTTTTCTTTAAGGCCTCCTTCACCCAGCTCCCCCTTTTATACTTAAAATCCAACATTTTCCCAAAGCTTTCCCCTTCATCCTTGGGTTCTAAAAACTCCTAAAACATCACCAAACACCCTTAAAGCCTACTAATACTTGAGTTATGCTCCAAACGCATAACCCCTAATCTAGGATGTTACAGTTCTACCCTCCTTAAAAATAATTTCGTCCTCGAAATTGCTTGGCTAAATGCACTCCTACTCGCCACCCTACGCTTATGCTGCGAACTCTAATCTTAATAAAACCATCATACTTTCTAGGCACAATCTCTAAGTTCACGTCCCCTAGAACTCATTTCTAATGTCGCAATTTAATCTGATTAAAAAGTTTTATGCATCAGAAATTTTGTTCCACTGATTATTCGCGAACAGTTTTATGAAAAGAGATGTTCAAAAGTAGTTCTTTCGATCAACCAAAGTTTCTAGTTCAAGTTCACTACTCTAACTCAGGGAGTCACATTCACATTCATAACATCATTCACTACACTTTTATGGCCATTCCATCCATTTCCCTACCCAGGGGTAATTTCGTCATTTTCCCTACAGGGGTATTTTGGTAATAAATCGGGGTCAATTCGAAAATATTTTCTAAATTAAAGGTGTTTCAGAATTTACAAAATCTCTGGGTTATTTTGTTTTCCAAATCAGAGGTGTTGCAAAAATTTCAGAAATCGAGGTTATTTCGATAATTTTAAAAGTCAGGGGCAGTTCCGTAAATTTTCCAAATCAGGGTATCTTGTTATTTGTAAAACAGAAGTTTTTGATATCTTTGTAAAGTAGAAATATTTTAACAAAAGTTGAGGGTATTTTTTTGAAAATCTTAAAACTAAGGGTATTTTAGTAATTTACAATGCAAGGGCATTTTTTTTGTAATTTTGTAAATCGGAGATATTTTGGAAAAATTTTCACAATAATCTTTTACTACAATTAAAAGGGTAATTTAGGGATTTTAAAACTAGGAATTTTATAAAAGCGCATGGCTAGTCCCTTTCGGGTTTTAATGATTGGTTTAGCCCGTGAATAAGTCCTCTTGGTTAGGGTGAGCAGTTACTCACGCACTGCAGGATTCGAGTAAAGAGGAGGTGAGTCGCTAGGACTGCTTAAATACCAAGCTCTTCTTGAATACCAATCCTAGACATGCGTACAATGGTTACCACACCCTAGCTCGACTTTACTTCACGAGTTTGTTTAATAGTCCTTAAGTCTTATGCATGTGTTTGAGTGCACTAGCCCTAGGGTTCAACAGATCCTAGTTCACTAATCTACGTTCCCTTCATACTTATAACATTCACATAAACAAGTCACTTCCATAATTAGAAGTACTTACCGGTGGACTTGGGTAGGAGATACAGTGCCATGCCGAATAACTTTGAAAAGTTTATGAAAGCCCATACTTTTGAAAAGCCCATCTTTGAAAAAATTATTTTTGGACCCAAAACCCTCAAGGCCGAGTTTTGAACCGGGCTCGATACCAATTTGTAACACCCCAAACCCGGCCTATTCGTTCTGACCGAATTTGAAATGCCACTGCGCGAAAACGTTTGAAGACCGATTTCACTTTTGGGAAAAACATTAAAAAATTTGTCATTTGAAAACCATGTCCAATTAAAATTCTAAATAATATAAGCTTGATAAAAATATCCAAATTAAAACTTTATTATAAGCTTTTAAAATATAAGTTGCCAAAATTAAAAGCACTTCCCAATAATAATTTAATGGTCGTCTAGCTTAAACATAATAAAAATGTTCAATCACTTTAACGGGCCTTATTACAATAAACACTTAATCAAAATACTGAAAATATAACTACTTAATTAATTAAAATATCTTTCTGCATGGAAATCTACTTCTGCATGGCCACCTTTGTATCCACTCCAACCCGGTCCAAAAATCACGATCACCTGCGATGTTTAATAAAATTTGGGTGAGTCATACAGGCTCAGTGTGTAATAAGTCCACTGAATTCCACCCACATGTTAACCACATATTAACTCATATATCAGATATCAATTATCAAATTCACATGTTATCACATTCTGGGCTTGGCCCATAATCATATCACATTCATCTAATAGGGTAGTTAACCACATAATTTCCACATACTGGGCTTGGCCCATTTCAACATCAACCCATATGACAGATAATGAGTTTATGCAAAGTGCACCCAACCCATCCTAGGGTCCATCCGTTACACCTACCTTGGCAGACCTGCTGCCCAAGGCCGTGGCTAATCCACCGATCAACTAAGTGATCCCACATATCTTACCTTGGCAGACTTGCTGCTCAAGGCCGTGGCTGAGCCACCGATCACCTAAGTGATCCCTGTAACACCCCAAACCCGGCCCATACGCCACGGCCGAATTTAGAATGCCACTGCAGAAAACGTTTAAAAAATATTTTGACTTAGAGTGAAAACATAAAAAATTTATTGTCTTTAATAAAACATTGTATATTTATAAATCCAAATAAAATCAAGTTGTTACAAATTCTTCAATTTGTAATTTTAACATATATCTTTAAGATATGAGTTGCTAAAAATAAAACATATCCAAATAATAAAAATTGTCAATCCACTTTAAAACATAATAATAAACTTCAAAACCTTTAAGTGGCCCTTATTACAATAACCAAATTTTCGCAAATTCTGAAAATATGTATAATATATAAAATAAGGAAAATAGCTTCAGCATGGGCCACCTCGTATCCACTCCAACTCGGTCCAAGCTTTATGCATCACCTGTAAGGTTTGAGAAAAATTGGGTGAGTCACACAGACTCAGTGTGTAATTATTTCACATGTCTCCACATATGGGCTTGGCCCATATCCACACAGTCCACATAATCAGTCATGCAAAAATGCATCCCAACCCATCCTAAAGTCCATCCATTACACCTACCTTAGCAGACCTCCTGCCCAAGGCCGTGGCTAATCCACCGATCACCTAAGTGATCCCACATAACTTACCTCGGCAGACTTGCTACTCAAGGCCGTGGCTAAGCCACCGATCACATAAGTGATCCCACATATCAATTAATCCACGGTGATGCACACAGCTATCAACCGCCAAGATGGGCACCTAGCCAACACCTCCCTTGATGAAGCACATAGCTAACATCAAGCGCCAATGTAGCACAAGGCTAACATCAGACCACGTACATAAAGTACACCCTTTCCTTCAATAGTCACATCCCAAGTCCCATGTATTATGCCACAATATCATAAAAATAAGCATACATCACATGCTATCACGTTTTCAAACATAGATCATAATAAAATACTGACCTTGTTAATCGATTATTCAACATGGGTATCCATCATTTTAGCCATTATTGCCAGTTACCGTACACATCATACGCATATACATAATAACACATATAAACAATCAAGAAATAGTGCGATAACTACACACCTGCTTTGGCACAATCAATCAAATCCCGAAACCCACGTCTAACGATTTGCACTCCTATGATTGTTGAACTCCTTCCTACACAACCTAAGTTAGAATCGGCTTTAAGTAATAATCCATAAGAATGGCCCTTGGCCGAATGCTACACTTACTTACCTTGAAGAATCGAATCCAAAAGACTCCTCTATGCGAGCACTTCACACTTTAAAACGAAACTAAGAGCAAGAGATCGATGGTATCACCCTCAGAGAATCGACTTCAAGTCCCAATGAGAAAGATTTTGGCACTTGAATGGTGAAGAGAGAGAGATCACGCCAAAGTGGAGGGAGTTGAATGCTAAGAGGATTCGGCTATGGTGTTTCTTAAAATTTCAAGCAAAGACAAGAGAGAAAGAGGCTATAGGGTTCAGCCAAGCCTTACTAAAGGTGATGACAAACTCGGCTATCAAGGAAAAGAAGGAGTTTGAGAAAGGAGATAGATTCGGCCAAACTAGCAAATAGAGAGAAGAAGAAATCGCTAGTGACCTTAATGATCTTTGAAGTTTGAACACAAAACAAAGAGAAGGGAAATCGAAACTAAATGGCTTATGCACAAAAATGGCACTTTGATGGCATTAGGATTTTTGCACCACACTAGAGAAAGAAGAATAAACCCGAAAAGAAAACACCTAAACTCCTTAAGAGAAATTCATTTACTCCCCTCTACTCACAAAACCGAAATGGTCATCAAAGAAATCCCCTTGGCCATCCAACTCACATATTCATCACAAATCCCACAATTTCCTCTTTATTTCCTCCTAATCCTATTCCTTCCAAAAAATTCGGCCAACTCCCCCTAGTCCATGAAACCATCCATGTTCATGGACAAAATGCCATAGAAGAGTTTCCAAAACAACACTCCATAATCCATGCCTTTTGTCCCCTCATCATACCATATCCTTAAGATTCTTATCCCCAATTTCACGCTTTCCTTAAACCAATATTCAACTTACCAAAATTTGAGAGTCCAACCTATCATAAATAAGGTTTGACCGTCCATCAATGCTAGGATAAAAATAAAGTCTTCAAAAATGCTTTCCATGATACTCGAACCTCTAACCTCAAGCCACCTTTCAAGCTCCTTAACCAACTTGCCACTTACTCCTCTTATGCTTTAATTAACACTTAAATTAACTTAAGTGCTAAGCTCACTTAATCCACTTCATTAAATAAACCTTACTAAAAAAAAATTATTCTAACTTCCTAAATAAAATCAAGCCTTCACAAGACTATGCTAACACACAAAATTCCTACCCGAGCCAACACAAAAATAATACTCAAATTTTTCCTAAAGCTCAAGGCCCAATCCTACTAGGCCCAATTTCGGGATGTTACAAATCTACCCTCCTTAAAGAAATTTCGTCCTCGAAATTTCCAACTAACTAACAGTCGTACATCCTATCTCGCCACACTATGCTCTTGCTGCGCACTCTGATCTTAATAAAACTAACATATTTCTATGCACGGTCTCTAAGTTCACACTCAAGGTTCTAGATACTTTACTAGCGATGGTTCCGACACAGCCATTTTGCTTCTACCGCGTCCACTACAACCACGTCCCCTAGAACTCATATCTAACATCGCGATTTAATCTGATTAAGAAGTTTTATGCATTAATACTTTTGTTCCACTTGTTTATCATGCGAACTATTTTATGAAACAAAGTTTTCGAAGTTGTTCTTTCGATCAATCAAAATTTCTAGTTCAAGTTCACTATTCTAATTCAGAGAATCACACTCACATTCATCCACAACATTCAACACATCATTATAGGTATTTCTGACCATTCCCGACCCAGGGGTAATTTCGTTATTTTACCTCTCAGGGGTATTTTAGTAATTTTGCAAATCGAGTTTATTTCGGAAAATTCTCAAGTCTAAAAGGATTTTATAAATCAGAGGGGTAATTTGGTAAATTTAAAACTAAGATCTTTATAAAACAGTATGGCTAGTCCCTTTCGGGTTTTAGTTATCGAGTTTAGCCCGTGAATAGGTCCTCTTGGTTAGGGTGAACCGTAGCTACGCACCAGGTAGGATTCGAGTAAAGAGGAGGTGAGTCACTCGGACTGCTTAAATACCAAGCTCTTACTGAATCCATTCCTAGACATGAGCACAATGGTTGCCACACCTTAACTCAGCGACTTAATCACAGGTTTGTTTGATTGTTCTTAAGTCTTATGCATGTGTTTGAGTGCACTAGCCCTATGGTCCAATAGTCCTAATATTCTAATCTACGAGCCCAAATAAGCCCATAACATTCACATATATAAATCACTTCAATAGTCAGAGGTACTTACCTGGTGGACTTCGGGTTGGAGATACAGGTGCCATGCCAGAATACCTGAAATAAAAGTCCATATTTTGAAAAGCCCATTTTGAAAATTGTTTTGGACCCAAAATCCACAAAGCCGAGTTTTGAACTGTGCTCGATACTAATCAGTAACACCCCAAACCCGGCCCATACGCCACGGCCGAATTTAGAATGCCACTGCGGAAAACGTTTAAAAAATATTTTGACTTAGAGTGAAAACATAAAAAATTTATTGTCTTTAATAAAACATTGTATATTTATAAATCCAAATAAAATCATGTTGTTACAAATTCTTCGATTTGTAATTTTAACATATATCTTTAAGATATGAGTTGCTAAAAATAAAACATATCCAAATAATAAAAATTGTCAATCCACTTTAAAACATAATAATAAACTTCAAAACCTTTAAGTGGCCCTTATTACAATAACCAAATTTTCGCAAATTCTGAAAATATGTATAATATATAAAATAAGGAAAATAACTTCAGCATGGGCCACCTCGTATCCACTCCAACTCGGTCCAAGCTTTATGCATCACCTGTAAGGTTTGAGAAAAATTGGGTGAGTCACACGACTCGGTGTGTAATTATTTCACATGTCTCCACATATGGGCTTGGCCCATATCCACACAGTCCACATAATCAGTCATGCAAAAATGCATCCCAACCCATCCTAAAGTCCATCCATTACACCTACCTTAGCAGACCTGCTTTGCCCAAGGTCGTGGCTAATCCACCGATCACCTAAGTGATCCCACATAACTTACTCCTCGGACTTTGTTGCTCAAGGCCGTGGCTAAGCCACCGATCACATAAGTGATCCCACATATCAATTAATCCACGGTGATGCACACAGCTATCAACCGCCGAGATGGGCACCTAGCCAACACCTCCCTTGATGAAGCACATAGCTAACATCAAGCGCCAATGTAGCACAAGGCTAACATCGGACCACGTACATAAAGTACACCCTTTCCTTCAATAGTCACATCCCAAGTCCCATGTATTATGCCACAATATCATAAAAATAAGCATACATCACATGCTATCACGTTTTCAAACATAGATCATAATAAAATACTGACCTTGTTAATCGATTATTCAACATGGGTATCCATCATTTTAGCCATTATTTCCGGTTACCGTACACATCATACGCATATACATAATAACACATATAAACAATCAAGAAACAGTACGATAACTACACACCTGCTTTGGCACAATCAATCAAATCCCGAAACCCACGTCTAACGATTTGCACTCCTATGATTGTTGAACTCCTTCCTACACAACCTAAGTTAGAATCGGCTTTAAGTAATAATCCATAAGAATGGCCCTTGGCCGAATGCTACACTTACTTACCTTGAAGAATCGAATCCAAAAGACTCCTCTATGCGAGCACTTCACACTTTAAAACGAAACTAAGAGCAAGAGATCGATGGTATCACCCTCGGAGAATCGACTTCAAGTCCCAAAGAGAAAGATTTGGCACTTGAATGGTGAAGAGAGAGAGATCACGCCAAAGTGGAGGGAGTTGAATGCTAAGAGGATTCGGCTATGGTGTTTCTTAAAATTTCAAGCAAAGACAAGAGAGAAAGAGGCTATAGGGTTCAGCCAAGCCTTACTAAAGGTGATGACAAACTCGGCTATCAAGGAAAAGAAGGAGTTTGAGAAAGGAGATAGATTCGGCCAAACTAGCAAATAGAGAGAAGAAGAAATCGCTAGTGACCTTAATGATCTTTGAAGTTTCGAACACAAAACAAAGAGAAGGGAAATCGAAACTAAATGGCTTATGCACAAAAATGGCACTTTGATGGCATTAGGATTTTTGGCACCACACTAGAGAAAGAAGAATAAACCCAAAAGAAAACACCTAAACTCCTTAAGAGAAATTCATTACTCCTCTTCTCACAAAATCGAAATGGTCATCAAAGAAATCCCCTTGGCCATCCAACTCACATATTCATCACAAATCCCACAATTTCCTCTTTATTTCCTCCTAATCCTATTCCTTCCAAAAATTCGCCCAACTCCCCTAGTCCATGAAACCATCCATGTTCATGGACAAAATGCCATAGAAGAGTTTCCAAAACAACACTCCATAATCCATGCCTTTTGTCCCCTCATCATACCATAACCTTAAGATTCTTATCCCCAATTTCATGCTTTCCTTAAACCAATATTCAACTTACCAAAATTTGAGAGTCCAACCTATCATAAATAAGGTTTGACCGTCCATCAATGCTAGGATAAAAATAAAGTCTTCAAAAATGCTTTCCATGATACTCAGAACCTCTAACCTCAAGCCACCTTTCAAGCTCCTTAACCAACTTGCCACTTACTCCTCTTATGCTTTAATTAACACTTAAATTAACTTAAGTGCTAAGCTCACTTAATCCACTTCATTAAATAAACCTTACTAAAAAAAAAATTATTCTAACTTCCTAAATAAAATCAAGCCTTCACAAGACTATGCTAACACACAAAATTCCTACCCGAGCCAACACAAAAATAATACTCAAATTTTTCCTAAAGCTCAAGGCCCAATCCTACTAGGCCCAATTTCGGGATGTTACAATCCCACATATCATTCAGTCCACGGTGATGCACACAGTTATCAACCGCCAAGGTGGGCACCTAGCCAACACCTCCCTTGATGAAGCACATAGCTAACATCAAGCGCTAACGTAGCACAAGGCTAACATTAGACCACGTACATAAAGTACACCCTTTCCTTCGATAGTCACATTCATATCCCATCCCATGCACATGCAACATATGATAATGTCATAACATAGTAAAATAATGCATGCACATGCTATTCGACATACAAACATATTCTCATTGGCATATTCACATTCTTAATAATTAACACCGACTGATTTCCGATATACCCTTAAGGGTAACCATTCACAATCGCCACTTTGCACATATTAGCATTTACACAACACATACAATATACCATAAACCCGAAAAGCAAGTGGGTTAATCACACACTGTCTATTTAGCGAAATCCCGAACTACTCGAATCTAACACAATCTAGAATCCCGAAACTCTTCTTACTCCCGCCGATTTGCTCCTAAGAACCAAAGTACTCAATCGATCAACCCTTAATATCCAAAATATGGCTTATAGCCGAATATCACATAACACTTACCTAACTTACCGAAAATCCCGAATCACCACTTACTCCTTGAATAGTCGAAGTCCCACTATTACACGTTTGCTTTGAAGAGCCTACAGTAAGTAGTCGACAAAGACCCTCCTTTAAAGATTCGACCCGAGAACAACAATGGTGGTTCGGCACTTTATGATCTCAAGAGAAGAAAGGAGAAGGAGAAAGCTATAAGATTCAAATAAGGCTTTAAATCACAAGAAATATTCGGCTACAAGGGAATTTGGGGTTGGAAGAAATAAAAAGATGAATAAGGGAAAAGTAGAAGAATTTGGCACTTAGAAAATTCAAGAAAGAAAGAGATATAAATGGCTTTTGCACAAGAGGAAGAACGGCACCAATGGGAAAAGAGGTACTAAATTTCGGCAATAACCAATATGAAAAGAAAGGTTTTGAAAGGGGAAATTTAGCACACACTAGCACCATATTTATACCGAAAATTCAAGCTCCTAGAGTCCAACAATCGGCCACCACTTTCCCACTTATCAAATCCCAACTTAAACTCCTATTTTATCTCTTAACAAATAAAATAATTAATCCAACACCTTATCTCTTATCTATCTATTAAACTAAAATAAATAAAATAAAATCTCATTTAATGTAAATAAAACCATAATTATCCTATAATAAAATAAATAAATAAAACTACAATTATCCTACTCTTGGCCGAATATTAATAGGATAAAATAAGCTTAATCTTCATCCAATTTAGAGCCCATGTGTAGACCATCAGCTCACTCCCATCACGCCAGCATGGAAAAAAATAAAACACCCATTTACTGTCCATGCTACTCGAACATGGGACCTGCTGGACAAGCTTACAGGTAACGCCCCAGGCCACTCTGCCAAGGCGTTTCTTTGTGATATAAATTCGTCACAATTTCTTTTAAGAGCTCCTTTGTTAGCTCCCCCTTGTCTTAACGCCATGTACAAAAATAAAACATACTTTGCGCTTCCATCATGACTCGAACTTGAGTCCTCCCTCCTGCTTGGGGCGGCATTCACCAAGGCCCTAAGTGGCGGCCCCAAGCCTCTTTACCACTCCGACTTTCATGTCCACCAACCTTGCCATTTATTTTTAAGGCCTTTCTAGCCCAATTTCACTTGTTGACGCGAAAAGGAAAAATAAAACACTCCCATGCCATCACCCAGCCTCGAACCTCCCTGCTCAAGGCGTCATTTGCCCAAGCCTTAAGTGGCATCCTTAAGCCACTTTACCAAGCTCCTTTTCATATCCAAAAACTCCCAAATTTTTCCTTAAGGCCTCCTTCACCCAGCTCCCCCTTTTATACTTAAAATCCAACATTTTCCCAAAGCTTTCCCCTTCATCCTTGGGTTCTAAAAACTCCTAAAACATCACCAAACACCCTTAAAGCCTACTAATACTTGAGTTATGCTCCAAACGCATAACCCCTAATCTAGGATGTTACATCCTAACCTGATTAAATTGCAGGTTGCATAACAACTCTGACCAAGCTCTGTTATCTGCATAGTTTTTAAATTTGTGTGATTAAACTATTTCAAACCTGACACATCCCTGTTACCTCACACGAATGCTAAGAAAACCTTAGTAAATAAGGATCAGTAAAATGTGTATTTACTAAGTAAAGGATTCCGAAAGGACCTAATGTGGTTTCCAAACTCATGAAAGATCAAGTTACCATGGAGTGTTTTTCCGAATATTATTAAGCATGTTGATAATAAATTGAGTTTAATTAAAGTAATTGTCCTAGTTTATTTATGTTATAATTGTTGTAAATTGTGTTTAATTTTGCTAAAATCTATTTCATTCATATAGTTTGCATATTTAGGATAATTTGCATTAGGGATCATTGCATTTAGTTTAATATACTTAATTTAAATCATCACTTCTCAATCATATTGTGTTTTTATTTACCAAATTGTTAATATAATTTTACAAATTAAGTGACTTAGTACAAATAAAATCCCTGTGGAGACGATAACTTGATACTTGCTTATTACTTGATAACGACTGCGTACACTTGCACAAACCTACGCGTTACAACATGTAATACAACTTACATAATGTATTAACAACTTTGCCTCTATTGATTATCAGATGAAATTAACTTTGCATGTTGTATATTACCATGCCATCTGAAGTTAATATCTTTATCTTTTGTTCTTTTTCCAGGTTTTCACCGCAAAGTATTCTCTACTATGCAAAATTTTAGATTATAAGAAGCTTTGTAGAGCATTCTCTATATTGGGTATAGTTTTTAGCTATAGTATGTATTTAGTATTTAAAGATAAAGATATACACTGATTCTATAACTTCCCAATGAAAAAGAGACAGTTTATGGAGCATTGGACAAATGGGTAGCTTGGGAGACTTGAGTTTCCATTGATTGTAGCTGTAAAAGCTTTACGAATTTTCAAGAAGAGGAGCCAATGGTTGTGTGTTATTCAAGTATATTGGTATTCTTGCTTTGTGTTTTCCAGCTTCTAAAATACATTCATTGATGCAGGGAAACTTTATATGTTCAATAATTTTCCATTAATATATATTATATTAAAAAGCCTTGTATTATCATATTTGATTCTATAGAATACTCTCAATTAGTATTTTAAAGGAACCTTAATGCTATTCTTTGTGAATAGATACTTTCAATCAATATACTTTGTGAAGTTTGGCACATGTAAAAATGAAGTTGCATGAGAGTTTGTGATTACATACATTAAATCTTTATTATTAATTTTTACTTTTACATGATATTTAATGTGATCCGGCTCGGTTTGGTTGAGTCATTTCACTTAAGTGCCCGATCGTCGACGATGAGATTGTTCGTAATATCGAAAAGGGGTTGATTTCGGTCAAAGGTAAGCGAAAGTTAACAAGGTGGTTCGAAATGAAAGATAGGTTTGTAAGAATAAAGTAGGCTCGGTTTAACAATGAAATAAAGATAGGTGATATTCGAAAATATTGGATGGAAATGGATTAGCGAACTTAACTTCAAGAATGATTCAACACTATATAACAGTGTCACCTCGATTCTTATATCGTTAAGGTGGTTGGATGGAAATATAGCTGGATAGGTGAACGCCACACTGGTTAAGGTGATAAGTTCAAGAAACAAGTTCGTAGACACCACTAGCGAGCTAGATAAGTCACACGAGGCTCGTACAAAATTTGAGAGGGAGTAACCTCACTCAAGAACACAATGTTCATATAATTAAAATGGAAAAAGTCTCTTACAATTGAAAATGGCTAAGTATTTATAGCCTAACTTAGGATAGCCGAATGGACTAACTTAATGGCTAAGAAAATTCGGCTAGAATAATCTAGAATAAGCTAGAACAAAAACATTAATTCTCTAAGTCCATATTCGGCTGAATGGAGCTTCAAGGGTCAGCTTCATAATGAAGTAATCCAGCTGAATGTATTTGGGAAGCATTAGAGCTGAATGGGCATGTCTAGGTTCAGCCATGTGCTTAAATGAACCTAATTGAATGGCCTTATTCAGCCGAATAGGTAGCTGAATAAATGAGCAGCTTGAATAGTCATGAGATTTGTGAACACCAAAAATGGAAAAGCCATTTGAATGTGAATGCTTGTAGCCGAATGGTCTTCATGTGTGAAAGGAATTTTCGTAAATGCGAACACCTTCAAGGCTGTCTTGGGAAGATATTCGGCCAGCTTGGGAAAAATTAATGGGCAACTACTCCTTGGCCGAATGGTTACTTGGAGAAGCCAAACAATCAGCTACCATCCATGAATCTAGCCATACATGAATGTTCCCCTTCAGTGTATTGAACCATTCATGAATCTTGCATTAATTGGAGCTTCATGTATTCGGCTAACCTACAAACACAATGTACTAATTAAATTCAATTGTAGATTTGACTGAACTAAGATAGCATCAAGACATATTAAATACTAATTAACATATTAATTAAATTAAGACAAATTAAATATAGACTAGCTACTTAATTAAATTCGGCTAAAACATATTAAAAACATGTAATAAGCTAAAATGTAATTATGAGTTGTAACTAAATTAACTAATTTGAGTAAATACTTAATTTATTCTAACAATAAAATAAATGAGCTGAAAAGAAATAGAAACGAGCTCAAACGAGCTGAATTAAGCTCAAGTGAGCTGATTCAAGCTAGGCGGAGCTCGGGAAGCTGAAATTGAGCTAAGGTCAGCTTGCGTTAAGGTTCGAGGAGTCCTTGAATTGCTGTCTCGAGCTAGTTTCAAAGGAATGTTGAACGGCCTCGTGTAGTCTTTGCTCGAGTTGGACAAATTCCCGGCCGTGGTCACATCAATATTCTTATATTATGCACGTCTAGTAGCATAAATAAATTAATGAAAATATGTCAAATATATATATACAACATAACAATTTCATCAGTTCTTTTACTATATTTCAACAGTTGTCTATGAGTAAAAATATTTGAGACAAGATATTCTTTAAATTACTCTTTTAAATTATTCTTTAAGTAACATATAGATTATGACATATATGCTAAATTATTTGTTTTGCTAATGATATTCAAGCACATTAAATATTCATTATATTTTAAAAATAATAAATTAGGCTATATATTATTTTTATTAATTCATATTTTAATAATTATTATATTAAGAATATTATTAAATTATATATTATTGTTAAATTATATTTAATAATAAATTTATTAAAACAGGATTAAATTATTTATTATTGTTTTTATTAAATTATATTTAATAATAATCCTATTAAAATTTAATAACAATAATCATCCTTCAAAAAAAAATTCTGTTAAGGGTACTCTGGTCATTTCAGCTTCTTTTCTTATGCTATTACAACTCTATTCCATTCAACCAAACACAATAATACTATAACAGTTCTATTCCATTCCATTCAACAAAACAATTGAATTGCTATTACAATTCTATTCCATTCCATTCTGTAACACCCCTAACCCGTATCCGTCGCCGGATTAGGGTTGAGAGGCAATACCGAAAAATCAGAAACTTTTACGGACATTTCATTAAACAAATCATCAAACGCAATCAAAGTGTCCCTTATATAGGTCAACGAGACCTTAAACATGCTTTAGAATAGGGTCGGGACTAAACTGAACACATACGAAAATTCTTGGAAATTTGAACGTTTTTCAAATCTGCAGAGGTCACACGCCCGTGCAGTCAGGCCGTGTGCCTCACACGGTTACCAGACACGCCCATGTGTCCAGGCCGTGCCAAAACAGGGCATACATACTGACTTGTCCACACGGCCGCCAGACACGCCCGTGTGCCATGGCCACGTAAAATTAAGCTAGCTACTGACTTGGTCACACGGCCACCAGGCATGCCCGTGTGCCACGGCCGTGTAACCTGCCCAGGCACACTTCGAAGTGGCCCTTGAGCCATACGGCAGAGACACATGCCCGTGTCCCTTGGCCAAGTATGCTAAATAGGCCGTTTGCAAGGCCAAAATGCTACCCACACTTGGGTCATTCTGTAATATCCCGGGTTAGGGGGCTGTTTTGTGGCTGCATGATATTGCATGGTTGTAGTGTGCTGTGTTGCTATTTTTATGTTTTAGGGGGCTTAATTTAAGCTTAGGTGTATGCCTGAGAAAAATTAGAAAATTTTGGTTTTTGAGCTAAGGCATTAGGAGCTGAGGAAGCTGGGGGCTTTTAAATTTATTTTGGGAGTTTGTTAGCACAAGGAACAAATTGGTGGAGTGGCAATGTAGGCGCCACTAAGGCTTGGAGTGGGTAACGCCTAAAGCAAGGTGGAGGCCTTGTGTTCGAGTGCTGCTGAGTGGCCACTTTTGGCACTCATTTTGACGGCATGGAGGGAGGAGTTTGTAGGCGCTTCAAACTCGCTTTGACTTGGTCTTCACACTCAAACGGAGGGTGGAGAGCAAATAGTGGAGGAAGACTTGTTCAACTTGTTTGAACGTGTGGATGAGAGTGCATGGGGAAAGTTGGCGAATTTTAGGGGATTGGTGGGAGAGTGACGGTGGAGTATGGGGATGGAGTTGTGCCGAATTTCAATTGGAAATTTGTGCACTTTTGGTCATTTTTTTTTTCCAAGTAAATTCCCTTGTGTATTCTTCTTGAAACCGAAAGATCAAAATTCCTAGGACTTGCCGAATTTATTTTCTTTTCTCTCAACCTTCTTGCTAGCCGAATGCACCCTTGCATTTTCTCTTCTTCTTCACCGCTAAGCCTTCTAAATTAGTACCAATTGTTCTCTTATTCATTTTCTTTTCTCCTCGTATTTTTTTCATTCATTCCTTCTCTTAAAACACTTGAGCCGAAACTCCACCTCTCCAAAACATTTTCCATCTCTTCTCTTGCTAGCCGAAACCATATCAACTTGCCCCAAACGTTCTTCTATTTTCTCAAATCCTAGTGCCGTAATCTCCATTTCTTCTCACCTACGTTCTTTCTTTCTCTTTTAATCCAAAACCGAAAACAAGAGTGTTAAACACCTTGTGCCAATTTTCTTCTTGCTATTGTTCCAACATAGCCGAATATAGGTGTGTGTAAAACACCAAGGCCGAACCTTCTCTCCCTCCCCCCTAGTGGTCTCTTGGCCGAATATCAGTGGTGTTTTGGAGGCTTTGTTTCAATCGGTTGGTATTGGTAAGCTCTTGACCGAATGGTCATTTCTTTGATCTCAATGTGTTAATTCTAGTTATGGAAGGATGTTAACCTTTGGTTATCATCTTGTGTTAGGGTCTTGGATATCGAAAGCAGTCAGGTGGAGCCTTCTCTCTTTGTGAACCGATTGGGTAAGTGATGGTAAGATATCATTCGCAGTTATTCGTTTAAATCTGATTAAGTCAAGGTGACAAAGGATTAACCATTCTCTCTTAAGGTGTAGCCGATTGGTGATCAAAGAAGGGCCACTGTGGTTCAGGTTTGGGTAGGAAACCAAACCAATAGCAAGGTAAGGGTCCAACACTAACCCTTGTGGTTCATTTGGTTATGGCCGAATGGTCTTAGTGCCTAATTCTATGTTGGCCGAATGTTATAGGAGCTTGTCAATCGAGGGGCATAGATCGTTCGTTGGGATTTTAGACTCGTATTATCAGGTGTGTAACTAGCACACTGATACCTAGTAAGATTATTAATAAACCTGTTTGCCTGTTAAAATTATAACAGTATGATGGACAAATGGATACCCAAATGGGGTATGTGTACGATTCGGGTAAGTCAGTGCTATTATTACGAGTTATTGATGATCTGTATGATATCATGGTTATGGATATGTGACATGGGGTATGCGATTAGACATATTGGCATGGTATGCATGATAGTATGATATGCATGATAGCATGATATTCATGATTACATGAGTTTGGCATGTTGATGGGTGATACGAGAGGAGGGAGCAGTGATATTTTGTGCTGACGAGCACCAGTGCTTTGGTAGCACACTTTGTGACTTTGGGTCACCAGAGGTTTGGCACCTCCAGAGGTTTGGTACCTCAGCGTCTCGTCCCAGTGGCTCAGTACCACAGTGGGTTGGCCCCACAGATGATTATACGGGATTGACGCCAGTGTTTTGGTAACACACGATGGGTTGGCCCCATCACCGCATTTGTGACTACGGTCACGGTGCTTTGGTAGCACATTGTGTCTTTGGGACACCGTAGGTTTGGCACCTCATTGCGACTTGTCCCCGTGGTTTAACCACCGTGGGTTGGCCCCACTTGAGATATGGGATCGTCTGCTAGTGTTTTGGTAACACACGATGGGTTGGCCCCATCATCATTGGATTCGTGACCTCGGTCACGGTGCTTTGGCTTAGCACATTGTGTCTTTGGGACACCAAAGTGGTTTGGTACCACAATGATGGATATTGTGTCTTTGGGACACCAAAGGCTTTGGTAGCACATTGTGACTATATGTCACCAGTGGTTTGGCACCACCAAAGGTTTGGTACCACACGGGGTAGAAAAGGCGATATGGATGGTTAGGTTCGGGTTGCATTAATCATGTTGCTATGTATGATGTGTGTTAGCATGTTGATTCTTTGGGAGCGGGATTTACACATCGAGTCACTCGACTCACCCTCTCCTTTGACATTTCAGTGACTCGTGACGCGGACTTGGAGCCGGATGGACTCGAGGTGCTTATGCCATCTTTGAATAAAGTCTTTACTCGGACTCTATATTTTGGGTACTTTAGTGATTTACTTTTATTTGGGTTTTTATTCGGTTTGTAAAAGGCCTTTAAAGTTATGTTTTAGGTTGGTTGATGTTTTAGTTAGATTTAATATGCCTTAACAAAATAAGCCGGTATAAGTTTTACTAAAATCTGAAAGATAATGCCTTCAAAATTATAACGCGACGTGTTTTTAACTATACCATCGGGTATCACACTAAGTCTTTTTGACAAACAAATTCAACTGGTTTCCAATTCTAACTTGTAATTCACCTAAGTCCGAAAGTGTTTTATGTATCATTAAGTAACTAATGAGGTTTTATATGGTTTAAACTCGTTTCAACTACAAATTCTGGCTAAGTTTTCAAAATCTCCGGGTTTTAAATACATCAAAAGTTTTTCAAACAAGTCTACTCAAATCTGTTTCAAGCACACGGTGTTTTCACCCCACTTTTAAACGAAAAATCTGAACTTCTTAGAAACGTTTTTCCCCGTAACATACCAGATTCGGACGTGGTGTCCTGTCCGGGTTTGGGGTGTTACATTTGTGGTATCAGAGCCAAGTTCAAAGGCTCGGCTGTGGGCCTGAGGCCCAAAATGTTTTCAAAAGTCTGTTTAAGTGTTGTTTTGGAATATATGATTTTGAAAGGCATGGCACCGAGTCTCCGGCACCAGTTCGCCCAGGTAAGTACCCCGGACTATTCTTTGTGATTTGATTGGATGTTATATGATCTGACGAATAGCAATAGTATACTACTTTAGAGATTGAAACTGATAGGATTTTGTGAAACTTACGAGAACAATCCTCTTTAATTCATAAGACTTGCTTTTTAAACAAGTGGAATAAATACTGATGCATAAAATTCTTTAATCAGATACGTAGGAAGATTAGTCATGAGCACTCGAGGCGGACGTGGTCGTAATACTCGTGGTAGAGGTAGAGGTAGAATGACGGTTTCTGAGCCCGTAGGATCTGGGCAGGGTTCAGAAAATGAGATACCGGTTCCACCACCAGCTGAAGGTGGTGAGTTCCAAGATCAGACGGGGGGACGCAGATGTCACAGAGCGATCTTTGCGAGTGTTGGAAAGGGTAGCCGGGGCTAGTGGTGGTGCAGAGTTAGGAAATCGGTTCTGAGCGACTCCGGCTAACGGGGCCGAATTTTTCCGAGGTATCTCGTGTTGCTCCTAGCATCGCTGAATATTGGCCGGAGGCAACCGAGCGGATCATGGATGATCTGGACTGACAATGGAAAGAGAAGCTGAAGGGTATCGTATCGCTTCTCCGGGATGAGTCATATCGATGGTGGCTCACGGTCCGGAGACAGGTGGCAAAATGGAGGATTTGACATGGGATTATTTCCGGCCGCATATCAAAAGAAGTACATCGGGGCTAGTTACATCGACTCCAAATAAAGGCGCTTACGAGGCTTGTTCGGGAGTAAATCGCTGCTTGAGTACGCAGGCCGAGTTCCTGGTGAGTAGGTATGCCGGGGGCATTGTAGCCACCGAGCATGAGAGGTGCGTTCGTTTTGAGGATGGTCTCGAGAGACGAGTTGAGGTCGCTGATTGCTCCTCGCCAGAGCGCGAGTTTGCCGTTGTCTTAGTTGAGAAGGCTAAGGTGGTGAGGTGTTAAGGAGTCGCGAGGCGAGCATGGACGGGAGTAGGCTTAAGAGGAGCTTTGGGTCTTCTCGTTCGTCCGCAATCCGCGAGAAGAGGGCTAGACCGAGTGGGCGAATCACCTGCTAGGTTTGTTGTTTGCTAGGCGTGGGCCGCCGCAGTGATGTAACGGTGTGGGAAATCTCATTGGGGTGGTTCTTTGGACCGAGGTAAAGGTTGCTTCGAGTGTGGTTCTCTGGAGCATCGCATTAGGGATTGTCCGCGTGGGATGGCCGAGGATTCGGCCCGAGAGTCGGGGCCGTGTCGGTTCGAGGTAATGGACCGCCACCGCGAGGGGCCGTGGTAATGGCGAGGTGGTTATGGATCCGGTCGGGCCGTGGAGCACCGGGCGGAGGTGCGGGTAGTTCGAGGCCGTGCACCGGATTGGTGTATGCCGCGAGACGCCGAGAGGAGGCGACGCACCGGGCGTCATAACCGGTGCGTTTTGATTTTTGGTACTCCTTATACCGCTTTAATCGATGTGGGTTCTACGCACTCTTATGTTGCCAGTAGTATAGTAGAGACAATGGACTTAGACTCTGAGATATCTTCTAGGCAGATGACTGTGATTAGTCCTCTGGGTCACTCTGTAGTGGTAGATAAGTCAAGCTTAGAGAGGTACCCCTAGAACTCCAAGGTAGTGTTTGTTTGCCGATCCGATGGAACCGCCGTTTGGGGAGTTCGATCTGATTCTCGGGATGGATTGGCTAGTTAAGTACCAGGCGAGGTTGGATTGCGCGGCTAAGCGTATGGTTCTTAAGACGGTTGATGGCGTTGAGGTGGCTATGATAGGTAATAGGAGGGATTACTTATCAAATATGGTTTCTCGCTCCAAAGCGGAGAAGATGGTCGTGAAGAGCCGCGAAGAAGCATATGTGGTTCATGTGTATGCCTTGGAGGCTAAAGAGTCTCGGTAGAGAAGGTTCGCATCATTAGGGAATTTGCTGATGTGTTTCTGAGAACTTCCGGTTTGCCGCCAGATCGAGAGGTAGAGTTCGGGATTGATCTGTTATTGCGGGACTACGCCAGTGTCTATTGCTCCGTATAGGATGGCACCAAAGGAACCGTGGAGCTTAAGGCTCGAGATCCGGGAGTTATTGGATCGAGGTTTTATCGGGCCAAGTGTTTCGCCGTGGGTGCGCCGGTACTCTTTGTTAAGAAGAAAGATGGTACGATGCGGATGTGTATAGACTACCGCCAATTGAACAAGTGACGATTAAAAACAAGTATCCGCTGCCGCGGATAGATGACTTGTTTGATCACCGGCGGGTGCTGCGGTATTCTCGAAGATCGACTTGAGATCCGGGTACCATCGCTTGAAGGTTAAGGAGGCTGATATCCATAAAACAAATAAGCGTTTGGACTCGGTATGGGCACTACGAATTCTGGTAATGCCATTCGGGTTGACTAACGACCGCAGCGGCGTTATGGATATGATGAATAGGGTGTTTCAAAGATAGATCTGGATCGGTTCGTGGTGGTTTTTATAGACGACATCTTAGTATACTCAAGGACAGAGGAAGAGCATGATAAGCATTTGAGGGTGGTGCTGGCAGATTTTGAGGAAAAGCAACTCTATGCTAAGTTTAGTAAGTGTGAGTTCTGGCTTAGAGAAGTGACGTTCTTGGGTCATGTAGTGTCGTGAGAGGGTATTCGAGTAGATCCTCGCAAGATTGAGGCAGTTCTGGATTGGAAGCCACCTAGGTCAGTGGCTGAGATTCGTAGTTTTCTGGGTTTGGCTGGATACTACCGAAGGTTTGTTGAGGGTTTCTCGTTGATAGCAGCGCCAATGACTAAGTTGTTAAGGAAAGAGGTTCCGTTTGTTTGGACTGAGAAACAACAGGAAAGCTTCGATAAGTTAAAGAAGATCTTGACTGAGGCTCCGGTTCTAATTCAACCTGAGGCTGGTAAGGAATACACAGTCTACTGCGATGCATCACACACGGGTCTGGGTTGTGTGCTGATGCAAGAAGGCAAGGTTGTGGCTTACGCTTCTAGGCAGCTGAGGCCACATGAGGTCAACTATCCGACGCACGATCTGGAGCTAGCGGCCGTAGTTTTCGCCTTAAAGATTTGGAGGCACTACTTATATGGAGAGAGATCAATAGTCTACACGGATCATAAGAGCTTGAAGTATCTACTGACTCAGAAGGATTTGAATTTGAGGCAGCGTAGATGGGTTGAGTTACTGAAGGATTACGACTGTTCTATTGAGTATCATCCGGGCAAGGCTAACGTGGTGGCAGACGCGTTGAGCCGTAAGGTTGTTTCGGACTTAAGAGCTTTGTTTGCCCATTTGAGCTTGTATGACGACGGAGTATTTTGGCGTAGCTGCAAGTTAAGCCTACTTGGGTTGAGCAGATCAGAGAGAAACAGTTAGAGGATGAGGTTCTGGGTGCGCGAAGGTTGCAAGTGCAGAATGGTGGTGTGGATGGTTATAGCTTGTCTAGTGACGAGGTTCTGTGTTTTCAGGGTAAGGCTTGTATGCCTAAAGATGTTGAGCTGAGGCAAAAGATTCTTCAGGACGCACATAGCAGTCCTCATGCTATGCATCCTGGAGGTAGCAAGATGTACAAGGATCTGAGAGAGCAGTTTTGGTGGCCTGGTTTGAAGAAAGAGGTGACAGAGTTTGTGGGAAAGTGTCTAACTTGTCAGCAGGTCAAGGCTGAACATCAGTTGCCGTCGGGTTTGCTTCAGCCTGTAAAGATTCCTCAGTGGAAGTGGGAAAAGATAACCATGGATTTTGTCAGTGGGTTACCGCTTACGCCAAGCAAGAAGGATTCAGTTTGGGTAGTGGTGGATCGTCGACTAAATCAAATCTTTATTCCGGTGAGGGTTGACTACTCACCCGAAGTTGGCGAAGCTGTATGTCTCAGAGATAGTAAGGTTGCACGGTGTGCCAGTTTCGATAATCTCGGATAGGGATCCCAGGTTTACGTCAAGGTTCTGGAAGGCATTGCATCAAGCATTGGGTACTCGTTTGGATTTCAAAGACGGCTTTTCACCATGAAATCGACGGACAATCAGAAAGGGTTATTCAGATCTTAGAGGACATGCTGAGGGGTTGTGTCCTGGATTTCAGAGGTAGTTGGGAGGAGTTTCTACCGTTGGCCGAGTTTGCCTACAACAACAGTTACCAAGCAAGCATCAAGATGGCACCATATGAGGCGTTATATGGTAGGAAGTGTCGCTCACCTACGTGTTGGACGGAGTTGGGTGAACGTCAATTGTTGGGACCCGAGTTGGTAGCTGAGACTGAGGACAAGGTCAAAGTGATTCAGGCTCGATTAAAGGAAGCTTCGGACCGGCAGAAGTCTTATGCCGATCTTAAACGAAGAGATATAGAGTTTGCTGTAGGGGATAAAGTTTTCCTGAAGGTCTCGCCTTGGAAGAAAGTTCTGAGGTTCGGGAAGAAAGGCAAGCTAAGTCCGAGGTTCATTGGGCGATATAAGGTTTTGAGACGAGTTGGACCAAAGAGCGTATCGCCTTGAGTTGCCGCAGAGCTTAGTCGATTCACGACGTTTTTCATGTTTCGATGCTTCGAGGTATCGTTCGATCCGTCGCATGTGGTAGCAATGGAAGAGATCGAGGTGAATCCGACTTGACTATGGAAGAAGAACTCGCATGCATTCTTGATCGAGATGTAAAGGTTCTACGTAGGAAGTCTGTGCCTTTGGTTAAGGTACTTTGGCGGAATCATGGCGTAGAAGAAGCGGCGTGGGAACCCGAGGATACGATGAGACAAAGAATACCCGCACTCTTTTGACTGTAATTTCTGGGGCCGAAATTATTTTTAAGGGGGGTAGAACTGTAATATCCCGGGTTAGGGGGCTGTTTTGTGGCTGCATGATATTGCATGGTTGTAGTGTGCTGTGTTGCTATTTTTATGTTTTAGGGGGCTTAATTTAAGCTTAGGTGTATGCCTGAGAAAAATTAGAAAATTTTGGTTTTTGAGCTAAGGCATTAGGAGCTGAGGAAGCTGGGGGCTTTTAAATTTATTTTGGGAGTTTGTTAGCACAAGGAACAAATTGGTGGAGTGGCAATGTAGGCGCCACTAAGGCTTGGAGTGGGTAACGCCTAAAGCAAGGTGGAGGCCTTGTGTTCGAGCTGCGGAGTGGCCACTTTTTGGCACTCATTTTGACGGCATGGAGGGAGGAGTTTGTAGGCAGTTCAAACTCTGCCTTTGACTTGGTCTTCACACTCAAACGGAGGGTGGAGAGCAAATAGTGGAGGAAGACTTGTTCAACTTGTTTGAACGTGTGGATGAGAGTGCATGGGGGAAAGTTGGCCGAATTTTAGGGGGGATTGGTGGGAGAGTGACGGTGGAGTATGGGGGATGGAGTTGTGCCGAATTTCAATTGGAAATTTGTGCACTTTTGGTCATTTTTTTTTTCCAAGTAAATTCCCTTGTGTATTCTTCTTGAAACCGAAAGATCAAAATTCCTAGGACTTGCCGAATTTATTTTCTTTTCTCTCAACCTTCTTGCTAGCCGAATGCACCCTTGCATTTTTCTCTTCTTCTTCACCTGCTTAAGCCGAAATTAGTACCAATTGTTCTCTTATTCATTTTCTTTTCTCCTCGTATTTTTTTCATTCATTCCTTCTCTTAAAACACTTGAGCCGAAACTCCACCTCTCCAAAACATTTTCCATCTCTTCTCTTGCTAGCCGAAACCATATCAACTTGCCCCAAACGTTCTTCTATTTTCTCAAATCCTAGTGCCGTAATCTCCATTTCTTCTCACCTACGTTCTTTCTTTCTCTTTTAATCCAAAACCGAAAACAAGAGTGTTAAACACCTTGTGCCAATTTTCTTCTTGCTATTGTTCCAACATAGCCGAATATAGGTGTGTGTAAAACACCAAGGCCGAACCTTCTCTCCCTCCCCCCTAGTGGTCTCTTGGCCGAATATCAGTGGTGTTTTGGAGGCTTTGTTTCAATCGGTTGGTATTGGTAAGCTCTTGACCGAATGGTCATTTCTTTGATCTCAATGTGTTAATTTAGTTATGGAAGGATGTTAACCTTTGGTTATCATCTTGTGTTAGGGTCTTGGATATCGAAAGCAGTCAGGTGGAGCCTTCTCTCTTTGTGAACCGATTGGGTAAGTGATGGTAAGATATCATTCGCAGTTATTCGTTTAAATCTGATTAAGTCAAGGTGACAAAGGATTAACCATTCTCTCTTAAGGTGTAGCCGATTGGTGATCAAAGAAGGGCCACTGTGGTTCAGGTTTGGGTAGGAAACCAAACCAATAGCAAGGTAAGGGTCCAACACTAACCCTTGTGGTTCATTTGGTTATGGCCGAATGGTCTTAGTGCCTAATTCTATGTTGGCCGAATGTTATAGGAGCTTGTCAATCGAGGGGCATAGATCGTTCGTTGGGATTTTAGACTCGTATTATCAGGTGTGTAACTAGCACACTCGATACCTAGTAAGATTATTAATAAACCTGCTTTGCTCATAAAATTATAACAGTATGATGGACAAATGGATACCCAAATGGGGTATGTGTACGATTCGGGTAAGTCAGTGCTATTATTACGAGTTATTGATGATCTGTATGATATCATGGTTATGGATATGTGACATGGGGTATGCGATTAGACATATTGGCATGGTATGCATGATAGTATGATATGCATGATAGCATGATATTCATGATTACATGAGTTTGGCATGTTGATGGGTGATACGAGAGGAGGGAGCAAAGTGATATTTTGTGCCGACGAGCACCAGCTGCTTTGGTAGCACACTTTGTGACTTTGGGTCACCAGAGGTTTGGCACCTCCAGAGGTTTGGTACCTCGCCTCGTCCCAAAGTGGCTCAGATACCACGGTGGTTGGCCCCACGATGATTATACGGGATTGACGCCGTTGTTTTGGTAACACACGATGGGTTGGCCCCATCACCGATTTGTGACTACGGTCACCACCGCTGCTTTGGTAGCACATTGTGTCTTTGGGACACCGTGAGGTTTGGCACCTCATTGCGACTTGTCCCCGTGGTTTAACCACCGTGGGTTGGCCCCACTTGAGATATGGGATCGCCTGCTAGTGTTTTGGTAACACACGATGGGTTGGCCCCATCATCATTGGATTCGTGACCTCGGTCACCGCTGCTTTGGTAGCACATTGTGTCTTTTGGGACACCAAAGTGGTTTGGTACCACAATGATGGATATTGTGTCTTTGGGACACCAGTGCTTTGGTAGCACATTGTGACTATATGTCACCAAAGTGGTTTGGCACCACCAAAGTGGTTTGGTACCACACGGGTAGAAAAGGCGATATGGATGGTTAGGTTCGGGTTGCATTAATCATGTTGCTATGTATGATGTGTGTTAGCATGTTGATTCTTTGGGAGCGGGATTTACACACTGAGTCACTCGACTCACCCTCTCCTTTGACATTTCAGGTGACTCGTAGACGCGGACTTGGAGCCGGGATGGACTCGAGGTGCTTATGCCATGCTGAATAAAGTCTTTACTCAGACTCTATATTTTGGGTACTTTAGTGATTTACTTTTATTTGGGTTTTTATTCGGTTTGTAAAAGGCCTTTAAAGTTATGTTTTAGGTTGGTTGATGTTTTAGTTAGATTTAATATGCCTTAACAAAATAAGCCGGTATAAGTTTTACTAAAATCTGGAAAGATAATGCCTTCAAAATTATAACGCGACGTGTTTTTAACTATACCATCGGGTATCACACTAAGTCTTTTTGACAAACAAATTCAACTGGTTTCCAATTCTAACTTGTAATTCACCTAAGTCCGAAAGTGTTTTATGTATCATTAAGTAACTAATGAGGTTTTATATGGTTTAAACTCGTTTCAACTACAAATTCTGGCTAAGTTTTCAAAATCTCCGGGTTTTAAATACATCAAAAGTTTTCAAACAAGTCTACTCAAATCTGTTTCAAGCACACGGTGTTTTCACCCCACTTTTAAACGAAAAATCTGAACTTCTTAGAAACGTTTTTCCCCGTAACATACCAGATTCGGACGTGGTGTCCTGTCCGGGTTTGGGGTGTTACACATTCCTACAGTCTCAAACAAGCATTATTCCATACACAATTAGCAACCCAAAATCATGTCAAGTGAACAACATATCATCTCATTCAATATCATTTCTATTCATACCAACTTGTATACTAATTTGAACAACCAATTCATATATAAAACTAATCATGTTTCATCCTTAATTTGCCACATTCATAGAACCATCTCATTGTTCAAACATATATACTCATATTGCATCCATATGCTTACCATAGCCTTGACCATTTCATAGGCATAAGATTATGCCAAACCAAACTCATATAGCATAGCATCACATACAAAACAAAATGACTTATCTAGCCACATCACATGGCTACATATATACATGTCTCAAACATACTCCAAAACAACTAGCCTATACATGCCATATTTAGCTATTTACACATTCAAAAGTACCAAAGTTGAGTTTGATAGTGTGGTGATGATCCTCGACAGTCCCCGAGCCTCTCGTAGCTTTAATGATCTATAAAACAGAACAAACACACACAAAGTAAGCTTTCAAAAGCTTAGTAAGCCATATACAAATAAACTTAGCATAAAATGAACATAACCATATTAATACATTGACATTAATGTTTCTCAATGCATATTCATCACATATTCTTTGGCTCATTTACTTAGCCATAGCTTGCCACATTCTTCAACTCAAATATCACATATACACATAACTCATTCAAGCATATATTCACATCTCATCTCATCATTCTTATACACATATTCACCTTAGTAAGTTCATATAGACACTTACCTTTCATACACACATAGTGTACTTTTCAAACGTACCTGAAATGGTTATACAACTCACATAGTCGTTCATTTCTCGGACTTGCCCGTTGAACCATTCGAAATCTAATAGGATACTCAGAGTGCTCGAAATGATCGTACAATGCCAACGTCCCAGATGAGGTCTTACATGTACTCAGATAACGATGCCACTGTCCCAGACAGGGTCTTACATGAATCAAATATGATGCCAATGTCCTAGACATGGTCTTACACGTGAATCTCAAATCGATGCCAACGTCCCAGACGTGGTCTTACATGAAATCTCAAATCAATGCCAACGTCCCAGACGTGGTCTTACATGATATCACATATCGGACACCTATGTCATGACATATGCTATCCTATCTATTCCTAGGTTCATACGGGACTTCTCAGACTTTAACAACTTGTCGATATATACATAAGCTCAGATTTCCCACACATTCCATCTTAATGGATATTTATAGCCATTCGAATCTCATATATACGCAAATAATTCAATTCAAATACATTTATTTGTATATCGACTTACCTCAGATTTGGATATTCGATCGGATTTGGTTATTCGACAACTTTTGACTTTCCATGATCTAAGTCTGTTTTCTTCGGTTCTTGATCTATACATATTCAAATTTAACCCATTTATTCAATAACTCATTCAATTCAATCCAAGAACACATATTTAGGGCATTTTGCAAATTAGCCCTCACATTTTCACATTTGGACAATTTAATCCCTATTTCACAAAATCACAAAATACACATAGTTTCAAGTTACCCATGCCTAGCTGAATTCTCATGTAGCTCATACAAGTCCTTACATTTCATTTATTTCACAATTTAGTCCCTCAAAATATTATTTTCTCAATTAAGTCAAAATTACTCAAAATCAACAAAACTCCAAAGACAAACTATGATAATCAAACATATAACTTTGATATTTCACTATCAAACATCACAAAACTCATATGTTCATCAATGGCTCATTTCAAAAACATCATCAATTCACAAAATTGAGACATGGGTTTTGAAGTATACAGAGCAACGATTTAAAAAAGTAGAAATTATCAAAAACCGAAGTCAAAACTTACCTTAATCAAAGAAGACAAGAGCCGAATGCTTCAAGCTCATGCAACCTATTCTCTTTTCTTCAATTCGGTGGAAAAAGATGAACATTTCCACTATCTAATTTTCTTTTGTTTTATTATAAGCTTTATCAAACTTATTAATCAATTTACCATATTAACCTTCTTACAAAATATATAATAACATATAATTCAAGGCCATTTTTGTCTATTAACCAACCACTATCTAAATAATGGTTTAATTGCCTCATAAGGCCTCCTTATTTTAAAAGCCACAACAAATAGATACCTTATCAAAGAGCATGCTAATTTAGCATTTCTCACAATTAGATCCTTTTACCAAATTAAGCACACAGATGGACCAATTAACGCACATAAATTTCACACATACTAATTCACATATCAAAAGCACGGAAAAATAATATTAAAATATATTTTTGACTCAGATTTGTGGTCCTGAAACCACTATTTCAACTAGGGTCTAAATCGGACTGTTACAATTCTCCCCTCTTAGGGATTTTCGTCCCCGAAAATCTTACCGTTAAACAGATTCGGATATTGTTGTCTCATTGAATCTTCAGGCTCCCATGTAGCCTCTTCCACTCCGTGTCGATGCCACAACACTTTCACTAACAGAATTTTCTTGTTTCTCAACTCTTTCTTCACGAGCTAAGATACGGATCGGTTCTTCCTCATATGTCATATCAGATCGGATTTCAATCTCAGACAGAGTAATCACATGTGATGGATCAGATCTGTATCGTCTAAGCATTGATACATAAAATACATTATGAATCTTTTCTAGCTCAGGTGGTAACAACAATCTGTACGCAGCTGGCCCAACACGTTCGATAATCTTATATGGTCCGATGAACCTCAGACTCAACTTGCCTTTACGTCTGAATCGGAGTCCTTTCTTCCACGAAGACACTTTTAAGAACACATTGTAACCGATCTCAAATTCAATATCTTTTCGTTTCAAATCTGAGTAAGATTTCTGATGATCAGACGCTGCTTTCAGACTATCACGGATCACTTTCACCTTTTGTTCAGTATCTTTTATCAAGTCAACCCCGTGTATCTTATTCTCACTGAGCTTAGTCCAATACAGAGGTGTTTGACATTTGCGTCCATATAAAGCTTCATAAGGTGCCATTTTGATACTCGACTGAAAACTATTATTGTATACAAATTCAATCAATGGTAGATGCTGTTCCCACGTACAATCAAACTCAAGAATGCAACATCATAACATATCCTCGAGTATCTGAATAATCCGTTCAGATTGACCATCCGTCTGTGGATGAAATGCTGTACTAAAATACAATTTAGTACCTAAAGCTTCTTGCAATTTCTTCCAGAACTGTGATGTAAATCTCGGATCTCTATCTGACACAATGGAAAATAGCACTCTGTGCAATCTCACAATATCAGAAATGTAAAGCTCAGCTAACTTATCAAGTGAGTATTCAAATCGTACTGGAATAAAATGGGCGGATTTCGTTAATCGATCAACCACAACCCAAATTGCATCTTTCTTTCTCGAAGTCAAAGGTAATCCAGAAACAAAGTCCATCATTACTCTATCCCATTTCCACTCAAGAATTAGAATCGGTTGTAACAAACCAGATGGAACCTGATGTTCAGCTTTAACTTGTTGACAAAATAAACATTTTGAAACAAAGTCAGAAATGTCTCGTTTCATACCAGACCACCAATAGTGTTGCTTCAGATCTTGGTACATCTTTGTACTTCCCGAATGAACAGATAAACGACTGTTATGTGCTTCATTTAAAATCAACTGAATCAACTCCAGGTTTCTTGGAACACATAATCAATCTCTAAATCTCAAACAATCATCAACATCAACTCAAAATTCAGAATCAGAATTTGAATCACACTGAGCTCGTTTCACTAGCATTTCATTATCAACTTTTTAAGCATTACATATCTATTGTAAAAACAACGGTTTTGCTTTCAATTCTGCCAAAACTGAACCATCATCAGACAAGCCTAAATGAGCATTCATAGCAAACAGTGATTTCTGACTCAAAGCATCAGCAACGAAATTTGCTTTACCCGGGTGATAATCTATCACAAGCTCGTAGTCTTCCAACAACTCTAACCACCTTCTCTGACGCAGAGTCAAATCTTTCTGGGTCATTAAATACTTCAAACTTTTATGATCTAAAAACACGTGACATTTCTCACCGTACAGATAATGTCGCCAAATCTTTAATGCGAACACAATTGCAGCTAGCTCAAGGTCATGTGTTGGGTAATTCTTTTCATGAGGCTTTAATTGTCTCGAGGCATAAGCTATAACTTTGCCTTCCTGCATCAAAACACATCCCAGACCATTTAACGAAGCATCACTGTAAATCACGAATTCTTTACCCGATTCTGGATGTACCAAAACTGGAGCTTCAATTAACAAAGTTTTCAACTGATCGAAGCTTTTCTGACATTTATCAGACCATTCAAATCTCACATCTTTCTGAAGCAATTTAGTCAACGGAGTAGCTATCATCGAAAAGCCTTTTACGAACCTTCGATAATAACCAGCAAGTCTCAGAAAACTGCGAACTTCGGACACATTCCTCGGAGGTTTCCATTCTAAAATAGCAGAAATCTTATTCGGATCAATTCGTATTCCAGAGGCCGATACAATATGTCCCAGAAAATTGACTTCACGCAACCAGAATTCACATTTGCTGAATTTTGCATACAATTGCTTATCTCACAAAGTTTGTAACACAATTCTCAGACGCTCGACATGTTCATTTTCATCACGTGAATAAATCAAAATATAGTCAATGAAAACAACAACAAACTGATCTAAATACGATCTGAAAATTCTGTTCATCAGATCCATAAAAACAGTAGGAGCATTAGTAAATCCGAAAGGCATAACTAAAAACTCATAATGCTCGTACCTCATTCTGAAAGCAATTTTCGGAATGTCTAAATCTTTTACTCTCAACTGGGAGTATCCCGATCTCAGATCTATCTTTGAAAATATGGTAGCTCCTTTAAGCTGATCAAACAAATCATCAATTCTGGGCAGAGGATATTTGTTCTTTATTGTCACTTTGTTCAACTGACGATAATCAATGCACATTCTCATCGTACCATCTTTCTTTTTCACAAACAGAACATGAGCACCCCAAGGTGAGAAACTCAGTCTTGCAAACCCTCTATCTGTTAATTCTTGCAACTGTGACTTCAATTCTTTCAGTTCTGTTGGTGTCATTCTATACGGAGCTATCGAAATAGGAGTTGTACCAGGCAACAGATTAATACCAAATTCAACTTCGCGTATTGGAGGCAATCCCGGTAGTTATTCAGGGAAAACATCAGAAAATTCACAGACAGCAGGCACTGATTCCACTTTCATTTTAGATACTTTCGAGTCAATTACATAAGCAAAATATGCTTCATACCACTTTCTCGAACAATTTTGAGTTTTCAATACAGATATCACAGCAGGCAACCCATTTAATTCACTAGATTCAATCCGAACTATTTCATCATTCGGGCATCTCAAATCAATAGTCTTTCTTTTACAGTTCACAATAGCATCATGCAATGTCAACCAATCCATACCCAAAATTATGTCAAACTCATCAAAAGGTAATAGCATCAGATCAGCAGGAAAACAAATATCTCTGAACATCAACGGACAATTCTTGCATACTTTGTCAACCAAGACACTTTTACCTAAGGGGTTTGATACTTTTATAACAAACTCAGTAGACTCTACAGGCAAGGTCTTACCGGATACTAAGTTCATGCATACATACGAATGTGTAGAACCAGGGTCTATCAATGCAATCACAGAAGTATCATAAAGAGTAAATGTACCCGTAATAACATCAGGAGATGAAGCTTCCTCGCGGGCCCGAATGGCATACGCTCTGGTAGGCACTCTGGCTTCAGATCTCGCAACTGAATCTTTCGTAGTTCTTTGACTACTGCTGACATTTCTTGCATTCCGAGAAGGTCTACCTTTCGCTGAAACATTTTTTGATCTCAGATTCTGAATAATCTCTTGTTTAACAGACTCTGGGCAGTCTCGAATAAAATGATCTAACGATCCACATCTGAAGCAAGCCCGGTCATTCAATCTACAACTTCCTGGATGCCTTTTTCCATAATGTTTACATTCAAGTCGCTCGGATCGGACGTTCCCAACACTTGCTATTGAAGTCGCTGGAGCTTTAGTATTCGACTGTGATCTAGCTCGATCTCTATTCAATTGTCCCACATTAGCCTTTGATCTACTATGCTCATCTATGAATTTCTTCGAAGTAGACTGAAATGATTTACTCGCAAACCTCTTTCTCGCATCTCTGACTTCAGATTCAACTTTTCTTTTATCTTTCTCGAGTGCCTCAACTTTGCACGCTCGGTCAACTAGCACAACGAACTCTTTTATCTCTAAAATCCCAACTAACAGATGGATATCTTCATTAAGACCATCTTCAAATCTTTTGCACATTATCGCTTCGATCGAAACGCATTCCCGAGCATATTGGCTTAATCTTACGAACTTTCGTTCGTATTCAGTAACAGACATGTGGCCCAGTTTCAATTCCAGAAATTCCTTTCGTTTCTGATCAATGAATCTCTAACTAATATATTTCTTCCAGAACTCAATCTGAAAGAAATCCCATATGACCCGCTCTTTCGGAACAACAGAAATCAAAGTTTTCCACCATTGATAGGCCGCGTCTCGTAACAAAGATACAACACATTTAATACTTTCTTCTGGAGTCAAAGACATTTCATCAAATACCCGGATTGTATTCTCTAACCAAAACTCGGCTTTCTCGGCATCGTCGTCATTTGTGGCCCTGAACTCTTCAGCCCCATACTTGCAAATTTTATCAACCGGAGGCTTATTCAACAGATTTATACCCATTACCGGAGGCACAACTGAAGTCTGAGGGGGATTAGATGGAGGCGGAGGTTGTGAAATAGTCAGATTATTCCTTACAAATTGAGTGAACCACTCACTCATTATCTGGAAGAAAGCTTGTTTAGCTTCTCCCTCTTGACCGCTCGTAGCTGGTCTCAAATCAGATGGCGTTGTCCCTTGAGCGGGAGCAGGCGCATTACTTTTTACATCGTCAGCTACGGCTCTTTCGGGATCCATTACTATACGAAAATCACATTTTACACGTCAGGATTCATCACACTATCACAGTTCAGATATATGACATGTATAGCTAGACTCTTACCCGCTACGTTAGTCTTAGAATCAACTAAATCGTAGCTCTGATACCAACCAAATGTAACACCCTTAACCCATATCCGTCACCAGATTAGGGTTGAGAGGCATTACCGGACAATCGAAAACTTTTACGGACATTTCATTATACAAATCATCAAACACAATCAAAATGTCCCATATATAGGTCAACGAGACCTTAAACATGCTTTAGAATAGGGCCGAGACTAAACCGAACACATACAAAAATTCTTCGAAATTTGAACATTTTTCAAATCTGCAGAGGTCACACGCCCGTGCAGTTAGGCCGTGTGCCTCACACGGTTACCAGACACGCCCATGTGTCTAGGCCATGCCAAATTAGGGCATACATACTGACTTTTCCACACGGCCACCAGACACGCCAGTGTGCCATGGCCGTGTGAAATTAAGCTAGCTACTGACTTGGTCACACGTCCACCAGGCATGCCCGTGTGCCACGGTCGTGTAACCTGCCCAGGCACACTTCGAAGTGGCCATTGAGCCACACGGCAGAGACACATGCCCGTGTCCCTTGGCCTTGTATGCTAAATAGGCCGTTCGCAAGGCCAAAAAGCTACCCACACTTGGGTCATTCCTACAATCCCAAACAAGCATTATTCCATACACAATTAGCAACCCAAAATCATGTCAAGTGAACAACATATCATCTCATTCAATATCATTTCTATTCATACCAACTTGTATACTAATTTGCACAACCAATTCACATATAAAACTAATCATGTTTCATCCTCAATTTGCCACATTCATAGAACCATCTCATTGTTCAAACATATATACTCATATTGCATCCATATGCTTACCATAGCCTTAACCATTTCATAGGCATAAGATTATACCAAACCAAACTCATATAGCATAGCATCACATACAAAACAAAATCACTTACCTAGCCACATCACATGGCTACATATATACATGTCTCAAACATACTCCAAAATAACTAGCCTATACATGCCATATTTAGCTATTTACACATTCAAAAGTACCAAAGTTGAGTTTGATAGTGTGGTGATGATCCTCGACGGTCTCCGAACCTCTCGTAGCTTTAATTATCTATAAAACAGAACAAACACACATAGAGTAAGCTTTCAAAAGATTAGTAAGCCATATACAAATAAACTTAGCATAAAATGCACATAACCATATTAATACATTGACATTAATGTTTCTCAATGCATATTCATCACATATTCTTTGGCTCATTTACTTAGCCATAGCTTGCCACATATTTCAACTCAAATATCACATATACACATAGCTCATTCAAGCATATATTCACATCTCATCTCATCATTCTTATACACATATTCACCTTTGTAAGTTCATATAGACACTTACCTTTCATACACACATAGTGTACTTTTAAAACGTACCTGAAACGGATATACAACTCACATAGTCGTTCATTTCTTAGACTTGCCCGTTGAACCGTTCGGAATCTAATAGTATACTCAGAGTGCTCGAAATAATCGTACAATGCCAACGCCCCAGACGAGGTCTTACATGTACTCAAATATCGATGCCACTAACCCAGACAGGGTCTTACACGAATCAAATACGATGCCAATGTCCTAGACATGGTCTTACACGTGAATCTCAAATCGATGCCAACGTCCCAGACGTGGTCTTACACCAAATCTCGAATCAATGCCAATGTCCCATACGCGGTCTTACATGATATCACACATCGGACACCTATGTCATGACATATGCTATATTATCTATTCCTAGGTTCATACGTGACTTCTCAAACTTTAACAACTTGTCGATATATACATAAGCTCGGATTTCCCACACATTCCATCTCAATGGATATTCATAGCAATTTGAATCTCATATATACACAAATAATTCAATTCAAATACATTTATTTGTATATCGACCTACCTCAGATTCGGATATTCGATCGGATTCGGTTATTCGACAACTTTTGACTTTCCACAATCTAAGTCCGTTTTCTTCAATTCTTGATCTATACATATTCAAATTTAACCCATTTATTCAATAACTCATTCAATTCAATCCAAGAACACATATTTAGGGCAATTTGAAAATTAGCCCTCACATTTTCACATTTGGACAATTTAGTCCCTATTTCACAAAATCACAAAATACACATAATTTCAAGTTACCCATGCCTAGCCGAATTCTCATGTAGCCCATACAAGTCCTTACATTTCATTTATTTCACAATTTAGTCCCTCAAAATATTATTTTCTCAATTAAGTCCAAATTACTCAAAATCAACAAAACTCCAAAGACAAACTATGATAATCAAACATATAACTTTGGTATTTCACTATCAAACATCATAAAACTCATATGTTCATCAATGGCTCATTTCAAAAACATCAACAATTCACAAAATTGAGACATGGGTTTTGAAGTATACGGAGCATCGATTTTAAAAACGTAGAAATTATCAAAAACCGAAGTCAAAACTTACCTTAATCAAAGAAGACAAGAGCCGAATGCTTCAAGCTCATGAAACCTATTCTCTTTTCTATAATTTGGTGAAAAAAGATGAACATTTCCACTATCTAATTTTCTTTTGTTTTATTATAAGCTTTATCAAACTTATTAATCAATTTACCATATTAACCTTCTTACAAAATATATAATAACATATAATTCAAGGCCATTTTTGTCTATTAACCAACCACTATCTAAATAATGGTTTAATTGCCTCATAAGGCCTCCTCATTTTAAAAGCCACATCAAATAGATACCTTATCAAAGAGCATGCTAATTTAGCATTTCTCACAATTAGATCCTTTTACCAAATTAAACACACAGACGGACCAATTAACGCACAAAAATTTCACACATACTAATTCACATATCAAAAGCACGGAAAAATAATATTAAAATATATTTTTGACTCAGATTTGTGGTCCCGAAACCACTATTCCAACTAGGGTCTAAACCGGACTGTTACACATTCAACAAAACAATTGAATTGATATTACAATTCTATTCTATTACAGCTCTATTCCATCACAGTTGTATTCCATTACAGCTCTATTCCATTATAGTGAACCAAACGTGGTGTAAAAGTCTTAAGTTGCCCATTGATTGAATCAAGCCCATTACCAAATTTGTTTGACACGTGGACCAGATTAGCATCATAGGCTTTGGGCTTGACCCAATTTGAATGATAAAGTTCATTTTGCACTTGGTCCTCTCTCGTTTGGGCTAATCTCAACATCCTCAAATTGCATTGTAACATGATGTGACCGGAATCACATCAGGTTCAATTCCTCCTCTATTAAGATTTTTATTTTTATTTCATTTGTTTCAAGCTTTGCTTTTATTTTTAATTACTATTTTTAACATATTAGCTCCTCTAGTTAGATGGTTAAAAATAGAGGTTTTATCCTTTAGACTTAAATTTGATTCCTCTTTGTTAAACTAAGCTTTATTTGATAAAATATTTTGATATAATAAATGTAACACCCCAAACCCGACCTAGACATTATGGCCGAATCTGGCAATGTCACATGGAAGGGATTTTAAAAATGGTGTCAACTCGATAAAAACCTTAAGCTTATAAATCTTTAATTGCTTTCATTTATTTCAAAACATATGCTCAATTAGTTGACTTGCCTTTAACGTATCATTTTAGCGGAAGCTTAGGAAAATGGTTGTGTTTAGGAAACCGTTCAAGATTTTAGAAAACCTTTGTTTTGGTAAAAATCGAGCTATATTGTGTTTGGCAGTTATGAAATCATTAAAATGGCAGTCAAATCCAAAATTAAAAGAAAATGGAAACAATCTTAAAGTCCAGATTACATAAAAACCAGAATAAACCAGATTATAGGAATTAAATCGTAGCTAAGTCCAGTTTGAAAGTGTGGTCACCGAGGGGCTCCGCAGCACCAATCCGCCTAAGACTGTGGATTACTTGTACAAAAAATATAGAAAGAGTGAGGTTACGTAAGCTCAGTGTGTAACCCTACAGAATTAAGCATGCATACAACCAAAAAATCAGAATCAGTCAAATACAGATTCAGGACTAAGCCCATTACTGTCACAGATACATATTCGGGCCTAAGCCCATGTCAGATGCAGATACAGATATGCAAATCAGAATAAAAAATCAGATATCCTACCCTCATCCTCTACACACCATCTCCGACCATCCCTACACACCATGTGGGGTTAAAACCACCCACCCAGCCTTACACACCACATTGTACCGATGCAGCACATAACAGATATAACGCAGCCATGCTGGCAGAAAATAAACAAAACTGCCTTTCAGAACACTTCCTCCAAAATACATCATATCCCACCCCAATAACAGTAACAGAACATACATACAGAAGTAACAAATAAATCATGCTTAACATGCTTGTGTAAACAGATAATAGATATACATACATAGGCATGCTCAGAACCATATTTCAGTCTAACAGATCATTTGGTTTTAGGGTTAGATAGCGTTTATCGACCCTACGATAGGCCCACAGTCGATTAGGACGACCCGTTCGACCCTATAGAAAATTTTAGTATAACAGCCCCACATGCCCGTATGGGCCCACACACCCGTGGGGCCCACACGCCTTGGTTGGCTTTACCCGTGAGGATCACACGGCCTGGCCCAGATACAACACGCCCGTGTGTCCCACACGCCCAATTTGGCCTAGCCCGTGTGGCTCACACGGCCACACTCTGGCCATCACACGGCCATGTCTTACGCACGGCCTGGCCTTCGTCGATCACACGGCCGTGTCTTGCGTACGGCCTAGCCTTCGTCAAATCAAATCTTATCGCTTACCCCAACTCTCCGAGCAACTGACTACAACTCTGTAAGAGAAGAAACACGATCTCCCTGATTCACTGCTGCCCAAAACAAACGTATAACCCCAATGAATGATGGAGAGACGCAAGTTATGGACAAATCTAAGCTTTACTTACCCAAACGCGCAAAGAAAACCGATATAACAAGAACGGAGGTCCGACAGTTGTCAAAAGAAAACAAAATCAAAAGTGGAAAAGGGGAGAAATGACAGAGAAGGGATTAACGTCAGAAATTTGGGGAAAGAGAAAATAAAATTTGAAACAAAAAATAAAATCCCAGCATGTAACAGTTCGGTTTAGACCCTAGTTGGAATAGTGGTTTCGGGACCACAAATTCGAGTCTGAAAAATATTTTAATATTATTTTTCGTGCCTACAGTATGTGATTAAGCATGTGTGAAAGTTTCGTGAAATAATTTATCCGTTTGTGTGTTTAATTTGATAAAAGGACTTAATTGTGAAAGATGCTAAATTAGCATGTCATATGTTAAAAACACCTATGTGTTATGTCTTTATAATGTAATGGCCTTATGAAATAATTAAACCATTAATATGGTTAATGGACATAAATAGCCTTAATGTATATAAGTTTTATATGTTTATTAAAAGGCTAAATAAGTAAATGATTTAATAAGGTTGTTATTATTATAACAAAAGATTAAAATGAAGCCATTATCATCTTCCATCAACCGAAAATATCAAAGAAAAAGAAAAGAAAAAGAAAGCTAGGGTTCGGCTAAGTCTAAGCTTGATTAAGGTATGTAATTTGTTTGGTTTTTGATAATTTCTACGTTTTTGCAATCGTTGCTCTGTGTTCTTCAAAACCCATGCTTCAATTTTGTGAATTGATGATGATTTTGAAATATGCCATTGATGAACACATAATTTTTGTGATGTTTGAAGATGAATTATGAAAGATATGTGATAGGTTAACATAGTTTGTCTTTGAATTTTTGATGAATTTGAGTAATTTGGACTTAATTGAGAAAATAATATTTTGAGGGACTAAAATGTGAAATAAATGAAATGTGTGGACTTGTATTGAGCATGGGAATATTCGACTAAGCTTGGGTGATATGAAATTATGTGTATTTTGTGATTTTGTGAAATAGGGACTAAAATGTCAAAATGTGAAAATGTGAGGGCTAATTTGTGAATTTCCCTAAATACGTGTTTTTGGATTGAATTGAATGATTTGGTGAATAAATAGATTAAATTTGAATATGTATAGATCAAGAACCGAAGAAAACATATTTAGATCGCGGAAAGTCGAAAGTGATAGAATAGCCGAATCCGTTCGTTTACTCAAATCTGAGGTAAGTCGATATACAAATAAATAAATTAGAATTGGTTCATTTATGTATCTATGAAATTTTGGTTGCAATGAATGTGTTCGAGATTATTTGTATATGAAATCTGAGGAAATATCGACAATGTATCAATGTCCGAGAAGTCCCGTATGAACCTAGGAATAGATAGGATTACATATGTCATGACATAGGTTTCTGATATGTGATATCATGTAAGACCACGTCTGGGACATTGGCATCGATTTGAGATTTACGTGTAAGACCATGTCTGGGACATTGGCATCGTATTTGATTCGTGTAAGACCCTGTCTGGGACAGTGGCATCGATATTTGGTTACATGTAAGACCACGTCTAGGATGTTGGTATTGTATGACTATTTCGAGTATTTCGAGTGTCCTATTTAGATCCAAATGGTTCAACGGGCAAATTTTGAGAAATGAAAGACTTCGTGAAATGTATAAGCGAATCAGGTACGTTTGAAATGTACACTATGTATGTGTATGAAAGGTAAGTATATATATATGACCTTACCTAAGTGAAATTTGTGCATATATTTAATAAAATGAAATGTGACATATGTGGAAAGTGTTATGATCAAATGAAGTATTTGAAGGCATAATCTTGTTAGTAAGAAATGGCTAAACAAATGAGCCAAGGATGAGTTAAGAGTTGCAATTGTTTTATATAAATGATTTTGTGTTTCATATGATATTTAATGTTTATATGATAAGTTTATTTGTATATGGCTTACTAAGCTTTTGGAAGCTTATTTTGTGTGTGTTTGATTTGTTTTATAGATCGTTAAAGCTACGAAAGGCTCGGGGATCGTCAAGGATCGTCATCACACTACCCAATCTTATTTTGGTACCTTTTGAAAGTGTATACACTATAGTATGGCATGTATAGTCTAGAGAGTTTTGATATATGTTTGAGATGTACATATAGCCATGTGATAAGGCTAGATATATGGTTGTGTTACGAATGAGTAGTCATGTTATATGATGCCTTGTTTTGTGTAACACCCCCAAACCCAGCCCACGAGCCTTGACTGGATCTGGTTATGTCACTGTGGAAAGACGGTTGAAAATCTTTTTGACTTTAGAATAAAACATGAAAATTTGTTAACTTTTGATAACCATGTCCATTTAAAATTATAAGTAAAACTTTGTTATTATAAAATGTCCATATTAAAACTTGAGTATATATATATATATCTTGAATAAATAGATTGCTAAAAAATAAAATCATCTTTATATAGTAATTTAATTTTAACCAAACCATAATTAAAATAATGCCAATAATAATAATAAGGCCCTTATTACATCAAGGAAATTCCCAAAATACTTATTATAAAATGCATAAAAATAATTTGGACATCTTCTTCTGCATCTTAAAGTTCTCAAGGCCCTTAAAACTCATCCAATCACACACTGAAGCATGCTAACACTTGAATTATGCATAAACGCATAACCCCTAATTTAGGATGTTACAATTCTACCCTCCTTAAAAAATAATTTCGTCCTCGAAATTACTTACTAACGATCATCCGTACATCCTAACTTACCACACTTACTTCATCACTGCTGCGCACTCGATCTTATTAAAGTCGTTATTCCACCTTGACCACGTCCGCGACGACCACGCCCCTCAAACTCATTTCTACAATGCGATTTAGTCCGATTAAAAGTTTTATGCATCGATTTTGTTCCACTGATTATCCGCGAGCAATTTTATGAAATGAAGTTTTCGTAAGTTGTTCTTTCGATCACACAAAGGTTCATTCGAGTTCACTATTCTACTTGAGAATATCACATTCCCTTCCTAATAAAGGCACATTCATTCATCAAAGATATTCATTCAAAGGGTATCTACCACACACATTTACTATTCTGACATTTCTCGCTCGCTTCTATCCTAGGGGTATTTCCGTCATTTTTCCTACAAGGGTATTTTGGTAATAAATCGGGGTCGATTAAAAATATTAATAAATCAAGATATTTTGAATTTCAAAACTCCAGGGTATTCTGGAAAATTTTCCCAAATCAAAGGTATGACAAAATTTTTTTTTGAATTCAGGGTTATTTTGGTAATTTTGTTCATCAGGGGTAACTTTGTAAATTTTTCAAATCAGGGTATCTTGAATTTTCGCAAAATAGAGTTTTTGAATACTTTTGCAAAGTAGGGAAACTTTATTAAAATTGGGGTTAAACCGAAAATTTTGAAAGTCAGGGGCATTTTAGAAATTTTCAACACAGGGGTATTTTCGTAATTTTGCAAATCGGAGATATTTTGGGGAAAAAAAATTTCACAACAATTTAAAGGGTAATTTAGGGATTTTCAAACTAGGAATTTTATAAAACTGCATGGCTAGTCCCTTTCGGGTTTTAATTATCGGGTTTAGCCTATGAACAAGTCCTCTTGGTTAAGGTGAACCGTAGCTACGCACCAGGTAGGATTGGAGTAAAGAGGAGGTGAGTCGCTAGGACTGCTTAAGTACCAAGCTCTTAATGAATACCAATCCTAGACATGCGTACAGTGGTTGCCACACCTTAACTCAGTGACTTACTTCATAGATTTGTTTAATAATCCTTAAGTCTTATGCATGTGTTTGAGTAGACTAGTCCTAGGGTTCAACAGATCCTAGTCCACTAATCTACGCTCCCATATAAGCCCATACAATTCATATATTCAAATCACTTGTAAGTCCAAGTACTTACCGTGGACTTCTGCCTGAGATACAAAGCCATGCTAGAATAACTCAAAAATATTTCATAAAAACCCATATTTTTGAAAAGCCCATTTTGAAAATGTTTTTGGGCCTAAAACCCTCAAAGCTGAGTTTTGAACCGGGCTCTGATACCAATTTGTAACACCCCCAAACCCGGCCCACGAGCTTTGACCGGATCTGGTTATGTCACTGTGGAAAGACGGTTGAAAATCTTTTTGACTTTAGAATAAAACATGAAAATTTGTTAACTTTTGATAACCATGTCCATTTAAAATTATAAGTAAAACTTTGTTATTATAAAATGTCCATATTAAAACTTGAGTATATATATATATATATCTTGAATAAATAGATTGCTAAAAAATAAAATCATCTTTATATAGTAATTTAATTTTAACCAAACCATAATTAAAATAATGCCAATAATAATAATAAGGCCCTTATTACATCAAGGAAATTCCCAAAATACTTATTATAAAATGCATAAAAATAATTTGGACATCTTCTTCCGCATCTTAAAGTTCTCAAGGCCCTTAAAACTCATCCAATCACACACTGAAGCATGCTAACACTTGAATTATGCATAAACGCATAACCCCTAATTTAGGATGTTACATTTTGTATGGATTAATGACTAATGAAATGGCCAAAGTGATGGTAAGATTATTGATGCAAAGTTGGTATATCATTGATGAGAATAGATCATATTAATGTGGTAAATTGTGAATGACTCATGTTTAGTTATACTTGTGTTTTAGTTGGGTTAATTGGGATATAAATTGTTGTGATGAAATGTTCTTGAATGAGTTGAGAAGGATGATCATTTGGTAAGTTTTTGGTTGCCAATTGTGTTGGTATAATGCTTATATGTGCTTGTAGGGATGACCCAATGTGTGGGTGACATTTTGGCCTTGAAAATGGCCTATAACTGCCCACACGATTGAGCACACGGGCATGTGGCTCGACCGTGTCTTTCGTGGTTGTATTTCAAAACAAGTCAGACTCGACCACGGGCTGGACACACGGGCGTGTGACTGGCCGTGTGTTGCAAGTCAGGCTCGACCACGGGTGAGGCACACGGGCGTGTTTCAGGCCGTGTGGTTAAGTCAGTATGTATGCCCTGTTTTGTCACGGCTCGGGCACATGGGCGTGTCTGAGGCCGTGGGAGGCACACGGCCTACCCACACGGGCGTGTGACCTCTGTAACTTTGAAAAAATGTTTGATTTTTGGAAAAATTTTGTATGATCTCGGTTCAGTCTCGGCCCTTTTGTAATGCATATTTAAGGTCTCGTTGACCTAATTAAGGGACTTTATACTTGTATTCTGCTATGATATGACAATTATATACATATTGATGTGTAATGTTCGTAAAAGTTTTTGATTATCCGGTAATGCCTCTTAACCCTAGATCGGTGATGGTTATGGGTTAGGGGTGTTACATTTGATTGGTATCAAAGCTACAGTTTAGTCGATTCTAGGACTAACGTAGCATGTGAGAGTTTAGCTATACATGCCATATATATGAACTGTGGTAGTGTAATGAATCCTGACGTGTAAAATGTGTTCTTCGTATAGTATTGGATCCTAAAAGAGTCGTAGCTAAGGATGTTGAAAGCAATGCGCCTGCTCCCGCTCAAGGGACAGCGCCATCTGATTCAAGACTGGCGACTAGCGGTCAGGAAGGTTAGGCTAAACAAGCCTTCTTCCAAATGATGAATGAATGGTTCACTCAGTACATTAGAACTAATCAGGCTATTTCACAACCTCCGCCCCCGCCTAATCCTCCTCAGACTTTAGTTGTGCCTCCAGTTATAAATCTGAATTTCTTGAATAAAACTTCGGTTGACAAAATCCGTAAGTATGGGGCCGAAGAGTTCAGGGCCACTAGTGATGACGATGCCGAGAAAGCTGAGTTTTGGCTTGAAAACACAATTCGAGTATTCGATGAAATGTCATTGAACCCTGAAGAATGCATAAAGTGTGTTGTTTCTTTGCTACGAGACGCTGCTTATCAATGGTGGAAGACCTTGATTTCTATTGTTCCGAAAGAATGGGTTACATGGGATTTCTTTCAGTCTGAGTTCCAGAAGAAATACATCAGTCAGAGATTTATTGATAAGAAACGGAAAGAGTTTCTAGAACTGAAATAGGGTCGCCTGTCTGTCACCGAGTATGAAAGAGAGTTCATGAGATTAAGTCAATATGCTCGAGAATGTGTTTCAACTGAAGCAATAATGTGTAAATGGTTTGAAGACGGCCTAAATGAAGATATCCGTTTGCTTGTTGGAATTCTGGAAATAAAAGAGTTTGTTGTGCTTGTTGATAGAGCATGCAAAGCTGAGGCACTCGGGAAAGATAAAAGAAAAGCTGATTCTGATGCTAGAGATGTGAGAAAGAGGTTTTCGAGTAAACCATTTCAGTCTGCTTCAAAGAAATTTAGAGATGAGCATAATCGTTCAAAGACTAATGTGGGAAATTCGAACAGAGATCGAGCTAGATCGTAGTCAAACTCCAAAGCTCCAGCAACTTTGATGGCTAGTGTTGGAAATGTCCGATCTGAACGACTTGAATGTAAACATTGTGGTAAAAGACACCTGGGAAGTTGTAGGTTAAATGACCGAGCCTGTTTTAGATATGGATCCTTAGACCATTTCATCTGAGACTGCCCATAGCCTGTCGAACAAGAGATTGTTCAGAATCCGAGATCTGATAATGTTTTAGCTAGAGGTAGACCATCTAAAAATGTAAGAAATATCAGTGGTAGCCAGAGAACTGCTAAAGACTCAGTTGCGAGATCTGAAGCTAGAGCACCTACTAGAGCTTATGCTATCCGAGCCTGGAAGGAAGCTTCGTCTCCAGATGTTATTACGGGTACATTTACTCTTTATGACACTTCTATGATTGCATTGATAGACCCTGGTTCTACTCATTCGTATGTATGCATGAACTTAGTATCCAGTAAGACTTTGCCTGTAGAGTCTACTGAATTTGTCATTAGAGTATCGAACCCTTTAGGTAAAAGTGTCTTGGTTGACAAAGTATGCAAGAACTGTCCGTTAATGATTCGAGATATCTGCTTTCCAGCTGATCTAATGCTATTACCTTTTGATGAGTTTGATATAATTTTGGGTATGGATTGGCTAACATTGTATGATGCTGTTGTGAACTGCAAAAAAAAAGACTATTGATTTGAGATGTTAGAATGATGAAATAGTTCGGATAGAGTCTAATGATTTGAATGGGTTACCAGCTGTGATATCAGTGTTGAAAGCTCAGAAATATGTGAAAAAGGGTTGTGAAGCTTATTTTGCTTATGTGATTGACTCGAAAGTAACTGAAAAGAAAATTGAATCTGTGCCAGTTGCTTGTGAATTCCCTGATGTGTTTCCTGAAGAATTACCAGGATTACCTCTGATACGTGAAGTTGAATTTGGTATTGATCTATTGCTGGGAACGACTCCTATTTCGATAGCTCCGTATAGAATGGCACCAACAGAGTTGAAAGAGTTGAAGTCACAGTTGCAAGAATTGACCGATAAAGGATTTGCACGATCGAGTTTCTCACCTTGGGGTGCTCCTGTTCTGTTTGTAAAAAAGAAAGATGGCACGATGAGAATGTGCATTGATTACCGTCAGTTGAACAAGGTGACCATAAAGAATAAATATCCTTTGCCCAAAATTGATGATTTATTTGATCAGCTTAAATGAGCCACTGTGTTTTCAAAGATAGATCTGAGATCGGGATATTATCAGTTGCGAGTAAAAGATTCAAATATTCTGAAAACTGCTTTTAGAACGAGGTATGGGCATTATGAGTTTTTAGTTATGCCTTTCAGACTAACCAATGCTCCTGCTATTTTCATGGATTTGATGAACATAATTTTCAGATCGTATTTAGATTGATTTGTTGTTGTATTCATTGACGACATTTTGATTTATTCGCGTGATGAAACCGAACATGCTGAACATCTGAAAATTGTGCTACAAACTCTGCGAGATAAACAATTGTATGCAAAATTCAGTAAATGTGAATTCTGGTTGCATGAAGTTGGTTTTTTGGGACATATTGTGTCAGCATCCGGCATACGAGTTGATTCGAGCAAAATTTCTACTATTTTGGAGTGGAATCCTCCGAGAAATGTGTCTGAAGTCCGTAGTTTTCTGGGACTTGCTGGTTATTATCGAAGATTTGTAAAAGGCTTCTCGATGATTGCTACTCCATTGACTAGATTGCTTCAGAAAGATGTGAGATTTGAATGGTCCGATAAATGCCAGAAAAGCTTTGATCAGTTGAAAGCCCTTTGATCAAGCTCCGCTTTAGTACAATGAATCGGGTAAAGAATTCGTGATTTATAGTGATGCTTCGTTGAATGGTCTGGGATGCGTTCTGATGCAGGAAGGCAAAGTTATAGCTTATGCCTCGAGACAATTAAAGCCGCATGAAAAGAATTATCCGACACACGACTTAGAGTTAGCTGCGATTGTGTTTGCATTAAAGATTTGGCGTCATTATATTTTCGGTGAAAAATGCCATGTGTTTTCGGATCATAAAAGCTTGAAGTATTTAATGACTTAAAAAGATCTGAATTTGAGACAATGTCGATGGTTAGAGTTGTTAAAAGACTACGAGATTGTGATTGACTATCATCCTGGAAAGGCTAATGTTGTTGCTGATGCTTTAAGCTAAAAATCACTATTTACTTTACGTGCAATGAATACGTATATGACTATGTCTGATGATGGTTCGATAATAACTGTATTAAAAGCAAGACCATTATTTGTTCAACAAATTTGTGATGCTCAGAAAGTCGATAATGATTTATTAGCAAAGCGAGCTCAATACGAATCGAATGTTGAATCTGAGTTTCAAGTTGATATAAATGGTTGTTTGAGGTTCAGAAACCAAATATGTGTTCCGAGAAATTCAGAGTTGATTCAGATGATTTTGAAAGAAGCTCATAGCAGTCGGTTATCTGTTCACCCAGGTAGTACGAAAATGTATAATGATCTGAAACAGTTTTATTGGTGGCCTGGTATGAAATGAGACATATCTGACTTTGTTTCGAAATGTTTAGTCTGTCAACAAATAAAAGCCGAGCATCAAGTACCTTCTGGGTTACTTTAGCCGATTATGATACCCGAGTGGAAATGGGACAGAGTCACGATGGATTTTGTATCTGGTTTACCGTTGACACCGAGCAAGAAAGATGCAATTTGGGTTATTATGGATAGATTGACTAAATCGGCTCACTTTATTCTGGTTCGTACAGATTATTCGCTTGATAAGCTGGCTGAATTATATGTTTCTCAGATTGTGAGATTGCACGGAGTGCCTATTTCTATTGTTTCAGACAGAGATCCGAGGTTCACATCGCGGTTTTGGAAGAAATTGCAAGATGCTTTAGGTACGAAACTATACTTTAGCACTGCTTTCCATCTACAAACAGATGGCCAGTCTGAACAAATTATTCAGATACTTGAGGATATGTTGAGATGTTGTATTCTCGAGTTTGAAGGTACGTGGGAATGATACTTATCTTTGATTGAATTTGCGTATAATAATAGCTTTTAATCTAGTATCAAAATGGCACCTTACGAGGTTTTGTACGGTCGTAAATGTCATACACCATTGTATTAGACTGAACTCAGTGAAAATATGATACACGGGGTTGATTTGATAAAAGAAACTGAGCAGAAAGTGAAATTGATCCGTGATAGTCTAAAAGTTGCATCTAATCGTCAGAAATCCTATGCAGATTTGAAAAGAAAAGATATTGAATTTGAGATTGGTGACAAAGTGTTCTTGAAAGTATCTCCATGGAAAAAAGTACTCAGATTTGGACGAAAAGGCAAATTGAGTCCGAGATTCATCGGGCCATATGAGATCATTGAACGAGTTGGACCTGTCGAATATCGATTGTTGTTGCCATCAGAATTAAAAAAGATTCATAATGTATTTCATGTGTCAATGCTTTGTCGATACAGATCTGATCCGTCACATGTAATTTCTCTGTCTAAGATTGAGATCCAATCTGATATGACTTACGAAGAAGAACCGGTCCGTATCTTAGCTCGCGAAGTGAAAGAATTAAGAAATAATAAAATTTCGTTAGTTAAAGTACTGTGGCATCGACACGGAGTTGAAGAGGCTACATGGGAGCCTGAAGATTCAATGAGACAACAATATCCGAATCTGTTTAACGGTAAGATTTTAGGGGACGAAAATCCCTAAGGGGGGAGAATTGTAACAGTCCGATTTAGACTCTAGTTGGAATAGTGGTTTTGGGACTACAAATCTGAGTCTAAAAAATATTTTAATATTATTTTTCGTGCCTACAGTATGTGATTAAGCATGTGTGAAAGCTTCGTGAAATAATTTATCCGTTTGTGTGTTTAATTTGATAAAAGGACTTAATTGTGAAAGATGCTAAATTAGCACGTCATATGTTAAAAACACCTATGTGTTATGTCTTTATAATGTAATGGCCTTATGAAATAATTAAACCATTAATATGGTTAATGGACATAAATAGCCTTAATGTATATAAGTTTTATATGTTTAGTAAAAGGCTAAATAAGTAAATGATTTAATAAGGTTATTATTATTATAACAAAAGATTAAAATGAAGCCATTATCATCTTCCATCAACCAAAAATATCAAAGAAAAAGAAAAGAAAAAGAAAGCTAGGGTTCGGCTAAGTCTAAGCTTGATTAAGGTATGTAATTTGTTCGGTTTTTGATCATTTTTACGTTTTTGCAATCGTTGCTTTGTGTTCTTCAAACCCGTGCTTCAATTTTGTGAATTGATGATGATTTTGAAATATGCCATTGATGAACATATGAGTTTTGTGATGTTTGAAGATGAATTATGAAAGATATGTGATAGATTAACATAGTTTGTCTTTGAATTTTTGAGGAATTTGAGTAATTTGGACTTAATTGAAAAAATAACATTTTGAGGGACTAAAATGTGAAATAAACGAAATGTGTGGACTTGTATTGAGCATGGGAATATTCGGCTAAGCTTGGGTGATATGAAATTATGTGTATTTTGTGATTTATTGAAATAGGGACTAAAATGTCAAAATGTGAAAATGTGAGGGCTAATTTGTAAATTGGCCTAAATATGTGTTTTTGGATTGAATTGAATGATTTGGTGAATAAATGGATTAAATTTGAATATGTATAGATCAAGATCCGAAGAAAACAGATTTAGATCGCGGAAAGTCGAAAGTGATCGAATAGCCGAATCCGTTCGTTTACTCAAATTCGAGGTAAGTCGATATACAAATAAATACATTAGAATTGGTTCATTTATGTATCTATGAAATTTCGGTTTCAATGAATGTGTTCGAGATGATTTGTATATGAAATTCGAGGAAATATCGACACTGTATCAATGTCCGAGAAGTCCCGTATAAACCTAGGAATAGATAGGATTACATATGTTATGACATAGGTTTTTGATATGTGATATCGTGTAAGACCACGTCTGGGACGTTGGCATCGATTTGAGATTTATGTGTAAGACCATGTCTGGGACATTGGCATCGTATTTGATTCGTGTAAGACCCTGTCTGGGACAGTGGCATCGATATTTGGTTACATATAAGACCACGTCTGGGACGTTGGCATTGTACGACTATTCCGAGTATTTCGAGTGTCCTATTTAGTTTCGAATGGTTCAAGGGGCAAATTTGTAAACCCCAAACCCGGCCTAGAAGTTAGGCCCGAATCTGGCGTGTCACATGGAAGTGTTTTTCGAAACCATATTTCTTGTTGTTAAAACTTGTTTGAGAGTTAAAGCCTCTTTGTTAAAACTCAAAACACTTAAGCAATTGTTATCCACTTGAAAACGTAATTACTTTTAAAACCTTAGCTGTTGCAGAAGCATATTTAAAATAAACAATTTACAAAAACGTGATGTTTAAAAATTGAGTTGCAGAAGCATTTTGAAAACGTTGCAGAAACATAGTGTTTTGAAGACAGTTATCGTTTTGGAAATCGTATTCCACTTTTAGCAGTTATAAAACAACATAAATAAATATCACAAATAATAAGTTAAAAATAGAGAGGCCTTATTACAACCCAAATCAAAATATTTAAAAGTAAATAATCAAAACAACAAGCATAAGCAGTGTGTGGTCTTCTCTGAGTCCCTTGCAGCTCCGATCTATCTAAGGCTGGGGATTACCTGCACAGTTAAAAACGGGGTGAGTTTACAAAAACTCAGTGTGTAATCCCCATATCTGAATAACGATGCGGGCTAAGCCCTATTCGATAACAATCTGGGCCTAAGCCCCAAGATCATATCAATGCAATGGACATGTAACCCAACCCATACCAACCAAACTCTCCACCCGTACCAACCAATCTCTCCATGTGGGGACCATGTCGACCCACCCAGCCAAACTCTCCAAAGGTGCAGCCTAGCTGCTAATAACGGTATATGTGGCTGAGCCACTCGAATCAGAATACGTGGCAATGCCACTATAATGGTACTTCCTCCAAATTATAATAACCTAACCCGATGCAATATGTCATGTATGCAGTGTATCACAATCATATACAATTATATAAATATCACACAAATATCATTTAGACTACCACTAAGGGTATAACAATCATTTTGTCGTTTCAGGGGTAAAACGGTAATTTCACCCCTCTGGGGTATTTTGGTAATTTTACCCACCAATGGTATTTCGGTAATTTACCCACCAAGGGTATTTCGGTAATTTTACCGATCGAGGGTATTTCGATAATTTTACCCAACAAGGGTATTTTAGTAATTTACCCATCAAGGGTATTCTAAACAGAGATAACGATGCGAATGGGCCTAGGGCCCATTCTCGGCCCAAATGGGCCCACACGCTCGTGTGGCCCATTTAGCCCAAATCTAGCCACAGATATGAGATTCACATAGTCCAGTCCAATATCTACTACACAATCATACAATTTATTCATATGGGCCCACGGGCCCACTTGGCCCAAGGCAGCCTAAACCAATGAGAACACTCATGAGGGCCTCAACTATCGCGTCGAAGCTCCCGCGCGTGTGCTCGCACGCTCGTGTGACTACCATCGCCGTGTGACCGGCATTTCGGCATTTGCCGCTCTACAGCTAGAGTAGTGCGAAATACACACACCTGATAGGAATCTGAAGTTAATCCGCGCTACGAACACTGCTCAAGCGCAGGTTAATAATGATCACACCTTGACCCCAAGGGTGTGTCGATCAACCGGTCACCACCACCGCGACCCAACGGCATACAGATCAACGAATGATCCAACGCCTAACCCAAACGAGCACGCCACAAAGTGAAAGGGTTAAGCCAAGGAAGGTATGCTTACTCTCCTTATGGTTGGCTCTATTTAAAGCCAGCTTCTCGCCTACTCTCATGCTAGCTTCCCGATGTTGGATCCCTCTTTCAGCAGAGTTTAAATCTAACACAAACTCTGGCCGTCCAATCCGCAAAATAAAACTCCCTTGCTTGGCATGAGATTCGAACCCTTGCCCTCTCCTATGCTCCAGACGCTACATGCCACCACAACACAAGCTCCTTTTGTGACTTAGAACATGCGCAACTAAATATAAGCCTATGGGCCAAAGTCTAAGTTCATTAAAAAGAAAAACAAAATGAATTGCAAGCGCCAAGACTTGAACCTTGGACCCATTGCTTCCTTTATGGCGTCACTTCTTAGTCTCCCATGTGGCGCCATTTTCCACTAGACCACAACTCTTTTTGTGTCTTTTGTCCCACAATTTATTCTTAAAGCCTACTTACTTACCCCTAGGGCTTTATTCACCTAAAACCAAAATTTTTCCTAGAGCCCAGGTTTGAACCCGGGACTTCATGGAAGCCCCCTAACCTTCTAAAATCACTTACCTAATAGGTCTAACTTGCATTAGTGCCATTCTCTTGTTCTCAAAAATTTTAAACGCTCCCATGGCCAAGGCCAAATAGGCCCAATTCTACTAGGCCCAAATTCGGGGCGTTACAAAATTCCAGGAAATGGAAGACTTCGTGAAATGTATAAGCGAATCAGGTACGTTTGAAATGTACACTATGTATGTGTATTAAAGGTAAGTATATATATATGACCTTACCTAAGTGAAATTTGTGCATATATTTGATAAAATGAAATGTGACATATGTGGAAAGTGTTATGATCAAATGAAGTATTTGAAGGCATAATCTTGTTAGTAAGAAATGGCTAAACAAATGAGCCATGGATGAGTTAAGAGTTGCAATTGTTTTATATAAATGATTTTGTGTTTGATATGATATTTAATGTTTATATGATAAGTTTATTTGAATATGGCTTACTAAGCTTTTGGAAGATTACTTTGTGTGTGTTTGCTTTGTTTTATAGATCGTTAAAGCTACAAAAGGCTCGGGGATCATCGAGGATCGTCATCACACTACCCAATCTTATTTTGGTACCTTTTGAAAGTGTATACTCTATAGTATGGCATGTATAGTCTAGAGAGTTTTGATATATGTTTGAGATGTACATATAGCCATGTGATAAGGCTAGATATATGGTTGTGTTATGAATGAGTAGTCATGTTATATGATGCCTTGTTTGGTATGGATTAGTGACTAATGAAATGGCCAAAGTGATGGTAAGATTATTGATGCAAAGTTGGTATATCATTGATGAGAAGAGATCATATTAATTTGGTAAATTGTGAATGAATCATGTTTAGTTATACTTGTGTTTTAGTTGGGTTAATTGGCATATAAATTGTTGTGATGAAATGTTCTTGAATGAGTTGAGAAGGATGATCATTTGGTATGTTTTTGGTTTCCAATTGTGTTGGTATAATGCTTATATGTGCTTGTAGGGATGACCCAATGTGTGGGTGGCATTTTGGCCTTGAAATTGGCCTATAATTGCCAACACGGTTGAGCATACAGGCGTGTGGCTCGACCGTGTCTTTCCTGGTTGTATTTCAAAACAAGTCAGACTCGACCACAGGCTGGACACACGGGCGTGTGATTGGCCGTGTGTTGCAAGTCAGGCTCGACCACGGGTGAGGCTGTAACACCCCATACCCGAGTCCGAGGCTTAGACCGGATACGAGAAGTTACTATGCTTGAACTTGCTTAATCAAGTACTTACGGGCTATAAAATTTCGTTCAGAATTAAGAACTTATCTTTCTTAATCAACTTGTACTTTTCATGGGCCTACGAGGCCTTAAACTCATGTCCATAAAATTTCAGAACTCAATCGAAAACTTTTCATTGAGACAGGGGCCACACGCCCATGTGAGTTGGGACACGCCCGTGTAAACCTGAGACACGCCCATGTCTCCTAATCATGCTTAAAACTCGAGCTTACTGCCAGACTTCACACGGCCATGGCACGCCCGCGGTCCTGGCCCGTGTGAAAAACCTTAGCATTCTGACTTATAACACACGGCCATGACACGCCCGTGGACTTAGACCGTGTACAGCAACTTGATATTCTGACTTAAGGTGCAATGGTGCAGGGTATGCACGGCTTAGACACATGCCCGTGTGTCCGACCGTGTGGGCACTTAGAGGCTATTTACCAAGCCAATTGCCACCCTGAACTCAAGAGAAAATTCATACTATCTCAACAACTCAATTCACTACAACTTTAATGAACGATATAACATGCTCCATTGATATTAATAACATACATACTTAGTCAATCTTGGCCAATCATTTAGCCATTTACAAAAGAATAATAATAAACTTGATAGCCCATGCTTTTGCCCTTTCTAAGATATATACTCAAAATGAAATGTTTCCTATACATGCCATACTTAATAAAAACAACTTGGCTATACCAAAATAGCAGTTGATAGTGTGATTCGAGCTACGACTTCAACAATCCACAAGTTAGCTTGGCGGGACTACATAGAAAGAAATAATAAAAGACGTAAGCATTTAGCTTAGTAAGTTTGCATAATGCACATAGCAACATACTTGCTTAATATAAACCATTTGACATAAACAATGGCATCATAAATTTCAGCTATAAAGCTTACTTACTCCTACTTGATTCTTACATATCTCATGAAACTTACTAGTCTCGTACTTGAGAGGTAAACAAGGTACCTGTATCACTTGATCAGCATACTTTAACATAATAATCATAATCTCTGATTCATCATTTATAATATGAATAATACTCATTTTTACTTGATAATAACTTTGCTTACTTAGCTTTCTTGTTATTTCATTTGAGCTTAGCTCGTTTGCCCGATGAATTTATATGAATAACCGAGGATACTAAATCTCATCTAAATTTCGAGGCCATGACTTATACGAAGTCTTTCTTGTTCTCACCAATGCCATGCCTTAACTTGGACTTATATGGGATCTCTTTCTCTTGATAACTTTTCAATGCCAAGCTTGCCTTGGTCTTACATGATAACTTGTTCAATGCCAAGCTTGCCTTGGACTTACATGATAACTTGCTCAATGCCAAGCTTGCCTTGGACTTACATGATAACTTGCTCAATGCCAAGCTTGCCTTGGACTTACATGTTATCTTATTGAATGCCAAGCTTGCCTTGGACTTACATGATATCTGCTTGCTTGCCGATGCCATGCCTCGGCTTGGTCTTATACGGACTTTCTTGTTTCATGTAGTAGATCGAGTATCCTAAGTTACTCAACTTCAATCGGGGCTTTCTCATGCTTGATCTCATTAATTTCTTTGTTTAACATAACATTGAACATTTTTCATAATAACATTGTACATTATACTAAGCAATTTAATGATATAAATCATAAAGCTTAGAAATCATACAAACTTACCTCAATATACAAAATGTATGTAGATATGCAATTTAGTCCTCGATTTTGTCCTTGCCTCGGTTTCGATCCGGGCTTTATTTTTCTTGATCTATAGTCATAAATAGGTCATTTAATACTCACATTGACTAAATTGACTCTTAACTCATACTTTGGCAAAATTACTATTTTGCCCCTATACTTTCTCATATTTGCACTTTTGCCCTAAGGCTCGTAAAATAATTTTCATTCAACTTTCTTAGACTACATGCTTAGCTGATTCATTTTCTATACTATAGCCATTATCAATTCTCATTATTTCTAATAGTTATGACTAATTTCAAAACTTTTACAAACTAGTCCCTATGCTCATTTTTCATGAAATTCACTTAGAAAAAGATGTTTATCTAACATCAAACTCTCATAAACTTCCATAAAACATCATTTAGCATGCCTGTAATTCATGGGTAGATTTTTGAACATGCATCTTAGCTCATTTTATAGCTAAAAATAGCTAATTCATAATACGAGGACTTCAAAAACACGAAGAATATTAAAATCGGGACTAAGATGAACTTACTAGCAAGCTTGAAAGATGAGCAAACCCTAGCTATGGTTTCTTTGAAAATTTCGGCAATGAGGAAGAAGATGATAATGATTTTTGTCATCTTTTTCCTTTATTAATCATTAAATAGGTAAATGACCAAAATGCCCTTCTCTTAAAAATATCACCATTGACTAACTCATGTCCAATTTTGTCCAAAAATTATGATTTGGGCAAATTTCTATTTAAAGACTTATAATTGCTTTTCTAGAGCTATTTCATACAAAATGCTTCTAGAAACTCACATTTTACAACTTTTGCAATCTGGTCCTTTTTGACCATTCAACTTCAATTTAGCAAAATTGCTTCATGAAACTTTCACACTAACATGCAAACATGGCATGAACCTTAAAAACTCATAAATTCACCTTGGATTTGTGGTCTCGCACCACTATTCCGACTAGGCCCTAAATCGGGCTGTTACAATTCTCCCCTCTTAGGGATTTTCGTCCCCGAAAATCTTACCAGTGAAAAGGTTTGGGTACTGGTTTCTCATACTCTCTTCTGGTTCCCATGTGGCTTCTTCTATTCCATGTCTTTGCCACAAACTTTCACTAAGGCAATACTTTTCTTTCTTAGCTGCTTCACTTCCCGAGCTAATATCTTGATTGGTTCTTCACCATAAGTTATGTAGGGATGAATCTCTACCACTGACTGGGGAATTACATGCGAAGGGTCTCATCGGTAGCGTCTTAACATTAACACGTGAAATACATCATGTATCTTTTCTAACTCTGATGGCAAAGCCAATCTGTAAGCTACAGACCCAACTTTCTCAGTAATCTCATACGGTCTAATAAAACGTGGACTCAACTTGCCTTTTCGGCCAAATCTGAGAACTTTTCTCCAAGGTGACACTTTCAAGAAACCTTTTTCTCCAACTTGATACTCTATCTCTTTTCTTTTTAAATCCGAGTAGGATTTCTGTCTGTCTGAAGTAGCTTTTAAGCACTCTCGTATCACCCTTACTTTCTCTTCAGCTTCTCTAACCAAATCAACCCTCTTTGAGTTCAGTCCAAAATAAAGGCGTTCTGCATTTACGCCCATATAAAGCCTCATAAGGCGCCATCTTTAAACTCGACTGAAAAATATTATTGTAGGCAAACTCTACTAATGGGAGAAACTTTTCCCAACTGCCTCGGAATTCAAGAATACAACATCTGAGCATATCCTTGAGTACTTGAATTAACCTCTCTGATTGACCGTCGCTTTGAGGATGAAAAGCGAGATTTAAAGTTCAACTTTGTACCTAGGGCCTCTTGCAACTTCTTCCAAAATCGGATGTGAATCTCTGATCTCTATCCGATATGATTGACATAGGAACTCCGTGAAGTCTTACTATTTCTGAAACGTACAAGTCTGCCAACTTGTCAAGTGAGAAATCAACTCGTACAGGTATAAAATGGGCTGATTTCGTGAGTCTATCAACTACAACCCATACAGCATCTTTCTTGCTCGGAGATAGTGGTAAACCCGTTACAAAATCCATAGTAATACGATCCCACTTCCACTCCGAAACTAAAATGGGTTGAAGCAAACCCGAAGGTACTTGGTGTTCCGACCTTTACTTGCTGACAAATCAAGCATTTGGAAACAATATCTGAAATATCTTTCTTCATTCTCGGCCACCAATACTGTTGCTTCAAGTCATTATACATCTTGGTACTACCCGGATGTACAAATAAACATCCATTATGGGCCTCATGCAAAATTTTCTGAATAAGCTCTTCTTTTCTCGGTACACAAACTCTGTCTTTGAACATTATACTTCCATTGGGACTAATTCGGAAGTCAGACTCGACATCTATCTCGCACTGATCTCTCTGAACTTGCAATTCACTATCCTCTTTTTGGGCTTCAATGATCTCTTGGAGGAAAATTGGTCTAGCTCTCAACTCAGCTAGAATAGAACCATCGTCGGATAAAGTCATCCGTGAATTCATTGCCCTTAATGCAAATAAGGACTTTCTGCTTAAAGCATCGGCGACAACATTCACTTTTCCTGGATGGTAGTCAATGACTAACTCATAGTCTTTTATCAACTCTAACCATCTCCTTTGCCTTAAACTCAACTCTTTCTGCATCATCAAGTACTTCAAAATTTTGTGATCGGTGAAGATCCGACATCTCTCACCATATAGATGATGTCTCCATATCTTCAATGCGAAGACTATGGCAGCTAACTCTAGGTCGTGCATCGGATAATTCTTCTCATGAGGCTTTAACTGTTTTGAGGCATAAGCAATCACTTTGCCTTCTTGCATAAGTACACAGCCTAATCCATTTAAGGATGCATCATTGTAAACTATGAACTCTTTCCCCGCCTCGAAGTTGTACTAAAATCTGGAGCTTCACAATAACACTTTCAATTTTTCAAACTTTGTTGGCATATTTCATCCATTCGAACTTCACATTTTTCTCAGAATAACTTCGTCATCGGGGTTGCAATCATGGAAAACCCCTTGACAAATCGTCTATAATAGCTGGCTAGGCCTAGGAAACTTCTAACCTCAGAGATATTCCTCAGTGGTTTCTAATCCGTAATAGTCGAGATCTTACTTGGGTCTACTCGAACCCCTTCTCCTGAGACAATATGCCCTAGAAATCCTACTTCATTGAGCCAAAACTCACTTTTACTGAACTTGGCATACAACCGATTTTCTCGAAGAATCTGTAAAACTATCCGTAGGTGCTCAAAGATGCTCATTCTCATCTCAGGAATAAACCAGTATGTCGTCAATAAAAATGACTACAAACTTGTCGAGGTATGGTCTGAAGATGCAGTTCATTAAGTCCATGAATACCGCAAGAGCATTGGTCAAACCAAAAGGCATGACTAAAAATTCATAATGCCCATACCTTGTTCGAATAGCAGTCTTAGATACATCTGACTCCTTTACTCTTAACTGGTAATACCCCGATCTCAAGTCTATCTTAGAGAACACGGTGGCTCCTTTCAATTGATCAAACAAATCATCGATCCTTGGCAATGGGTACTTGTTCTTTACTGTCACTTTATTAAGCTGACGGTAATCTATGCACAATCTTATAGTGCCATCCTTTTTTTTCACAAATAAAACTTGAGCACCCCAGGGAGAACAACTTGACCTCGCAAAGCCTTTGTCTGTTAACTCTTGCAACTGTATCTTCAACTCTTTCAACTCCGTTGGAGCCATTCTGTAAGGAGTAATAGATATTGGTACAGTACCGGGAGCTAGCTCAATGCTGAACTCAACTTCTCTGATTGGAGGTAATCCCGGTAATTCTTCTAGAAAAACATCCATATGCTCACATACTATCGGCACAGACTCAATCTTTAACTCTGTTTCTTTATCATTCATCACAAAGGCCAAATATGCCTCATACCCCTTTCTTATAAATCTCTGTGTCGTCATATGAGAAATCAATACCGGCAATCCACTTTGTTCATCTGATTCTATATGGAGGATATCCCCATTCTCACATCTCATTTCAATGTATTTCTTCCCACAATTAACTATTACATTATGGGCAGTTAACCAGTCCATACCGAGAATGAGATCAAACTCGTCAAATGGTAACAACATAAGGTTTGCTTTAAAACAATGATCTCTAATCATTAATGGACATTCTCTACATACTTCATTCACTAACACACTCTTGCCTAAAGGATTAGACACTCTAATCACAAATTCTGTAAACTCTATAGGCATACTCAAATCGGATACCAATTTCATGCAAATGTAAGAGTGTGTAGATCCGGGATCTATTAAAGCAATAACTTTAACATCATGAAGAGAAAAGGTACCCGTGATAACATCATGGAAAGATGCCTCTTCGCGAGCGCGAATGGAATAAGTCCGTGCAGGCGCCCTACCCTCGGGTCTCGCGGCCTGCTCTCTAGGGTTACCTCTTCCTCTTGCCCCACTTCCTGGGTTTCTCTGCGGCCTTCCTCTGACCATGCTCCCGGATCTCGGGTTTTGAGCTCTCTCTTCTTTCATTGTCTCTGGACAATCCTTTATGTAGTGGTCTTGGGAACCACATCTAAAACATGCATTTTCGTGCGCTCGACATTCTCCAAGATGATGTCTGCCACACTGTGGGCATTCGGATCTTTTAGATTGAAAGTTCCCCACACTAGCGACTGAAGTAGTCTGTGCTTTATTTCCCGAATACTATTTACTCTTGTCTTTCTTTGAAAACCCAATGGAAGTAGCCGATCGGGTAGGTAAATCTCTTGACTTCTTGGATGAGGATTGGAATGACTTATTCCATCTGTCTCTTTCTAGAGTCACGAGACTCAATTTCAGACTTTCTCTTCTCTTTTACTAGCTCTTCTACTTTTACAAGCTCTCTCCACTAGCACAACAAATTCTTTCAATTCTAGTACAAAGCAACAAATAGTTTGATGTCCTCATTTAGCCCATCTTCAAATCTTTTGCTCATGATGGCCTCGGTGGGCACGCATTCTCGAGCGTATTTGGCCGAGTCGCACAAACTCACACTCATGTCCACACCGATATCTTGCCTTGCTTTAACTCTAAAAATTCTTTTCTTTTTAAATCTACAGATCTTTGACTGATATACTTTTTCTTGAACTCTTCTTGGAAGAATTCCCATGTGATCTTCTCCCTTGGTACCACTGATACAAGGGTGTTCCACCATTGATAGGCAGAATCTCTTAAAAGGGAGACTACACACTTCATGCTTTCTCGTGTGCATGATAGCTCATTAAATACCCTGATGGTGTTTTCTAACCAAAACTCGCTTTTTCTGGATCATCTTCTCTTTTCGCCCGGAATTCTTCTGCCCCATGTTTCCTGATCCTATCAACTGGAGGTTTGTCTCCTCTTACTACCTTGACTACTTGAGGGGCAACTGGAATAGGTTGTGGAACAGGTGGGGGTGGAAGGGGTTGTACATTTGGGTTCATACGAACGAACTTTGAATACAACGTATTCATCATGTGGAAGAAGGCTTCTCTAGCCCCTTCTCCTCCTTCTTGACTCACCGTAGTGGGTCTATTCTCATTCTCGTTCGCACCGTCCCTTCAAATGAGCCGACGCATTACTTTCTCGTCATCCACCATATCTCTTTCCTGGATCCATTTACTATATATATAAACATAATTTAAGTCGTCAGGAGTCGTCACACTATCATTATAAAAACATTCTTACGTATGGCATGTATAGCTAGACTCGTGCTCATGCTACGTTAGTCCTAGAACTGACTAAATCGTAGCTCTGATACCACTAAATGTAACACCCCATACCCGAGTTCGAGGCTTAGACCGAATACGAGAAGTTACTATGCTTGAACTTGCTTAATCAAGTACTTACGGGCTATAAAATTTCGTTCGGAATTAAGAACTTATCTTTCTTAATCAACTTGTACTTTTCATGGGCCTACGAGGCCTTAAACTCATGTCCGTAAACTTTCGAAACTCAATCGAAAACTTTTCATTGAGACAGGGGCCACACGCCCATGTGAGTTGGGACACACCCGTGTAAACCTGAGACACGCCCATGTCTCCTAACCGTGCTTAAAACTCGAGCTTACTGCCAGACTTCACACGGCCATGGCATGCTCGTGGTCCTGGCCCGTGTGAAAAACCTTAGCATTCTAACTTATAACACACGGCCATGACACGCCCGTGGACTTAGACCGTGTACTGCAACTTGATATTCTGACTTAAAGTGCAATGGTGCAGGGTATACACGGCTTAGACACACGCTCGTGTGTCCGACCATGTGGGCACTTAGAGGCTATTTACCAAGCCAATTGCCACCCTGAACTTAAGAGCAAATTCATACTATCTCAACAACTCAATTCACTACAACTTTAATGAACGATATAACATGCTCCATTGATATCAATAACATACATACTTAGTCAATCTTGGCCAATCATTTAGCCATTTACAAAAGAATAATAATAAACTTGATAGCCCATGCTTTTGCCCTTTCTAAGATATATACTCAAAATGAAATGTTTCCTATACATGCCATACTTAATAAAAACAACTTGGCTATACCAAAATAGCGGTTGATAGTGTGATTCGAGCTCCGACTTCAACAATCCACAAGTTAGCTTGGAGGGAATACATAGAAAGAAATAATAAAAGACGTAAGCATTTAGCTTAGTAAGTTTGCATAATGCACATAGCAACATACTTCCTAAATATAAACCATTTGACATAAACAATGGCATCATAAATTTCAGCTATAAAGCTTACTTACTCCTACTTGATTCTTACATATCTCATGAAACTTACTAGTCTCGTACTTGAGAGGTAAACAAGGTACCTGTATCACTTGATCAGCATACTTTAACATAATAATCATAATCTCTGATTCATCATTTATAATATGAATAATACTCATTTTCACTTGATAATAACTTTGCTTACTTAGCTTTATTGTTATTTCATTTGAGCTTAGCTCGTTTGCCCGATGAATTTAAATGAATAACCGAGGATACTAAATCTCATCTAAATTTCGAGGCCATGACTTATACAAAGTCTTTCTTGTTCTCACCAATGCCATGCCTTAACTTGGACTTATATGGGATCTCTTTCTCTTGATAACTTTTCAATGCCAAGCTTGCCTTGGTCTTACATGATAACTTGTTCAATGCCAAGCTTGCCTTGGACTTACATGATAACTTGCTCAATGCCAAGCTTGCCTTGGACTTACATGATATCTTATTCAATGCCAATCTTGCCTTGGACGTACATGATATCTTGCTTACTTGCCGATGCCATGCCTCGGCTTGGTCTTATACAGACTTTCTTGTTTCATGTAGTAGATCGAGTATCCTAAGTTACTCAACTTTAATCGGGGCTTTTTCATGCTTGATCTCATTAATTTCTTTGTTTAACATAACATTGAACATTTTTCATAATAACATTGTACATTATACTAAGCAATTTAATGATATAAATCATAAAGCGTAGAAATCATACAAACTTACCTCAATATACAAAATGTATGTAGATATGCAATTTAGTCCTCGATTTTGTCCTTGCCTCGGTTTCAATCCGGGCTTTGTTTTTCTTGATCTATAGTCATAAATAGGTCATTTAATACTCACATTGACTAAATTGACTCTTAACTCATACTTTGGCAAAATTACTATTTTGCCCCTATACTTTCTCATATTTGCACTTTTGCCCCAAGGCTCGTAAAATAATTTTTATTCAACTTTCTTAGACTACATGCTTAGCTGATTCATTTTCTCTACTATAGCCATTATCAATTCTCATTATTTCTAATAGGTATGACTAATTTCAAAACTTTTACAAACTAGTCCCTATGCTCATTTTTCATGAAATTCACTTAGAAAAAGATGTTTATCTAACATCAAACTCTCATAAACTTCCATAAAACATCATTTAGCATGCATGTCATTCATGGGTAGATTTTTGAACATGCATCTTAGCTCATTTTATAGCTAAAAATAGCTAATTCATAATAGGAGGACTTCAAAAACACGAAGAATATTAAAATAGGGACTAAGATGAACTTGCTAGCAAGCTTGAAAGAAGAGCAAACCCTAGCTATGGTTTCTTTGAAAATTTCGGCAATGAGGAAGAAGATGATAATGATTTTTGTCATCTTTTTCCTTTATTAATCATTTAATAGGTAAATGACCAAAATGCCCTTCTCTTAAAAATATCACCATTTACTAACTCATGTCTAATTTTGTCCAAAAATTATGATTTGGGCAAATTGCTATTTAAGGACTTATAAATGCTATTCTAGAGCTATTTTATACAAAATGCTTCTAGAAACTCACATTTTACAACTTTTGCAATCTGGTCCTTTTTGACCATTCAACTTCAATTTAGCAAAATTGCTTCATGAAACTTTCACACTAACATGCAAACATGGCATGAACCTTAAAAACTCATAAATTCACCTCGGATTCGTGGTCTCGCACCACTATTTCGACTAGGCCCTAAATTGGGCTGTTACAGAGGCACACGGACGTGTTTCAGGCGTGCGGTCAAGTCAGTATGTATGCCCTGTTTTGACACAGCTCGGGCACATGGGCGTGTCTAAGGCCGTGGGAGGCACACGGCCTGCCCACACGGGCGTGTGACCTCTGTAACTTTGAAAAAATGTTTGATTTTTGGAAAAATTTTGTATGATCTCGGTTCAGTCCCGTCCCCTTTCTAATGCATGTTTAAGGTCTCGTTGACCTTATTAAGGGACTTTATACTTGTATTCTGCTATGATATGACAATGATATACATATTGATGTGTAATGTTCGTAAAAGTTTCCGATTGTCCGGTAATGCCTCTTAACCCTAGACCGGTGATGGTTACGGGTTAGGGGTGTTACACAGCATGATAGCATATCCCCTCAATTTACTCCCACTAACCCACTACTCAACCTCCTCAAAATTCTTTACAAAAGCTAGAATAAAAAGTTGGGGCGTTACAACTCTACCCCCTAAAAGAAATTTTGACCTCGAAATTTACCTGATCAAAACAAATGAGGATACTGCTGACGCATTGAGTCCTCAGGTTCCCACGTGGCCTCCTTAGTGCTATGATTCCACCACAGCACATTCACTAATGGAATGGGCTTCCTTCTCAGAACCTTGATGTCACGATCCAGAATTTAAACTGGCTCCTCCTCAAAGGTCAAATCCGTCCAAACCTCGATCTTCTCAACAAATACAACATGAGATGGATCAGACTGATATCGCCTCAGCATCGAGACGTGAAACACATCGTGGATCCGGTCCAACTCTGGAGGTAGCTCCAATTGATAAGCAACAGGTCCTACACGCTTCAGAATCCGATACTGTCAATTAAACCTAGGGCTCAGCTTGCCCTTACGACTGAACCTCAGAACCTTCTTCCATGGAGAAACCTTGAGAAATACGAAGTCCCCCATGTAATACTCAATATCACGTCTCTTCAGATCTGCATAAGATTTCTATCTATCAGAAGCCACTTTCAAACGATCCTGAATCAGTCTAACCTTATCCTCAGTCTCAAAAACCAACTCAGGACCCAGAACTCGACGTTCACCCAACTCAGTCCAACACAGCGGAGTGCAACACTTACGACCATGCAATGCCTCGTAAGGTGCCATCTGAATGCTAGCCTGGAAACTGTTATTGTAGGCGAACTCAGCTAGTGGCAGATAATCCTCCCAACTGCCTCGAAAATCGACTGCACAGCTCCTAAGCATATCCTCCAATATCTGAATCACCCTCTCAAATTGACCATCGATCTGAGGATGGAACGTAGTACTAAAGTCCAATCTCGACCCAGAGCTTCATGTAACTTCTTCCAGAAACGGGATGTAAAACGAGGATCCCTATCAGAGATAATCGACATTGGAACCCTATGCAGTCTTACAATTTCAGATATGTAGAGCTTTGTTAACTTGTGTAGAGAGTAGTCTGTCCGAACAGGAATGAAGTGGGCAGACTTGGTCAATCGATCCACGATGTCCCAAACAGAATCCTTCTTAGTGGGTGTTAAAGGCAACCCATTAAAAAAGTCCATCGTCACTCGCTCCCATTTCTAAAGAGGGATCTTAACTGGCTGTAACAAACCTGAAGGCAACTGATGCTCAGCCTTAACCTGCTGGCACGTCAGACATCGAGCCACAAAGTCGGTAACCTCACATTTCAACCCCGGCCACCAGTACAATTCTCGAAGGTCGCAATATGTAACACCCTAAACCCGGATAGGACACCACGCCCGAATCTGGTATGTTACGGGGGAAAACGTTTTTGAGAGATAAGATTTTTAGTTTAAAAGCGGGGTGAAAACATAGTGAACTTGAAGAAAATTGGAGTAGGCCTGTTTGATTAGATTTTGAAAACTTATCCAAAGTATATAGTTAAAAACGAGTTGATTTCATTTAGCATTTCCAATAGTTTCTTAGTGCTATTTTGTAACATTTCTGACTTAGTAGAATATCGAGTTTGGTTTGAAAATCACTTGAGTTTACTTTATAGCAAAACATAGTGAGATACCCGATGGTATAGTTTAAAACACATTCGTTATAGTTTTGAAAACATTATCTTACCAAATTTTTAGTAAAATTTCATACCAAGTTATTTGTTAAGCAGTTGAGAATCTAATTAAAACATAACCATCATAAAACATAATTTAAAGGCCTTTTACAAATCCAAATGAAATCTCAAATAAAAATAAATAAGCTAAAGTACCCAAAGTGAATAGTCTGAGCAAAACTTTTATTAAAGCATGGCATGTGCACCCCGAGTCCACCCCGGCTCCATGTCCGCGTCTACGGGTCACTGAAATGTCAAAGGAGAGGGTGAGTCGAATGACTCGATGCATAAATCCCGCTCCCGATGAAACAACATGCTAACACACATCATACATAGCAATATAATTAATGCAACCCGATCCTAACCATCCGTATCTCCTATTTCTACCCCGTGTGGTACCAAACCACTTTGGTGGTGCCAAACCACCGGTGACATATAGTCACAATGTGTTACCAAAACACTTTGGTGTCCCAAAGACACAATATCCGTCAATGTGGTGCCAAACCACTGGTGTCCCAAAGACACAAAGTGTTACTAAAACACTGGTGACCAAAGTCACAAATCAATTGATGGGGCCAACCCATCGTGTGATACCCAATCACTAGCGAGATCCGATCCCATATCTCATGTGGGGCCAACCCACGGTGGTGTCAAACCACGGGGGCGAGTCGCAATGAGGTGCCCAACCTCTGGTGTCCCAAAGACACAAATGTGGTACCAAACCACCGTGACCGTAGTCACAATAATCGAGTGATGGGGCCAACCCATCGTGTGATACCCAATCACTAGCGAGGCGATCCCATATCTCATGTGGGGCCAACCCACGGTGGTGTCAAACCACGGGGGCGAGTCGCAATGATGTGCCAAACCTGCGGAGGTGCCAAACCTCTGGTGACCCAAAGTCACAAAGTGTGTTACCAAAACACTTTGGTGCTCGTCGGACAAAATATCACTTTGCCCCTCCACTCATATCACCCATCATCATACCAACTCATGTGATCATGCATATCATACAAGTCATGCATATCATGCCAACATGTCTAGCATTACATCTCATAGCATACATAACATAGATCATAATACCCAAGGTATCCATAATAGAACTTGTAATAAATTAGACTTACCGGATACGTACACATACCCCGTTTGGGTATCCAATTATCCGTCTTCTTGGTATAGTTTTTAACAGGCAACGGGTTTATTAATAACATTACTAGGTATCGGTGTGTTAGTTTACACACACAGTAACAAAAGCCTTAAACCTCACGAACTGATCTAAGCCCCCCTGATTATCTTGTTCCTATAACAATCGGTCAAAACATAGGTTAGCCTTCCACACCTTTCGGCTAAGACCAAATAAGCCAAAGGGTTTAATGTTGAACCCTTACCTTTACACTTGATTTGGTTTCCTACCAAATCCCGAACCCAACAGTGGTTCTTCTGATAATCGGCCAACACCTATCAAGAACATAGTTAATCCTTAGTCACCCTTGCCTTAATCGAAACCAAAGAATTGGACTAATAATAATATATCAACCACTTACCCTTACTTACCAACCGCTGTCGAAAGAAGGAGGCTTCACTTAACTCCTCGACAAACCGTATGTCCTACAACAAAGTCGATTACCCAGATTAGCCTTCGATCAACAATTGACCAAAATCATCCTTAGCCTTACCAAAATCGATAGAGCACAAGGGAGAAAAGAAAAAGAACTTTCGGCTAGCACTCACCTTATTCCAAACCCGATTGGACACCACACAAGAGAGTCCACCCCACTCCAATATTCGGCCAAGGCAAACTCTTTGGTGAGGGATTGATATTCGGCCAAAATGCAACAAATGATAGAGGGAAATTTCGGCGAGACAAGGAGGGATTCGGCTACAAAAGTTCAAAAGAAAGAGAAAAGAAAAAAAAAGAAACGAAAGAGGTATTTTGAAGGGTGGAGTTTCTGCACAAGTACTTTAGGAGAAAAGAATGGATTATGAGAAGGAGAGAAGAGAGTGTTAGGCTATCAAGGTTCAACAAGGAAGAAAAATATGATAAGAGAAGACTTTTACTTTGGCTTACTCAAGTGAAAACAAGAAGAGAAATGCAATCTTGCATTCGGCTATACACACACCAAATGAAGCAAAACAACCCGGCAACTAAAGGGACTAGGTATTTCGGTTTCTTGCTTTTGACAAAATGAGAAGAACCTTGTTTGACACCCAAAAAGTGACTGAAAATCACCCCCACAAAGCCAATTGAATTTCGGCACACCCTTTCCCCACACCAAGCCGTCACTCCCCTCCAACTCCTCCCTAAAATTTGGCCAAATCCCCACAACACTCCACTCCACACATTCAAACAACATGACCAAGTCTCCCTCCTACAAATGCTCTCCACCTTTCATTTGAAAGGTATGACTTAGTCAAGGTAGAATTCAACTTGCCTTCTACCTCTTCCCCATGCCGTCCAAAATTAAAGCCAAAATGGGGACCCTGCAGCTCGAACACTAGACCTCCACTCCATGTAGATGACGCCACACCAAGCTCCCATGTAGCATGCTTGCCACCTTGCCAACTCACTTTTTGTGCAACAAAACAACAAGTCAAAATTCTTAAACCCAGACTTCCTCGGCTCCCTTCACTTAACACCCAAAAACCAAAATTTTCCCATTCACTCGGGCATACTCCTAGACTACAATTAAGCCCCCGATACAACACAAACAACAACACAAAGACACCAAACACATGCAATATCATGCAACAACAAAATAGCCCCTAACCTGGGATATTACAGTTCTACCCCCCTTAAAAAATATTTTCGACCTCGAAATTACCTGATCAGAAGAGTTGCGGGTATTGTTGTCTTATCATATCCTCGGGTTCCCACGTAGCTTCTTCTACGCCATGATTCCGCCAAAGTACCTTAACCAAAGGCACAGACTTCTTACGCAGAACCTTCACATCTCGATCAAGAATCTGCACAGGTTCCTCTTCCATAGTCAAGTCTAGATTCACCTCGATCTCTTCCACTGCTACCACATGTGACGGATCTGAACGATGACGCCGAAGCATCGAAACGTGAAAAACATCGTGAATCTGACTAAGCTCTGCTGGCAACTCAAGCTGATACGCTACTGGTCCAACTCGTCTCAATACCTTATACGGCCCAATAAATCTCGGACTCAGCTTGCCTTTCTTTCTGAACCTCAACACCTTCTTCCAAGGTGAGACCTTTAGAAACACTTTATCCCCTACAGCAAACTCTATATCTCTCCGTTTAAGATCGGCATAAGACTTCTGCCGGTCCGAAGCTTCTTTCAATCGAGGCTGAATCAACTTAACCTTGTCTTCGGTCTCAGCAACCAACTCGGGTCCCAACAACTGACGTTCACCTAACTCCATCCAACACGTAGGTGAGCGACACTTCCTACCATACAACGCCTCATACGGTGCCATCTTGATGCTCGCTTGGTAACTGTTGTTGTAGGCAAACTCAGCTAATGGCAAAAACTCCTCCCAACTGCCCCTGAAATCCAGGACACAACCTCTCAGCATATCCTCTAAGATCTGAATACCCTTTTCGATTGACCGTCGATTTGCGGGTGGCCGTCTTTGAAATCAAACGCTGTACCCAAAGCTTTGATGCAACGCTTTCCAAAACCTTGGCGTAAATCGGGATCCCTATCCGAGATTATCGAAAGCGGCACCCGTGCAACCTTACTATCTACGAAGCGTGCGGCCGCTGGCTTAAAGTGAGTAGTCAACCCTCACCGGAATAAAGTGGTGATTTAGTCGACGATCCACCACTACCCAAATGAATCCTTCTTGCTTGGCGTGGCGGTAACCCACCTTGCGAAATCCATGGTTATCCTTTCCCACTTCCATCGAGGAATCTTCACGGTGAAGCAAACCCGACGGCAACAGCGATGCTCGGCCTTGACACATTGACAAGTCGGACACTTCCCAACAAACTCTGTCACCTCTTTCTTCAAGCCGAGGCCACCAAAATCGCTCTCTAAGATCCTATACATCTTGCTACCTCCGGGATGCATAGCATAAGGACTGCTATGTGCGTCTGAAGAATCTTCTGCCTCGACTCAACATCTTTAGGCATACAAGCCTTACCACAAAACACAACACCCTCATCACTAGACAAGTTTGTAACCCTCCAAACCACCATTACGCACTTTGCAACCTTCGCGCCCTCGAACCTCATCCAATAATTGTTTCTCTACGATATGCTCAACCCCAAGTAAGCAACTTGCAACTCTGCGAGAATACTCCCATCGTCATACAAACTCAAGTGGGCAAACAATGCTCTTAAGTCCGAAACAACCTTACGGCTCAGCGCGTGCGCCACCACGTTAGCCTTGCCGGATGATACTCAATCGAGCGATCGTAATCTTTCGAGCAACTCAACCCATCTGCGGCGCCTCAAATTCAAATCCTTCGAGTCGGTAGATACTTGGACTCTTGTGATCTGTGTAGACTATCGATCTCTCCGTACAAGTAGTGCCTCCAAATCTTTAAGGCGAAGACCACGGTAGCTAGCTCCAAGTCATGCGTCGGATAGTTGACCTCATGTGGCCTCAATAGAGAAGCGTAAGCCACAACCTTACCTTCTTGCATCGGCTTTACAACCCAAGCCCGTATGTGATGCATCGCAATAGGCTGAATTCCTTACCCGACCTCGGGTTGAATTAGAACCGGAGCCTCGGTCAAAATCTTCTTTAACTTATCGAAGCTTTCTGCTTTGTTTCTCGATCCATACAAACGGAACTTCTTTCCTCAAAGCAACTTGGTCATCGTATTTGCTATCAGCGAAACCCTCAACAAACCTTCGGTAGTATCCGGCCAAACCAGAAAACTCCGAATCTCGCCACGGACTTAGCGGCTTCAATCCAAAATCCTCAATCTTACGAGGATCTACTCGAATTCCTCGGCCGACACTACATAACCCAAGAAAGTCACTTCTCTAAGCGAACTTCGCACTTACTAAACTTAGCATAGAGTTGCTTTTCCTCAAAATCTGCAACACCACTGCGCCGTCGCGCGTCATGCTCTTCCTCTGTCGCCAGAGTACACCAAAATGTCGTCTATGAAAACCACGACGAATCGATCCAGATCTTTGTTGAAACACCCTATTCATCATATCCATAAACGCCGCTGCGGTCGTTAGTCAACCCGACGGCATTACGAGAAATTCGTAGTGCCCATATCGAGTCGAAACGCTGTTTTATGGATATCGACCTCCTTGACCCTCAACCGTGATACCCGAGCCTCAAATCGATCTTTGAAAATACTGCGGCACCCTTGGTGATCAAACAAATCATCTATCCGTGGCAGCGGATACTTGTTTTTAATCGTCGACTTGTTCAATCTGGCGATAATCTATACACATCCGCATCGTACCATCTTTCTTTTTAAAAAAGTACCAGCGCACCCCACGGCGAAACACTTGGCCTAATAAAACCCCGATCCAATAACTCCACGAATCGAGCCTTAAGCTCCACCAATTCCTTTGGCGCCATCCTATACGGAGCAATAGACACCGGCGCGATTCCGATATGACATCTATTTCGAACTCTACCTCACGATCACGGCGGCAAACCCGAAAGTTCCTCGGAAAAACATCGACAAATTCCTTAGCAGTGCGAACCTTCTCCACAGCGACTCCTTAGCCTCCAACGCATACACATGAACTACATATACGCTTCCACACCCTTCGACCATCTTCTCGCTTTCCAGCGGATACCACATTTGATAAGTAATCCTCCTATTACCTATCATAGCCACCTCATCACCCTCAACCGTCTTAAGAACCATGCGCGGCGCGCAATCCAACCTCGCTTTGGTACTTGACCAACGGTCCATCCCAAGAATCGGTCGAACTCCCCAAACGGCGGTTCCATCGGATCGGCGATAAACACTACCCCTTGGAGTTCTAGGGTACCTCTCTAAACAGTTTATCTACTACTACGAGTGACCCAGAGGGCTAATCACGATCATCCGCCTAGAAGATATCTCGAGTCTAAATCCATGGTCTCTACTATACTCACGGCAACATAAGAGTGCGTTGAACCCACATCAATCAAAGCGTTATAAGGAGAACCAAAAATCAAAAAGCGTCTGGGTTATGATGTCCGGTGCGTCACCCTCTCCCGGCCCTCACGGCGCCACACTAATCCAGGTATCGGCATCGAACTACTCGCACCTCTCGCCGGTGCTCCACGGCCCCGACGAACCATTACCACCTCGCCATTACCACGGCCCCTCTGCGGTGGCGGTCTATTACCTCTGAACCCGATTGCGTACGACTCTCGGGCCAGAATCTGGCCAACCTACGCGGACGGTCCCTCACCGCGGTGCTCAGAGAACCACACTCAAAGCAACCCTTTCCTCCATCCGGCCAACCACCCCAATGAGATTTCCCACATGACATTACAACTGCGGCGGTCCGCCTAGCGACAACAAACCTAGCGGTGATTCGGCCCACTCGGTCTAGCTCTCTTCTGCGGATTACCCGACGATCCGTAAGACCCAAAGCTCCTCTTATGCCTATTTCTCGTCCATGCCTGTCTCACCGACTCCTTAACACCCTCGGCTACCTTAGCCTTCTCAACTAAGACAACAAACTCGCTCCTGGCGAGCAATCAGCGACCTCAACTCGCGTCGCGGACCATCCTCGAAACGAACACACCTCTCATGCTCGGTGGCCACAATGCCCTGGCATACCTACTCGACTTTCAGGAACTCGGCCTGCGTGCTCGAAAACGCATTTACTCCCTGAACAAGCCTCGAAATGCCTTCCATTTGAGAGTCAATATAACTAGCTCCGATGTATTTCTTTTGATATGCAAAACACGAAATAATCCCATGTCGGATCCTCTGCTTTGCCACACTTCGTCCCGAACCGTGAGCCACCACCGATATGACTCATCCGGAGAAGCGTCACGATGCCCTTCGGGCTTCTCTTGGCCGATTAAGTCGAGATCATCCATGATCCGCTCGGTTGCCTCCGGCCAATACTCGGCGATCTTTGGGAGCAACACCGGATACACCTCGAAAGAATTGGCCCCATTTGCCCGAAGTCGCTCGAACCTTGATTTCTAGCTCCTGCACCACCACCTACACCAGCTACCCTTTCCAACACTCGCGGCGATCGCTGTGACCTTTGCATCGTCCCTAGTCTCGATCTTGGAACTCACCACCTCCGGTGGTGGCGAATCCCAGTATCTCATTTTACGAACCACGACCGGACCCTACGGGCTCGAAACTGTCATCCTACCCCTGCCTCTACCACGAGTATTACGACCACGTCGCCTCGAGTGCTCATGACTAATCTTTCTACGTATCGATTTAAGAGTTTTATGCATCAGCATATATTCCACTATTTTAAGGCAAATCTTATGAATATTTAAGGAGATTTGTTCTCGCGAGTTCACGAAATCCTATCGATTTCAATCTCTAAAGTAGTATACTATTGCTATTCATCAAATCATATCACATCCAATCAATTCACAAGCAATAGTAAGGGTACTTACAGAAGCGGCCCAGTGCCGGAGACTTCGGTGCCATGCCTTTCAAACCATACAAACACTTAAAATAAACTCTTAAAAACTTTTTGGGCCTCGGGCCCACAGTAAAACCTTTGAACTTGGCTCACGATACCACAATTGTAACACCCCAAACCCAGACAGGACACCACGCCCGAATCGGTATGTTACGAGGAAAACGTTTTGAGAGATAAGATTTTTAGTTTAAAAGTGGGGTGAAAACATAGTGAACTTGAAGAAAATTGGAGTAGGCCTGTTTGATTAGATTTTGAAAACTTATCCAAAGTATATAGTTAAAAACGAGTTGATTTCATTTAGCATTTCCAATAGTTTCTTAGTGCTATTTTGTAACATTTCTGACTTAGTAGAATATCGAGTTTGGTTTGAAAATCACTTGAGTTTACTTTATAGCAAAACATAGTGAGATACCCGATGGTATAGTTTAAAACACATTGCGTTATAGTTTTGAAAACATTATCTTACCAAATTTTTAGTAAAATTTCATACCAAGTTATTTGTTAAGCAGGTTGAGAATCTAATTAAAACATAACCATCATAAAACATAATTTAAAGGCCTTTTACAAATCCAAATGAAATCTCAAATAAAAATAAATAAGCTAAAGTACCCAAAGTGAATAGTCTGAGCAAAACTTTTATTAAAGCATGGCATGTGCACCCCGAGTCCACCAGGCTCCATGTCGCGTCTCTGGGTCACTGAAATGTCAAAGGAGAGGGTGAGTCGAATGACTCGGTGCATAAATCCCGCTCCCGATGAAACAACATGCTAACACACATCATACATAGCAACATAATTAATGCAACCCGATCCTAACCATCCGTATCTCCTTTTTCTACCCCGTGTGGTACCAAACCACTTGGTGGTGCCAAACCACTGTGACATATAGTCACAATGTGTTACCAAAACACTTTGGTGTCCCAAAGACACAATATCCACAATGTGGTGCCAAACCACTGGTGTCCCAAAGACACAAAGTGTTACCAAAACACTTTGGTGACTGAAGTCACAAATCAATTGATGGGGCCAACCCATCGTGTGATACCAAATCACTAGCGAGACGATCCCATATCTCATGTGGGGCCAACCCGGTGGTGTCAAACCACGAGGGACGAGTCGCAATGAGGTGCCCAACCTCACGGTGTCCCAAAGACACAAATGTGGTACCAAACCACGGGTGACCGTAGTCACAATAATCGAGTGATGGGGCCAACCCATCGTGTGATACCCAATCACTAGCAGACGATCCCATATCTCATGTGGGGCCAACCCACGGTGGTGTCAAACCACAGGGACGAGTCGCAATGAGGTGCCAAACCTCTGGAGGTGCCAAACCTCTGGTGACCCAAAGTCACAAAGTGTGTTACCAAAACAACGGTGCTCGTCGACACAAAATCATCACCCCCTCCACTCATATCACCCATCATCATACCAACTCATGTGATCATGCATATCATACAAGTCATGCATATCATGCCAACATGTCTAGCATTACATCTCATAGCATACATAACATAGATCATAATACCCAAGGTATCCATAATAGAACTTGTAATAAATTAGACTTACGGATATCGTTACACATACCCCGTTTGGGTATCCAATTATCCGTCTTCTTGGTATAGTTTTTAACAGAGCAAACAGGTTTATTAATAACATTACTAGGTATCGGTGTGTTAGTTTACACACACAGTAACAAAAGCCTTAAACCTCACGAACCGATCTAAGCCCCCGATTATCTTGTTCCTATAACAATCGGTCAAAACATAGGTTAGCCTTCCACACCTTTCGGCTAAGACCAAATAAGCCAAAGGGTTTAATGTTGAACCCTTACCTTTACACTTGATTTGGTTTCCTACCAAATCCAACCCAACAGTGGTTCTTACGATAATCGGCCAACACCTATCAAGAACATAGTTAATCCTTAGTCACCCTTGCCTTAATCGAAACCAAAGAATTGGACTAATAATAATATATCAACCACTTACCCTTACTTACCAACCGGCTAATCGAAAGAAGGAGGCTTCACTTAACTCCTCGACAAACCGTATGTCCTACAACAAAGTCGATTACCAGAGAGATTAGCCTTGATCAACAATTGACCAAAATCATCCTTAGCCTTACCAAAATCGATAGAGCACAAGAGAGAAAAGAAAAAGAACATTCGGCTAGCACTCACCTTATTCCAAACCCGATTGGACACCACACAAGAGAGGTCCACCCCACTCCAATATTCGGCCAAGGCAAACTCTTTGGTGAGGGATTGATATTCGGCCAAAATGCAACAAATGATAGAGGGAAATTTCTGCAGCACAAGGGAGGGATTCGGCTACAAAAGTTCAAAAGAAAGAGAAAAGAAAAAAAAAGAAACGAAAGAGGTATTTTGAAGGGTGGAGTTTCGGCACAAGTACTTTTAGGAGAAAAGAATGGATTATGAGAAGGAGAGAAGAGAGTGTTCGGCTATCAAGGTTCAACAAGGAAGAAAAATATGATAAGAGAAGACTTTTACTTTCGGCTTACTCAAGTGAAAACAAGAAGAGAAATGCAATCTTGCATTCGGCTATACACACACCAAATGAAGCAAAACAACTTCGGCAACTAAAGGGACTAGGTATTTCGGTTTCTTGCTTTTGACAAAATGAGAAGAACCTTGTTTGACACCCAAAAAGTGACCAAAAATCACCCCACAAAGCCAATTGAATTTCTTTTTCTTTCCCCCACCAAGCCGTCACTCCCCTCCAACTCCTCCCTAAAATTCGGCCAAATCCCCACAACACTCCACTCCACACATTCAAACAACATGACCAAGTCTCCCTCCTACAAATGCTCTCCACCTTTCATTTGAAAGGTATGACTTAGTCCAAGGTAGAATTCAACTTGCCTTCTACCTCTTCCCCATGCCGTCAAAATTAAAGCCAAAATGGGGACCTGCAGCTCGAACACTAGACCTCCACTCCATGTAGATGACGCCACACCAAGCTCCCCATGTAGCATGCTTGCCACCTTGCCAGCTCACTTTTTTGTGCAACAAAACAACAAGTCAAAATTCTTAAACCCCAGCTTCCTCAGCTCCCTTCACTTAACACCCAAAAACCAAAATTTTCCCATTCACTCAGGCATACTCCTAGACTACAATTAAGCCCCGATACAACACAAACAACAACACAGCACACCAAACACTTGCAATATCATGCAACAACAAAATAGCCCCTAACCCGGGATATTACACAATACATCTTATTACCGCCAGGATGCATAGCATAAGGGCTACTATGCGCCTCCCTCAGAATCAACTATCTCAAATTTGAATAATTTGGCACATAAATCTGGCCTCGAAAACACAGAATACCATCACTATTCAATCCAAAATCTGCAATAGTACCACTCTCAACCTGACAGAACCGCACACCCAGAGTCTCATCTATTACCTATTTATCTTAAATCTGCTCAATCCAAGTCGGCTTAATCTGCAACTCGGCTAACAAACTCCCATCATCAAATAGACTAAGGCGAGCAAACATTGCCCTCAATTCAGACATCGCTCTATGACTTAGAGCATCAACTACCACATTAGCCTTACCAGGATGATACTCTATCGTCAGTCATAGTCCTTAAGCAGCTCAATCCATCGCCGCTACCTAAGATTTAACTCCTTCTGAGTAAGGAGATACTTGAGACTCTTATGATCGGTATAGATGATACACCTCTCACCATACAGATAGTGTCTCAAAATTTTCAGTGCAAAGACCACAGCAGCCAACTCGAGGTCATACGTCAGATAATTCCTTTCGTGTGTCTTAAGCTGAAGGGACGCATAAGCCACAACCTTACTATCCTGCATCAGAACGCAACCCAATCCAACATGCGACGCATCACTGTAAACTACAAACTCCTTACCGGGTTAAGGCTGTATCAGACCAGGAGCCTGAGTCAAAATAGACTTGAGCTTCTCAAAGCTCTCTTCCTGCGAATCTATCCAGACAAAAGGGACACCTTTACGGAGAAGCTTAGTAAGAGGAGCTGCAATCAATGAGAACCCCTTGACAAATCGCCGATAATAACCCGCAAAACCCAAAAAACTACAGATCTCAGGCACATTCTTGGGTTATTTCCAATCCAACACAGCCTCAATCTTTCTAGGATCGACTCGAATCCCTTCAGCAGAAGCTATGTGTCCCAAAAAAGTCACTTCTGGTAGCCAGAACTCAAACTTGCTGTAACACCCCCTTACCCGGGTTCTACACCGGGAACCGGGCCCGAGGCGTTACCAAACTCAAACCGCTTAATCGCCACTTAGGTTCAACGTCATTACTCGATATATCCTCATTCTCGACTTACGAGGCCTCACTCATACCCACGAGGGCTCTCGAGACTAATCCGAAACTTTTACGATCCTTAAAATTTTTCTCTTTTATACAGGTCTCACACGCCCGTGCAAGATTAGACACGCCCGTGTATGAGTACACATGCCCATGTCCCCAGACCGTGCCTAAAAACCCAAGCATTCTGCCAAGTGCCCCACGGCCATGGCACGCCCGTGCTCCCCAACCGTGGTGAACACTAACTTCCCTCGCACGGCCTAGAGTCTAGACACACGCCCGTGTGGCTAGCCCGTGGCCAACATTGATGAATCCCACACGCTCTAGGCACACGCCCGTGTGACTAGTCCGTGGTCTATTCTATTTTCAAATATTAACATGCAGAGGAGGCACGACCATAGCACTCGCCCGTGGGCTGACCGTGTGTCACACACGGTCTAGACACACGTCCGTGTGTCTATCCACATGGTCAAGAACAAGACTAAGTGTCAAGTTCCTTTCACCCTTCTAACATACACAACATATACTCATCTAACACCATCATAATCAACTCAAATTGAAGTGCATTCTCACATAGAAAACTACATCTTTCTTTCATATAATGTAATAGCCAACAACCATGGCATTATACAAAATAATCTATCCATCTATAGGCCAACACATCTTAGCCATTTACAACAAAATTTACTAACTTAACTAGCCCCTATACATGCCATATATAAAACATTAAGTTTCATGTACCAAAGTGTGCTGATATGTCGGCTATCTTCCGATGATCCTTGTATCTCGATTCAACGCTTTTAATCTATAAGACAAGGGAAAAGAAAGAGAGTAAGCTTTGAGCTTAGTAAGTTTACACATAAGCAACACAGTATAAGCTAAGCAACTATTAGCATTATACCAACAAGTAATTCACAACTATGCTTACTCTTTCTATCCCTTACCACATTTCAAACACATCATGAGTAACATACTCACAACCATTGAAATGCACCCCTGCATTCAATATCACATTTACGTAATATACAACACAGTCAATCCACATAACTTATCCACATAGCTCATCCACACACCTAGTTCACATAACTAATCCACACTACTCATCCACACAATTAATACACACAGTCAATCCATACAGTCAATATCTCGGTGGTTTCGCACTTAGCACACCACATTTGATTAATAAGGTGGTATCGCACTTAGCCTACCACAATGGTATTCGTAGTGATTCAGCACATAGCTCACTAGATGATATACCTCACGATAGCATCGTACATAGCTAGCTCATCATCAATATGCATTAGGATGGTATCGCACTTAGCCTACCATCTAGCATTATCACAACACATGCACAAGTCTATTTACCCAATTATTCATCCATTCACATCTATATTACATTCATTCTACTCGAACCACATAGGTTCCCAATCATTCTCATTCGTTCTCATTCATGCTACACCCTAGCTAGCATTTACAAATTGTAAGTATGAAGGCATTGTTTATGCATAGACTTACCTCGATACTCAAAAGTATTGAAATGTACAATTTAGTCCACCACCTTGCTTTTGCCTCGGTTTCGATCCGGGCTTCGTCTTTCTTGATCTATAATGAATAAATCAGCTTATTCAATACATACATTGACTAAATTGACCCACATCTCATACTTTAGCAAAATTGCTATTTTTCCCCTAAACTTTCTCATATTTATACTTTAGTTCCAAAGGCTCGTAAAGTGATTTTTATTTAACTTTCTACTCTTTCATGCTTAGCCGAACCACTTACTCAACTAAAGCATTCATCAAATCTCACTAAATCACCCATGTATGACCAAACTTGAGATTTTCACAACTAAGTCCCTACATGCATTTTCATGGAAAACCACTTAGCAAAAGATGTTTCTACTACATCAAGCCTTCATATTCTTCCATAAAACATCAAAATACATGCATGTCATACATATGTACATTTTTGAACATCCATGATAGCTCACCAAATAGCTATAAATAGCTTACTCATGCTACCGGGACTTCAAAAATACGAAGAACATCAAAAACTGGGCTTAAGAGCACTTACTAGCAAGCTTGAAAAATTGAAAGAGCCCTAACAATGACTTCTCTAATTTTCGGCAGCTTGGGGGAGAAGATGAGTGAATTTTTATCATCTTTTCACCTATTTAATCACTTATTTGATAAATGACCAAAATGCCCTTTTTGATAAACTTCAAATTTTGACTCATCCATGCCCATTTTTGTCCAAAAATTAGAATCTGGATAAATTGCTATTTAAGGACCTCAAATTAATAATCTAAAGCTATTTCACACATATAGCTTCTGAAAACACACATTTTTCAACTTTTGCAATTTAGTCCTTTTGGACAATTCAACCACAATTTCACAAAATTACTTCATGAAACTTTCACACTAGCATGCATACATATTATAAGCCTCAAAAACTCATTCATGACCCTCGGATTTGTGGTCTCGAACCACTATTCCGACTAGGCCCTAAATCGGGATGTCACAACTCTCCCCCCTTTAGAGATTTTCGTCCCCGAAAATCTTACTAGTAAAGAGGTTTGGATGTTGCTCTCTCATAGCTTCTTCCATTTCCCACGTAGCCTCTTCCACGCCATGTTTCTGCCATAACACTTTCACTAGTGCTATGCTCTTATTTCTCAACTGTTTCACTTCTCGAGCCAAGATCTTAATCGGCTCCTCTTCATAAGACATATCCGGTCTTATCTCTATTTCTGTTAAAGGAATCACATGTAAAGGATCGGAGCGATACCGTCGCAACATTGACACATGGAACACGTTATGAATCTTTCTAACTCTACCGGCAAAGCCAACCGTGCTAGCTACAGTGCCCAATGCATCAGAATCTCATACGGCCCTATGAACCTTGGACTCAATTTCCCTTTTTGTCCAAATCTCATAATCTTCTTCCACGGCAACACTTTCAAAAATGCTTTGTCGCATACCTCAAACTCTATTTCTTTTCTTTTCAAATCCGCATACGACTTCTGTCGGTCTGAAGCAGCTTTCAGACTTGTACGGATTACTTTCACTTTCTCTTCGGTCTCTTTTACTAGATTGACCCCATGGATCCGTTTCTCGCTAAGCTCGGTCCAATACAAAGGAGTCCGACACTTACGGCCATACAAAGCCTCATACGGTGCCATCTGTATACTCGACTGATAACTATTGTTATAGGTGATTTCGACCAAAGGTAGATATCTCTCCCAACTACCTTCAAATTCTAGCACACAAAGATCGAAGCATATCCTCAAGAACTTGAATCACTCTTTCGGATCGACCATCGAGTTGCGAATGGAACGTAATCAAATTCAATCTCGTACCCATGGCCTCTTGCAACTTCTTCCAAAGTCTCAAAGTAAACCTCGGATCTCTATCCGATATAATAGACACAGTACACCATGCAATCTCACTATCCTCGCCACGCATAACTCAAATAACTTATCCAAAGTGAATAATCAACACGTCTTCGGAATAAAGTGAGCCGACTTCGTCAATCTATCCACAACAACCCACACACAACATCTCTCTTTCTTGAGTCGCTCGGCAACCCCACACAAAATCCATGGTAACCCGATCCCATTTCCATTCGGGAACCATCACCGGTCAAGCAATCCCGAAGGCACTTGATGCTCAGCTTTCACTTGTTTGCAAATCAGACACTTAGTCACAAACTCTAAAATATCTCTTTTCATACTCGGCTACCAATACAACTTTCTCAAATCGTTGTACATTTTCGTACTGCCCGGATGTACTGACAACCATCCACTGTGGGCCTCATACAAAACCTTTCGGATCAACTCCTCATTTTTAGGAACACAAATTCTGTCACGGTACATCAGACAACCATTCAAATCCATTCGCAAATCAGAATCACTTTCCGATCCGCACTTAGCTATCTTAGCTTGCATCTCGCTGTCATTTCTCTGAGCTTCACATATTTGTTGAACAAATAGTGGCTTAGCTCTCAACTCTGCCAAAATAGCACCATCATCAGACAATGCTAAACTCGCTCTCATAACTCTTAGAGCATACAGGGATTTCCTACTCAAGGCATCCGCAACCACATTCGCTTTTCCCGGGTGGTAATCAATGACTAACTCATAGTCTTTCAACAATTCAAGCCACCATCTCTGTCTCAGATTCAGATCCTTCTGATCCATCAAATACTTTAAACTCTTGTGATCCGTAAAGATTTGGCACTTTTCATCATTCAAATAATGTCGCCAAATCTTTAACGCAAACACAATCGCAGCCAACTCCAAATTATGAGTCGAATAATTCTTCTCGTGCGGTTTTAACTGCCTCGAGGCGTAAGTGACTACCTTACCCTCTTGCATCAACACGCAACCGAGACCATTAAACGACGCATCACTATATACCACGAACTCCTTCCCCGATTCTGGTTGAACCAAAATTGGTGCCTCAGTCAACATTATTTTCAGTCTCTCGAAGCTCTGTTGACATGTCTCAGTCCATTCAAACTTGACATCTTTATGCAATAGCTTCGTCATCGGGGTAGCAATCACAGAGAACCCTTTTGCGAAACATCTGTAATATCCCACTAACCCCAAGAAACTTCTAATTTCTAACACGTTCCTCGGCAGTTTCCAATCCATAACAGCCGATATCTTACTCGGGTTAACTCTGACACCATCACCTGACACCATGTGTCCTAGGAATCTGACCTCTCGAAGCCAAAACTCACTCTTGCTAAACTTAGCATACAACTGCTTGTCTCTCAAAGTTTGCAAGACAATTCTCAAGTGCTCTTCATGATCGTTTTCATCCCGATAATAGATCAATATGTCGTCAATAAAGACAACCACAAACTTGTCCACATATGGTCTAAAAATACGGTTCATCAGATCCATAAAAATTGTAGGTGCATTCGTCAACCCAAAGGCATAACCAAAAACTCATAATGGCCATACCTTGTCCGAAACGCAGTTTTCAACACATCTTGCTCTTTCACTCTGGTGATAATAACTGCACCTCAAGTCTATCTTGGAGAACACTATAGCTCCCTTGAGCTTGATCGAAAAGATCATCAATCCTTGGTAAAGGATACTTATTCTTAACCACACCTTGTTCAGTTGTCTATAGTCTATACACAACCTCATAGACCCATCTTTCTTCTTCACAAACAATACGGAGCACCCCACGGTGAGTAGCTCTCGGTCTTGCAAAACCCCTATCTGTCAACTCTTGTAATCGAACCTTGATTCTTTCAACTTTACAGGTGCCATTCTGTACGGGGCAATCAAAATAGGTGCCGCTCCCGGAACCAACTTAATTCCAAACTTGGCCTCTCTCACTGGGGGTAATCCGGGTAACTCTTCCGGAGACACATCTGGGTACTCACATACCACTGGCACTCTTTCAAACCCTACTCCAACCTCTTGAGTATTCATCACAAACGCAAGATAGGACTCACACCCTTTTCTTAAACATTTCTCGCCACTAAGGAAGAAATCATCACGGGTAGACTGTCTGATCCACCTGATTTAATTCGAACTACATCTCCACTCTCACATTTTAGTTCAATGTACTTACTACCACAGTTCACTAAAACACTATGGGTAGTCAACCAATCCATGCCTAGGATTAAATCGAACTCATCAAACGGCAACAACATCAGGTTTGCCGGAAAATAATGATTCTCAATCAACAAAGGACAATTCTTACATACTTTATCCACTAACACATGCTTTCCTAATGGGTTTGACACCTTAATCACAATGTCCGTAGACTCAACGGTCATACTCAAACTAGATGCTAATCTCATGCGAATATAAGAGTGAGTAGACCCTATATCTATTAAAGCAATAACAGAGGTGTCAAAGAGAGAAAAAGTACCAAGTATCACATCGTGGAGGATGCCTCTTCGCGAGTCACGAATGGCGTGCGTCCTCGCAGTGCCCGACTCTCTGGTCTCACAGTAGAGTCCCTGGACGCACCTCTACCACTAGCCCCACCTCTTGGGTTCCTTGGTGGTCTACCCCTCGTATACACATCACTAGGTCTCACTTCTTGCCTCTCTTCCTTATCATCCCTCTCGGGACAGTTACGGATAAAGTGGTTAGGGGAACCACATTTGTAACATTTCTGACTATTTCCCCAGCACTCTCCGGTGTGATACCTACCACAACTAGGACACTCCGGTTTACTCTTTGTATTGCCCACACTTTCCATTGATGGAGCTCAGACTCTCGAACCCTGACGAGTATTGTCCAAGTCTCGATACGAATACCCCATTGAGGCTGACATCCGAGGATTCACTTCCTTGGATCTTTTCGACTGGGCTTGATACGACTTGCCCATCGGTCTCTTTCTTGCATCTCGAGCTTCACTCACAGCCCTCCTCTTATCTGAACTCAACTCTTCGGCCTTACTTGCCCTCTCAACTAATATCACGAATTCTTTCAACTCCAAAATGCCAACTAGGAGTTTGATATCCTCATTCAGCCCACCTTCGAACCTCTTGCACAAGATGGTCTCTGTCGACACACATTCTTGAGTGTATTTGCTAAGCCTAACAAACTCACGCTCGTACTCAGCTACTGTCATCCTTCCTTGCTTCAGCTCAAGGAATTCTTTCCTTTTTCATCAAGAAACTCTCGGCTTATATACTTCTTCTAGAACTCTTCCGAGAAGAAGTCCCACATCACCCGCTCTTTTGGGACCACTAACGTCGCGTCTTCCACTGATGGTACGCCGAATCTCTCAAAGAACGATACGGCACACTTCAAACTCTCCTCAGGTGTACATGAGAGCTCATCGAACACCCTCACCGAGTTCTCTAACCAGAACTCCGCCCTCTTTGGGTCATCATCTACCTTAGCTCTAAACTCCTCAGCCCCGTGTTTCCTAATCTTATCCACCGGGGGTTTCGATATCCTCACTACATCCATACCTGGAGGAGCCACAGGATTTGGCTGAGGTATAGGAGGAGGTGGAAGAGGTTAAGCGTTAGGGTTCGCTCGAACGTAATCCGAGTACCAATCACTCATCATATGGAGAAAGGCTTCTCGTGCCTCTTCCCCTTGACCCCTCGCCTCGGGTCCACTTTGCACCGGCACGGTTCCTTGCGCAGGAGCCAGTGCATTACTAGCTACTTCATCAGCAGTCAATGGATCGGAATCCATATTCTATACAAAACAAGATTTAAAATAATCAAAAACCACAACACTATCATCGTACACTTATGGCATGTATAACTAGACTCTTACACCCGCTACGGTAGTCCTAGAACAGACTAAACCATAGCTCTGATACCACTAAATGTAACACCCCTTACCCAGGTTCTACACTGGGAACCGGGCCCGAGGCATTACCAAACTCAAACCGCTTAATCACCACTTAGGCTCAACGTCATTACTCGATATATCATCATTCTCAACTTACGAGGCCTCACTCATACCCACGAGGGCTCTCAAGACTAATCCAAAACTTTTACGATCCTTAAAATTTTTCTCTTTTATACAGGTCTCACACGCCCGTGCAAGATTAGACACGCCCGTGCATGATTACACATGCCCATGTCCCCAGACCGTGCCTAAAAACCCAAGCATTCTGCCAAATGCCCCACGGCCATGGCACGCCCGTGCTCCCCAACCGTGGTGAACACTGACTTCCCTCGCACGGCCTAGAGTCTAGACACACGTCCGTGTGGCTAGCCCGTGGCCAACACTGATGAATCCCACACGCTCTAGGCACACGCCCGTGTGACTAGTTCATGGTCTATTCTATTTTCAAATATTAACATCCAGAGGACGACGACGCCACAAAGACACGCCCGTGGCCCGACTGCAGTGTGTCACACATGGTCTAGACACACGTCCGCGTGTCTACCCACATGGTCAAGAACAAGACTAAGTGTCAAGTTCCTTTCACCCTTCTAACATACACAACATATACTCATCTAACACCATCATAATCAACTCAAATTGAAGTGCATTCTCACATAGAAAACTACATCTTTCTTTCATATAATGTAATAGCCAACAACCATGGCATTATACAAAATAAGCTATCCATCTATAGGCCAACACATCTTAGCCATTTACAACAAAATTTACTAACTTAACTACCCCCTATACATGCCATATACAAAACATTAAGTTTCATGTACCAATGTGTGCTGATATGTGGGCTATCTTCCGATGATCCTCGTATCTCGATTCAACGCTTTTAATCTATAAGACAAGGGAAAAGAAAAAGAGTAAGCTTTGAGCTTAGTAAGTTTACACATAAGCAACATAGTATAAGCTAAGCAACTATTAGCATTATACCAACAAGTAATTCACAACTATGCTTACTCTTTCTATCCCTTACCACATTTCCAACACATCATGAGTCACATACTCACAACCATTGAAATGAACCCTGCATTCAATATCACATTTACGTAATATACAACACAACAATCCACATAACTTATCCACACAAATTCATCCACACGGCTAGTTCACATAACTAATCCACACTACTCATCCACACAATTAATACACACAAATAATCCACACGATCAATATCTCGGGTGGTTTCGCACTTAGCACACCACATTTGATTAATAAGGTGGTATCGCACTTAGCCTACCAAAATGGTATTCGTAGTGATTCAGCACATAGCTCACTAGATGATATACCTCACGATAGCATCGCACATAGCTAGCTCATCGTCAATATGCATTAGGATGGTATCGCACTTAGCCTACCATCTAGCATTATCACAACACATGCACAAGTCTATTTACCCAATTATTCATCCATTCACATCTATATTACATTCATTCTACTCGAACCACATAGGTTCCCAATCATTCTCATTCGTTCTCATTCATGCTACACCCTAGCTAGCATTTACAAATTGTAAGTATGAAGGCATTATTTATGCATAGACTTACCTCGATACTCAAAAGTATTGAAATGTGTAATTTAGTCCACCACCTTGCTTTTGCCTCGGTTTCGATCCGGGCTTCGTCTTTCTTGATCTATAATGAATAAATCAGCTTACTCAATACACATATTGAATAAATTGACCCACATCTCATACTTTAGCAAAATTACTATTTTACCCCTAAACTTTCTCATATTTACACTTTAGTCCCAAAGGCTCGTAAAGTGATTTTTATTCAACTTTCTACTCTTTCATGCTTAGCCGAACCACTTACTCAACTAAATCATTCATCAAATCTCACTAAATCACCCATGTATGACCAAACTTGAGATTTTCACAACTAAGTCCCTACATGCATTTTCATGGAAAACCACTTAGCAAAAGATGTTTCTAGTACATCAAGCCTTCATATTCTTCCATAAAACATCAAAATACATGCATGTCATACATATGTACATTTTTGAACATCCATGATAGCTCACCAAATAGCTATAAATAGCTTACTCATGCTACCGGGACTTCAAAAATACGAAGAACATCAAAAACCAGGCTTAAGAGCACTTACTAGCAAGCTTGAAAAATTGAAAGAGCCCTAACAATGGCTTCTCTAATTTTTGGTAGCTTGGGGGAGAAGATGAGTGAATTTTTATCATCTTTTCACCTATTTAATCACTTATTTGATAAATGACCAAAATGCCCTTTTTGATAAACTTCAAATTTTGACTCATCCATGCCCATTTTTGTCCAAAAATTAGAATTTGGATATATTGCTATTTAATGACCTCTAATTAATAATCTAAAGCTATTTCACACATATAGCTTCTAGAAACACACATTTTGCAACTTTTGCAATTTAGTCCTTTTGGACAATTCAACCACAATTTTACAAAATTCCTTCATGAAACTTTCACACTAGCATGCATACATATTATAAGCCTCAAAAACTCATTCATGACCCTCGGATTTGTGGTCTCAAACCACTATTCTGACTAGGCCCTAGATCGGGATGTTACACTTGCTGAATTTAGTATAGAGCTGCTTCTCACGCAGAATCTGAAGCACTACTCTAAGATGCTCATCATGCTCATCCTCAGTCTTAGAGTATACCAAAATGTCGTCGATGAAGTCCACGACGAACTTATCCAGATAGGGCTGAAACACTTGGTTCATCAAATCCATGAATGCGCCAGTGCATTCGTCAACCCAAAAGGCATAACTAGGAACTCGTAATGCCCATACCGAGTCCTAAATGCAGTCTTATGAACATCAGCTTCCTTCACCCTCAACTGATGATACCCAGAATGCAGATCGATCTTCGAAAACACAAAAGCCCCTTTGAACTGATCAAACAAGTCGTCAATCCTCAGAAGTGGATACTTATTCTTCACAGTCAACTTATTCAACTAGCGATAATCGATGCACATACTCATGGTCCCATCATTCTTCTTAACAAACAGGACTGGTACTTTCCATGGAGACACACCAGGACGAATGAAACCATGGTCCAACAACTCCCGTAGTTGAGCCTTAAGCTCTATAAGCTCTTTCAGTGCCATACGGTAGGGGCAATGGACACCGGAGCCGTACTCAGAAGAAGCTCAATCCTAAACTCCACTTCCCGATTAAGAGGTGTAATCCTGGTAACTCCTCAGGAAAGACATCCAGAAAATCCTTTACAGTTCTGATATTCCCAACAGAAGAGTCCCCTGAATTAGAAACACTTACGTAGGCCAAGTACGCCTCACACCCTTTTTAGACCAGTTTCTCAACTACTAGCGCGGAGATCACATGCGACAGATAGTCTCGACGCTCATCAATCAATACCACCTCGACATCATCCTCGGTCCTCAGAACTACCCTCTTAGATGCACAGTCCAAACTGACTCAGTGCTCCACCAACCAATCCATACCCAAAATTAGGTCGAACTCCCCAAATGGAAGCTCCATCAGATTCGTTAGAAAAACAATCCCTTGCACCTCTAACGGAACATCTCTATATAGTTTACTAACTCGAACAGACTGCCCTAACGGACTTAGTACAGTAACCTCACTAGTAGTGCTCTCCACTGAAATCCCCAACGTCTCAGATACAGTACTAGCTATGTACGAGTGAGTAGACCCTATGTCTATCAAAGCTAAGTAAGGTGCATCAAATATAAAGAACGTACCAGTGATGACGTCATGAGCATCTCTGTCCTATCGGTGACGTGTAGTATAAACCAAAGCAGGCTGTCTCGCCTCAGTCTAACCTACACCTCTGCCCGGTGCTCTCTGCCCTCGACCCATACCATTACCACCTAGCCTGACCACGACCCTTAGATGGCTGCTGAACTACTCTCTGCGATTGCATGGGACCTGATGCCGGAGCTTGCACCTGATCAGCCCTCAGTGGACACTCCTGAATGCAGTGCTCTAAAGACCCACATCTCAAATAGGCCCCAAGCCTCCTCCAACACTCACCCGGATGGCTCCTACCATAATAAATGCATGGCTGCAACCCAGTAGGAGCAATAGAAGAAACAGGGGCCCCCACTCTATCAGGCCCATCAGGCCTGGCCTTTTTCTTAGGCCTCTGCATAGAACTCGAGGGCTCTGAATCCCTCTTGTTCTTACCTCTCTTCCTATCTCTGTTCTGGCGCTTCGCGCGCTTAACATCTTCGGTGATCTTCGCCTTCTCAACCAGAATAGAGAACTCGAGCTACCTCTACGGAGCTATCAAAACCCTCAGATTATCCCTTAGGCCGTCCTCAAAACAAGCACACCTCTCATACTACGATGCCACCATACCTCAGGGCATAGCGGCTCAGCCTCAGAAATTCGGCCTCATTCGGCCACAGATCGATTACCTTGCGTGAGGTTCAGAAACTCACTTCTGCGAGCATTGACATAGCTAGCTCCCACATACTTGCTCTGGAATGTAGTCTTAAAGAATTCCCAAGTCAGACGATCCGGCTGAGTGCCCTCCTTAACCGTTTACCACCACTGATATGCTTCGTCACGAAGCAAGGAAACTGCACCCTTTAATTTCTGCTCAGGGGTACAATCCAGATCATCCATTGTAACACCCCTAACCCGTAATCGTTGTCGAATTAGGGTTAAGAGGCATTACTAATCATTTCCTAACATTTCATTTCATTTTAAATCACATAGTCAATCATCATTGAAACATATCAAAATATAAACATATAGTCCCTTAAATAGGTCAACAAGACCCTAAACACATGTTAGAAAGGGGTCGGGACTAAACCAAACACATACGAAAATTTCAGAAAATTTAATGATTTTTGAAAACTATAGAGGTCACACGCCCATGTGGGTAGGCCGTGTGCCTCACATGGCCTCAGACACGCCCGTGCGTCCAAGCCTTGGCCAAATAGGGCATACATACTGACTTGTTCACACGGCCTGAGACACGTCCGTGTGCCTCACCCGTGGTCGACACTGACTTGCACCACACGGCCAGTCACACGCCCATGTTTCTAGTCCGTGGTCGAGCCTGACTTGTTTCAATTTGTAAATTTGAAAGACACGGTCGAGCCACACGCCCGTGTGCTAAATCGTGTGGGCAATTATAGGCCATTTTCTAGGCCAAATTACCATCCACACTTTGAAATCACCTGCAAGCTTCAAATCTCATACATTTATACCTCAATTGGCAACCAAAACATACCAATATATGCACCAAATAATCATCATCTATATCATCTAGTTCCATACTCAATATCATCTCAAATAAGTCCATCCAAAGTATCAAATTCACATCCCAAAACATATAAATCAAGCATCATATAATCCATACCATAAATTCACATTTAAACCACAATTCTCATCAACCAATTCAAGCATGAAATATACCATTTCCATCCTCACTACTTCATACCACATTCATCATTTTCATAGCCCACATATAAAAGCTTATATCATTCAACTTCCAAGCCATATCACATGGCAAGGTCCAAACATCCCATAATCACTAGCCTATACATGCCATATATCAAATATATACAATTTCCAAAAGTACCAAAATAGATATCCGATAGTGTGATAGAGTCGCTGACAATCCCCGTATTCGAGCTAGCTTTAAAGACACTGTAAAACAGAGTAAACTTCACACAGTAAGCTTAAGGGCTTAGTAAGTTCGTAATATAATACATATTACTCAAAAATACAATATCAATACGTAAATAAACCGTCACTTAGATAGATCCACAACTAAACACATTATCATCCTCAACCATATACTCATACATCCATCTATTCAACCTTAATCATTATCATCAACCACATAGGTCCGAAACATACCTTTGCCAACACTTAGTTAACAAACGTTCTTGCTATTCAATGCTCGATACCATAATTTATTCAATGTTCACTATCTCTTCAATTCAATCGCACACTTAGTGCCCCATTTCATAGCCGAAGCTTAAATAACATCGCACACTTAGTGCCATAATATAAAACCAAACTTAATTTGGTATCGCACACACAGTGCCAATCAAAAACCCGAAGCTTCTATTATTTTGCACACACAGTGCTAATCATCTCGGTCTCATTTCCAAATACGCACACTTAGTGCCACCTAACTCGATTCCACACATAGAATTACCAATCCAATAATCACATAACTATTCATTTCATAGCATTTAAACATAATTTAAGAACACGTATTATATTCGAACTTACCTCAGACGTCGAAATACTGAAACTAGTCGATCAATCGAGTACTTTGTCTTTGCCTCGATCTCGATCTGAATATCTCCTTTCTTGGTCTATACATATTCAAATTTAGCTCATTTAATCAGAAATTCATTCAATTTAGTCCAAACACACATATTTAGGGCATTTTACAAAATAGCCCTCACATTTTTACATTTCAACACTTTAGTCCCTATTTCATAAAATCATCAAATACACAAAATTTCATTCCACCCATGCCTAGCCGAATTATCTCTATGTCCATACAAGCCCACAAATATTTTAGTCCCTCAAAATATTATTTTCACAAATTAGCCCAAATTACTCAATTTCACAAAAAATTCAAAGACAAAACATGTTAATCTTTCACATATCTTTCATATTTCATCTTCAACTATCACAAAGCTCAAACATTCATCAATGGCATATCTCAAAATCACCATCAAATTCTAAAATTAAAGCATGGGTTTGATAGAACACAAAGCAACGATCACAAAAACGTAAAAATCATCAAAAACTGAATAAAAATCACATACCAATCAAAGCTTGAGTTTGCCGAAATTAAATAAGCTTCAAACCCTTATTTCTCCTTCAATATTCGATGGAAGAAAGATGAACACTCCACTAATTCTTGATTTTGTTTTATTTATTATTACCTTATTTGACATTTTACCATTATACCCATTTTTAATATAACATGAAAAACATGTATTTTAATGTCCTTAACCGTCCATGCATGCTTTAAATGGTGTAATTTCAATTTAAGGACTCCACAATTGATAAGTCATCACAATCTAGCACTTTAACAACTAGCACACAACTTTTACATTTTATGCGATTAAGTCCTTTTTCATAATTCGACACTCAAACGATAAAATTTTCACATAGAATTTTCACACATGCTTAATCACACACTGTAAACACGAAAAATAATATTAAAATATTTTTCTAACCTCAGATTTGTGGTCCCGAAACCACTATTCTGACTAGGGTCTAAATCGGGCTATTACATCCATAATTCTCTCGGTGGCCTCCAGCCAGTAATCAGCCACATTAGGGGTGACTCCTGTGACACCCCTAAACAACTCAACTCTATTAGATTGGATTCGCTCAATTATCGACCCTCAGCTCCCAGATCCAGAATTGGTCCCGACGACCCTCTCTAATATCCTTAGCATGGCTTGGGACAGTGCATCGTCCCCAGCCAAACGACTCTGAGACCCAATCTCAGTAGTAGGTGACACAAGTGTCTCACTAGTGTCCAGATTCAGCATGTTTCCTAGAGATGAGGACTCAGCTCGAGCCCCCCTACGGCCTCTACCTCAGCCTCAAGTACCACGTCCACGAATACCTCGTACGCTCATTGTCTAATTCGAGTTTATCTACATTGAGTGTTTTATGCATTAGTTCAATGTTTATTAACAGATATTTTATGCATAATTACCAGAAGTTTAGGAGCTGTTTCTAGAAGTATCAGTTTTCTAACTATTTCAATACAGTCTCAATAAGTACTATATACTGTGTTTCAGAATAACTCAAATAAGTACAGAAATACTTACAGGATCGGCGCCGAAGACTCGATGTACCACATTCTTTAATCAAAATATTTTTAAACCATTTGAAAACCACTTCTTTAAACATATTTTGGAACCCAAAATTCACAGTAGAGTTTTGAAACTTGGCTCTGATACCTCTAAATGTAACACCCCGAACCCAGCCTAGACGTTATGGCTGAATCTAGCGATGTCACATGGAAGGGATTTTGAAAATAGTGACAACTCGATAAAAACCTTAAGCTTATAAATCTTTAATTACTTTCATTTATTTTAAAATATATGTTCAATTAGTCGACTTGCCTTTAACGTATCATTTTAGCGGAAGCTTAGGAAAATGGTTGTGTTTAGGAAACTGTTCAAGATTTAGAAGACCTTTATTTTGGTAAAAACCGAGCTATATCGTGTTTGGAAATTATGAAATCATTAAAATGGCAGTCAAATCCAAAATTAAAAGAAAATGAAAATAGTCCATAAAGTCTGGATTACATAAAAACCAGATTATAGAAATTAAATCATAGCTAAGTCCAGTCCGAAAGTGTGGTCACCGAGGGGCTCCGCAGCACCGATCCGCCTAAGACTGTGGATTACCTGTAAAGAATAAATAGAAAGAGTGAGTTTACATAAACTCAGTGTGTAACCCCACAGAATTAAGCATGCATACAACCAGAAAATCAGAATCAGACAGATATAGATTCGGGCATAAGCCCATTACTGTCACAGATACATATTCGGGGCTAAGCACATGTCAAATACAGATACAGATATGCAAATCAGAATCGAAAATCAGATATCCTACCCCCATCCTCTACACACCATCTCCGACCATCCCTACACACCATGTGGGGTTAAAAACACCCACCCAGCCTTACACGCCACGTTGTACCGATGCGGCACATAACAGATATAACGCAGCCATGCTGCCAGAAAATAGGCAAAATTGCCTTTCAGAACACTTCCTCCAAAATACATCATATCCCACCCCAATAACAGTAACAGAACATACATACAGAAGTAACAGATAAATCATGCTTAACATGCTTGTGTAAACAGATAACAGATATACATACATAGACATGCTCAGAACCATATTTTAGTCTAACAGATCATTTGGTTTTAGGGTTAGGTAGAGTTTACCGACCCTACGGTAGGCCCACAGTCGATTAGGATGACCCGTGTGACCCTAAGAAAAATTTCAGTATAACGGCCCACATGCCTGTATGGGCCCACACGCCCATGTGGCCAACACGTCCAATTTGGCCTAGCCTGTGTGGCTCACACGGCCACACTCTGGCCTTCACACGGCAGTTTCTTGCGCATGGCCTTGTATTTGTCGATCACACGACCGTGTGGCGTCGACAGTTGGGTTTTTTGGCTTTCATCGAATCTTGTTTTTCTGCGTTTCGGGTACACACTTGGTATCGATTTGATGTAAAAATAATCCCGAGACCACTAAAACCTATAATCGTCATACCAAAGCTCAGAATCAGACTTAAAAACACGGTTAAACCGAGAATTTGAAACCAACCATAATTCAAATCAACGCTTATCGCTTACCCAACTCTCCGAGCAACTGACTACGACTCCGTAGGAGAAAAAACACGATCTCCCTGATTCACTGCTGCCCAAAACAAATGTATATCCCCAATGAATGATGGAAAGACGCAAGTTATAGACAAATCTAAGCCTTACTTACCCAAACGCGCAAAGAAAACCGATATAACAAGAACGGAGGTCCGACAATTGTCAAAAGAAAACAAAATTGAAAGTGGAAAAGGGGAGAAACGACAAAGAAGGGATTAATGTCAGAAATTTAGGGAAAGAGAAAATAAAATTTGAAACAAAAAATAAGATCCCAGCAAGATAGCATATCCCCTTAATTTACTCCCACTAACCCACTACTCAACCTCCTCAAAATTCCTGTTTGACCGAAACTCTCTCGGTCAAACGAGCAAAAATAACCTCCCACGCTCGCGCAGGGATTCGAACACAGGACCTCCACACAACACACAGATTCCCTTACTACTCGAACCAGCAGGCTCATTCGGACATGAAATTACAATAGTTAAATATAAGCCCACAGATCAAGGATAGGGTTTAGTTACAAAAATAACAAAATTTGCTAAAGCTAAGGCTTGAACTTGGGACCTCTCACACACACCCAGAACACTTAACCACTAAAGTAGATACAAAGTTGTGTCAATTCTTTACAAAATCCGGAATAAAAAGTTGGGGCATTACAATAAATTAAAAGTGTTTTTTAATATACGCTAAATTTGACAAAATAATTTTAAATTTGAATTCTAAGAAATAAAATTTTTAATACTTACAATAAACTCTTAGAAAATTTTGAAACTATTTTAAAATCAAGTGAAAATATTTTTAACCAAGTCAAAATGATCTCAATTAAGTTAAAATCATTTTAACACATCAAAATGATTTTCAAACAAGTCAGAATTGCTCCAGGCCAAAAAGTATCGATACCATTTGGCCAAGTATCAATTATTTTTGAAAATAATCGATACCCTTAGTAAAATCGAGACCAAAAAGGCATTCTCTAAAAACCCTAAAAATTATCGATACCATGATTTCGGTATCGATACTTTTTAAAAATAATTGATACCTTTCTTAAAAATGATACCAAAATTATATTATATTTCTCATAAACCCTACAAGGTATCGATTCAGTATCGATACCTATTTCAGGAAGTATCGATAAAATAATTTTGAAGTATCGATTATTGTATTCCAACGGTCACTGAATTAGCATTTATGATAAAAAATATCGATACCCTTTTTGGAGGAATCGATACTCAAAGTTGCAGGTGAATTAAATGCTCTGGTTTTACATCCCCAACGGCCATATTAACTTCTCCAACATCCTCAACGGCTAGAAATCTATTAGGGGGTATAAATACAATCTTTTAAAGTCCTACAACATCCAAGAAAAGTACTTCAAGCAAAAATCATCAATCAAACAATTTTAAAGCTTAAATTTTCATATTCCTCTTACATACACTTGTGAGCCTTATCTCCTTTATTTTGCTCAATTGTATTTCATTGTATTTGTACTTCAATTTGCAAACAAATTTATTTTCTAAGGATTGTTTCTTTGTTTGCTCATTTGCATCTCTTTGAGAGGTTTTGAAACTTAAGATTTGGGGTAGAAATCTTAAGGAGTTGTAAGGTTAAACCTTATCCTCAAAGGTTGAACAAATTAGTGAATTTGGGAAAAATCCTTAGTGGTGGAAAGCTAAGGTAGTAGAATAGGCAATTGGGGCCGAACTAGTCAAATTCTTTGTGTTCTTTGTTTCATTCTTGCCTTTTTCTTTCACCAAATTTTTTAAAGGCCAATTCACCCCCATCTTGGCATTTTTGGTTTGCTTCGTCGAGCTTTCAATTGGTATCAGAGCTAAATATCTAGAGACAATTTTACCACAAAGAGAGAAGTTCCTCAAGGTTTTCTAGATAGAAGCTACAAGTTAAGAATTCTCCTACATGGCATTGGAGCAAAATTCCACTATATTGGGAGAAGGGCATTCCACCATGAGGCCTCCTCTATTAAATGGCACCAACTACTCATATTGGAGAACAAGAATAAAGCTATTCATCCAAGCCAATGACTATGAAGTTTTGAGGATAGTTACTAATGAGCCATCCATCCCAATAAAGAGGGTCGAAGGTGTTGTTGTCCTAAAGAAGAGAATGAATGGGATGAAAATGACATCAAGAAGGTGCAATTAAATGCAAAGGCTATGGACACTCAATTTTGTGCTCTTGGGCCCAATGAGTACAATAGAGTCTCCTTGTGTGACAATGCAAAAGAAATATGGGACAAACTTGAAGTCACCCATGAATGGACAAGTAGAGTTAAGGAGTCCAAGATAAGTCTTCTCACCCTTGATTATGAATTGTTTAAAGTAAAACCAGAAGAAGGAATAAAGGAGATGTCTGATCGCTTCACTCATATTATTAATGGTCTATGATAAGGCGTTGCTTGGTAAAACAACAATCCTTGAGTGTTTACGGATCTAGGATTGTAGCAAGCACTTCCCTGCAATTAAACAAAACAAAGAGGTTGGTTTTAGACTTAAAAACACATGAAATTGAACAGATTTGAAGAAGAAAAGATGTTGCTGGAATTTCTAGATAGATTTGAAGAAGGTAGAAGATGAATGCTTCAAAATTCATCCATGACAGCCTTGAACATTCAAAAAAAAATGGTAGAAATAACGCTGGAAATTGGCTGGGAATTTGAACAACGAAGAACTCGAAAGAACTCGCACAATCTATTATGCAAACCCGAATCGAATCTGTTCTACTTCAACGAACTTGGACCACTAGATAGTGATCTAGGAACCCGAAGTATCACAAGATTGACACAACAATTCAGAATTGAAATGTCAAGAAAGAAGTTCAAAAAAAAGAACCAAATTTGAGAGAAAACTCACAAAGTAATTTTTATTTCAAAAGTCTTGCCTTTTAACAATGTTTGAAGTACAAATAAATAGAAGAATGAAGAGATGGTCGAATTACATTGTGTGGTTAACATTAAAGGAGTTTAAAAATTAAATTTGAATTGAAATAACTATTTTTGGACGGAATTAATTTGCAGCCAAGTAAAAAAGAGGGAGTTGGCATGTTTATCACTTTAAACATGTGTTAATTTCGTTTGAAATTCAAAAACACAACTTTCCTTGTCCTTATCTCTTCAATTACCGCACAAATGCACAAGAACGGGCTGGTTTTTGGTCACACATGTGCACCACATGTGTACAAGGCTGGCACACGGACATCCACATGCTTGGACGCCACCTAGGCTGCCACATGTGCATTGGTGTACTCCTCGACACATAGGACACTATTCAGCTACTTCTGGACTTGTCAGCTGAAGTTGAGCTAGTGGAGCCGGAGGTGAGCTGACTAGAGCTAAACTGAGCTGAATTCAGCTAGTTAGAAGTGAAATGAGCTGACATGAGCTGAGTTGAGCTGGGGAACAAGCCTCTGGGCTGACTTGAGCTGAAGGTGAGCTGCATATACTCTCGTAAGCTGGATTCTTTTCGTGTACATGTTACAAAACAATATAACACTTATCAAAGCTATGTAAACTTAACATAACATAGTCTAATAAGTTGTAAACAAGTGCACACTTATTCGTTAACACACAAACAACTTGAAGACAATACAAATACTATCAACCCAATCCAAAAACATACTTAGCATAATATATATACATACTAAACACACCAATATAAGTAGTATGGCATAAGTATGTCACATATCAGCATGCAACACACTATAAAACTTATCTTCTAAGGCACATTCACTTTTGAAAGAGTCAGAAACTTTAGAACAAGTGAATGAAAGAACTTCCCAGAATTTCTTTGCCTTAGATCGTGTGATAGGTCCTAATGGCAAGACCTCTGGATCAGCCTCCTTGATTGGCTTGGATGTGCCCACATCAGCCCCCTTCATGAAAAGGATTTGTCCTTAAATCTGCAGAATTGTCATAAGGGGTTAAGTCCGAAACATTAAATGTGGCACTTACATTTTATTCACCCGGTAAGTCCAATTTGTAGGTGTTGTCATTCACTTTCTCCAACACTTGAAAAGGACCATCTCCTCGCGATAACAGCTTAGACCGTCTTTGGGCTGGAAAACATTCCTTTCGGAAATGAACCCAAACCCAATCACCAACATTGAAGGGGACTCGCTTTCTTCCTTTGTTTGCTTGCTTTTCATACTACTGAGTCCTCCGTTCTAAGTTCTCCTTAACCTATTGGTGCAACTTCTTCACATATTCTGCTTTCGCTTTACCATTCCTGTTCATCACTTGTTCTTGTGGGAAAGGCAACATATCTAGAGGAGTAATAGGATTAAATCCATAAACAACCTCAAATGGTGACATCTTAGTAGCAAAATGTACAGCGAGATTATAAGAAAATTCAACATGTGGAAAACAATCTTCCCAATTTTTTATGTTCTTTTTAATTATGGAACGAAGTAAAGTAGATAAAACCCTGTTAACAACCTCAGTTTGTCCATCAATTTGGGGATGACAAGTAGTAGAAAACATAAGTTTCGTACCTAATTTGCTCCAAAGAGTCCTCCAGAAGTGACTCAAAAACTTTACATCCCTGTCAGAAACAATTGACCTAGGAATACCATGTAAATGAACAACATCCCTAAAGAACAAGTTAGCCACATTTACAAAGATCATCGCTTTATGGCAAGCAATAAAATGTGCCATCTTCGAGAACCTATCAACCACAACAAATATACTATCTCTACCGGTCCTAGTTCTAGGCAATCCCAAAACAAAATCCATCGAAATATCAGTCCAAGGGGAATCAGGAATAGGTAAAGGCAAGTACATACCATGTGGTGAAACCTTCGATTTTGCTTTATTACATCTCACACAATGTTCACAGTACCATTCAATGTCTCTACGCATTTTAGGCCAAAATAGATGCTCCTTTAATGTCTGTAACGTTTTGGTGACTCCAAAATGACCCATCAGTCCACCTTCATGTGCTTCATAGATCAGAATACCACGCATGGATCCTTGTGGAATGCATATCCTGTTCTCTTTGAAAAGATAGCCATCATGCCTATAAAATTTTCCTTCTGCACCTTTTGCGCAAGCATTAAACTTATCTCTAAAATCAGGATCATCAGTGTATAGCTCACGAATATATGCAAATCCAATCAAATGAGAATCAAGGTAGTTTAAAAGTGCATACCTGCGTGATAAAGCATCAGCAACGACATTGTCTTTACCTTTCTTGTAACGAATGACATAAGGGAAAGACTCAAGAAATTTAATCCATTTAGCATATCGTTTGTTTAATTTATGCTGACCTGTGATATATCGCAAAGCCTCATGATCAGTGTGAATCACGAACTCCTTAGGCAACAAATAATGCTGCCAAGTTTCTAATGCCCGAATCAGTGCATACATCTCCTTATCATAAATAGAATAGTTCAACGTCGCTCCACTAAGCTTCTCACTGAAATATGCAACTGGCCTCTTTTCCTGTGACAAAACAGCACCTATACCAACACCAGAAGCATCACATTCAACTTCAGACATTTTATCAAAGTTAGGTAATGCTAAAACAGGTGCTTTTGTCAAACACTCCTTTATTTTCAAAAAGGCGTCCTCTTGTTCTTTACCCCATGAGAAGACTGAGTTCTTCTTTATAATCCCGGTTAAGGGGGTGGTAATAGAACTGAAATGGGGAACAAACCGATGGTAGAAACTAGCTAAACCATGAAATGATCTAACTTGACTAACCAATGTCGGTCGTGGCCACTCTTGAATCGCCTTAATCTTCTTAGGATCAACTTCAACTCCCTGAGAACTAACAATATAACCAAGAAATATAAGCTTATCAGTACAAAACACACATTTCTCCATGTTACCAAACAATCTCTCTTCTCGCAAAGTCTGCAAAATAGCTCGCAAATGTTTTACGTGATCCTGCAAAGTCTTGCTATAAATCAAAATGTCATCAAAGTACACAACACAAAACTTACCAATAAAAGATCGTAGAACATGATTCATCAAAAGAATAAAAGTACTAGGAGCATTAGTTAAATCGAAAGGCATCACTAACCATTCATATAATCCTAGTTTCGTCTTGAAGGTTGTCTTCCACTCGTCGCCTTCTTTCATGCGAATCTGATGATATCCACTCTTCAAATCAATTTTGGAGAAGATAGTCACTCCGCACAACTCATCCAACATGTCATCAAGGCGAGGAATGGGATGTCAATACTTGATTGTAATCATGTTCACTACTCGACAATCAACACACATCCTCCAAGTTCCATCCTTTTTAGGCACCAACAACACTGGTACAACACACGGACTCAAACTCTCTCGAATGTACCCCTTGTCTAACAACTCAGAAATTTGTCTTTGAAGTTCCTTCGTCTCTTCCGGGTTACTACGGTATGCTGGTCTATTCGGAATCGTGGCTTCTGGAATAAAGTCAATCTGATGTTGGATGCCACGAATAGGGGGTAAACCCTTCGGTGTTTCATCAAAAAACACATCCTCGAATTCCTGCAAAAGAGATGAAATAGAAATAGGCAAATCACTAGGAATCTCAGCTAATAAATAATTATCTTTAAACAACAAAATAAGCATAGAATACTGAGAGGAAAGACATTTCCTGATTTTGCTGCTAGCGTACACATTCATCTTCTTTTTCCCTCGAGCTTCTTCAATATTCTTTCGCAATCTCACTTGGTCTTCTTGCATTTGGCTCGGTGTCAAAGGTGCTGAGATGATCTTTTTATCTGCATGAACAAAAGAATACCTGTTTGTAAAGCCATCATGTATGGGCGTCCCAACAGTAAATGGCTTGCATCCATCGAAACGACATCGTAAAGTACTTCATCTTTGTACTTTCCAATGGCAAACAGCACAAGAACCTGCCTAGTCACTTTAATTTCTCCTCCTTCATTTAGCCACTGTAACTTGTAAGGATTTGGATGCCGTGTCGTCTTCAAACCCAACTTATCAACCATCATAGAACTAGCAACATTAGTGCAACTACCGCCATCAATAATTACAACACATACCTTGTCATTGATGAGACATCTCGTGTGAAAGATGTTCTCTCGTTGCTGTTCATCCTGAATCGATTGAGTATTCAGACTCCTCTTGACAACAAGTGCTTTACCGGTGGCAAACGTCTACACATTATCATCATCTTTTTCAACGTCCACTGTAGGGGGCTCCTGTTCGTCTTCTTCGGACTCAGATTCAATCTCGCCACTATCCAACAACATCATGGTCCTCTAATTTGGGCACTGATTGGCAACATTCCCTCGACCAAGGCACTTGAAACATAGAATGCCCCTCGAACGTTCTTGTGTCACCACCTGCTTTTCACGTCTATTTCAGTAATAAGAGTCTTTGGTTTGCTTGACTTTGCCTTATCTCGAATCTAAAGTGGTGCTTGTGGTGTAGGCTTCCTGAAATTGTTAGGAGTAGATAAAGGATTTGAAAATGATTTAAATGGAGTATTACCTCGATTTGAAGACTTCCTACGTTCTTTGTGCTCAACTTTTATCGCCATATGCACCATGTCCTCCAACTCGACATAATCCTGCAACTCAACAACATTAGCAATCTCAGAATTCAAACCTACAAGAAAACGTGCCATAGTAGCCTCTCGATCCTCAACAATGTTGGCTCGCATTATGGACACTTCCATTTCCTTGTAGTAGTCTTCAACACTCCTACTCCCCTGTTTCAACGTTTGCAACTTCTGGAATAAGTCAGATGGTAATGAGAAGGAACAAATCTCTTACGCATGATTTGTTTCATTGCATTCCACGTTCTCACTAGACCTTCACCGGTGCGTCTCCGAATAATTAGCAATTGATCCCACCAGATCAAAGCGTAATCAGTGAATTCCATCGCAGCCAAACGAACCTTCTTCTATTCTGAGTAATTGTAACACTCAAAAACATGTTCGACTTTTCTTTCCCAAGCGAGATAAGCATCAGTGTCTGTTCATCCATGAAATGATGGAATAGCAACTTTAATGTTAGATAGATTATCATCAAGTTGTGTATGTCTTCTCAGATTCTGCCTCGGAGACTGATCAACTTCATTCTCGTCATTTCCTTCATTAGGGACTGATTGGGAACCACCACCGTCAATTCTATCCATCCTCGATTGTAGGGGTTCGAGTTCTTATCTTAAAAGATGCTGAAGTTCACGTGTTATGGCCTGCATTTGCAAGTTGGGTTGCCGGCCATCCGGGTTGCTCTCATTAGAACAGCACACTCAACACATTCTCACAGATTGCTCCCAAAGAAAAAACACTCAACAATTTCACTCTGCGTTCGTGTTTCACTCGGGAGAATACTTTAAAGGCTCTTTTTGTCTCCCCTTCTGATCTCACACACTCAATTGCCTTTTCCACTCAATCTCTCATAATCAGTTCTTTAAAGGAACTAATTTCGATCTTTCAGAATCTGTTTATCGTGTCAACTTGTAAGAAACAACAAGGATAAAGAATCAAGGGTTAGAATGAAAATAGGGCTGGAAAAAAAATGAGATATAAAGGCTGAAAACAATGAAATACAAGGCTTGAAAATTAACAAACGAAATGAAGAAAACAAGGATGAAAATAAGAAGGAAAAAAAATCAACAACTTACTACAACAAAAATGCTTACAACGAACCTATCACCGAACAAACAAGAATAAATTGTTTCGGTTGATTTCCAAGCATTTCATGGCATAATATGAGCATCTTTTATCATTTCAACAAATTAGCACACTTCGTTTTTTCTTTTGTTTCTATTTTGTTGTTGTGTTTCGAATCTAATTTTTTTTGGGGTTTTCTTTTTGTTTTGAATTTTCAAATTTGGTTTTCTTTTTTAAACTTTTTATTTTGTTTTCTTGATTTTGAGTGCAGATTATGCTAAAAAAATCCAACCTGGGCTCTGATTACCATATGATAAGGCGTTGCTTGGCAAAACAACGATCCTTGAGTGTTTACGGATCTAGGATTGTAGCAAGCACTTCCCTGCAATTAAACAAAATAAAGAGGTTGGTTTTAGACTTAAAAACACACGAAATTGAACAGATTTGAAGAAGAAAAGATGTTGTTGGAATTTCTAGACAGATTTGAAGAAGGTAGAAGATGAATGCTTCAAAATTCATCCATGGCAGCCTTGAACATTCAAAAAAAAAGGGCAGAAATAACGCTGGAAACTGGCTGGGAATTTGAACAACGAAGAACTCGAAAGAACTCACACAATCTGTCATGCAAACCCGAATCGAATCTGTTCTACGTCAACGGACTTGGACCCACTAGATAGCGTTCTAGGAACCCGAAGTATCACAAGATTGACACAACAATTCAGAATTGAAATGTCAAGAAAGAAGTTCAAAAAAAAGAACCAAATTTGAGAGAAAACTCACAAAGTATTTTTTATTTCAAAAGTCTAGCCTTTTAACAATGTTTGAAGTAAAAATATATAGAAGAATGAAGAGGTGGCCGAATTACATTGTGTGGTTAACGTTAAAGGAGTTTAAAAATTAAATTTGAATTGAAATAACTCCTTTTGGGCGGAATTAATTTGCAGCCAAGTAAAAAAGAGGGAGTTGGCATGTTTATCATTTTAAACATGTGTTAATTTCGTTTGAAATTCAAACACACAACTTTCCTTGTCCTTATCTCTTCAATTGCCGCACAAATGCATAAGAACGGGCTGGTTTTTTATCACACATGTGCACCACATGTGTACAAGGCTGGCACATGCACATCCACATGCTTGGACGCCACCTAGGCTGCCACATGTGCACTGGTGTACTCCTTGACACGTAGGACACTATTCAGCTACTTCTGGACTTGTCAGCTGAAGTTGAGCTAGTGGAGCCGGAGGTGAGCTGATTGGAGCTAAATTGAACTGAATTCAGCTAGTTAGAAGTGAAATGAGCTGACATGAGCTGGTTTAGAGTGCTCTAAGCTGAGTTGAGTGAGGAATAAGCCTTTGAGCTGACTTGAGCTGAAGGTGAGCTGCATATACTCTCGTAAGTTGGAGTCTTTTCGTGTACATGTTACAAAACAATATAACACTTATCAAAGCTATGTAAACTTAATATAACATAGTCTAATAAGTTGTAAACAAGTGCACACTTATTCGTTAACACACAAACAACTTGAAGACAATACAAATACTATCAACCCAATCCAAAAACATACTTAGCATAATATATATACATGCTAAACACACCAATATAAGTAGTATGGCATAAGTATGTCACATATCAGCATGCAACACACTATAAAACTTATCTTCTAAGGCACATTCACTTTTGAAAAAGTCAGAAACTTTAGCACAAGTGAAAGAAAAAACTTCCCTGAATTTCTTTGCCTTAGATCGTCTGATAGGTCCTAATGGTAAGACCTCTGGATCAGCCTCCTTGATTGGCTTGGATGTGCCCACATTAGCCCCCCTTCATGAAAAGGATTTGTCCTCAAATCTACAGAATTGTCATAAGGGGTTAAGTCCGAAACATTAAATGTGGCACTTACAATATATTCACCCGGTAAGTCCAATTTGTAGGCGTTGTCATTCACTTTCTCCAACACCTGAAAAGGACCATTTCCTCGCGGTAGAGGCTTAGATCGTCCTTGGGCTGGAAAACATTCCTTTCAGAAATGAACCCAAACCCAATCACCAACATTGAAGGTGACTCGCTTTCTTCCTTTATTTGCTTGCTTTTCATACTGCTGAGTCCTCCGTTCTAAGTTCTCCTTAAACTGTTGATGCAACTTCTTCACATATTCTTCTTTCGCTTTATCGTCCCTGTTCATCACCTGTTCTTGTAGCAAATGCAACATATCTAGAGGAGTAATAGGATTAAATCCATAAACAACCTCAAACGATGACATCTTGGTCGTAGAATGTACAGCGTGATTATAAGCAAATTCAACATGTGGCAAACAATCTTCCCAAGTTTTTATGTTCTTTTTAATTATGGAACGAAGTAAAGTAGATAAAACCCTATTAACAACCTCAGTTTGTCCATCAGTCTGGGGATGACAAGTAGTAGAAAACATAAGTTTTGTACCTAATTTGCTCCAAAGAGTCCTCCAGAAGTGACTCAAAAACTTTACATCCCTGTCAGAAATAATTGACCTAGGAATACCATGTAAACGAACAACATCCTTAAAGAACAAGTTAGCCACATTTACAGCATCATCGGTTTTATGGCAAGCAATAAAATGTGCCATCTTCGTGAACCTATCAACCACAACAAATATACTATCTCTACCGATCCTAGTTCTAGGCAACCCAAAACAAAATCCATCAAAATATCAGTCCAAGAGGAATCAGGAATAGGTAAAGGCAAGTACATACCATGTGGTGAAACCTTTGATTTTGCTTTCTTACATGTCACACAATGTTTACAAAGATCGCTTCAACGTCCCTACGCATTTTAGGCCAAAATAGATGCTCCTTTAATGTCTGTAACGTTTTGGTGACTCCAAAATGACCCATCAGTCCACCTTCATGTGTTTCATGGATCAGAATACCACGCATGGATCCTTGTGGAATGCATATCATGTTCTCTTTGAAAAGATAGCCATCATGCCTATAAAATTTTCCTTCTGCACCTTTTGCGCAAGCATTAAACTTATCTCTAAAATCAGGATCATCAGTGTATAGCTCACGAATATATGCAAATCCAATCAAATGAGAATCAAGGTAATTTAAAAGTGCATACCTGCGTGATAAAGCATCAGCAACGACATTGTCTTTACCTTTCTTGTAACGAATGACATAAGGGAAAGACTCAAGAAATTCAATCCATTTAGCATGTTGTTTGTTTAATTTATGCTGACCTATGATATATCGCAAAGCCTCATGATCAGTGTGAATCACGAACTCCTTAGGCAACAAATAATGCTGCCAAGTTTCCAATGCCCGAATCAGTGCATACATCTCCTTATCATAGATAGGATAGTTCAACATCGCTCCACTAAGCTTCTCACTGAAATATGCAACGGGCCTCTTTTCCTGTGACAAAACAGCACCTATACCAACTCCAAAAGCATCACATTCAACTACAAACATTTTATCAAAGTTAGGTAATGCTAAAACAGGTGCTTTTGTCAAACACTCCTTTATTTTCAGAAAGGCGTCCTCTTGTTCTTTACCCCATGAGAAGACTAAATTCTTCTTTATAATCCCGGTTAAGGGGGCAGTAATAGAACTAAAATGGGGAACAAATCGACGGTAGAAACTAGCTAAACCATGAAATGATCTAACTTGACTAACCGATGTCGGTCGTGACCACTCTTGAATCGCTTTAATCTTCTCAGGATCAACTTCAACTCCCTGAGAACTAACAATATAACCAAGAAATATAAGCTTATCAGTACAAAACACACATTTCTCCATGTTACCAAACAATCTCTCTTCTCACAAAGTCTACACAATAGCTCACAAATGTTTTACGTGATCCTGCAAAGTCTTGCTATAAATCAAAATGTCATCAAAGTACACAACACAAAACTTACCAATAAAAGATCGCAGAACATGATTCATCAAACGCATAAAAATACTAGGAGCATTAGTTAAACCGAAAGGCATCACTAACCATTCTTACAGTCCTAGTTTTGTCTTGAAGGCTGTCTTCCACTTGTCGCCTTCTTTCATGCGAATCTGATGATATCCACTCTTCAAATCAATTTTGGAGAAGGTAGTCGCTCCACACAACTCATCCAACATGTCATCAAGGCGAGGAATGGGATGTCGATACTTGATTGTAATCATGTTCACTGCTCGACAATCAACACATATCCTCCAAGTTCTATCCTTTTTGGGTACCAACAACATTGGTACAGCACACGGACTCAAACTCTCTCGAATGTACCCCTTGTCCAACAACTCATAAATCTGTCTTTGAAGTTCCTTCGTCTCTTTAGGGTTACTGCGGTATGCTGGTCTATTCGGAATCGTGGCTCCTGGAATAAAGTCAATCTGATGTTTGATGCCACGAATAGGGGGTAAACCCTTCGGTGTTTCATCAGGAAACACATCCTCAAATTCCTATAAAAGAGATGAAATAGAAATAGGCAAATCACTAGGAATCTCAGCTAATAAACAATTATCTTTAAACAACAAAATAAGCATAGAATGCTGAGAGGAAAGACATTTCCTGATTTTCTTGCTGCTAGCGTACACATTCATCTTATTTTTCCCTCGAGCTTCTTCGATATTCTTTCGCAATCTCACTTGGTCTTCTTGCACTTGGCTCGGTGTCAAAGGTGCTAAGATGATCTTTTTACCTGCATGAATAAAAGAATACCTATTTGTAAAGCCATCATGTATCGCCCTCTTGTCAAACTGCCATGGGCGTCCCAACAGTAAATGGCTCTCATCCATCGAAATGAAATCGTAAAGTACTTCATCTTTGTACTTTCCAATGGCAAACGGCACAAGAAACTGCCTAGTCACTCTAATTTCTCCTCTGTCATTTAGCCACTATAACTTGTAAGGATTTGGATGCCGTGTCATCTTCAAACCCAACTTATCAACCATCACAGAACTAGCAACATTAGTGCAACTACCACCATCGATAATTACAACACATACCTTGTCATTGATGAGACATCTCGTGTGAAAGATGTTCTCTCATTGCTGTTCATCCTGAATCGGTTGAGTATTCAGACTCCTCTTGACAACAAGTGCTTCACCGGTGGTAAACGTCTTCACATGATCATCATCTTTTTTAACGTCCACTGTAGGGGGCTCCTGTTCGTCTTCTTCGGACTCAGATTCAATCTCGCTACTATCCAACAACATCATGGTCCTCTGATTTAGGCATTGACTCGCAACATGCCTTCGACCGAGGCACTTGAAACACAGAATGTCCCTCAAATGTTCTTGTGTCACCACCTGCTTGTCATGCCTATTTTCAGTAATAGGAGTTTTTGGTTTGCTTGACTCTACCTTATCTCGAATCTGAAGTGGTGCTTGTGGTGTAGGCTTCTTGAAATTGTTAAGAGTAGATAAAGGATTTGGAAATGATTTAAATGGAGTATTACCTCGATTTGAAGACTTCCGACGTTGCTGTCGTTAAACTTTTATCGCCATATGCACCATGTCCTCCAACTCGACATAATGCTACAACTCAACAACATTAGCAATCTTGAAATTCAAACCTATAAGAAAACGTGCCATAGTAGCCTCTCGATCCTCAACAATGTTGGCTCGCATTATGGACACTTCCATTTCCTTGTAGTAGTCTTCAACACTCCTACTCCCCTGTTTCAACGTTTGCAACTTCTGGAATAAGTCACGATGGTAATGAGAAGGAACAAATCTCTTACACATGATTTGTTTCATTTCATTCCACGTTCTCACTGGACCTTCACCGGTGCGTCTTCAAATAATTAGCAATTGATCCCACCAGATCAAAGCGTAATCAGTGAATTCCATCGCAGCCAAACGAACCTTCTTCTGTTCTGAGTAATTGTAACACTCAAAAACATGTTCGACTTTTCTTTCCCAAGCAAGATAAGCATCAGGATATTTTCATCCCTGAAATGATGGAATAACAACTTTAATGTTAGACAGATTATCATCAAGTTGTATATGTCTTCTCAGATTTTGCCTCGGAGAGTGATCAACTTCATTCTCGTCATATCCTTCATTAGGGACTGATTGGAAACCACCACCGTCAATTCTGTCCATCCTTGATTGTAGGGGTTCGATTTCTTGTCTTAAAAGACGCTGAAGTTCACGTGTTATGGCATGCATTTGCAAGTTGGTTTGTCGGCCATCCGGGTTGCTCTCATTAGAACAGCACACTCAACACAGTCTCACAGAATTCTCCCAAAGAAAAAACACTCAACAATTTCACTCAGCGCTGGTGTTTCACTCGGGAGAATACTTTAAAGGCTCTTTTTGTCTCTCCTTCTGATCTCACACACTCAATTGCCTTTTCCATTCAATCTCTCATAATCAGTTCTTTAAAGGAACTAATTTCGATCTTTCAGAATCTATTTACCGTGTCAACTTGTAAGAAACAACAATGATAAAGAATCAAGGGTTAGAATGAAAATAGGGCTGGAAAAAAATGAGATATAAAGGCTAAAAATAATAAAATACAAGGCTTGAAAATTAACAAATGAAATGAAGAAAACAAGGATGAAAATAAGAAGGAAAAAAATCAACAACTTATTGCAACAGAAATGCTTACAACGAACCTATCACCGAACAAACAAGAATAAGTTGTTTCGATTGATTTCCAACAATTTCATGGCATAACATGAGCATCTTTTATCATTTCAACAAATTAGAACACTTTCTTTTTTCTTTTGTTTCTGCTTTGTTGTGTTTCGAATCTGATTTTTTTTTGTGTTTTTTTTTTGTTTTGAATTTTCAAATTTGGGTTTTTTTTAACTTTTTATTTTGTTTTCTTGATTTTGAGAGCAGAACGTGCTAAAAAAAATCCAACCTGGGCTCTGATTACCATATGATAAGGCATTGCTTGGAAAAACAACGATCCTTGAGTGTTTACGGATCTAGGATTGTAGCAAGCACTTCCCTGCAATTAAACAAAACAAAGAGGCTGGTTTTAGACTTAAAAACACACGAAATTGAACAGAATTGAAGAAGAAAAGATGTTGCTGGAATTTTTAGACAGATTTGAAGAAGGTAGAAGATGAATGCTGCAAAATTCATCTATGGCAGCCTTGAACATTAAAAAAAATGGCAGAAATAACGCTGGAAACTGGCTGGGAATTTAAACAACGAAGAACTCGAAAGAACTCGCACAATCTGTTATGCAAACCCGAATTGAATCTATTCTACGTCAACGGACTTGGACCCACTAGATAGCGATCTAGGAACCCGAAGTATTACAAGATTGACACAACAATTCAGAATTGAAATGTCGAGAAAGAAGTTTAAAAAAAAGAACTGAATTTGAGATAAAACTCACAAAGTAATTTTTATTTTAAAAGTCTAGCCTTTTAACAATGTTTGAAGTACAAATATATAGAAGAATGAAGAGGTGGTCGAATTACATTGTGTGGTTAACATTAAAGGAGTTTAAAAATTAAATTTGAATTGAAATAACTCCTTTTGGGCGAAATTAATTTGCAGCCAAGTAAAAAAGAGGGAGTTGGCATGTTTATCCCTTTAAACATGTGTTAATTTCGTTTGAAATTCAAACACACAACTTTCCTTGTCCTTATCTCTTCAATTACCGCACAAATGCACAAGAACGGGCTGGTTTTTTGTCACACATGTGCACCACATGTGTACAAGGCTGGCACATGCACATCCACATGCTTGGACACCACCTAGGCTGCCACGTGTGCACTGGTGTACTCCCCGACACGTAGGAAGCTATTCAGCTACTTTTGGACTTGTCAGCTGAAGTTGAGCTAGTGGAGCCGGAGGTGAGCTGACTGGAGCTAAACTGAGCTGAATTCAGCTAGTTGGAAGTGAAATGAGCTGACATGAGCTGGTGTAGAGCGCTCTAAGCTGAGTTGAGTTGGGGAACAAGCCTCTGAGCTGACTTGAGCTAAAGGTGAGCTGCATATACTCTCGTAAGCTGGAGTCTTTTCGTGTACATGTTACAAAACAATATAACACTTATCAAAGCTATGTAAACTTAATATAACATAGTCTAATAAGTTGTAAACAAGTGCACACTTATTCGTTAACACACAAACAACTTGAAGACAATACAAATACTATCAATCCAATCCAAAAACATACTTAGCATAATATATATACATACTAAACACACCAATATAAGTAGTATGGCATAAGTATGTCACATATCAGCATGCAACACACTATAAAACTTATCTTATAAGGCACATTCACTTTCGAAAGAGTCAGAAACTTTAGAACAAGTGAAAGAAAGAACTTCCCTAAATTTATTTTCCTTAGATCGTGTGATAGGTCCTAATGGCAAGGCCTCTGGATCAGCCTCCTTGATTGGCTTGGATGTGCCCACATCAGTCTCAAAGCTCTTGGGAAGACATATCCCAACAAGGAGATGGTAAAGAAGATGTTAAATAGTCTCCCAACATCTTGGGAACCTAAAGTGACGGCAGTAGAAGAGTCAAAGGATCTCAACTCACTCTCCCTTGATGGGCTCATTGGTTCTTTGTTGACATATGAAATGAAGATCAACTACAATGCAAAGGAAATCAAAGAAGTTCCAAAGAAAGTGGGAGTTGCATTCAAATCAACAACTTGTGAAAAGAATGAAAACTTTAGCAATGATAATGATGAAGAAATGACAATGTTTGAAAAATGATTCAAGAGAGTCATGAGGTCCAACAAAGGAAGACAATTCCAAAAGAAGGAAGGACTCAAGAATGAATCTACTAAAGAGAAGGACCCTAGCCGAGACACATGAAATTTGAGTGTCCTCTATGGAAGAAAAGATGGTCAAGCAAACAAAATCTTAAGGCTCATGTTGCTACTTGGAGTGATGAGGATTCATCGGACAATGAAGATCAAGAAGTAACCAATCTTTGCCTTATGGCCATCGATGATATTAAGGTAACTTCTAACTCATCTACTTTAAATGATTATTCTTTTGATGAGTTCCAAGATACATATGATGAATTAGGTTTAGAATTTGAAGTCATGATGTCAAAACATAAGAAAAATGTTTCAAAATTGAGAAATGAAAATGACTTATTTTCTAAAACCAATCATGAACTTAAAGAGAAAGTAAATAAAATGCAAAAAATTATTAATGACTTTGAAAAGAAAAAATTAGACTTGCATAATTTACTTTCAAAAGCTCGTGAGGATCATCAAAAGTAACTTGAGTTGCTTAAGAGTGAAAAAGCTCACTCTAACAAAGTTTTAGAAAAAGGAGAAAATTCAAAACAAAACTTTGTTAAAAATAGCTTTAATTTCTATAAACATAGATGCCCCCAAAATTTTTATAAGAGAAAAATCATTAAAAGTGTATGGGTCCCTAAATGACTCATAACTTCTCAAGATAGGAACTTGATTTCAAAATGGAGACCCAAAGGGACTAAAATTATAGGAACTAATGCTTATGGACCCAAAAGAATTTGGGTACCAAAAATCAAATCTTGATTCTATGTTTGTAGGAAAAAGAGCATTGCCTTGAGGTGGGTTACTCAAAGAAAAACTTATGGTGCCTCGGTAGTGGATGCTCAAGACACATGACTGGTGACAAGAGTCACTTTATCAATTTGAAGCCAAAAAGTGGAAGAGAAGTTACATTTGGTGACAACTCTACAAAACAAATTGAAGGAATAGGCTCCATTGGTAAAAACTCTTCTATCATTATTGAAAATGTCTTGTATGTCAACGGTCTTAAGCATAATCTTTTAAGTATTAGTAAATCATGTGATAAAGGTTTCAATGTCATATTTGAGTGTAAAGGTTGTAAAGTTATTGACTTGCATCTAATAAGATTATGCTTGTAGGACATAGGATAGAAAATATATACATATGGTGCATTTAGATGATATGCATAACTCTAGCTTATGTCTTATTGCTAAAAATAAAAATAGCTCTTTGTTATGGCATAGAAAACTAGGACATGCTAGTAAGATGACTTAGTATATTGCATAAATTAGTTAAAAATGACTTAGTAAGATGATTACCCTAAATTGAATTTGATGTGAATAATGTTTGTGATGATTGTATTAAGGGTAAACATAAAAGAGGTTCTTTTAAACCTATTAATGATGTATCAACTGGAAGAGTTCTTCAACTAATTCACATAGACTTGTTTGGTCCAATTAAAACATCTAGCTTGGGTGGAAAACAATATGCTTTTGTGCTTATTGATGACTATTCTATATTTACTTGGGTTCTTTTCTTAAGTACTAAAGATGAAGCTTTAGAAAAATTCATCACATTTTAAAAATGAACCAAAATGAAAAAGGTTACTCTATCACTAGTATTAGAAGTGATTGTAACATCCCGAAATTGGGCCTAGTAGGATTGGGCCCATTGGGCCTTGAGTGTAGAAGCGTTTTAAAATTTTGAGAACAAGAGAACGTCATTATTTCAAGTTGGACTTATTAAGAAGGTAATTTTGGAAAGTTACGAGGTTTCTATGAAGTTCCGGGTTCAAGTTAGGCCTTAGTAAAATTTTGTGTTTAAGCCTATTAAGGAGAGATAGTAAGTGGCATCAAGGCTTATGGAAATAAAAGAGTAAATTGCTAGCATAAATGAGCAATTGGTAAAGAGGTTATAGCATCAAGTGAAGGACTTTGAGGGAAGAGGTTCAAATCCCTTTGTGTGCAAATTTTGACTTATATTTTTGCACCCTTTCCTTAAGTGTCGGCCAAGAGGCATTCATGGCAAGGTTGACTTCATTATTTTGGTAAGGTGGCTAAAAGAAAAAGGCAAGGTTGAAGTTGGGGAAAGGAATCAAGAGAAATAGGAAAGTAGGGGGAACAAGTGGCCTTTTTCAAGGGATGTATTATGGAAAGGGTGGTTGGCAAAATTTTGACTATTAGGGACATGAATGTGGACGGTTTTGGGGCTAAAGGGGGTGATAGCCGAATTTTGCTAGGAGTTTTTGGCAAAGCTAGTGCTTGAGAGGTTGTTCTCTTTAGTTTTTTTTGTATCATTCTCTTTCTCTCCAAATTTCCTCTTCTCATCTTTGTCGAAACTTCAAGCCATTAGTGAGCATTTCTTTTCTTCAATTCTTTCTTGTTGCCGTAGGTACCAAACCATTGAGACCAAACTATTTTCATTCATCTTCTCTTGAAAACCGAAATTTGATAAGCACCCCTTCTCAACCTTTCTTTTCTTTTCACGAAATTCTCCAACTCTACTATCTTTTTCCTCTAATCCATACCCTCATAACCGAAACTATTCTTGTTCATTTTCTTCCATAGTCGAAACTCACAATCCACAATCACTCCTTCATAATTTTTTTCTCGTTTGAGGTGACATTCTTTCTTCGATTAAATCGGTAAGTGAATTCTTTTCTATGATCATATTCTTTTCTCTTTAGCCGAATAAGTATTTATCACTATTCGATTGTAAATCGTGATCGTAACTGAAAATGGTGTTATCCTCCACTTCTTCATATCTTAATCACTCTTTTTTCGTAGTGCTTTAAGTGGGAGACCATGTATTGTTCTAGCCGAAGTCAAACGGTGGAAATTGGATCCAATATCGATAAGGTAAGGGGGTTCATTTTTGGATTTTTTGTTATATCTCTATTTGGCTATGTTGCAAATCGGATTGAAGTTTCGACTAATCGACTATATGTTTTAGGGACAAATCACTCGATATATTTCTACCTTCGGATATAGTGGTAAGTGATTCAAGTGTAAGTGATACGAAATCTTTTGGAAATCCGAGGCTAACTTTTGGTTGGTATTGTTCTAGGTCATCGACAAGTGGTTCTTTAGGAAATCAAAATCAGGTGTGTAATCCCGTACCTTCCGAATACATGTTTGATATGGTGTGTAATCTCACATCTCTCTAAAATTTTGTATGATATGTTCTGTGATTTGGTCAAAATACCGAAGAAAACCGAAAACCGACATTCGTGATCACTCGGGCGTGCGTATGATCGTAATGGTAATCGTATTTCGTAATAAAATAGTTTCGGTCAGAAACAGTGACATGTATTTGAAAAATCACGAAAAATAGGAGAAAATGAATTACAAAGGAAATAAGATATCAGATTAAAGCTTACTCTGTCTATTTTAATATGGAAGAAACAGAGAAGGAAAAGAATTTTTATATTCTAAGATATGTTAATTTGAGTGAGACTGGTTCTGAATGACTTCGTGGTTCCCTGATCTGTCTTGGAAAAATCGTATAAAATTGTAAAAAGTGAATTATGAGTTATAGTTTATATGTACAGATTCCTTAGTGAGTCTATTTTCAATAGAAAGAAGTGGGAGCAACATATGAAAACTTTACAGTGAGATATTTGAATTTTGGGTAAGAGAGGTCAGAATCGTTGGTCAGTGAAACAAGGAAATATTTAAGGAATAAACTGTACTAAATGGTTAAGTCAAAAATTCTGGAAAAATTATCATAAGAATATATATGAGTCTAGTTTCAAGGAAAATTTACGGATCTAAATTTCGAGTTTCCTAATCCGAGTTATGGTCAGTTTAGTCAATATGACGCAGATGGACAGTTTCAATTTTCTATGCTCAAATTAGTAGTTAAGCCCGGGGTTGCCGAATTACCAAATAACCCTTGGAGGGTAAATTACCGAAATACCCCTGGGTTACGAGATTACTGAATTACCCTTAGTGGGTAAAATTACCGATTTACTGAAATGTTCTTATGGATCGATTTACCGAAATGGACCGATTTACCGAAATGTCCTTATGGACCGATTTACCGAAAATGCCCCTATGGGCTGATTTGATAGAATGCCTTAATGGGCCGAATTGCAAAGTGTTATAATAGGCTGATTTATCGTAACAAATCTCTGGAGTAATAATTGTTGTTTATATTTGTAAATATGATGCCTTACTATGAATGTTGCATTTACATAATTTTGCATGGGATGAGAAACTTGAATGAAGAGAAGTATAGACCGGTGGCATTGCCACAAATACCGATAGGGGCTATGTGCCAATATAAACGTGATTTGGCTTTGTGCCATCGTGATTAAGGCTATGTGCCAATATAAACGTGATTTGGTTTTGTGCCATCGTGATTAAGGCTATGTGCCAATATAAACGTGATTTGGCTTTGTGCCATCGTGATTATGGTGTTGTGCTAAACGTATTTACAAGGGTTATGTGCCTAACATATGAATTAATGACTCTGTGTCGATCATTTTTTTTACCGAGGCTGTGTGCCGATTATATTACCATATATGATTCTGGTGGCTCAGCCACAAATAGTATAAATGGCAGCTTGACTGCAAATTGGAGAGACTGGCGAGGTGGGTTGACTTGATCCCCACAGGAGAGATTGGTTGGTACGGGTGGAGAGTTAGACGGCTGGTAGGATGGGATGGGTTGCATTCATTTCATTTATTTATTATTTGTTTATGGGCTTTGGTCCAAGATGATTGCTAATTGGGTTCCGGCCCAATGAATAACGGTAAGGGAATTCCACACTGAGTTCTTGTAACTCACCCCCCTTTCTCTTAACCCTTGTAGGTAATGCTTGATGATATGGACTTGGGCTATGGATGACTCGAGGGAGGCCATACTTTGGAAATGGTTTATTTGGACTTTATACTTCTTTCTCGTTTATTTTATTACTTTACTATTTTGGGTTAAATGTTGTAATAAGGCCTCTGGACTATTTTTATTTTTGCTTTTTGGTTGGGATGTTTTATTATTTTTCTTAAATTGTTTAAAAAGGGGAATTTTCTAAAAACTTAAACAATGGTTTCCAAAATCGATTAACAAATGGATTTCAAAATAAACTTTTACAAATATTTTTAACACGGATATTTTCTCTCGAACTATTAACGATATTTTCAAAAGATTTGGATTCTCTTTCAAATTTTCAACGTCGTTTTCAAAAGTCACGGTTTTGTAAGATCATTAGTTTCGATTATCGATTTATCAAACAACCTCTCAAAATACTTGTATTTTATCTACGTTTCATAACGCTTTCAAAATGCTTCGCAACTCTATTTATAAACGTCACATTTTCGTAAATTGTTTATTTCAAATATGCTTCCGCAAACGAAAAGGTTTTTAAAGATTATTATGTTTTCAAGTAGTTAACAATTGCTTAAGTGTTTTTGGTTTTAACAAAGAGGCTGTATTTCTCAATCAAGTTTTTAATAATCGCAAAGATGGTTTTTACTTCCATGTGACACACCAGATTCGGGCCTAACTTCTAGGTCGGGTTTGGGGTGTTACAGTGATCATGGAACTAAATTTTAAAATCTTGGTTTTGAAAAATTTTGCAACTTAAATGGAATTAGCCATAATTTTTCTGCACCTAGAACCCCTCAACAAAATTGAGTTGTTGAGAGAAAAAATAGAACTTTAGAAGAAATGGCTAAAACCATGCTTTGTGAAAATAAATTACCAAAATATTTTTGGGTGGAAGCAACAAACATGGCTTGCTATGTGATTAATAGAGTAATGATTATGCCTATTTTAAAGAAAACTCCATATGAACTTTTCAAAAACAAAAAGCCTAACATTAGCTATTTTCATCCCTTTGGATGCAAATGTTTTGTCTTAAACAATGGGAAAAATAATCTTCATAAATTTGATGCAAAAAGTGATGAAGGAATTTTTCTTGGTTATTCTTTAAATCTAAAGCTTATCGAGTCTTTAACAAAATAACTTTAGTAGTAGAAGAGTCTTTACATGTTATTTTTTATGACTCTAATCCTCCTTTTAAAAAGGATTTTTGTGTTGATGATGATGATGCAGAATTTCTTAATAAAGAGGATTCATCATCAAATGAAAAAATTCAAGAACAAATACAAGATACTCTAGAAGAAATTTAAATTGAGGAAAGAGAAATCACTCATCCAAGAGAGTTCAACTATGTGAAGGACGGTATGATTTTGGGAGATCATTCCCAAGGGGTAATTACTAGATCTTCTCTTAGAAATACTTGTAAGTATGTTGTATTTATCTTATGCATTGAGCCTAAAAATATCAAAGAAGCATTAAATGATGAATATTGGATATTGGCTATGCAAGAAGAGTTAAATCAATTTAAGAGAAGTGAAGTTTGGACCCTAATTGATAGACCTAGTGATAAATATACTATAGGTACTAAATGGGTTTTTAGGAACAAACTAGATGAGAATTGTAACATAGTGAGGAACAAGGCTAGACTTGTTTCTCAAGGTTACACTCAAGAGGAAGGAATAGATTATGATGAAACATATGGTCCTGTAGCTAGGATGGAAGCCATTAGAATGCTCTTAGCTTTCGCATGCTTTAATAATTTTAAATTATATCAAATGGATGTAAAAAGTGCTTTTCTAAATGGTTTTATAAATGAAGAAGTGTATGTTGAACAACCACCCGATTTTGAAGATCCAAAATTTCCAAACCATGTTTTTAAACCTTCAAAAGCATTGTATGGTTTGAAATAAGTTCCTAAAGCTTGGTATGAAAGATTATCAAATTTTCTTATTGAAAAAGATTTTTGTAAAAAGAAGGTTGATACAACACTTTTTATTAAAAGAAAAGACAAAGATTTATTAGTAGTTCAAATCTATGTTGATGATATTATTTTTGGTTCTACTAATGATATTATTTGTCAAGAATTTTCTAAGCTAATGCAAAGTGAGTTTGAGATGAGCATGATGGGAGAACTAAATTTCTTCTTGGGCCTCCAAATCAAGCAAAGAAAGGATGGTGTCTTCATCAATCAAGCTAAGTACACAAGGGACATGCTCAAAAAGTTTGGGATGGACACTCTCAAACCACAAGCTACTCCAATGAGCTCTTCTACAAAGCTTGACAAAGATGAGGAAGGTAAATGTGTTGATTTAAATTATATAGGTCAATGATTGGTTCTTTGCTTTATCTTACTGCAGGTAGACCCGACATTATGTTTAGTGTATGCTTATGTGCTAGATATCAATCTTGTCCTAAGGAATCACATTTACAAGCCATTAAGAGAATCTTTAGATACCTTAGAGATACTCAAAATTTAGGTCTTTGGTACTCTAGAGACTCATCCTTTAGCTTGCATGCTTACTCGGATTTGGATTTTGGAGGTTGCAAATTAGATAGGAAAAGCACCTCCAGTACTTGTCAATTTTTAGGCAACATGCTAATTTCATGGTTTTCAAAGAAACAAAATAGTGTTGCATTGTCCACCACCGAAGCGGAATATATTTCTGCTAGTAGTTGTGCTCAAATTTTATGGATGAAACAACAACTTAAGAACTATGGAGTTGATATAGGTACCGTTCCTATCAAGTGTGACAATACTAGTGCTATTTGTCTCACTAAAAATCTCATCCAACATTTGTAACAGCCCGTTTTTGGTAAAATCAGAACAGTGGTTTCAGGACCACAAATCCGGTTCTGGAAATGAAATTTATTTTAATATTATTTTATGATCTACATTATGATAATAATGTCATATAAAAATTTCGTAAAGAAATTTTACCGATTACATGTTTAATTTGATAAAGGACCAAATTGCACAAAGTGCAAAAGTTGAGTTCTAATCGCTAAAGGGATTAAATAGCTATGGAATTCAAAATTTGAGGTCCTTATATGGCAAATAGACCATTAGAAAATACTTAGTTGTTAAGGATGATAAATCATCCATGGAAAATAAAATAAAGAAAAGGACAAAATTGGAAAGATGAAAAATACAGATGAAAAATAATAAAATAAAGAAAATATCATCATTTTTATCATCATCTTTCCCAAATAAATATGGAAACCCTAGCCATGGAGAATGGAAGAAAGAGAAAACTTATTTGGCCAAATTAGGTAAGTATTCAAGTCTCATTTTTAGTAATTTTTATATTTTTAAGATCGGGATAACCTAATCTAGCTATTTTGGGGATTAATTTAAAAAGTTATCAAAGTATAGAAATTTTTCCATGGATGAATATGCTAAAAATTTGAAATTTATGGTAGAAAATGAAAGGTTGTTGATAGATAAACAACTTTTGTAAAGTAAATTTTGATGAAAATGTGAATTAGGGACTAAATTATAAAGTTGTAAAATTTATGGAAAAATTCTTAATTTTGTGAAATACATGGGCTGTAAATGTTACTTGTAAAATTTGGCTAGGCTTGGGATAAGGATTAAATTGCATGAATTTCATTTTCCGAGCCTAGGGATGAAATCGTCATTATATAAAAGTTTAGGGGCAAAACAGTAATTTTGCCTAAAATGTGAATTGGACTGAATTGAGTATGAATTATATTAAATTGATGTTAAATTTACTCGTATAGATCCGGATAGACCAAATTCAGAGTTAGAGCGAGGAAAAGAGAAAGTGTCGAATTAGTAGATTTTACGTACACGAACATTTATTGAGGTAAGTTTGTGTAACTAAATTGTGTATATTTATATGCTTGTATTGAATGTATTTATGTGAATTGTATAAATGTTATAAATATATGAAATGATCACATATCCTACAATGCCAGAAAAGTGTCAAATCCCGTTTGAATAAATGAAAGTCGATGGATACAGGATTTCCCATATTGGTTGTAGTCCAGCATATGTTGCAGACACACAACAGCTATTATTAGCGTCCCGTTATAAGCCCTCTCAAGCTTCTCGTTATATGGTTCAACGAGCTTCCCGATAATAGCTCTTCGGAGCATCCCGATAGGTTGTGATCCTACATTTGTTGTGGACACACCTTAGCTCTTATGAGCATCCCGATTAAAGGTTCTTTGTGAACTTCCCTTTAATTGGCTCTTTGTGAGCTTCCCGATAGTGCTCGCTTGAACTTCCCGATATTGGCTATCTAGAGCTTCCCGATATGGTTCTTTGTGAACTTCCCGATTATGGCTCTTATGAGCTACCCGTTATATAGCCCGGATAAGCTTCCCGATAGGCTCTTTATGAGTTTCCCGAAATGGCTCTATGTGAGTTTCCCATTACAAGGCTCGAGAGTGTGCTTCCCGATTATGTGCCCTAATTTGGTACTCCTGAATATGAATTAACAGTTTCTGATTTGTACACTACAAGTGTACTACCTGTGTATCCATCGATGTTTTCAATAATTCAACGGGCAAAATCCTGATACGAGAAAATGTGAACATGAAATGAATTATTACATGTATCTGCCTGAAATACATGAAAATGATGATACATGATATATGAAAGTATGAGATGGTGATATATGAACATGGAACTTGTTTGATGAATATGCTCATCTAAGATTATAGATTTGTATACTACGAGTGTATTTTCCCGAATTTCCATTGATATTTTAATTGATTTAATGAGCATAATCCTGACATGAAATAATCTAAATTTGAAACAAAATTATTATGAAAATGTACTTGAAATACAAGGATAGGAATTGTATATGTTATTTGAATTCATGATGTGGAAAATATATGTATATGGAAATCTGGTTATTATTGAGCCCATACATGTTTCTTGATGTTTATATGAGATAGTCTGATTTAGAAACAAATTATTACTCGAATGTACATGAAGTACATGGAAATGACATTACTTGATATTATGATGCATGAATTGGTTATTACATGAATGTGGATCATGCTTGATGACTTTCTTCATTCATGATTAATGTAACACCCCTTACCCGTATTCGACGCTGGAATAGGTACGAGGCATTACCGAAACACATAAACTTAACCATTCACATGCAAGCATACAAATCCTTGAAATGCATCATCATAGACTTATAGCATAACAAAAATTGGCCACATTAAATGTCCTTATACAACAATAACCATCAAATAGCATAGGCCAACATTCTAGGCCAACTCATAATAACATATACAGATAATCAAGTCCCTATACATGCCATAGACTTAAAAATACTTGAAAATCGTTGATACAATACCAATCAATAACTTGTTAGTGTGATATAATCTCCGATGACCTCCAACTCGAGCTAGCACCTGTGACACTATAGGAAGAAGGAAAGCAAGGGGGTAAGCATTATAGCTTAGTAAGTAGGTATGTAAATAATAAGTGATTTATTAACAGGCTTTTATAAATCTTCACAATATGTTCTCAAGATAATACAATCATAATTGCACATAGTTCCACTATTTATTCATGTTCATCACAAGCTGTCTACTCGAGTCATAGTCACTAAACAATTTATATCTTGAACTACAGAACTTCAAATTAAGATCCGCTAATTTTCTCTGAAACTAGACTCACATATCTTCTTACCATAAAATTTTCAAAATTTTTGGTTTAGCCAATTAGTACAGTTTATTCTTTAAAGTCTCCCCTGTTCTGCTGTCTGATAGTTTCGACCCTTCTTCACTAAAAAATAATTATCTCTTTTGTAAGGGATTCAGATGATGTTTCCATTTATTTCTATTGAAGATAGACTAATTTAGAAATTTAACAATATAAATTATAAACCATAATTATTTTTATACAATTTTTAGTGATTTTCCAAAGTCGGAACAGGGGATTCCAAAATCATTCTAACTCTGTCTCACAAAAATTCAAATATCTCATAATATGAAATTCTTTTGCTTACACCATTTCTTTTTTTAAAAAATAGACTCAATAAGCTTAAATTTCATATCTTATTCAACTTCTAATTCAATTCCCACCATTTTTTGGTGATTTTTCAAAGACACATAACTGCTGCTGTCCAAAACTGTTTTATTTCTAAATTTCACTCTTTCATGTTTTCTTTATAGTAACTTTCATTGTAACACTTACTCCGTATCAATCTTACCAAAGTTCGATCACATATCGAGCATATTGCTCATGAGTTTACACACACATACCTGCACTTATTCATCACATAGTCATATTCGTTTGCACTTAGTCATTTCCCGTTGAACGCATCGGAATAATAATGGATACACGGAAATTTGCACATAAGTGCCACACTCGTAGCTAAAGATACTTCATATCACACTTTTCACATAGGCTCACTCTCGAGCTATTCACATTCACGGGTCTACTCACACAAGCTGTCGGTCATACGTAACTACTCAGTGCTGCTCACACAAGCTGTCAGGTATTCGCAACACATGCCAGATTACCCAGCCACTGGTAAAACTTATAAGACCAGCACCTGTTTCACACAGTTACAATCTCGGGTCTGCTCACACAAGCTATCGGTGTAACGCCCCAAATTTTGGGCCTAGGAGAAATAGGATTTGAAACAAAGGAACTGTAATATCTCGGTTTAGGGCCTAGTCAGAATAGTGGTGCGAGACCACAAATCTGAGGGTTATAAATGAGTTATTGAGGTTTATGCCTTGTATGTATGCTAGTGTGAAAGTTTCATGAAGCAATTTTGTGAAATTGTGGTTGAATTGTCCAAAAGGACTAAATTGCAAAAGTTGCAAAATGTGTGTTTCTAGAAGCTATATGTGTGAAATAGCTTTAGATTATTAATTAGAGGTCCTTAATGAGTAATTTTCCCAATTTTTAGTTTTTGGACAAAAATGGGCATGGATGAGTTAAATTAGAAAGTTTATCAAAAAGGGCATTTTAGTCATTTATCAAATAAGTGATTAAAAAGGAGAAAAGATGACAAAATCATGCTCATCTTCTTCCCTAAGCTATTGAAAATTCCAATAGCCATTGTTAGGGCTCTTTCAATTTTTCAAGCTTGCTAGTAAGTGCTCCTAAGCCCGGTTTTTGATATTCTTCGTATTTTTGAAGTCCTAGTAGCATGAGTAAGCTATTTTTAGCTATTTGATGAGCTATTATGGATGTTCAAAAATGTACATATGTATGACATGCATGTATTTTGATATTTTATGGAAGAATATGAAAGCTTGATGTAGTAGAAACGTCTTTTGCTAAGTGATTTTCCATGAAAATGCATGTAGGGACTAGTTTGTGAAAAACTTTAGTTTGGTCATACATATGTGATTTAGTGAGAATTGATGAATGCTATAGTTGAGTAAGTGGTTCGGCTAAGCATGAAAGGATAGAAAGTTGAATAAAAATCACTTTACGAGCCTTGGGGCTAAAGTGTAAATATGAGAAAGTTTAGGGGCAAAATAGTAATTTTGCTAAAGTATGAAATGTGGGTCAATTTAGTCAATGTGTGTATTGAATAAGCTGATTTATTCATTATAGATCAAGAAAAACGAAACCCGGATCGTAACCGAGGCAAAAGCAAGGTGGTGGACTAAATTGCATATTTCTATACTTTTGAGTATCGAGGTAAGTCTATGCACAAATAATGCATTCATACTTACAATTTCTTAATGCTGGCTAGTGTGTAGCATGTTTGAGAACCTATGTGGGATGAATGTAGTAGAAATTGTGAATGAATGTATGATCGGGAATGATTGAGGACCTATGTGGTTTAAGTAGAATGATTAAGTAAGTAGACTTGTGCATGTGTTGTGATAATGCTAGATGGTGGGCTAAGTGCGATACCATCCTAATGCATATTGACGATGAGCTGGCTATGTGCGATGCTATCGTGAGGTATATCGTTTAGTGGGCTAAGTGAGAAACCCCTATGATTACCTTTGTGGTAGGCTAAGTGCGATACCACCTTATTAATCGATTGTGGTGTGCTAAGTGCGAAACCACCGAGACATTTGCTGTGTGGGTTAACTGTGTGGATTAGCCATGTGATTGCATTATTGAGTAAAATAGCTGTGTGGATGTATAATTAAGTTAATTAGCTATGTGGATGAATTATTGAGAAATAATGATGTGTTGTATATTGTGTAAATGTGACATTGAATGCAGGGGTGCATTTCGATGGTTATGAGTATGTGACTCATGATGTGTTGGAAATGTGGTAAGGGATAGAAAGAGTAAGCATAGTTGTGAATTACTTATGTTGGTATAATGCTAATTGTTGCTTAGCTTATACTATGTTGCTTAATTGTTTATGTGTAAACTTACTAAGCTCAAAGCTTACTCTCTTTCTTTTCCCTTGTCTTATAGAGAAAAGGTGTTGAATCGAGATACGAGGATCATTTGGAAGATCACCCACACTATCAGCACACTCTGGTACATTAGACTTAATGTTTTGTATATGGCATGTATAGGGGCTAGACAAGTTAGTGAATTTTGTTGTAAATGGCTAAGATGTGTTGGCCTTTAGATGGATAGTGTATTTTGTATAATGCCATGGTTGTTGGCTATTACATTATATGAAAGAAAGATGTAGTTTTCTATGTGAGATTGCACTTCAATTTGAGTTGATTATGGATGTGTTGTATGAGTGCATGTTGTGTAAGCTATAAGGGTGAGAAGAGCTTAGCAAATAGCTTTGTTCTTGGCCATGTGGATAGACACACGGGCGTGTGTCTAGGCCATGTGTGACACACGGTCAGCCCACGGGCGTGTGCTTTGGCCGTGCGTCCCCTGCATGTTAGTATTTTAAATCAGAATAGACCACGGACTAGCCGCACGGGATGTGTCTAGGGCGTGTGGGATTAACCAGTGTTGGCCACAGGCTAGCCACACGGGCGTGTGTCTAGACTCTAGGCCGTGTTAAGGTAGTCAGTGTGCACCACGGGTGGTAAGCACGGTCGTGTGCCTTGGCCGTGGGGCATTGGCAGAATGCTGGGGTTTTAGGCACGGTTGGGGGACATGGGCGTGTGTGTCCATGCATGGGCGTGTCTAATCTTGCACGGGCATGTGAGACCTGTATAAAAGAGGAAAATTTTAAGATTGGAAAAAGTTCTGGTTTAGTCTCGAGAGCCCTCGTGTGTATGAGTGAGGCCTCGTAAGTCGAGAATGAGGTTGTTGAGATGACTTCAGAGAGTAGTTACGACGAGCCTAAGTGGCGATCAAGTGGTTTGAGTTCGATAACGCCTCGGGCCCGGTTCCGGCGTAGAACCCGGGTAAGGGGTGTTACAGGAACAGTTAGGAGACTACACATAGGTATTTAGTTGTGCAAGAAAATGGCACAATTGAATGCTTGCCTTAATGGTTAAGTGAGTTTGGAGTGTTTGGGAATGTTTGGGAAGTCCTGGGTTCAAACCTAGGCTTTAGCAAATTTTTTAATTTTCAAGTGAATAAGGCCTTGGTTCTGGAGAGTAGGCTTTAAGAATAATTGTAGGGGAAATGAGATACAAATGAGCTGGTGGCCTAGTGGTGATGGTGTGAAATGGCTGGTGTGAGTGTAACAGCTCAATTTGTTTTTACCCTAATCGGAACGGTGGTTTCGGGACCACGAATCCGACTCAAAAAAATATTTTAATATTATTTTCTATGTTTATTATGTGTGAATTTGTAACATCCTGAAATTGGGGCTATTTGTGATTGAATTATTTTTCTTGTGTTTAAATCTCTGTGATATTATTTGTGGTGTTATAAGACTTAATTAGGGGTCTTGAGTAAGCTCGGTTTAGTAGGATAATTCTTAGTATGGTTTATTTAATGAAGTGGATTATGTGAGGTTAGCACTTAAGTTAATTTAAGTGTTAATTAAAGCACATAAGGAATTAATGGCAAAGTGGTTATGGTGTTTGAACTTATAGCTTGAGGTTAGAGGTTCGAGTAGTATGTTTAGCATTTTTAAAAGTTTATTTTGTATGTTAGCATTAATGGCCGGTCAACCTATGATTATGATAGGTTGAACTTTCATTTTGGTAAGTTGAATTTATTTTAAAGGAAAGCATGGAATAAGGGATAAGATTCCTAAGGTTATGGAAGGATATCTTGAAGTTATGGTAAATTGAGGGGACAAAAGGCTTAGTTTGTGGAAAATGTTTTGGAAACTAACTCATGGCCAATTGACCATGAACTTGGACGGCAATGTGGCTAAGGGGAGGATTTGGTCGAATATGCTAGTAATTGGTAAGGTTTAGGAGTGTTTTGGTCATTCCTAGCATTTGGTGAAAAAGGTTGCAATTCTCTCTCAATCTCTTTTCTTTTCTTTTGGCTGAATTTTACCTTGTGATAAGCCTAAACTCTTTTGACCATTTGGTCATTTCTTTTGCTCATCTTCTATTTTCTCCATTTCATTCTCTCAAAACCGAAACATTCATCAACATCTTGTTCTCCTATTTGTTTTGCTTAAACACCAAAAATCTTCTATACTCTCATCTTTGCCGAAACACTATTCCCTTTTCCTATTATTTTCTTTTTGTTCTTTAGCCGAATATACCTCTTTGTTGTGCCGAAAATTTTCTTCTCCTATCTTGAATCACTTTGGCCGAATATTAAAGGTAGCATAGTTTTCCTCGAGACTTTTCTATCAATTGATTTTGGTAAGGTGGTAAGGGTTTATTTCAAAGGATTATTCTTTTAAGTTTTCATTTAAGCCAAGGCTAATAACCTTAATGATGATGGTTGGTTGTAGGGAAGTGAGACCGGTTCACATTTAGGAGTGTGTTGGCTAGTGTTCAAGGCTTTTGGGTAAGGTTTCGGGTTCACAAGGAACCCTTCTCAATTATTTTGGTTTGGCCGAATAGGCCATGGCACTAATCTAGTTTTTGGCCGAATATAGGGGCAAGGAAAACTTGTGTGGCCGATTTGTCTATTCGGGATTTAGGACTCTCGTTAGTATCAGGTGTGTGCATACACATCTTATAATCTTTTAAATATGCTAAGTGTTATATTATGCCTAATCGGTTTGTGTAGACATGGATGTTATACCATCATGGTATTAACAAGGACACGGGTAAGTCTTTATTACTTTGAGATTATTATTTGATGCTTTTGGGAAGCATGTCACATTTGGTATGTGCAATATTTGGTTTATGGTAATGATAAATCTATGAACGTTGTTAAATAAACCTATTATCATGATTTCAGTAAAAGTATATAATTGTTGATATGGGTTGATGAGTGGAGGGGGCAGTGTAACATCCCCAAACCCGGCCCATTCGCTACAAACGAATCTGGTTATGTCACTGGGAAAAGACGGTTGAAAATCTTAAAATAAAACATCGTAGTTTGCTGAATTTTGGAAAACATATCTTTGGAATAAAACTTTGCTATAAAACTCATTCATTTTTAAAACTTTAGTTTATAATATCCAATTTGAATAAATAGGTTGCAAACCATAAATCATTTTCACGTAGCAATTTAATTTAAATAAACCATAGTTAAAGTAATACCAAAAACATAAAATGGCCTTTATTACAACCCAACAATTCAAATAAAGTACTTATATCAAAATTTAGCATGGAATAATTGAACATCATCCTCGGCATGGGCCACCTTGTCCTCTCCGATCCCGGTCCACTTTATGCACTACCCGAAATGGTTAATGAAAAGAGTGAGTCCACCGACTCAAGTGCATAACCACAACACATATTTCCATCCGTATGGGCTTGGCCCATACCCACACAACCATCGAAACAAATCATGCAAGAATGCATCTTAGCCCAACCTACTATCCAACCGTGACACCAACCTTAGCGGACTCCGCCTAAGGCCGTGTGGCTAATCCACCGATCACAACCGAGTGATCCCACATATGTTACCTCGCGCACTGCTGCACACAAGGCCGTGGTTGAGCCACCGATCACATCGTGATCCATAAATCTTACCTCGGCATTCTCGCCGCTCGAGGCCGTGGTGAGCCACCGATCAACCAAAGTGATCCAAATATCGTAATCCGTCTCTACGGTGATGCACATAGCAATCAACCGCCGAGATGGGCACCTAGCCAACACCTCCTTGAGGTAGCACAAAGCTAACCCTCAAGCGCTAATGTAGCTGAGCTATCATTAGACCACGTACATCCTGTGTACACTTCTTCCTTCTTCAATCCAATCCCATGCCCATGTGTCAATAAATCATGCAAGAATATCATATAGAATGAGTATTTATCACTTATCACTACCACATTATACATATATAAATGTATATCAAGATTAACTTACCATCACCGATTATTCATCACTTATGCCATTATAAACGGCTATTACACATAATACACACATAAACATGTTAGCAAACCAAACCACGAAATAGTGCGATGATTACGCACCTAAATGATACCAAAACCCAAACGCTACTTCTGCTTCGCACTGCAGACTAACGGACTTACAAAAAGGTTCCCAATGACAGCTCTTCTTCCCTACAATCGGCCTTGGCATAAAAACAATGAACACTTAGGCCATTCGGCCAAGACAAAAACTATAGCACAAAGAAAACTAACACGCCCTACCTTGCTAATCAACCTTTAAGGGTAAAATCGTAATTTTACCTACTAAGGGCATTTTCGTAATTTACCCACCAAGGGTATTTCGGTAATTTTGCACCTACAATGGCCTTTCCCAAAGGCCCAAATGTCGCCCGAGCGACTCATTACCATTTCCTGGTCGTCTCGGATGATTGGGCCTAAAACTCGATTCCGGCCCATTCGGGCCCACACGCTCGTGTGGCCCACCTAGCACAAATCTAGCCATGTATATAAGTTCCACCTAGTCTAGTTCACTATATACTACACAATCGCACAATTTACTCATAAGGGCCCACGGGCCCATTGGGCCCACTTCGCCCATCACGCCCCAAGCACCCCAACCCACAAGAATACTACGATGGCCTCAACTATCGCGTCGAAGCCCCACACGCGCGCCGCGCGCTCGTGTGGCTACTATTGCCGTGGCCGGCACTTCGGCATTTGCCGCTCTACAACTAGAGTAGAGAGTTACACACCGATAGGACTCGGTGTTAATCCGCTCCGACCACTCCTGTGCCCAAACGCCCTCAAGATGTGTTTACTCTCCTCCTAGGATGCTCCTTATATAGCTAGCACTTCACCTTCCTTCTTTGTATCTTTCCGATGTGGGATCCTTCGTCGAGAGAGTTTAAATTCAACTGAAACTCTTCCCGTCCCGCACCATGCAAAATAAATACTCCCTTGCTTCCCATGAGATTCGAACCTGGGCTCCTCTCAAGAACATAATCCACGCTGCTAGCCACTTAGCCACAAGCTCCTCTTGTGTCTTAAACCATGCGCAACTAAATATAAACTATAGCCAAATTCCGAGGTCCAAGTAAAAGAAAACCAAAATGCAAAAGCCAAGACTTGAACCTTGGACCTCCTTCCTTCCCTTGTGGCGTCACTCCCTTGCCTCTTAAGTGGCGTCACTTTGCCACTACACCACACACTCTACTTGTGTCATTTTTCCCCACATTTTATTCTTAAGGCCTACCCGCCAACTTCCAGGTTTTTTTTCACCTAAAACCAAAATTTCCCCAAAGCTAATATTTGATCCCTGGACTTCATAGAAGCCTTCTAACCTTCCAAAATCACTTATCCAATAGGTCCAACTTGCATTTAAGCCGGTCTCTTATTCTCCAAAAATTTAAACGCTACTACGCCTAAGGCCCATTGGGCTCAATTCTCCTAGGCCCAATTCCTTTTACCCTAAAAATCTAAATTTTCCAAAGCCTTCCCTTCTCATCCCAACATTCTTAGAGCCTCTAAAACTCAACCAAGCACTCCTAAAACCTACTAACACTTGATTTATACCCCATATGCACACCCCTAAACCAGTGTGTTACAATTCTACCCTCCTTAAAATAATTTCGTCCTCGAAATTACTTGTCTAAACTAACGGTCAATTCTCTCCACTACGCTATCGCTGCGCACTCGATCTCCAAGAGCTAACATACTTTACGAGCAACAAAACAAACAATCCACCAAAAACCGCCTCTACCACGTCCACGAGAAGTACGACCACGCCCCTAGAACTCATATCTAGCGTCGCGATTTAATCGATTAAAGTTTTATGCATTAGAAATTTTGTTCCAACTGTTTAATCCACGAGCAAATTTTATGAATGTAAGTTTCGAAGTCGTTCTTTCGAGCAATCAAAGTTTCAGATTCTAAACTAATCCACTATTGCAATCATCCGATCACATCAATAACTCACAAGCAATAGTAAGGGGTACTTACAGTGGACTTGGTCTGAGGTACAGTGCCATGCCACCCTAACACAAAACCTTTCATAAAAACCCATTTTGAAACGTTTTTGGGCCCAAAACCCTCAAAGCCGAGTTTTGAACTGGCTCGATACCAAATCAGAACATCCCCAAACCCGGCCCATTAAGCTACGACCAATCTGGTTATGTCACCGGGAAAAGACGGTTGAAAATCTTAAAATAAAACATCGTAGTTTGCTTTGAATTTTGGAAAACATATCTTTGGAATAAAACTTTGCTATAAAACTCATTCATTTTTAAAACTTTAGTTTATAATATCCAATTTGAATAAATAGGTTGCAAACCATAAATCATTTTCACGTAGCAATTTAATTTAAATAAACCATAGTTAAAGTAATACCAAAAACATAAAATGGCCTTTATTACAACCCAACAATTCAAATAAAGTACTTATATCAAAATTTAGCATGGAATAATTGAACATCATCCTCGGCATGGGCCACCTTGTCCTCTCCGATCCGGTCCACTTTATGCACTACCCGAAATGGTTAATGAAAAGAGTGAGTCCACTCGACTCGGTGCATAACCACAACACATATTTCCATCCGTATGGGCTTGGCCCATACCCACACAACCATCGAAACAAATCATGCAAGAATGCATCTCACCCAACCTACTATCCAACCGTGACACCAACCTTAGCGGACTCCTCGCCTAAGGCCGTGGCTAATCCACCGATCACAACCGAGTGATCCCACATATGTTACCTCGGCAGACACTGCTGCACACAAGGCCGTGGTGAGCCACCGATCACATCGTGATCCATAAATCTTACCTCGCATTCTCGCCGCTCGAGGCCGTGGTTGAGCCACCGATCAACCAAAGTGATCCAAATATCGTAATCGCCTCTCGGGTGATGCACATAGCAATCAACCGCCGAGATGGGCACCTAGCCAACACCTCCCTTGAGGTAGCACAAAGCTAACCTCAAGCGCTAATGTAGCTGAGCTATCATTAGACCACGTACATCCCGTGTACACTTCTTCCTTCTTCAATCCAATCCCATGCCCATGTGTCAATAAATCATGCAAGAATATCATATAGAATGAGTATTTATCACTTATCACTACCACATTGTACATATATAAATGTATATCAAGATTAACTTACCATCACCAGTTATTCATCACTTATGCCATTATAAACGGCTATTACACATAATACACACATAAACATGTTAGCAAACCAAACCACAAAAATAGTGCGATGATTACGCACCTAAATGATACCAAAACCCGAAACGCTACTTCTGCTTCGCACATGCAGACTAACGGACTTACAAAAGGTTCCCAAATGACGTGCTCTTCTTCCCTACAATCGGCCTTGGCATAAAAACAATGAACACTTAGGCCATTCGGCCAAGACAAAAACTATAGCACAAAGAAAACTAACACGCCCCTACCTTGCTAATCAACCTTTAAGGGTAAAATCGTAATTTTACCTACTAAGGGCATTTTCGTAATTTACCCACCAAGGGTATTTCGGTAATTTTGCACCTACAATGGCCTTTCCCAAAGGCCCAAATGTCGCCCCGAGCGACTCAGCTACCATTTCCGGTCGTACCGGATGATTGGGCCTAAAACTCGATTCCGGCCCATTCGGGCCCACACGCTCGTGTGGCCCACCTAGCACAAATCTAGCCATGTATATAAGTTCCACCTAGTCTAGTTCACTATATACTACACAATCGCACAATTTACTCATAAGGGCCCACGGGCCCATTGGGCCCACTTCGCCCATCACGCCCAAGCGACCCAACCCACAAGAATACTACCGATGGCCTCAACTATCGCTGTCCGAAGCCCCACACGCGCGCCGCACGCTCGTGTAGGCTACTATTGCCGTGACCGCACTTCCGGCATTTGCCGCTCTACAACTAGAGTAGAGAGAGTTACACACCGATAGGACTCGGTGTTAATCCGCGCTCCGACCACTCCTGTGCCCAAACGCCCTCAAGATGTGTTTACTCTCCTCCTAGGATGCTCCTTATATAGCTAGCACTTCACCTTCCTTCTTTGTATCTTTCCGATGTGGGATCCTTCACGTCGATGAGAGTTTAAATTCAACTGAAACTCTTCCCGTCTGCATCATAAAATAAATACTCCCTTGCTTCCCATGAGATTCGAACCCAGGCTCCTCTGCAACATAATCCACGCTGCTAGCCACTTAGCCACAAGCTCCTCTTGCGTCTTAAACCATGCGCAACTAAATATAAACTATAGCCAAATTCTGAGGTCCAAGTAAAAAGAAAACCAAAATGCAAAAGCTAAGACTTGAACCTTGGACCTCCTTCCTTCCCTTGTGGCGTCACTCCCTTGCCTCTTAAGTGGCGTCACTTTGCCACTACACCACACACTCTACTTGTGTCATTTTTCCCCACATTTTATTCTTAAGGCCTACCTGCCAACTTCCAGGGTTTTTTTTTTTCACCTAAAACCAAAATTTCCCCAAAGCTAATATTTGATCCCGGGACTTCATAGAAGCCTTCTAACCTTCCAAAATCACTTATCCAATAGGTCCAACTTGCATTTAAGCCGGTCTCTTGTTCTCCAAAAATTTAAACGCTACTACGCCTAAGGCCCATTGGGCTCAATTCTCCTAGGCCCAATTCCTTTTTACCCTAAAAATCTAAATTTTCCAAAGCCTTCCCTTCTCATCCCAACATTCTTAGAGCCTCTAAAACTCAACCAAGCACTCCCAAAAACCTACTAACACTTGATTTATACCCCATATGCACAAACCCTAAACCAGGGGTGTTACAGCGTGATATTTGTGTCGACGGACACCAAGTGTTTTAGTAACACATTGTGACTACGGTCACGGAGGTTTGGTACCTCCAGAGGTTTGGCACCTCATAGCGACTTGTCCCTGTGGTTGATACCACCGTGGGTTGGCCCCACTTTGAGATATGGGATCGTCTGCCAGTGATTTGGTATCACACGATGGGTTGGCCCCATCATTTGATTGTGACTTCGGGTCACCAGTGGTTTGGTACCACAATATTGATGGATTTCGTGACTATACGTCACCAGTGGTTTGGCACCACCAGTGGTTTGGTACCACACGGGGTAGAGAAAGGCGTACGGATGGCTAGGTTGGGTGCATATTAAACTTGTGCATATTAAATTAATTATGATTTGTGTATGATGTTACATTAAACCGGGAAAAAGGGTTACACATTGGGTCTTGATGACTCACCTTTTTCCTTTAACATTTTTAGGTGACTCGTAGTTGCGGATAAGGAGCCGGATGAACTCGAAGGCAACCATGCAATGAAAATATGGACTAGGTGGATTTGGAACTATTTTTATTTTAATATGGGTTTGATTTATTTTGTTTAAGATGTAATAAGGCCTCCTAAAATTTGCACTTGGATTATTTTATGTTTTGATAAATTGCTTAACTATTTTATGATATTAAAATGGGTACACATGTTTTTCTCAAATTAATTCGTAAAAATGTTTTATTGTGCCATCGGGTACACTTGAAATCAGAATAACAACCTAACTTAGTATATTTTTAAATGACATTAAGTAATGCTTTCTTCATAACACCTCAACTGTTTTAAATCAAAACAATATCTTTTATCAAAATTTAAAACGACTTAAAAGGGATTTTCAAAAGTTTTTCTCCGTAGCATACCAAATTCGGTCGTAATGTTTGGGCCGGGTTTGGGGTGTTACAAATTGGTATCGAGCCCGGTTCAAAGCTGGTTGTGGGGCCCAAGGCCCAAAAAATGTTTTGGTAGGTCTATTTGAAATATTTTGGTTTTGAATAAGCATGGCACCGAGTCTCCGGCACCGGATCCGCCCGGTAAGTACCTCTAACTTTTTGTATGGATTATTATTATAGAAGGGTAAGTAGGGAACGTAGTTAGTGTGATAGGTGTTGAACCTTAGGACTAGTCCACCCCAACAAAACTCATAAGACTTTAATGGCCTAATTAAAACCAACCCGTGACCAAGTCGCCGAGTTAGGGTGTGGTAACCTTAGTGCGCATGTCTAGGATTGGATCCGGAAGAGCTTGGTATTTAAGCAGTCCTCGTGACTCACCTCCTCTTCACGGGATTCCTACCTGTGCGTAGCTTCATTCACCCTAACCAAGAGGACTCGGTCATAGGCTAAACACGTTAAATAAAACCCAAAAGGGATTAACCTGTTTTGTGAAAGCTCTAAGTTTTAAAAATAGTTATGATACTCATTTCAATAGCAACAAAAATTTACTTTCTAAAATTTTCAAAATATTCTTCAACTTACCAAAATTACTGAAATTTCCCTAGTGGCCAAATTACAAAAATACCCCCACAGGATAGAAACTGACAATAATGCCCAAGAGTGCATAGGTATGAAAGGTATAGGGAATGGATGTACTTTTGTATGTAAATTAGGACAGAAGACTTAAAACTTTGATTTATTGAAAGAATCTCTATTAAATTCTTTTCATAAAATTTCTTCATGATAACCAAGTGAAACATGTACTAATTCATAAAAATTTCCTAATCGATTAAAGCGCGATAGTTAGAATGAGCTTTAGAGGACGTGGCAGTCGTGGACGCGCGAAGGGTAGGATGACCGTGTCGTAACCCGCCGGATCGGGTCGTGATCTCGAGAATGAGGTACCACCGCCACCACCACCCCCAACCTTTGGAGCCGAGGAGCGAGGATCGGGACGGGTGATGACGCAGATGTCACAAGCGATCTTCGCGGGTTCTAGAGAGAATAGCTGGAATGGGTGGAGGTGGAGGAGCTCTGGAAGTCGGTACCGAGAGACTTCGAGCTAACGGACCTGAATTTTTCCGAGGTGTGTCCGGTGTAACGCCCAATACGTCTGGTGAGTATTGGCTAGAATCGATCGAAAGAATCATGGATGAGATAGATCGGCGAATGAATGAGGAGAAACGAAAGGAGCGGTGTGTCGCTTCTCAAGGATGAGTCATATCGATGGTGGCTCACGGTTTGAGATGGTGCTACGCGAGATGATCCGACTTGGGAATACTTCAAAGCCGCTTATCGGAAGAAGTATGTGGGCACAAGCTACATTGATGCACAGAGGAAAGCTTTTCGGGGTTGGTACAAGGAAATAAGTCCGTGGTCGGAGTATGAAGCGTGAATTCTTGAGGTTGAGCCGCTATGCTCGTGGTATAGTGTCAACGGAGCATGATCGTTGTGTCCACTTTGAAGACGGACTTAGGGATGAGTTAAGGTTGCTGATTGCTCCGCAGCGGGAGCGTGAGTTTGCCGCCTTGGTGGAAAAAGCTAAGGTAGCCGAAGAGGGGTCAAGGAATCCGTGAGACGTAACTATGATAGGAACAAGCGAGAAAAGAGGATTTGGGTCGTCTGGATCGGGTGGTAATGTTCGAGAAAAAGGGTGAGGCAGCAGTGGGCGAATCAAGCGGAAGGCCATGGTCGCTAACCGCAGACCGGCTCACTGTAATCGCTGTGGCAAATCGCATTGGGGAGGTTGTTGACCGGTGAGAAGGGTTGCTTTGAATGTGGGTCTTTGGACCACCGTGTAAGGGATTGTCCTCGAAGTTAGCCAAGAATCGGTCGGAGGGTCGAGATCGTGCTCGGGCTAGGAATGTAGGACCACCACGGAGGGTCGTGGTAATGGTAGAGGAGGAAATGGATCTAATCGAGGTCGCGAGAATTTTGGGCGAGGCACAGCAAACACGAAGCAAGGCGGCTGGTCTAGTCTATGCGGCGGCGGCGCCGAGAGGAAGGTGACGCACCGACGTTATAACCGATGCGTTCTTAATCTTTGGTGTTCCATATACTACTTTGATTGATGTGGGTTCGACGCATTCATACGTTGCTAGTAGTGTGGTAGAGACTATGAACTTAGACTCCGAGATCGCTTCTAGGAGATGACTCGTAATTAGTCCTTTAGGTCACTCTGTAGTTGTTAATAAGCTATATAGAGATGTACCTCTAGAACTCCAAGGGGTCGTGTTTGTGGTGATCTGATGGAACTGCCGTTTGGGGAGTTTGATTTGATCCTTGGTATGGACTGGTTGGTTAAGTATCGTGCAAGGTTGAATCATACCGCTAAGCGCATGGTTCTTAAGATGGTGAGGGGTGATGAAGTGGTCATGATAGGTAATAGAAGAGATTACCTATCTAATGTAGTGTCTGCGTTGAAGGGTGAAAAGATGGTCGAGAAAGGTTGCGAGGCATTTTTGGTTCGAATTTGTGCTTTGGAAGCTAAAGAGTCGTGGTTGAGAAGGTCCGAACATGAAGGGAATTCATGATGTGTTCCCAGGAAGAACTTCCGTCCCGCCTCCGGATCGGAAGTTGAATTTGGTATAGACTTGCTACCGGAACGGCACTGTCAATCAATAGCACCTTACCGAATGGCACCAAAGGAATTGGTGGAGCTGAAGGCTCAAATTCAGGAGCTTTTGGACCAAGGATTTATCCGACCAAGTATATCTCCGTGGGGAGCACCTGTGTTGTTTGTTAGGAAGAAGGATGGTTCAATGCGGATGTGTATCGACTACCGCCAATTGAAAAAGTTAACGATCAAGAACAGGTATCCGTTGCCTCGGATTGATGACTTGTTTGACCAACTGAAGGGTGCATCGGTATTTTTGAAGATAGATCTTAGGTCGGGATATCATCAACTCAAGGTGAAAGAGGTTGATGTGTACAAGACGGCATTCCGAACAAGGTATGGGCATTACGAGTTTTTGGTGATGCCTTTTGGGTTGACTAATGCACCAGCAGCATTCATGGACTTAATGAATAGAGTGTTTCAGCAGTACTTGGATCAATTTGTCGTGGTGTTTATAGACGACATATTGGTTTACTCAAAAAGACGGAGAAGGAGCATGACATGCATTTGCATATAGTTCTACAAGTATCGAGAGAGAAGCGATTATATGCCAAATTCAGTAAGTGTGAATTTTGGCTTAGAGAGGTGGCTTTCTTAGGTCATGTGGTGTCGTGAAATGGATTAGAGTAGATCCTCGCAAGGTGGAAGCGGTGTTGGATTGGAAACCCCTAGGTCGATGGCGTAAATCAAGCTTTTGGAGTGCAGCGGGGTATTATCGGAGGTTTGTGGAAGGATTCTCTTTAATCGCAGCTACCGTTGACTAAGTTGTTAAGAAAGGGAGTTCCATTTGTATGGTCGGAGAAGCAACAAGAAAGTTTTGACAAGCTAAGGAAGATTTTGACTAAGCTCGGTTTTGAGTACGACTGAGGCGTGAAAGTTGTTTACGGTTTACTATGACGCGTCCCATACCGTTTGGGATGCGTATTGATGCAAGAAGGGAAGGTAGTGGCCTATCGTCCCCGCGGCTAAGACCGCATGAGGTTAACTATCCAACGCACGACTTGGAGTTAGCGGCGAGTGAGTTTTCGCTTTGAAAATATGGCGGCATTACTTGTATGGGGAAAAGTCAATAGTCTACACAGATCATAAAAGTTTGAGGTATCTTTTGACTCGTAAGGATTTGAATTTGAGACAAATACGGTGGATTGAATCAAGTAAAAGATTACGATCGTTCGATTGAGTACCATCCGGGAAAGACGAACGTGGTGGCTGATGCCTTGAGCCGAAAAGTCGTGACAGACTTAAGAGCGATGTTTGCTCATCTCAGTCTATATGACGACGGAAGTCTTTTGGCAGAACTGCAAGTTAAACCGACTTGGATCGAGGAGATTAAGGAAAAGCGGTTGGTGGATGACGGTTTGAATGCAAGGAGGTTGCAAGTTCAAGACGGTGGTTTGGAAGGGTACGCTTTGTCCAAGCGAGGAGTGTTATGTTTTCAAGGGCGAGCTTGTATGCCGAAAGATGTGGAGTTGAGGCAAAGAATTCTCCAAGATGCACATAGCAGCCCATACGCTATGCATCCGGGAGGTAGCAAGATGTATGGAGATTTGCGGGAACAATTTTGGTGGCCTGGGTTGAAGCGTGAGGTAATGGCGAATTAGTGGGTAAGTGTCGGCGTGTCGATAGTTAAAGCTGAACATCAGTTGCCATCAGGGTTACTCCAACCGGTGAAGATTCCTCAGTGGAAATGGGAGAGGTGCAACACAAGGACTTCCCAAGAGGTCACCCATCCTAGTACTACTCTCGCCCAGGCACGCTTAACTGCGGAGTTCTGATAGGATCCGATGAATTAGTGCTGGTATGATCGAATTATTTTTCTTGAAATTGGGGCTATTTGTGATTGAATTATTTTTCTTGTGTTTAAATCTCTGTGATATTATTTGTGGTGTTATAAGACTTAATTAGGGGTCTTGAGTAAGCTCGGTTTAGTAGGATAATTCTTAGTATGGTTTATTTAATGAAGTGGATTATGTGAGGTTAGCACTTAAGTTAATTTAAGTGTTAATTAAAGCACATAAGGAATTAATGGCAAAGTGGTTATGGTGTTTGAACTTATAGCTTGAGGTTAGAGGTTCGAGTAGTATGTTTAGCATTTTTAAAAGTTTATTTTGTATGTTAGCATTAATGGCCGGTCAACCTATGATTATGATAGGTTGGACTTTCATTTTGGTAAGTTGAATTTATTTTAAAGGAAAGCATGGAATAAGGGATAAGATTCCTAAGGTTATGGAAGGATATCTTGAAGTTATGGTAAATTGAGGGGACAAAAGGCTTGGTTTGTGGAAAATGTTTTGGAAACTAACTCATGGCCAATTGACCATGAACTTGGGCTGCAATGTGGCTAAGGGAGGATTTGGCCGAATATGCTAGTAATTGGTAAGGTTTAGGAGTGCTTTGGTCATTCCTAGCATTTGGTGAAAAAGGTTGCAATTCTCTCTCAATCTCTTTTCTTTTCTTTTGGCCGAATTTTACCTTGTGATAAGCCTAAACTCTTTTGACCATTTGGTCATTTCTTTTGCTCATCTTCTATTTTCTCCATTTCATTCTCTCAAAACCAAAACATTCATCAACATCTTGTTCTCCTATTTGTTTTGCTTAAACACCAAAAATCTTCTATACTCTCTTCTTTACCGAAACTCTATTCCCTTTTCCTATTATTTTCTTTTTGTTCTTTAGCCGAATATACCTCTTTGTTGTGCCGAAAATTTTCTTCTCCTATCTTGAATCACTTTGGCCGAATATTAAAGGTAGCATAGTTTTCCTCGGGACTTTTCTATCAATTGATTTTGGTAAGGTGGTAAGGGTTTATTTCAAAGGATTATTCTTTTAAGTTTTTGTTTAAGCCGAAGGCTAATAACCTAATGATGATGGTTGGTTGTAGGGAAGTGAGACCGGTTCACATGTAGGAGTGTGTTGGCTAGTGTTCGAAGGCTTTTGGGTAAGGTTTCGGGTTCACAAGGAACCCTTCTCAATTATTTTGGTTTGGCCGAATAGGCCATGGCACTAATCTAGTTTTTGGCCGAATATAGGGGCAAGGAAAACTTGTGTGGCCGATTTGTCTATTCGGGATTTAGGACTCTCGTTAGTATCGTGTGTGCATACACATCTTATAATCTTTTAAATATGCTAAGTGTTATATTATGCCTAATCGGTTTGTGTAGACATGGATGTTATACCATCATGGTATTAACAAGGACACGGTAAGTCTTTATTACTTTGAGATTATTATTTGATGCTTTTGGGAAGCATGTCACATTTGGTATGTGCAATATTTGGTTTATGGTAATGATAAATCTATGAACGTTGTTAAATAAACCTATTATCATGATTTCATAAAAAGTATATAATTGTTGATATGGGTTGATGAGTGGAGGGCGGTGATATTTGTGTCGACGGACACCGGTGTTTTGGTAACACATTGTGACTACGGTCACGAGGTTTGGTACCTCCGGAGGTTTGGCACCTCATAGCGACTTGTCCCCGTGGTTGATACCACCGTGGGTTGGCCCCACTTTGAGATATGGGATCGTCGCGGTGATTTGGTATCACACGATGGGTTGGCCCCATCATTTGATTGTGACTTCGGTCACCAAAGGTTTGGTACCACAATATTGATGGATTTCGTGACTATACGTCACCGGTGGTTTGGCACCACCGGTGGTTTGGTACCACACGGGTAGAGAAAGGCGTCTGGGATGGCTAGGTTGGGTGCATATTAAACTTGTGCATATTAAATTAATTATGATTTGTGTATGATGTTACATTAAACCGGGAAAAAGGGTTACACATTGGGTCTTGATGACTCACCTTTTTCCTTTAACATTTTCAGTGACTCGTAGTTGCGGATAAGGAGCCGGATGAACTCGAGGCAACCATGCAATGAAAATATGGACTAGGTGGATTTGGAACTATTTTTATTTTAATATGGGTTTGATTTATTTTGTTTAAGATGTAATAAGGCCTCCTAAAATTTGCACTTGGATTATTTTATGTTTTGATAAATTGCTTAACTATTTTATGATATTAAAATGGGTACACATGTTTTTCTCAAATTAATTCGTAAAAATGTTTTATTGTGCCATCGGGTACACTTGAAACTGTAACAACCTAACTTAGTATATTTTTAAATGACATTAAGTAATGCTTTCTTCATAACACCTCAACTGTTTTAAATCAAAACAATATCTTTTATCAAAATTTAAAACGACTTAAAAAGGGATTTTCAAAAGTTTTTCCTCCGTAGCATACCAAATTCGGTCGTAATGTTTGGGCCGGGTTTGGGGTGTTACAGAATTGATGTGTGCAAAACTTTCGTGTTAAAATTTTATCGTTTTGGTGCTTAATTATGAAAAATGGCTTAATCGCATAAAAAGAAAATTTGGTGGTTAAATGTGTAAGTACTAAATTGATGATGGTTTTATAAATTAAAGTATTGGTAGGATAATTTAGCCATATTTGAGCTTAGTGGCTGGCCAAATTTGCACGAAATAGTGATTGGAAAATTTTTTTATTATATTTATATGTTATAATGATATAATTTATAATATGATAATTTATTAAATTGAATATAATAGATAAAAGATGAAAAGTGTTCATCTTCTTCTTGTTTTGACCGAAAACAAAAGAAAAGAGAAATAATAAGACCTAGCTCTATTCGGCCTTGATCGAGCTTGATTAAGGTAAGTGTTTAGCTCGGTTTTTGATAATTTTTACGTTTTTGATATCGTTGCTATGTGATTTAGCTAGCCCATGCTTGAATTTTTGATTTGGTTGTGTATTTCGTGAATTTCCATTGAAGAAAGCTTGTTGTTTTTGTAGTTTGATGATGAAATGTTGATTATATGTGTTAGATTAACAAGTTTTGTTCTTGAATTTTTGATGGAATTGAGTGATTTGGATTAAATTGCAAAAATAAATTTTTGAGAGACTAAAATGGAAAATAAATGAAATGTATGGACTTGTATGAGCATGGGTGACATTCGACCTAAGCAAGGTGTGTGCAAATTTTGCATATTTTGTGTTTTATGCTATAGGGACTAAATTGCAAAAAGTGTAAAATGTCAGGGGTAAAATTGTAATTTGCCCGATTATGTGTTTTTGGACTAAATTGAATGAAAATATGTTGAATGTGCTTAATTTGAATTATTTAGATCAAGAACAAAAAGAATCGGGATTGGGTCAGGGAAAGGAGAAGTTAATTGAATAGTCGAAAAAGCAAAGTCAAATCGATACTAGAGGTAAGTTTTTAAGCAATTGAATTAAATTGAATTTTTAACTATGATGTTGTACATGTATTTAATTGGAAGTATATATGTACAATGTGACATTGCCGAATGTAATATTGGTTGTGAGAGGAATATATGGCCGAATGTGATATATATATATATATATATATGTCAATAATATAGCCGAATGTGATGTTGTTATGGAGATTAAATAGATAATTTGTAAATATATATGGGTAATTGAGGTTTAAGTTTTATATATATGTGCTTATTTAAAAGAGTAACAAGTTTGAGTAATGCACTATGTGTGCGAATGTAAATACCGAGCACTAAGTGTGCGAAATCGGTTATTTGGCACTAAGTGTGCGAGATATTAATAGTAACGGCACTAAGTGTGCGATACGTTACGAGAATTTGGCACTAAGTGTGCGAATTGTTAATGTGACGGCACTAAGTGTGCGATACGTTACAGGATTTTGGCATTGAGTATATGGGTTTATTGATTCATCAGGGATATCGATTATTGGAAAGATTAAGCAAAATAAAATGAGCAGGTATGTGATGATATATCATATATGGATAGTAAGGTAAGTTTTGGTTGTTGAAATGAAAACTATGTATTATGCGTATCAATTTGTGATTTATATGGTTTGAAATGTAAATAAGAAATTTAGTAGGTAATATATATATAGGCTTGTACAAATATATATATATATATATATATGTGTAACACCCCAAACCCGGCCTAGAAGTTAGGCCCGAATCTGGTGTGCCACATGGAAGTAAAAACCATCTTTGCGATTATTAAAAACTTGCTTGAGAAATACAGCCTCTTTGTTAAAACCAAAAACACTTAAGCAATTGTTAACTACTTGAAAACGTAATAATATTTAAAAACCTTTTCGTTTGCGGAAGCATATTTGAAATAAACAATTTACGAAAAATAATAAAAACATCCCAACCAAAAAGCAAAAATAAAAATAGTCCAGAGGCCTTATTACAACATTTAACCCAAAATAGTAAAGTAATAAAATAAACGAGAAAGAAGTCTAAAGTCCAAATAAACCATTTTCGGAGTATGTGTAACACCCCAAACCCGGCCCATGAGCCTTGACCGGATCTGGTATGTCACGGAGTGAAAATGTTTTGAAAGATTTTGATTAACAGGTGGAAATCTGAAAAATCATTGAGGTTATAAAACGGTGTCCATTAAAACTCAGATGGGTTGATTTTCTAACCATGGTTGAGTTGAAACCTTTTTCCTCTTAAAAAAACATTTGATCATATAAATTTTTTTAGAAAACATCAGTGTTATTGATAACTTGGTGAATTTAGTTTTTCTACCCGAGGGTAACACTTTTGAAAACTCGTAAAAGTACTTATTTTGAAAACGTCACTTTTAACTGATTCATTTAACAATTTATAAAATCATTAGTAATATAGTAGAAGTAAAGTAAAAACAAGCGCTTGAACATCCAAAATAATAAATAGCGCCTTATTACAACCCAAACCTAAAATTTAGTAAATAATAAACTTTAATCATGCTAAATAAAATTTCAAATCCAAGGAACAAGCATGGCCGCCTCAAGTCCTCTCCGGCTCCATCTTCGCGATCTACTCATCTCATAAAAATGATATGGGAAGGGTGAGTCACCAAGACTCAGTGTATAAATCCCCAACCCTAAGTGCAAACTCATACACAAAATATTAGTAAGTCATGCAAAACATGCAACCCAAAACTAGCCATCCATACTCCTTTAACTACCCCGTGTGGTCAAAACCACCGGTGGTCAAAACCACCGTGACCGGAGTCACAAATCAAGTGATGGGGCCAACCCATCGTGTGGTCAAAACCACCGATGACCATAGGTCACAATTATCAATATGTGGTCAAAACCATCGGTGGTACCAAACCACCGGGACTTAGTCACGATTTATATCAACAAATGTGGTCAAAACCACCGGTGACCGAAGTCACAATCAAGTCGATGGGGCCAACCCATCTTGTGGTCAAAACCACCGGTGACACCCATAGAGAATATTCCCCTCCTCTCTTTAATCCCGCTACCAACATGCTCATATCATGCTTAACATATTATCATAAAACATACATATAAGTCATGGCATAATATCTTACCCATCATGTCATTCACATAACATAGTTAAAGTCATAAGAAACTTACCCGGGATCCATGCTCATGCCACAAGGCAAATCACCATCACAATAGTTAGCCGTAACATAATAAGCAATGCCTACTAATATAGTGTGTAGAAGTTTACACACCTGCTTAACCGAAGATCTAAGGAGAAATCTCGAATCTATGCGATATCACAAAATCCCGAAACGTATTCCCGTACGCTCCTTGAAGAATCAATCCCGAAAGACTTCTTCAATGCACCTTAGCATCGGCACTCTTGGCTTACCACAACGATTACTTCCCGGAATCACCCTCTACAGAGAATCGGTTGGAGCAACTTGTGATCGAAGGCACACTAACGGTGATGAGAAAGAGAGTAGAGAATGGCTATAAGGTTCGGCTACCACCTTATTTGAAAGAGATATAAAGTCAAGGTTTCAAAAGAGAGATAAGAAGAATTTCGGCAAGACACCAAATAGTTTGAAAAAAAATGAATTCTCTTTACTAAAAATCGGCATACACTCCTTAATCACCTTCCAAAGCCGAAAATACTATTCTAAAGAGTCCTATAATCGGCCATTGCTCCCTAATGTGATAAATCTTATCTTTTAATTATAACCCATTTGAAATAAAATAAAACAATATTTATCTTCTATCCTATCTCTTAGCCACCTCTTCAAATAAATAAAAATAAAATAATAATTATCCCACTCTTCCAAATTAATTCAAAAACAAAACATCAAACTTATCCTCATCCATTTGAGAGCCCATGAGCGGACCATCACCACTCCCATCACGCCAAAGATGGAAAAAATAAACACCCATTTGCTGTCCACGCTACTCGAACATAGGACTCTGCTTTGGACAAGCTTACAGTGTAACGCCCTGTGCCACTCTGCCAAGGCGTTTCTTTGTGATATAAATTGTCACAATTTCTTTTAAGAGCTCCTTTGTTAGGTCCCCCTTGTCTTAACGCCAGGTACAAAAATAAAACATACTTTGCGCTTCCATCATGACTCGAACTTGAGTCCTCCCTCCTGCTTGGGGCGGCATTCACCAAGGCCCTAAGTGGCGGCCCCAAGCCTCTTTACCACTCCGACTTTCATGTCCACCAACCTTGCCATTTATTTTTAAGGCCTTCCTAGCCCAATTTCACTTGTTGACGCAAAAAGGAAAAAAAATAAAACACTCCCATGCCATCACCCAGCCTCGAACCTCCCTGCTCAAGGCGTCATTTGCCCAAGCCTTAAGTGGCGTCCTTAAGCCACTTTACCAAGCCCCTTTTCATGTCCAAAAACTCCCAAATTTTTCCTTAAGGCCTCCTTCACCCAGCTCCCCCTTTTATACTTAAAATCCAACATTTTCCCAAAGCTTTCCCCTTCATCCTTGGGTTTTAAAAACTCCTAAAACATCACCAAACACACTTAAAGCCTACTAATACTTGAGTTATGCTCCAAACGCATAACCCCTAATCTAGGATGTTACAGTATGGCCTCCCTCGAGTCATCCATAGCCCAAGTCCATATCATCAAGCATTACCTACAAGGGTTAAGAGAAAGTGGGGTGAGTTACAAGAACTCACTGTGAAATCCCCTTACCGTTATTCATTGGGCCGGAACCCAATTAGCAATATTTTGGGCCTAAGCCCATAAACAAATAATAAATAAATGAAATGAATGCAACCCATCCCATCCTACCACCCGTCTAACTCTCCACCCGTACCAACCAATCTCTCCTGTGGGGATCAAGTCAACCCACCCCGCCGCCTTCTCAATTTGCGCTCAAGTCGCCATTTATACTATTTGTGGTGAGCCACCGTAATCATATACTGGTAATATAATCAGCACACGACCTCGGTAAAAATGATCGACACAGTCGTTAATTCATATGTTAGGCACATAGCCCCAGTAAATACGTTTAGCACAAAGCCATAATCACGATGGCACAAAGCCAAAATCACGTTTATATTGGCACATAGCCTTAATCACGATGGCACAAAGCCAAATCACATTTATATTGGCACATAGCCTTAATCACGATGGCACAAAGCCAAATCACGTTTATATTGGCACATAGCCCTTATCGGTATTTGTGGCAATGCCACCGGTCTATACTTCTCTTCATTCAAGTTTCCCATCCCATGCAAAATTATGTAAATGCAACATTCATAGTAAGGCATCATATTTACAAATATAAACAACGATTATTACTCCAGAGATTTACTACGATAAATCGGCCCATTATAACACTTTGCAATTCGGCCCATTAAGGCATTCTATCAAATCAGCCCATAGGGGCATTTTCGGTAAATCGGTCCATAAGGACATTTCGGTAAATCGGTCCATTTCGGTAAATCGGTCCATAAGCACATTTCGGTAAATCGGTAATTTTACCCACTAAGGGTAATTCGGTAATCTCGTAACCCAGGGGTATTTCGGTAATTTACCCTCCAAGGGTTATTTGGTAATTCGGCAACCCCGGACTTAACTACTAACTTGAGCATAGAAAATTGAAACTGTCCATCTGCATCATATTGACTAAACTGACCATAACTCGGATTAGGAAACTCAAAATTTAGATCCAAAAATTTTCCTTGAAACTAGACTTATATATCTTCTTACGATAAATTTTCCAGAATTTTTGACTTAACCATTTAGTACAGTTTATTCCTTAAAGTTTCCCTTGTTTCACTGTCCAACGATTCTGACCTCTCTTACCTAAATTTCAAATATCTCACTATACGGTTTTCATATACTGCTCCCACTTGTTTATAATAAAAATAGGCTCACTAGTGAATCCATACATATGAATTATAACCCTTAATTCACTTTTTACAATTTTATAAGATTTTTCCAAAACAGATCAGGGAACCACGAAGTTAATCAGAACCAGTCTCACTAAAATTAAGATATCTCAAAATATAAAATTTCTTTTCCTTCTCCGTTTCTTCCATATCAAAATAGACGCAGTAAGATTTAATCTGACATCTTATTCCCTTTTTAATTCTTTTTCTCTTATTTTTCGTGATTTTTCAAATACACATCACTATTTCTGACCGAAACTATTTTATTACTTAAATACGATTACCATTACGATCATACATGCGCCCGAGTGATCACGGATGCCGGTTTCAGTTTTCTTGATATTTGGACCAAATTACAGAACATATCATACAAAATTTCAGAGAGATGTGAGATTACACACCATATCAAACATGTATTTGGAAGGTACGGGATTACACACCTGATTTTGATTTCCTAAAGAACCACTCGTCGATGACCTAGAACAATACCAACCAAAAGTTAGCCTCAGATTTCCAAAAGATTTCGTATCACTTGCACTTGAATCACTTACCACTATATCCGAAGGTAGAAATATATCGAGTGATTTGTCCCTAAAACATATAGTCGATTAGTCGAAACTTCAATCCGATTTGCAACATAGCCAAATAGAGATATAACGAAAAATCCAAAAATGAACCCCCTTACCTTATCGATATTGGATCCAATTTCCACCATTTGACTTCGGCTAGAACAATACACGGTCTCCCACTTAAAGCACTACGAAAAGAGAGTGATTAAGACATGAAGAAGTGGAGGATAACACCATTTTCGGTTACGATCAAGATTTACAACCGAATAGTGATAAATACTTATTCGGCTAAAGAGAAAAGAATATGATCATAGAAAAGAATTCACTTACCGATTTAATCGAAGAAAGAATGTCACCTCAAATGAGAAAGAAATTATGAAGGAGTGATTGTGGATTGTGAGTTTTGGGCTATGGAAGAAAATGAACAAGAATAGTTTCAAGTTATGAGGGTATGGATTAGAGGAAAAGATAGTAGAGTTGGAGAATTTCGTGAAAAGAAAAGAAAGGTTGAGAAGGGGTGCTTATCAAATTTTGGTTTTCAAGAGAAGATGAATGAAAATAGTTTGGTCTCAATGGTTTGGTACCTACGGCAACAAGAAAGAATTGAAGAAAAGAAATGCTCACTCTTGAAGTTTCGGCAAAGATGAGAAGAAATTTGAGAGAACTGGCATAAAAATGCAAGAAGGAATTTTTTGCCAAAACACTACTAAGTCTTTACCAAATGCCAACTAAAAATTTAGCTACCTATTCTCCCCAAAACCGTCCACATGCATCCCCCCTAGGATAAGAGTTTGGCCACCCAAGCTTTCCAAAACATCACCCACGAAATAAGCCTCATGTCCCCCTTTCATTCCTATTTCCCTTGATTCCTTTCCCAAACTTCAACCTTGCCTTATTCATATAGCCACCTTACCAAAATAATGAAGTCAACCTTGCCATGAATGCCTCTTGGCCGACACTTAAGGAAAGGGTGCAAAAATATAAGTCAAAATTGCACACAAAGGGATTCGAACCTCTTCCCTCAAGGTACTACATGTGGCGCCATAACCCTTTTACCAATTGCTCATTTATGCTAGCAATTTACTCTTTTATTTCCATAAGCCTTGATGCCACTTACTATCTCTCCTTAATAGGCTTAAACACAAAATTTTACTAAGGCCCAACTTGAACCCGGAACTTCATAGAAACCTCGTAACCTTCCAAAATTACCTTCTTAATAAGTCCAACTTGAAATAATGTCGTTCTCTTGTTCTCAAAAATTTAAAACGCTTCTACGCTCAAGGCCCATTGGGCCCAATTCTACTAGGCCCAATTTCGGGATGTTACAATATGTATTTGTTTTGAGATGTGAATTGGATTATAGATCTATGTGAAAACCATTATTGAATGTGGGTATATTCGGCCTAAGGGTCATGAAATGTGAAAAGAATTTTCTAATTTAATGTTTTAATGCATTGTTACATAATTGCTTATAACTTACTAAGTTGTTAAAGCTTACCTAGTTTTTTGTTGTTTTCATATTTTAGATTTACTTCGGTGTTCGTTACGTGCTTGGGGATCGTCGCTAAAGCTCGTCACACTATCATCAATATTTTGGTATCTTTTTGAGGTTAAACTTAAAGTTTATGGCATGTATAGGCTATATTACCTTTTGAGATGTTACAAATGATGTGTATATATATGTATTTATGTATGCCATGCGAAAATGGCTAAAACATGATATTTTGGACTTATGTGAATTCGGCCATGTTATTATGTTATGATGAAGGTATGTTTCATGATGTTTATGTGATTGATGTTTGGTTATATGGTTGATTGATTATTGAGTTACACATTAGTTGCGAAATTGTGACCTTAACCATAGTATAATTTTGCAAATAAGTTTCATGATGAATATGAACGGTGATATAAGTTATATATATATCTTGATTGTGTCAATCGGTCATGTTATATGAATGTATGTGTGTAATGAGTTTGGATTTATATGTTTTTGGTTAAAATAAGATATGTCGATCTGGATGATTCTTCTATATTAATAATGAGAGAGGTGATTTATAATATGATTGTATGTTCGGCACTTGGTAATGAAATTGGTATATCCTAGATTCGGTTAAATAAGGTCTTGGTATATGTATATTTGGTTTTGATAATGGATAATTTGTTTTAGTAAAGTGATTATAGCATGTACATATTTGGATGATGAAATTTCAATGATCAAATGAATAGTGTCTTTTGCTATTTGATCAAAAATGCCTTTTATGCGAATTTGGTTATATGGATTAGTGATATGTAAGTTAATGTTTAAAGCATGCTATGAAAGTTCATTATTACCTATTATGCATTAGGTTATGACCATATGAATAGTGAATATTATGCATGAAATGTATATATATATATATTTCGATCTTTATGTATATTAAAAATAAGTAGTTTAGTTTTGATGTGTAACACCCCAAACTCGGCCCATGCGTTATGAGCGGATTTGGTATGTCACATGAGCAAAACATGTTAAACCCTTTTTGTTCGTACTAAAATATTGCTTTGTTAAAAATCAAGAAAACAAGTTTGATTTGATAAAATACTACTAACCTCAAAGATTTGATTGATAAATAGATAAATTTGAACTAATGATCTTACAAAACCGTGACTTTTGAAAACGACGTTGAAAATTCGAAAGAGAATCCAAGTCTTTTGAAAATATCGTTAATAGTTCGAGAGAAAATATCCGTGTTAAAAATATTTGTAAAAGTTTATTTTGAGATCCATTTTTTAATCGATTTTGGAAACCATTGTTTAAGTTTTTAGAAAATTCCCCTTTTTAAACAATTTAAGAAAAATAATAAAAAACATCCCAACCAAAAAGCAATAATAAAAATAGTCCAGGGGCCTTATTACAACATTTAACCCAAAATAGTAAAGTAATAAAATAAACGAGAAAGAAGTCTAAAATCCAAATAAACCATTTCCGAAGTATGGCCTCCCTCGAGTCATCCATAGCCCAAGTCCATATCATCAAGCATTACCTACAAGGGTTAAGAAAAAGGGGGGTGAGTTACAAGAAGTCAGTGTGAAATCCCTTTAACGTTATTCATTGGGCCGGAACCCAATTAGCAATATTTTGGGCCTAAGCCCATTTACAACAACAATAATGTATCAAATATAATATGCATATGATATGCAATTCCCAAACCAAACCTAGTTTTCCATCCGCTACACACCACCCGTACCAACCAGCACACCTGTAGGGAGCTTTAGTCACCCACCCCGCCAACACACCAAAAGTAGGCATTAAGCCGTATATATCAAGTTTGTGGACAAGCCACCAGATTAACAGAATTTACATGGCATTGCCATTTTTCATATTTGTGGCAGAGCCACTGAATTATGTGCAGAGCTACGTAACTTCTCTTCATCAATATCCCATCCCATGCAAATCATGTATATAATGCATAGCCATTCACAACAATTTATTCAGATATTTATTACAAAATTATGGCCTATTACAAAGAATTAATCAAAAGGCCCATTAAGCAAAATATCGATTTGGCCTATTTTGCAAAATATCGATTGGCCCATATAGCAAAAATATCGAGATCGCCCATTTATTAAAATATCGATTGGCCCATATAGCAAAATATCAGATCGGCCCATTTATCAAAATGTTTGTTAATTTGATGTTTGTGTTAGTTAAGTTGATGGTAAGAAAATGTTGATGGAAGTGGTATGGTAGCTTTGAATGTAATTGGTTTTGGTCTAATTGGTAAGATGCATGATATGTATGCAAATAGTTATAATGGTACTTATTGTGTATATATTTTGGTGTATGAACAATATGATAAATGTGGCTTTATGGTTGTTCCAATTGGTATGATTTGAACATGAATGAATTGGATAGTTGTTTAGGTAAATTTGATTGTGGAAGTTGAGGTGCCATTTTGGCATATTGGTTGAATGGATAGTTTCTATGTTGTGTAAGCTTGAATATGCATTTGTAAAGTGTGTCTTAAATGATTGATTATAGATTCAAATGGCTTGTGCGTGAGGTGTGAGTTTGGGTGAGAAAAATGGCTTGGAAATGGCTTATTTTTTGTCTACACAGTGTGTGAAACACGGCCAGACGACACAACCGTGTGTCCCCTGTAGCTTTAAAAGGGTTGCAAGTCAGGCTGTTACACAGCCTGACACACGGGCGTGTGAGGTTATTTCGAAGGGTACACGGCCTGGCACACGGGCATGTGGCTTGGCCGTGTGGCCCAAGTCAGTGAGTTACACGGGTTTGGGCATGGGCTGGGACACGGCCGTGTGTCCCTATCTCGAATGCCCACACGGCCTGGCCACACGACTGTGTGACCCCTGCAGTTTGAAAATTTTTAACTTTTTCCGAAAGATTTCATATGTTTTCAATTTTGTCCCGATTTATTTCTAATGTCTTTTTAGGGCCTCGAGGGCTCGTATAAGGGACTGTATGAATGTTTTTGATTGATGTTGCCATGATTTAACTTGTGATTTGTTTATGAAAATAAATTGTTCATTGTATGACGTTATGCTTCAGTAATGCTCTGTAGCCCTAATCCGGCGACGGATACGAGCAAGGGGTATTATAGATACCATGGGGTTTTTAAAGGTGCTTGTAGTTGTTTTAAACACAAAGAACCCTAAATTGTTTTCCCTCCACCCAAAATCCTCTCATCTCCTCTCAATTTTTTTTTTCAAATTTCTTCAATTTTTCGACAAATCTTGGTTCTTTTCCTTCTTCAAACTTCTTTTTTTCACAAGATTTGATCATCTTTGCTTGAAGATTATTCATTTTTCAACAATTTTGAGGTAAATTTCTAAATATTTCAACTTGTTGATTTTAACAAATGTAGGATGAAATCTTGTTTGTTGATGGTTATTGGGATATTTTTGAACAACATATATCATGTTTTATTGCAGGAGGTCACCTATTCCTAAAGATATTTGTTAAACTCTTTTTCAAACCCCCTAACCCACCAAGTGTTTGACAAAATTCCTCAAAGAGATTTTTTTTTGGTTTTAGTGATTCTCTAAGTTGTTAATAGCTATTATGGCCCCAAAGAAGCATTCTAGGACTAGTGCATCATCTTCTAACCCATCTAGTGAGTTAGAGTCATCGTTTAGTACTTGTTTTCAAGACTTACACTCTCAGTATATTTTTAACTTGTATTTTACATCAAAACGTGTATGGGAGGCTAGGAAAATTGATATAGCCATGTTAGAAGCCATTAGCTTTGCTTATCTCCCTATTTTACAAATTTTAGGGTGGATGGATTTTTTAAATATTTCTTCACCAACTTATTTAAATCTTGTTCGAGGTTTCTTTTCCAATGCCAAACTCGAACATGATGAGTCCGGCGACTCCATTACTTCCATCACCTCTTTTTTAATGGGAACTCATATTCGCCTCACTCTCAAAGAGTGTGGCGATTATCTTCACTTACCTTCTGGAGGTTCCTCCGTGAAAAAGGGCATTTTGATCCCTCCCCTTTTTATCCAGTCTGGATCGGCATCCGAACTTAATCTCCATGATTGTGTCCTTCATTTAATTCTTACTTGGAATCTAAGACCTATCAAAAAGCATGCCAAGCTTTGAAACACCAATTATTAGTGGCTCGATTGTTTTAAATCCGATAGGTGCCCTGACCTTGCACTTATCTTATTTAATGACATTACGAAAGCTATTGAAAGGGGGATGAATACAAATACCACTCTTCCTCATGGTACATAATTGATATGATCCGTCTCGGGTGAGTCGAGTTGTATATAAATTGCCCGATCGTCTTCGAGAAACTATGAATATTTAGCTTGGTAAAATTGGTAAGGAATAAAGTATTTTTGGCAAAATAGTTGATAGTTTAAGAATATGGTTTGAAAAAGGTATGATGTGGAAGAAAGAATGGATTTTGGTTCGAAATGGATAAGAAAGAAAAATTGATTGAACGAAAGTGCAAACAAGAACCAATATCGATTTCGGTTTAGGATTGGTTAAAGTGACCTCGACCCACTATCTAGCAAGATAGGAACCTCGGTATATTTGAACACCACACTACAAGTAGTGATAAGTTCGGTTTTCAACAAAGAAAAACGAATGACACAACTAGAACACTAGGTAGCCAACGATTCTTTGAACGAAAATAGAGAAAAATTTGCCTCACAAATGGAGCAGTATATCATTAACAAAGTATCAAAAGTTGTTCATCAATAGGTTGATTACATGTATTTATAGTATCAAATGAAACTAGTTGAATGGTCACTTTTAATGAGGCTAATGATGAACTCTAATGAAAAGTCTCAACTTTTGGAATTCTAGCCATGTAACTCCCATCTTCAATGTGATTAATTCTTCAATTAAATTGCTTGTCAAAGTCCTTTGAGATCTCTATGATCAACCAAAAAGTCACCAGCCAAATGGAAAGTCTCAACTTTTAGAATTCTAGCCATGTAACTCCTATCTTCAATGTGATTAATTTTCAATTAAATTGCTTGTCAAAGTCTTTTGAGGTCTCCATGATCAACAGAAAAGTCACCAGCCAAATGATGGAGAATTGATTGCATGTAGTAAATACCATGAAGCAAACGGTTATGGAAGTTGAAGACAAAGAGGCTGTCGAAATTAAAGAACCATAATGCTCTTCTTTATTTAATAAAACAACTTCTTAATGATGAATTAAGCCTCTTAATATCAGCCCCCTCTTGTGTAACCGAATTCACTTGAAAAGCCATCTCAATGAATGCATAACAGCCTTTGGAAATAATGGATGTGAGATGAAAAGTCACCTGCAATTATCACATGTAACCGACACATTAATGCAATTATTAAACTTAAAATGAATTAACAACTAACTTAATTAAATGAACTAATACTTAAGCATCATTTATTCCAGCAACTAGACTTAAATAAATGAACTAACACTTAAGCATCATTTATTCCAGCAACTAGACTTAAATAAATGAACTAATACTTAAGCATCATTTATTCCAGCAACTAGACTTAAATAAATGAACTAACACTTAATGTAATATCCCGGGTTAGGGGGCTATTTTGTTGTTGCATGATATTGCATGTGTTGGTGAGCTGTGTTGCAGTTTGTGTAGTGTCGGGGCTTAATTGTAGGCTAGGAGTGTGCCTGAGTAGGTAGGAAAATTTCAGCTTTTAGGCTTAGGTGAGAGGAGTCAAGAAGTCTGGGGTTATTAAGTATTCTTTGGTGAATCTTAGCACAAGAAAGGAGCTGGTGGAGTGGCAAGCTAGGCGCCACTAGGGGTTTGGATTGGCGCCACTTGCAGGGAGGGAGAGGTCCCGTGTTCAAGCCGTGGAATGCTCCCATTTTGGCATTCTTTTTGGACGGCATGAAGGGGAGGAGTTGGTGGCAATTTGAACTCTAGTGATGACCTAGTCAATTGGTGGAATGGTGGGTGGAGAGTGATTTGTGGAGGAGGACTTGGTCAAGGTGATTTGAAATGGTGGCTTGGAGTGTTTAGGGGATCTTGGCCGAATTTTAGGAGTTCTGGGAGTGTGTGGACGGCTTGGTATGGGATTTTGGGTGTGCCAATGTCATTTTGACATTATTGGTGATTTCGGTCTTGAGTTAGCAAGTTCTCTCTTTTTGTCAAAGTAAGTTTCTATTCTTCTAAAGCATTTCTCTCATTTTCTTCACTCCTTCAAGCCGAAATTCTAAGTGAGTTCTTCATACTTTCTTTTGCAAACCGAAAGCTCAATCTCTCTTTTGCCGAATTGTGTGGCCTTTTGAGTTGGTGGTAAAAGTTTCCAACCATCTCCTTTCTTTTATTCATTGGTTGAAACCGAAATTAGTAATCTTTCTTTCTCATATTTTCATTCTTCTACAACTCTTGTGCCGAATCCATATCTCCTCTTTAGCCAAAACTTCTAATTGTTCTTATCATTTCATTAAACCGAAACCTTATCATCTTGTTCCCTTAAACCTTCATTTTATTTTCTTTCTTTTCCTATACCCTTTAGCCAAACTTTTACCTATTTCTCATCTTCTCTCTTGCACTCAAAGCCAACATAGGTGTGTTAAACATCTTGGCCGAATCCTCTTTTCTTTTGCTTAGTGTGTTAGCCGAATTTCCCCTCTCTCCTAGTGGTGTTCATCTTGGCCAATTCTAGAGAAGTGTTGATCTTGTTGGGGTTTGTTTTCAATCGATTGGAGTTAGGTAAGTGCTTGGCCGAATGGCCATTTCTCCTCTCTCTTGTGCTTTATCGTGTTGGGTTGGTTAAGAGCCGATTTTGGGTTCTGTTGAAAGGAGTTAATCTTTTGTTAATCATTGCATTATAGGGCCTTTGGATTTTGGAAGCAAGCGAGAGAGTCTTCTTTCTCTCGTTAATCGTTGGTAAGTGGTGGCAAGAGTTGATGTTATCAAGTCTATTCTCTTAGTTCTCGCTTTAGTCAAGTTACAAGAGACTAATATTTCTTCTTAATAGGGTGTGCCGTTTGCTTTAGGAGGAACCATTATTGGTTCTGGGTTTGGTAGGAAACCAAATCAAGTGTAAGGTAAGGGTTAAGCGTTAACCCTCTTGATCTATTTGGTTTTGGCCGAATGGTATAGGTGACTAATCTATGTTTGGCCGATCATAGGAGCAAGGATTCGAGGGCCTTAGATCGGTTCGTTGAGTTTTAAGCTTGTGTTTGAACAGGTGTGTAACTAACACACCCACACTTAGTAATATTATTAATAACTCTGATTGCTTTGTAAAACCAAAACAGTACGATGGATTAATTGGTACCCAAGTGGGGTATATGTACGGATCCGGGTAAGTCCGTAGCATTACGAGTTCTACTGATGTATACTCAAAATTATGATCTATGTTATGTATGCTATGAGATATAATGCTTGGCATGTTGGCATGATATGCATGACTTGTATGAGATGCATGATCACATGAGTATGGCATGATGATGGGTGATATGAGTGGAGGGAGGATGATGATATCCGTGTCTTTGGGACACCGTGTCTTTGGGACACCAGAGGTTTGGCACCTCCAGTGGTTTGGTACCACAGTTGATTTTGTGACTTCGGTCACCAGTGATTTGGTATCACATTTGTGTCTTTGGGACACCAGAGGTTTGGCACCTCATTGCGACTCGTCCCTGTGGTTAACACCACCATGGGTTGGCCCCACTTTGAGATATGGGATCGTCTGCTAGTGATTTGGTATCACACGATGGGTTGGCCCCATCATCGGATTTGTGATCGCGGTCACCAAAGGATTTGGTATCACATTTGTGTCTTTGGGACACCAGAGGTTTGGCACCTCATTGCGACTCGCCCTCGTGGTTAACACCACCGTGGGTTGGCCCCACTTTGAGATATGGGATCGTCTCACTAGTGATTTGGTATCACACGATGGGTTGGCCCCATCATTGGATTATTCGTGACTTTGGGTCACCAAAGTGGTTTGGCACCACACTTATGGATATCGTGACTTTGGGTCACCAGTGGTTTGGCACCACCAAAGGGTTTGGTACCACACGGGGTAGAAAAGGCGTTATGGATGGTTAGGATCGGGTTGCATTAATCATGTTGCTATGTATGATGTGTGTTAGCATGTTGTTTCATCGGGAGCGGGATTTATGCACCGAGTCATTCGACTCACCCTCTCCTTTGACATTTCAGTGACACTTAGACGCGACATGGAGCCGGATGGACTCTGGGTGCTCATGCCACGCTTAATAAAGTTTTACTCAGACTTTATAAATTTGGGTATTTTTGCTTGTTTTTTTATTATTTGGGTTTGGTTTTGGATTGTAAAAGGCCTTTAATTTATGTTTTATGATGTTTATGCTTTAAATAGATTTTAATATGCCTTAACAAAGTAAGTGGGTTGGAATTTTATTAAAATTTGGAAAGACAATGATTTAAAACTATAACGCAAAGTGTTTTAAACTATACCATCTGGTATCTCACCATGACTTGCATTAGAAACTATTTGGAATAATGAAATGGAATAAACTCGCTTTAATTACATCTTTTGGTTAAGCTTTCAGATTTGGGTTTTCGAATACACCACCCGATTTCAAACAAGCCTACTCAAATTTTCCTCAAATACACTAGATAGTGAAGTGTTTACATCCTGCTTTTAAACGAAAAACCTAAACCTCTCAAGCACGTTTTCCCGTAACATAACAAGATTCTGGTCGTGGTGTATTGACCGGGTTTGGGGTGTTACAATTGTGGTATCGAGCCAAGTTCAAAAGCTTCTACTGGGGCCCAAGGCCCAAAACATTTTAAAAGTTTGTTTGATAGTCTTTGTTTTTAAATATATGGTTTGTAAGGCATGGCACCGAGTCTCCGGCACCAGTTCGCCCAGGTAAGTACCCCTTACTATTGCTTGTGATTTGTTGGATGTGAGGTGATTTGATGATTAGCAATAGTACATTACTTTAGAGATTGAAACTGATAGGATTCTGTGAACTCGCGAGAACAAATCTCCTTAAATATTCATAAGATTTGCTTTAAAACAGTGGAATAAATACTGATGCATAAAACTCTTTAATCAGATACGTAGAGAATTTAGTCATGAGCGCTAGAGGTGGACGTGGTCGTGGACGAGGTCGTGGTAGGATGACGGTTTCTGAACCCGTAGGATCTGGTCAGGGGTCAGAAAATGAGATACCGGTTCCGCCACCAGCTGGAGGTGGTGAGTTCCAAGATCAGACTGGAGATGACGCAGTGTCACAGGCGATGCTGCGAGTGTTGGAAAGGGTAGCTGGTGTAGGTGGTGGTGCAGGAGTTAGGAAATCGCATTCGAGCGACTCGCAAACGCGGGGCGAATTCATTCGAGGTGTTTCGTGTTGCTCCCGCATCGCCGAGTATTGGCTGGAGGCAACGGAGCGGATCATGGATGACCTGGACTTGACTTGCCAAGAGAAGTCAAGGGCATAGTATCGCTTCTCCGGATGAGTCATATCGCGGTGGCTCACGGTTCGATGTTGTGGCAGCAGAGGATCCGACATGGGATTATTTCAGGTCGCGTATCAAAAGAAGTACATTGGGGCTAGTTATATTGACTCCAAATAAAAGGCATTTCTCGAGGCTTGTCCAAGGGAGTAAGTCCGCTTCCGAGTATGAGGCCGAGTTCTTGAAGCCGAGCCGGTATGCTAGGGGTATTGTGGCTACCGAACATGAGAGGTGTGTTCGCTTTGAGGATGGTCCGAGAGACGAGTTGAGATCGCTGATTGCTCCACAAAGAGAGCGTGAGTTTACCGTCCCCGGTTGAGAAGGCTAAGGTAGCCGAGGGTGTTAAGGAGTCCGTGAGGCAAGGTATGGACAGGAACAGGCATAAGAGGAGCTTTGGGTCTTCTGGATCGTCGGGTAATCCTCAGAAAAGGGCTAGACAGAGTGGGCCAAATCAGTCTGGTAGGGTTGTTGCTGCTAGTCAGGGACCGCCGCGGTGTAACCATTGTGGGAGATATCATTGGGGAGGCTGCTGGACCGGTGGAAAAGGTTGCTTTGAGTGTGGTTCTCTGGATCACCGTGTGAGGGACTGTCCGCGTAAGTTGGCCAGGATTCAGTCTGAGAGTCAGGGCCGTACTCAGTTCAGGAGTAGTGGACCACCACCGCAGAGGGGCCGTGGTAATGGCAGAGGTAGTAATGGATCTGGTCGGGGCCGTGGAGCACCGGGCGAGGTGCGGTAGTTCGATGCCGCATACCTGGATTAGTGTATGCAGCAAGGCGCCGAGAGGAGGGCGACGCACCGGACGTCATAACCGGTACGTTTCTGATCTTTGGTTCTCCTTATACTGCTTTGATTGATGTGGGTTCAACGCACTCTTATATTGCCAGTAGTATAGTAGAGACCATGGATCTAGACTCTGAGATATCTTCTAGGCAGATGACTGTGATTAGCCCTTTAGGTCACTCTGTGGTAGTAGATAAGTTGTTTAGAGACGTACCCCTAGAACTCCAAGGGGTAGTGTTTGCTGCTGATTTGATGGAACTGCCGTTTGGGGAGTTCGATTTGATTCTTGGGATGGACTGGTTGGTTAAGTACCAGGCGAGGTTGGATTGCGCGGCTAAGCGCATGGTTCTTAAGACGGTTGAGGGTGATGAAGTGGCTATGATAGGTAATAGGAGAGATTACTTATCAAATGTGGTATCCGATCCAAGGCGAGAAGATGGTCGTGAAGGGTCGTGAGGCGTATGTGGTTCATGTGTATGCCTTGGAGGCTAAAGAGTCTGCTTGTGAAAAAGTCCGAATCGTTAAGGAATTTGCCGATGTGTTTCTGAGGAGCTTCCGGTTTGCCGCCGGATCGTGAGGTAGAGTTTGGGATAGATCTATTACCCGAATCGCGCCAAAGTCTATTGCTCCGTGATAGGATGGCTCCAAAGGAATTGGTGGAGCTTAAGGCTCGGTTCGTGAATTATTGGATCGAGGTTTTATCGTGCCTAGTGTTTCGCCGTAAGCGCGCGGTACTCTTTGTTAAGAAGAAAGATGGTACGATGCGGATGTGCATAGACTACCGCCATTGAATAAGTCGACGATCAAAAACAAGTATCCGCTGCCACGGATAGATGACTTGTTTGATCACCAAGGGTGCAAAATGCGGTATTTTCTAAGATTGACTCGAGGTCCGGTATCACCGCTTAAAGGTGAGAGAAGCGGATATTCACAAGACAGCGCTTCTGGACTCGGTATGGGCACTACGAATTTCTCGTAATGCCGTCGGGTTGACTAACGCACCGACAAAAAGATTTATGGATATGATGAATAGAGTGTTTCAAAGATGATCCGGATCAGTTTGTCGTGGTTTTCATAGACGACATCTTGGTGTATTCAAGAACAGAGGAAGAGCATGATGCGCATTTGAGAGTTGTGCTGCAGATTTTGAGGGAAAAGCAGCTCTATGCTAAGTTCAGTAAGTGCGAGTTCTGGCTTAGAGAAGTGACTTTCTTGGGTCATGTAGTGTCGGCGGAGGGGATTCGAGTAGATCCTCGTAAGATTGAGGCAGTTTTGGATTGGAAGCCGCCTAGGTCAGTGGTTGAGATTCGGAGTTTTCTGGGTTTGGCCGGATACTACCGAAGGTTTGTTGAGGGTTTCTCGTTGATAGCAGCGCCAATGACCAAGTTGTTAAGGAAAGAGGTTCCGTTTGTTTGGACTGAGAAACAGCAGGAGAGTTTCGACAAGCTTAAGAAGATTCTAACAGAAGCTCCGGTTTTAATTCAACCCGAGGCCGGTAAGGAATTTACGGGCTCATCGCGATGCATCACATACGGGTTGGGTTGTGTGCCGATGCAAGAAGGTAAGGTTGTGGCTTACGCATCTCGCAAGAACCGAGGCCACATGAGGTCAACTATCCGACGCACGATCCGGAGTTAGCGGTGTAGTCTTTACGCTTGAAGATTTGGAGGCACTACTTGTACGGAGAGATCAATAGTCTACACCGATCATAAGAGTCCTGGCAGTACCTCTTGACTCGTAAGGATTTGAATTTGAGGCAAAGATGCACGGGTTGAGTTGCTTAAAGATTACGATCGCTCGATTGAGTATCATCCGGCAAGGCTAACGTGGTAGCAGACGCGCTGAGTCGTAAGGTTGTTTCGGACTTAAGAGCGATGTTTGCCCACTTGAGTTTGTATGACGACGGAGTATTTTGGCAGAGTTGCGTGTTGCCTACTTGGGTTGAGCGATCGAGAGAAACAGCTAGGGGATGAGGTTCGAAAAGCGCCAAGGTTGCAAGTGCGAGGATGGTGGTTTGGAGGGTTACACTTGTCTAGTGATGAGGTTCTGTGTTTCCAAGGTAAGGCTTGTATGCCTAAAGATGTTGAGTCGAGATGTAAGATTCTTCAGACGCACATAGCAGGCTCCTTATGCTATGCATCCTGGAGGTAGCAAGATGTATAGAGATCTTAGAGAGCAGCTTTTGGTGGCCTGCTTGAAGAAGGAGGTGACAGAGTTTGTTGGGAAGTGCCCCGACTTGTCGCAGGTCAAGGCTGAACATCGCTTGTCGTCGGGTTTGCTTCACCGTGAAGGTTCCTCGCTGGAAGTGGGAAAGGATAACCATGGATTTTGTCAAGGGTTACCGCTACGCCAAGCAAGAAGGATTCAGCTTTGGGTAGTGGTGGATCGATCGACTAAATCACTCACTTTATTCCGGTGAGGGTTGACTATTCACTTCGGTTGGCGGCCGTATGTTTCGTAGATAGTAAGGTTGCACGGTGTGCCGCTTTCGATAATCTCGGATAGGGATCCCGATTTACGCCAAGGTTCGAAAGCGCTTGCATCGTGCTCTGGTACGCGGTTGATTTCAGCAGACGGCTTTTCACCCAAATCGACGGCAATCGAAAGAGTTATTCAGATCTTAGAGGATATGCCGAGAGGTTGTGTCCTGGATTTTAGAGGTAGTTGGGAAGAGTTTCTACCATTAGTCGAGTTTGCCTACAACAACGCTACTGCCGAGCATCAAGATGGCACCATATGAGGCGTTGTATGGTAGGAAGTGTCGATCACCTACGTGTTGGATGGAGTTGGGTGAACGCCAGTTGTTAGGACCCGAGTTGGTTGGCCGAGACCGAAAACAAGGTTAAGTTGATTCAGTGCTCGGTTGAAGGAAGCTTCGACCGGCGTAAGTCTTATGCCGATCTTAAGCGGAGAGACATAGAGTTTTCTGTGGGGATCAAGTGTTTCAAAGTCTCGCCATGGAAGAAGGTTTTAAGGTTCGGAAAGAAAGGCAAGCTAAGTCCGAGGTTTATTGGGTCGTATAAGGTTTTGAGACGAGTGGGACCAGTGGCGTGATCAACCGGAGTTGCCGCAGAGCTTAGTCGATTCACGACGTATTTCACGCTTCGATGCTTCGACGTTATCGCTCGGATCCGCCGCATGTGGTAGCAGATGGAAGAGATCGAGGTAAATCCGTGATTTGACTTTGGAAGAAGAACCTGTGCGCATTCTAGATCGGGATGTAAAGGTTCTCGCGTAAGAAGTCCGTGCCTTTGGTTAAGGTACGTGTGGCGGAATCATGGCGTGGAAGAAGCCACGTGGAACCCCGAGGATATGATGAAACAAAGAAGTACCAGCAACTCTTTTGATCGTGTAATTTCGAGGCCGAAATTATTTTTAAGGGGGTAGAACCGTAATATCCCGGTTAGGGGCTATTTTGTTGTTGCATGATATTGCATGTGTTGGTGAGTCGTGTTGCGCTTGTGTAGTGTCGGGGCTTAATTGTAGGCTAGGAGTGTGCCTGAGTAGGTAGGAAAATTTCAGTTTTTAGGCTTAGGTGAGAGGAGTGAAGAAGTCAAGTTATTAAGTATTCTTTGGTGAATCTTAGCACAAGAAAGGAGCTGGTGGAGTGGCAAGCTAGGCGCCACTAGGGGGTTTGGATTGGCGTCACTTGCAGGAGGGAGAGGTCCTGTGTTCAAGCCGTGGAATGCTCCCATTTTGGCATTCTTTTGGACGGCATGAAGGAGGAGTTGGTGGCAATTTGAACTCGTGATGACCTAGTCAATTGGTGGAATGGTGGGTGGAGAGTGATTTGTGGAGGAGGACTTGGTCAAGGTGATTTGAAATGGTGGCTTGGAGTGTTTAGGGGGATCTTGGCCGAATTTTAGGAGTTCTGGGGGGGAGTGTGGACGGCTTGGTATGGGATTTTGGGTGTGCCGAATGTCATTTTGACATTATTGGTGATTTCGGTCTTGAGTTAGCAAGTTCTCTTTTTGTCAAAGTGTTTCCGATTCTTCTAAAGCATTTCTCTCATTTTCTTCACTCCTTCAAGCCGAAATTCTAAGTGAGTTCTTCATACTTTCTTTTGCAAACCGAAAGCTCAATCTCTCTTTTGCCGAATTGTGTGGCCTTTTGAGTTGGTGGCCGAAAGTTCCCAACCATCTCCCTTTCTTTTATTCATTGGTTGAAACCGAAATTAGTAATCTTTCTTTCTCATATTTTCATTCTTCTACAACTCTTGTGCCGAATCCATATCTCCTCTTTAGCCAAAACTTCTAATTGTTCTTATCATTTCATTAAACCGAAACCTTATCATCTTGTTCCCTTAAACCTTCATTTTATTTTCTTTCTTTTCCCTATACCCTTAGCCGAAACTTTACCTATTTCTCATCTTCTCTCTTTGCACTCAAAGCCGAACATAGGTGTGTTAAACATCTTGGCCGAATCCTCTTTTCTTTTGCTTAGTGTGTTAGCCGAATTTCCCTCTCTCTAGTGGTGTTCATCTTGGCCGAATTCTAGAGAAGTGTTGATCTTGTTGGGGTTTGTTTTCAATCGATTGGAGTTAGGTAAGTGCTTGGCCGAATGGCCATTTCTCCTCTCTCTGTGCTTTATCGTGTTGGGTTGGTTAAGAGCCGATTTTGGGTTCGGTTGAAAGGAGTTAATCTTTTGTTAATCATTGCATTATAGGGCCTTTGGATTTTGGAAGCAAGCGAGAGGAGTCTCTTTCTCTCGTTAATCGTTGGTAAGTGGTGGCAAGAGTTGATGTTATCAAGTCTATTCTCTTAGTTCTCGCTTAGTCAAGTTACAAGAGACTAATATTTCTTCTTAATAGGTGTGCCGTTTGCTTTAGGAGGAACCATTATTGGTTCTGGTTTGGTAGGAAACCAAATCATGTGTAAGGTAAGGGTTAAGCGTTAACCCTCTTGATCTATTTGGTTTTGGCCGAATGGTATAGGTGACTAATCTATGTTTGGCCGATCATAGGAGCAAGGATTCGAGGGCCTTAGATCGGTTCGTTGAGTTTTAAGCTTGTGTTTGAACAGGTGTGTAACTAACACACCCACACTTAGTAATATTATTAATAACTCTGATTGCTTTGTAAAACCAAAACAAGACGATGGATTAATTGGTACCCAAGTGGGGTATATGTACGGATCCGGTAAGTCCGTAGCATTACGAAGTTCTACTTCGATGTATACTCAAAATTATGATCTATGTTATGTATGCTATGAGATATAATGCTTGGCATGTTGGCATGATATGCATGACTTGTATGAGATGCATGATCACATGAGTATGGCATGATGATGGGTGATATGAGTGGAGGGAGGATGATGATATCCGTGTCTTTGGGACACCGTGTCTTTGGGACACCGAGGTTTGGCACCTCCAAAGGGTTTGGTACCACAGCTTGATTTTGTGACTTCTGGTCACCAAAGTGATTTGGTATCACATTTGTGTCTTTGGGACACCAGAGGTTTGGCACCTCATTGCGACTCGTCCCTCGTGGTTAACACCACCATGGGTTGGCCCCACTTTGAGATATGGGATCGTCGCTAGTGATTTGGTATCACACGATGGGTTGGCCCCATCATCGGATTTGTGATCACGGTCACCAGTGATTTGGTATCACATTTGTGTCTTTGGGACACCAGAGGTTTGGCACCTCATTGCGACTCGTCCCTCGTGGTTAACACCACCGTGGGTTGGCCCCACTTTGAGATATGGGATCGTCTCGCTAGTGATTTGGTATCACACGATGGGTTGGCCCCATCATTGGATTATTCGTGACTTTGGGTCACCAAAGTGTTTGGCACCACACTTATGGATATCGTGACTTTGGGTCACCAAAGTGGTTTGGCACCACCACCGGTGGTTTGGTACCACACGGGTAGAAAAGGCGTTATGGATGGTTAGGATCGGGTTGCATTAATCATGTTGCTATGTATGATGTGTGTTAGCATGTTGTTTCATCGGGAGCGGGATTTATGCACTGAGTCATTCGACTCACCCTCTCCTTTGACATTTCAGGTGACACTTAGACGCAGACATGGAGCCGGGATGGACTCGGGGTGCTCATGCCACGCTTAATAAAGTTTTACTCAGACTTTATAAATTTGGGTATTTTTGCTTGTTTTTCTTTATTATTTGGGTTTGGTTTTGGATTGTAAAAGGCCTTTAATTTATGTTTTATGATGTTTATGCTTTAAATAGATTTTAATATGCCTTAACAAAGTAAGTGGGTTGGAATTTTATTAAAATTTGGAAAGACAATGATTTAAAAACTATAACGCAAAGTGTTTTAAACTATACCATCGGGTATCTCACCATGACTTGCATTAGAAACTATTTGGAATAATGAAATGGAATAAACTCGTTTTAATTACATCTTTTGGTTAAGCTTTCAGATTTGGGTTTTCTGAATACACCACCTGATTTCAAACAAGCCTACTCAAATTTTCCTCAAATACACTAGATAGTGAAGTGTTTACATCCTGCCTTTAAACGAAAAACCTAAACCTCTCAAGTACGTTTTCCCCGTAACATACCAGATTCGGTCGTGGTGTATTGACCGGGTTTGGGGTGTTACACTTAAGCATCATTCATTCCAACAACTAGTTTAATTAAGAAAAGCATTATTAAATGAACTTTAACTCACGCATCAATAAATTAACCTAGTAACTAGATTAATTAAAGAAGCAACTATTAAATTAAATTCATTAAAAGAAACTCAATTAATTAAACTAAGATGCTTAAATGCAATTATTTAAAATGCAAACTAAATGCAAAGCTGAAAATTAAAAAAAGAGTTCAATTTAGTTGGAATGGTTCAAAGAGCTGGAATTGAGCTGAAATCGGTTTGCAAAATGTTGCAAGGAAACTTTTTTGAGCTGGTTCCAACTCAATCTATTCCTCCAACCAAAGCCTCGCCCCACAATTGGTTAACTAAGGCCAAAATGGCCTCCTTGAATTGCTTAGCTCGAGCTCGCGTAATTGGTCTTTGAGGTAGACCATTGAATCCTTGCTCAAACTAGGTGCACTCCGGGGCGCGATCGTATCATTCCCCCCTCTTTTAGGCGACTTGTCCTCAAGTCGGGTTGTTCCTATATTGGAAAATATTTCCTCTCGTTCAGCTTTCCTCGATCGAACAGAATGGAAGATATCATACAATCCTTGACAATCTTGAAGAGAAGAAAATTTATGATTGGTTTTACCTTTGTCAATTAAGACAAATCTTCTCTCCTCGGAAATGTAATGTAATACAAACCTTTTATCTCGAACAACTTGGATGGGTGATGAGACACCATGACATCTCATGCTCCTCGAAGTGTGGAATTCACAAAAACGAGATTGGTTAGTATTAACAAAATTGATGGACTTAAAAGGGAAAGATAGATCATATTGGAAATTCGATTCAAGTCCATATGTTAGCCTTACCTTTTCAAAATGAAAAAAATATTTCATATGTGGCCAAATAATATGATTAAGGAATAAAAAAAACCAAAGTCATTAAGTTTCATTGCCTTAATTAAAGTACGAATATCAAACAAAATTAAATAAGATGCACAACAAACAAGTTGCTTGAAGTTTCTATAAAACGAATCAACGTAACAAATACCAGGTTTGAACACACGAACTTGATCATTCGTTCCAACATGCAACATATTTTGAATAATTTCCAATGTCTACAACATGTTAGAAAATGATGTAATCAACTCACTACAAGACTTAAATTCCACTCGATCAAGCAAACATGCAGAGTTGACAAAACCAAGCAGATCAAGATATGGGAATCTCATATAAAAATTCAAAGTTTTATCTTGAAGGCCAAAATCAAACGGTTTTGTAACATCCTGAAATTCAGAATTTATGTGTTTCATTATACCATGCGATAGGCTAGTTAAAAATATTAATTGTGTATGTTTTAAGGTCCTAAGAAGGCTCGGGGATGAGTTGGGCCTTAGCAAAAATTTTGTGTTTAAGCACTTTAAGGAGAGAAGGTAAGTGGCATCAAGGCTTAAGGAAATAAGTGCGTTTTTTGCTAGCATAAATGAGCATATGGCAAGAAGGTTATGGCGTCAAGTGGAGAGCATGGAGGGAAGGGGTTCAAATCCCATCTTTTGCAAATTTTGGATTTATTTATTTTTACTCCTATCCCAAGTGTCGGTCATGGTCCTATTTATGGTAAGGAAGACATTTTATTGATGGAAAGGAGGCTAAGGAATATGGTAAGGAGGAAGATAAGGGAAAAAGAAGGAAAGAAATGAAAGAAAAGGAAAGAGAATGGAACATGTTGGCCTATAATGTGGAAGATGTTTTGGAAAGAGTTTTTGGTCAATTTTGATCATTTTGGTAAAAGGATACACGGTCTTGGGAGGGGTCTTGGTAGTCGAATTTTGCATTAGTCTTTTGGCAAATTTTGGGTGCTTGTATGGCTTGTTTCTTTTAGCATTTTTTTTGGTGATCTCTTTCTCCAATTTCTTTCCTCATTGCCGAAACTCCAAAGCCAAAAGTGAGCATCTCTTTTTCCTTTGTTTTGTCGAAACCATCTAGCCATTGTGTTCAATTTATTTTACTCATTTCCCCTTTTGATAGCCGAAACTAGTTAAGCACTCTTTCTCCATCTTCTCTTTTCATTTTCACAAATTCTTCAACCTTTCTTTCTTCTTCTTTAACCCATATTCTCATAGCCGAATCTTCTTGTTCATTTTCTTTTCTCCATAGCCGAACCTTTCAACCCTTAATCTCTCCTTCACAATTTCTTTCTCATTTGTGTTGACACCCTCTTCTTCGATCAAATCGGTAAGTGGTTTCTTTTTTCTCTTTTAATTTTTCCTTTGTTTCTAGCCGAATAAGTGTCTATCACTATTCGGTTGTGTATCTTGTTTCTAAACCGAAATGGTGTTTCCTCCTACTCCTTCACATCTTAATCATCCTCTTTTTCGTAGTGTTCTAAGTGGGTGGCCGAATATCATCCTAGCCGATTCAATTCTAGCCCTAAGTCAATCGGAGGAAATCAGATTCAATATCGTTAAGGTAAGGAGTTTCTTTATGGATTATTTGATATCGCTCATTATTCGATTAGTTGCTAAACGGAATAATAGTTTGGACTAAACGGTTATTATAGGGTCTAAATCGTTCGTTCTTATTCACTCGTGGATCCTTCGGAAATAGTGGTAAGCCTACTCCTATCACTAAAATAACTACTTTCTCTCATAGTAAATTTCTAATCGAGATTTTTCCTATGGAGGCAAGTGGAACCGATTTGAAAGGAAAAGCGATTGGAGAACACAAAAGGAGTGGATTTGCTATTCCTACTCCTAAGTTCAAGAGTAGAGCGATATCGGGGGTTCGAGATTTTTCCACCGGGTTGTGGACCATCATCCACTGAGAATAGACAAATCGTGGTCGTTCACGATACTAAGAGTAAGCAATTCATTAGATCGTCTGATTTAGTTTTGGATTAATAAAATCTCTTTTGATTGGTTAATCAAGTGTAATGGTGATTTAGGTGCCGACGATCAAGAAGGTTTAGTCCTTACCGTAATCAGGTGTGTAATCTCACACCGAAATCCCGTAAATCTGTGATTTATCATCATGTTAGAAAATTGAACGATGTTGCTTAAGAACTTAAAAATGGTATTATGGTATAAATTGAGTGATTTGCTTAAACATCTTTAATACTAAGATTTGACAAAATTGGAGTTAATTTGTAGAATTATGAAAATGCCCCTATGGGCCGATTTACTAGAATGCCTTAATGGGACGAATTATAAAAGTGCTATAATGGGCCGATGTACTGTAATAAATTATTTGATGAATAATGGTTGTACATATATGTGGTTATTATGCTTTATTATGTATGGTGCATGTTACATATTGCATGGGTTGGGAAAAATTGTATGAAGAGCAGTGTAGCCTGGTGGCACTGCCACAAAATATCACTTATGATTTCGGTGGCTTGGCCACAATAAACAAATATATTATAAATGGCAACTTGCTTGCGAATTGGTGTGAGCGGCGGGGTGGGTTGACTTGATCCCCACAGATGTGATTGGCTGGTCGGGGGTGTGATGGATGGATGGGTTGGGTTACATTCATATCATTTTAATATTTTTATGTAAATGGGCTTAAGCCCAAGTTATTGCTAAATGGATTCAGGCCCAGTGGATGACGGTAAGGGGATTATGCACTGAGTTATAGTAACTCACCCCTTTTCCTTAACCCTTGCAGGTAATGCTCAGTGAGGTGGACTTGGGCAATGGATAACTCGGTAGAGGCCATACTTCAGAAATGGTGTTTTTGAACTTTAGATTTCTATTTATGTTTACTTTATTATTTTCGCTATTTTGGATTTTTAAGTTGTAATAAGGCCTCTGGAATATTTTATTTTTGCTTTATGTTTGACGTACGTATTATCTTGCTTGATTTGTTTTAATTGGGAATTTTCTAAAAATCATAAATAACGGTTTCCAAAATTGATTAACAAAAGGTTTTTCTTTTATAAATACGTACAAATATTTTAACTCGAATTCTCTTTCAAATTACCAACGACATTTTCAAAAGTCACGGTTTTAAAGTTCGCTACCTCAATTTCTGATTCATCAATCAACCTCTCATAAATAGTTGCATTTTATCCAAACTTGTTTTCTTAACCATAAACAAATAACACCTATTTTAGTACGAATCACAAGGTTTTTATACATTTTCCCTTATGTGACATGTCAGATCTGGTCGTAACGCATGGGCCGGGTTTGGGGTGTTACATTTTATGGTATCAGAGCCCGGTTACAAAACTCGGCTGTGGTTTGGGTTCAAAAGCATTTTCCAAAGCTGTTTAAAATTTTGATCTAGAGGAAGTATGGCACCACGGGTATCTGGTACCAAGTCAAGTAAGTTTATGTTTTCATTTTATGATTATTATGGTATGACTGTAGAAATACTCTAGAACTTTTAGCTTTAGGAGTTGAAACTATAGAGATTGAGACCTTAGGATACGTTTTACGAAAATGACTTTACTTCCTATACTTCATAAAAACATTGTTTAATAAACATTGAATAATATACTGATTCATCAGACTTGTAATCAGATTAAATCGATTTAGTAAACATGAGCGCTAGAGGATGTGGACACGCGGTAGACGTGGTCGTGGTAGAGGCCGAGGTGCTAGAGTTTATCTGAGGCATCGGGACATATGCCGGAAATGGATGCCTCGCGTCACCGTGGATCAAGCCGGGTCACACGATTGAATGAGAGAGGGACGACGCCTCTGTCCCCAAGCAATGTTGCGAGTTCTAGAAAGGGTTCTTTGCCGAACTGGGGCTGGCACTGCTCGTGGGTCGATTCTGACGACTCGCATCGAATGGGGCTGAAGTTTTTAGGGGTATTTCGGGTGTAGCCCCTAATGTAGCGGAATACTAGCTTGAGGCAGTGGAGCGGATTATGGACGACCTGGATTGCACCGCTGAGCAGAAATTGAAAGGAGCTGTGTCATTGCTAAGAGACGAGGTGTATCAGTGGTGGCTCACTGTTCGGGAAGGCACTCAGGCTGATTGTATTACCTGGGAATTGTTTAAGATAGTATTCCAGGGGAAATATGTCAGGGCTAGCTATGTGGATGCCCGAAGGAAGGAATTTTTGAATCTGGTCCAAGGAGGTAAATCTGTGGCAGCATATGAGGCGGAGTTTCTGCGTCTGAGTCAGTATGCCCGAGGTATAGTGCTGACTGATTACAAGCGCTGTATGCGTTTTGAGGATGGATTGCGTGATGAGTTGCGGGTACTGATAGCCCCACAGAAGGAGAGGAATTTTACTACACTGGTGGAGAAAGCTAAGATAATCGAGGAGGTTAAACACTCAGAACGGCAAAATCGAGACAAGGACAAGGGCAAGATCAAGAGAGACTCTGGGTACTCAGGTCCTGCTAGAGGGTTTCAGAAAAGGCACAGGAATGACGAGCCAGCTTGAGTGAGAGTTCAAGCTACTACTAATCAGTTACAGCCTTGCGTGGATTGTGGGAAACTTCACTCGGGAGAATACTTGAAGAGAACTTGTGGTTGTTTTAGATGTGGGTCCAAGGATCACCGGTTTAAGGATTACCCTCGAGAGCCTGCTCAGACTCAAGTGGCTCGTAATAGATTTGCACAGCCAGCTAGAGGCGCTCAGTAGCCGCCGAGAGGCCGTGGGTCAGGTCGAGGTGGTAATGGTGTAGAACGAGGTCAAGGTGCACAGGGTAGAGGTACCGGTAACAGGGGTAACACGGAGGCGAGACAGCCAGGTTTGGTCTATGCGATCAGACGTCGAGAGGATGGCGACGCACCGGACGTCATAACCGGTACGTTCTTCATATCTGATGTTACTGCTTTGATAGACATTGGATCCACCCATTCGTATGTTGCTTGTGCTGTGTCTGGAACTCTGAATATTAAATCTGAGATTACTGCTAGAGAAACAACTGTAATTAGCCCTTTAGGACAGTCAGTGGTAGTAAATAAGTTGTTTAGGGATGTGCCCTTAGAAGTTCAGGGGGAAGTATTTCTGGCAGATTTGATGGAACTACCATTTGGCGAGTTCGATCTTATTTTGGGCATGGATTGGCTGGTTAAACACCGTGCGAACTTGGATTGTGCTGCGAAGCAGATGGTACTAAGAACTTCGGAGGATAAGGAAGTGATGGTGATAGGTGAAAGAAGAAACTATCTGTCTAATGTGGTATCTGCTTTAAAGGCAGAAAAGTTGGTGCGGAAAGGGTGTGGAGCATTCCTAGCCTTTATTAGTGCTTTGGATGCCAAAGAATTGTCGGTAGAAAGTGTTAGAACGTGAAAGAGTTTTTAGATGTGTTTCTCGAGGAGCTTCCAGGATTACCTCCGGATCGGGAGGTGGGTTTGGCATTGAGCTATTGCCAGGGACGGCTCCGGTGTCCATTGCTCCTTATAGAATGGCGCCGAAGGAGTTAGCAGAGCTTAAGGCTCAAATTCAGGAGTTGTTGGATCGCGGATTTATTCGACCAAGTGTGTCACCGTGGGGAGCACCGGTTTTGTTCGTTAAGAAAAAAGATGGGTCGATGCGTATGTGCATCGACTATAGGCAATTGAATAAGTTGACGATCAAGAACAAGTACCCGTTACCAAGGATCGATGATCTGTTCGATCAGCTGCGTGGAGCTTCGATTTTCTTGAAGATAGATTTGAGGTCGGGATATCACCAGTTAAAGGTCAATGAGGCAGATATTCATAAGACTGTGTTCTGAACTTGTTATGGACATTACTAGTTCTTAGTGATGCCGTTCGGGTTGACTAATGCACCAGCTGTATTTATGGATATGATGAACTGAGTCATCCAACCTTATCTAGACCGATTTGTGGTTGTGTTCATAGATGACATTCTGGTGTACTCAAAGACTGAAGAAGAGCATGATTCGCATCTACGGGTAGTATTACAGATATTAAGAGAGAAGCAGTTGTATGCCAAATTCAGTAAGTATGAATTTTGGCTGAGAGAAGTGACCTTTTTGGGGCATGTAGTGTCTGCTGAAGGAATTAGAGTTGATCCCCAGAAGGTCGAGGCTGTGTTTGACTGGAAACCCCCGAAGTCATTGGCAGAAATTCAGAGTTTTCTAGGCTTGGCTGGTTATTACAGGCGTTTTGTTGAGGGGTTTTCGTTGATTGCTGCACCCCTAACTAAGTTGTTGTGTAAGGGAGTACCATTTGTGTGGTCAGATAAGCAACAAGAGAGCTTTGAGAAATTAAAGAAGATTCTGACAGAAGCGCCAGTATTGATTCAACCTGAGGCTGGTAAGGAGTTTATTGTTTATTGCGATGCGTCACATACGGGCTTGGGATGTGTGTTGATGCAAGGGGGAAAAGTAGTGGCTTATGCATCTCGTCAATTAAGGCCGCATGAGATTAACTATCCCACGCATGATTTGGAGTTAGCTGCAGTGGTGTTTGCTCTGAAGATATGGAGACACTATCTGTATGGGGAGAAGTCAATTATCTATACGGATCATAAGAGTCTGAAGTACCTCCTTACCCAGAAGGAGTTGAACTTAAGATAGCGGAGGTGGACAGAATTGTTGAAAGATAATGACTTCTCAATTGAGTATCACCCAGGTAAAGCTAATGTAGTAGCGGATGCATTGAGTCATAAGGTGATAACGGATTTGAGAGCGATGTTCTGTAACAACCCAAACCCGGCCCAAACATTACGACCGAATTTGATTTGCTACGGAGAAAAAACTTTTTGAACACCATCCAGAACCAATTTTAAGTTTCGTTGAAAACCCCTTGTCTCTTGGTTATCTTGCCAAAACTATACTTGAGTTTAATTTGGAAGTTTAATTAAGTCCTATTATTATACAAACTTCAAGTGTGCCCGATGGCACGATAAAACATTTTCGTGTTAATTTAAGAAAACGTGTGATTTCAATTCGCTTTTAATAATATAGTTTAAAGTAAATATCCAACATATAAAAAAACACAAATAAAGTTTATGGAGGCCTTATTACAACCAAAATAAAAATAACCAAATTTAAAGTTCTATAAATTTAATTCCACCGCATGGCCACCTCGAGTCCAACCGGCTCTCAACCGCCATCTACTGGGTCACCTGAAAAATGTTAAAGGAGAAGGTGAGTCACCAAGACTCAAGATGTAACCCTTCCCCGCTTAAAATAAAAAAAACAACATCTCATACACAACATATAACGCTTAATATGCAGAGTATCGTATGCCCAACCTAGCCAACCAAACGCCTTTGTCTACCCCATGTGGTACCAAACCACCGGTGACCGTAGTCACAATGTGTTACCAAAACACCGGTGGTGCTAAACCACCGGGTGACGTATAGTCACAATGTGCTACCAAAGCACCGTGTCCGTGAGACACAAATCGAGTGATGGGGCCAACCCATCGTGATACCAAATCACCGCGCATTTATCCCATATCTCAAGTGGGGCCAACCTACGGTGGTGTTAACCACGTGGACAAGTCGCTATGAGGTACCAAACCTCCGAGGTACCAAACCTCCGGTGACATATAGTCACAGTGTGTTACCAAAACACTGGTGCTCGCAAAGACGTAAACATCACCGCCCCTCTCTCTCATATAACCCACATAGATAAACAGATAACAGTGAGATCTCATGCATTTATCACATGTATCAATAAGCCATGCTTCCCAAAAGCATTAAAGTAATCTCATATTAACAGAGACTTACCGGATCCTCACTTGTACCAAGTAAGGTACCAATCTGCATCTACATCAAGCGATTTACATACGTAATATATATATATATATATAACACAACATTAATCGCTATACGTGTGTATGTACACACCTGTCACCCACGAATAATCTAAATCCCGAATGAAGAAGTCGGCCACCTTAGATCCACTAGCCCCTATATTCGGCCAAAATAGTGTTAGTGAAATGGCCATTCGGCCAAACCCAATGATTCTATAGGGTTATTGCTTGAACCCGAATCCTTACCTACTCGCTTTGAATACTAGCCTCAAAGACCCAAATCACGAACTGGTTCACACATTAGAATCGGTCAATGGACAATGTCAAGAGCCTTCTACCTTAATCGAATACCAACTAAATGAAATCTTCTTACCACTACTACCAAAACCGATTGCTAGAGATTAGGGCTTGGGTCAACTGCTTCACAATCTTGGGGTACCTAGCAGAGATCAATTCCCGAAAGCATTTAGAAACCCTGATTACCATTGCCGAAATCGGCACTTATTCCCCAATAGAAATCGAAAAAAACACAGAGGAGGAGAAAGATGGCATTCGGCCATACCTACCTACCTTATGAATCGATTGGAGATGAGTTTAGAGAAGATTACCCTTGCTTGAATATTCGGCAAGAGGAAAATATTGAGGAGAAAAGGGTGTTGGAGTTTCTGGCAAAAAGAAGTAGAGAGGGGATCTGGCTATGATGAAAGAAAAATAGTGGAGAGAAAGAAAGGTAGCAAGAGTTTCGGCTAAAGGAGTTGGGAAAAGAAAAGAAAGGTTTTAGGGGATGTGCTTTCGGTTTTGGAGAGGATGGAGAAGAGAAAATAGAAAATGGGAGACTTTTGGGAGAATTCGCTAATAGGAAAAAGAAACAAAAGAAACTTGGGCACTCCCTAGTACCCCTTGCAGTCCACTCTCCTTGCTCAAGGAGTTCAAATTCGGCACAACACCTAAAAATCCTCTTGGCCACCTATTTGATTTAATTCAAAATAGCTTGAATTAATCAATTAATAATCTCCTAATAATCCATCCATTATCCCTTTTATTATTACTATAATTAAGCAAATAAAACTCTCCTATTATCCTTTAATAATAACACTTAATAAAAGAGTTTGAAGGGAGAAAAACTCTCCCACTTGTGCCGTCCAAATAAGGAGCAAAAAGGAGGATTTTGTGACTCGAACCAAGGCTCTCCCTTGCTCCTTGGTGGCGTCACATGCTAGCTCTTAAGTGGGCTTGCTTTGCCACTCATCCAAGGCCTAATTAGTGTCGATTACACCCATTTATTCTTATAACACCCACTTGCTAAGGCTCCTATTTTTAAAGTTAAACCGAAATTTTTCTATCAAACCGGCACACCCAAAGCCTTAAATTAAGCTCTATTATTCCATTAATAATATCACAAATAGCTTCATAATAAGAAAATAATTAAATTCCCAATAACCCCATATTTGGGATGTTACAGTTCTACCCCCCTTAAAATAATTTCGTCCTCGAAATTCCTTGATCAAAAGAGATGGGGGTATTGCTGCCGCATCACCTCCTCGGGCTCCCACGTAGCTTCTTCCACTCCGTGGTTCCGCCATAACACCTTCACTAAAGGCACCGCTTCCTATGTAGAACTTTCACATCTCGGTCTACAATCTGAACCGGTTCTCATCAAAAGATAAATCCGAATTCACCTCAATCTCTCGCATCGCACAACGTGCGAAGGATCTCGACCGATACCGCCTCAAAGATTGACACATGAAATACGCCATGAATCGACTTCGATTCTGCCGGCAAATCTAGCCGATAAGCCACTGGGTCCTACTCGCTTCACAATGCGATATGGCCCGATGAACCTTGGGCTTAGCTTCCTTTTCGCCCAAATCTCAACACCTTTTTCCAAGGCGACACTTTCGTAAAGACTTTGTCTCCCACAAAGATACTCCACTTCCTTGCGCTTGAGATCGGCATAAGACTTCGCCTATCCGATGCTTCCTTGAGACGAGACCTAATCACCTTGACCTTGTCTTCCGCTCTCTGTTACCACCTCCGACCTGTAACTTGTCTTTCTCCCAACTCGCCCAACATGTAGGAGTACGGCACTTTCGTCCATATAGAGCCTCGTATGGAGCCATTTGAATACTCGCTTGATAACTATTGTTATAAGCGGAATCTCGCTAATGGTAGGTACTCCTCCCAACTACCACTAAAATCCAAGACACGACCTCTTAACATGTCCTCTAAAATCAGATCACCCTTTCCGATCGTCCGTCGATCGTGGATGGAAAGCCAGATCAAATCTAACCGTACCCAAAGCTTGATGCAACGCTTTCCAAAACCTTGACGTGAATCGGGATCCCTATCCGAGATAATCGACATCGCACGCCATGCAACCTCACTATTTCACCCACATACAAATTTCGCTAGCTTCGGAGTGAGTAATCCATTCTCACCGCATGAAGTGAGCCGATTTAGTCAGCGATCCACAATTACCCAAATCGCATCCTTCTTGGTGGGCGTAAGGGGTAGCCCACTAACAAAATCCATGGTGATCCTCTCCCATTTCCATTGAGGGATCTTTATCGATTGAAGTAGTCCCGATGGTAATCGATGTTCACCTTAACCCGCTTGGCATGTCGACACTTTCCTACGAACTCCGTTATCTCACGCTTCACCCCGCCACCGTAATCAAGCTTTCGCAAATCTCCATACATCTTGCTTCCCCAGATGCATAGCGTATGGGCTGCTATGTGCATCTTGGAGAATTTTTCTCGCTTTTAATTCTGTATCCTTTGGCATACATACTCGCCCTGAAAACAAAGCACTCCATCACTAGACAAGCTGCACTTTCCAAGCCACCATCCTCGAACTTGTACCTCTTAGCGCTCAAGCCTTCATCCACTAACCGCTTTTCCTTAATCTCTCAATCCAAGTCGGCTTTACTTGAAGTTCTCGCCAAAAGACTCCCATCATCATATAGACTCAACCGAGCTAACATTGTTCTCAAGTCTGTCACCACCTTCCGCCAATGCGCGGCTACCACATTGGCCTTACCCGGATGGTACTCGATTGAACAATCGTAGTCCTTTAGTAGTTCAATCCACCGTCATTGCCTCGATTCGCATCCTTCGAGTTAGAAGATACCTCAAGCTTTTGTGATCCGTGTAGACTATCGACTTCTCTCCATACGTGTAATGTCTCCATATCTTCGTGAGCGAAGACGACCGCCGCTAACTCCAAGTCGTATGTTGGGTAGTTAACCTCGTATGGGTCTTAATCGACGGGATGCATAGGCTACTACCTTCCCATCTCGCATCAACACACCTCCCAAACCGGTGTGAGATGCATCACAATAGATCGTGAATAACTTTCCCGCTTCAGTCGTACTCAAAACCGAGCTTCCACAAAATTTTCCTTAACTTATCAAAGCTTTCTTGCTGCTTCTCCGTCCATACAAATGGAACACCTTTCCTTAGTAACTTGGTCAACGGCACAAGCTATTAGAGAGAATCCTTCCACGAATCTCCGATAGTACCTCGCTAAACCCAGAAAACTTCGTATTTCAGCCACCGACCTAGGTGGTTTCCACTCCAACACCGCTTCAATCTTGCGAGGGTCTACTCTAATTCCTTCCGCTGATACTACATGACCTAAGAAAGCCACTTCCCTAAGCCAAAATTCACACTTACCGAATTTGGCATATAACCGCTTCTCCTCAATACTTGCGTAACTATCCGTAAATGCTTGTCATGCTCCTCTTCTGTCTTTGAATAAACCAATATGTCGCCTATGAACACCACGACGAACTGGTCCAAGTACTGCTGGAATACTCTATTCATCAAGTCCATAAATGCCGCCGGTGCATTAGTCAACCCGAATGGCATTACCAAGAACTCGAAATGCCCATACCGAGTTCAGAATGCCGCTTTGTGAACGCCACCTCCTTCACCTTAAGTTGATGGTAACTCGACCTAAGGTCAATCTTCAAAACACCGAGGCACCCTTCAGCTTGATCAAACAAGTCGCCAATCCGAGGCAACGGATACTTGTTCTTGATCGTTAACTTATTTAATCGACGGTAGTCGATGCACATCCGCATAGAACCGCCCCTTCTTCTTGACGAACAACACAGCGCGCCCCACGGAGATATACTTGGTCGTATAAACCCTCTATCCAAGAGCTCCTGAATTTGAGCCTTTAGCTCCACCAATTCCTTTGGTGCCATTCGGTATGGTGCTATGGACACAAAGCCGCCTGTAGCAAGTCTATACCGAATTCGACTTCTCGATCCGAGGCAAACCCGGAAGTTCTTCCGGGAATACATCAAAGAATTTCCCAACCGTTCGGACCTTTCCAACTACTAACCCCTTAGCTTCCAAAGCACGATTTGAACCAAATACGCCTCACAACCCTTCTTGACCATCTTTTCAGCCTTCAAGGCAGACACTACGTTGGATAGGTAATTCCTCCTATCTCCTATCATAACCATTTCCTCACCTTCACTGCCTTAAGGACCATGCGCTTTAGCCACAAGCGCAATCCAAATTCGCTTGGTACTTAACCAACCAATCCATACCGAGGATCAAATCGAACTCCCCAAACGGTAGTTCCATTAGATCAGCTACAAATACTACCCCTTGAAGTTCTAGGGGTATGCCTCTATAAAGTCTATTTACGACTCACGGAGTGACCTAAGAGGCTAACTACGTCATCTCCCTAGAAGCAGTTTCAGAGTTTAGGTCCATAGTTCCTACCACACTACTAGCAATGTACGAGTGCGTCGAGCCCACATCAATCAATGCAACATAAGGAAAACCAAAAATTAGGAACGTACCGGTTATAACATCCGGTGCGTCACCTTCCTCGCGACACCTCGCTGCGTAAACCAAGCCAGCCGCCTAGCCTCCGTGTTGCCCGAACCTCTCGCCTTGAGTTCCACGACCTCTGCTTAGGACCGTTGTTTCTCTTCCATTACCACGACCCTCTCTCGTGGTCCTACATTTCTATCCCCGAGCACGGCTCGCCTCCTCGCCGCTTCTTAGCTAGTTTCGGGGGACAATCTCGACACGATGCTCCAAAGACCCACACTCAAAACATCCTTTGTCACCGGTCCAACAACCTCCCCAATAGGTCTTTCCACAAATGATTGCACCGAGTCGGCCTCTCGATTAGCAAATGTGGGCCTTGTCGCCGATTGGGCCCACTTGGCCTAGCCTTTTTCGAGCACTACCGCTTGATCCAAATGACCCAAAACCTCTCTTCTTCGATTGTTCTTACTATAGCTCGCCTCACACCTCCTTGATCCCTTCTGGCTACCTTAGCCTTCTCCACTAGGGATGAGAACTCACGAACTCGCTGTGGGGCAATCAAGAACCTTAAGTCATCTCTGAGTCCGTCCTCAAAGCGGACACACGGCGCTCATGTTCGATGACACGATGCCTCTCGTGATACCTACTCACCCTTAGAAATTCTCGCCTCATATTCCGACACGGACTTAGTTCCTTGCACTAATCCCGAAAAGCCTTTCTCTCACTGGGCGTCGCAGTAGCCGATGCCCACATACTTTTTCTCTCGATAGGTGGTTCTCAAATACTCCCAAGTCAAATCATCTGTGAGCCCCATCTCGAACCGTAAGCCACCACCGATACGCTTCATCCTTTAGAAGTGACACTTTGCGCTTCTTTCGCCTTTTCTTCCTCGGTCCAGTCAAGGTCATCCATGATTCTTTCAGTTGACTCTAGCCAAGATTCTCACAGACCGGGTGCCACTCCCGACACACTCGGAATACCTCCGCTCCGTTAGATCGGAGTCGCCGGGACGATTTCCGAGCTCCCATATTTCCACCACCCCAACCACCATCTCCAAGACTCGTAATACGACTTTGCGATACCGCCGCCACCGGCCCGATCCGGCTCCTCACTTCTAAAAGTAAGAGGTGGTGGTGGCAAGGTACCTCATTTTCTCAACCTTGTCCCGACCCGACGGTTCGCACAATCGTCATCCTACCCCTACCACGCCCACGGCATCCACGTCCCTCTAGAACTCATTCTATCTACCGCGCTTTTAATCGATTAAGAAAAATTTTATGTGTTAGCATTTGTTTCACTTTATTACTCGCGACGAAATTTTATGGATAAGGTTTAATCAGAGATTCTTTCGAGCAAACAAAGTTTCAGTTTCCTATCCTAGTTCACACAAGGAAGTTCATGCATCCATCCCTTAATACTTTCCATACCTATTCGCTCATCGGACATTTCTCGCCATTCCTAACCTGTGGTATTTTCGTCTTTTTCCTACTGTGGGTATTTTCAGTAAATTTCCGTAACCAATATATTTGCTGATGATTTTCAAAGCAAGGTTTTTGAATAAAATCATTGGAATTTTTGGGCAAAACCATTGAGTTAATATTTTATGGGTCAGGGGCATTTTGGTCATTTCACTCCTAAGGGTATTTCTGTAATTTTTCACAAGTCAAGTTTTTCGAGAAAAACGTTGTAAAAGTGATGTTCTAGGATTTGAGAAAGTTATTGCACAAGTTTTGGAAACGTTAGGGTGTGTTGTTTCGTTCTATTTCAAAAACAAGGCTAATTCCTTTTCGGTTTTAATCATTGTGTTTAGCCTATGACCGAGCCCTCCCGGTCGTGGTGAACCAAAGCTACGCACTGTGCGTAATTCAAGTGAAGAGGAGGTGGGTCACGCGGACCGCTTAAATACCAAGCTCTCACCGAACCTTTCTAGACATGCGCACGCAGGTTACCACACCACCGAGCCTTCCGAGTTAGGTGAACCGGCTACGCACTGCAGGATACTGCAAAGAGGAGGTGAGTCACGAGGATCGCTTAAATACCGGTGCTCTTCCGGATCCAATCCTAGACATGCGCATGTGGGTTACCACACCCTAGTTCATTGTCTAAGTCATAGGTTGGTTTAGTTCTTTAAGTCTTATGCTTCGCTTGTGTTTGAGTAATCTAGCCTTAGGGTCCCAAATCCCTATAAGTCTATCTACGCTCCATGCTTCCTACCCTTCTACAGAATATAATTCACCAAGAGGTTTAGATATACTTACACAGGCGGATTGGTGCCGAGACTCTCGGGCCATGCCGCTTAAAACCCAAAAACAATTCAAAAGGCCTACTAAAACATTTTTGGGCCTTGGGCCCCACACCAGCTTTGAACTGGCTCGATATTAATCAGAATAACCCAAACCCAAATTTCAAACATTACGACCGAATTTGATTTGCTACGAGAAAAACTTTTTGAACACCATCCGTAACCAATTTTAAGTTTCGTTGAAAACCCCTTGTCTCTTGGTTATCTTGCCAAAACTATACTTGAGTTTAATTTGGAAGTTTAATTAAGTCCTAAGTTATTATACAAACTTCAAGTGTGCCCGATGGCACGATAAAACATTTTCGTGTTAATTTAAGAAAACGTGTGATTTCAATTCGCTTTAATAATATAGTTTAAAGTAAATATCCAACATATAAAAAAAACACAAATAAAGTTTATGGAGGCCTTATTACAACCAAAATAAAAATAACCAAATTTAAAGTTCTATAAATTTAATTCCACTGCATGGCCACCTCGAGTCCAACCGGCTCCTCAACCGCCATCTACGGGTCACCTGAAAAATGTTAAAGGAGAAGGTGAGTCACCAAGACTCAGTATGTAACCCTTCCCCCGTTTAAAATAAAAAAAACAACATCTCATACACAACATATAACAGGTTAATATGCAGAGTATCGTATGCCCAACCTAGCCAACCAAACGCCTTTGTCTACCCCATGTGGTACCAAACCACCGGTGACCGTAGTCACAATGTGTTACCAAAACACCGTGTGGTGCCAAACCACCGTGACGATAGTCACAATGTGCTACCAAAGCACCGTGTCCGTGAGACACAAATCGAGTGATGGGGCCAACCCATCGTGTGTGATACCAAATCACCGCGCATTTATCCCATATCTCAAGTGGGGCCAACCTACTGGTGGTGTTAACCACGTGGACAAGTCGCTATGAGGTACCAAACCTCTGGAGGTACCAAACCTCTCGTGACATATAGTCACAGCAGTGTTACCAAAACACCGTGCTCGCAAAGACGAAACATCACCGCTCTCCTCTCATATAACCCACAGTGAGATAAATAGATAACAAAGAGATCTCATGCATTTATCACATGTATCAATAAGCCATGCTTCCCAAAAGCATTAAAGTAATCTCATATTAACAGAGACTTACCGGATCCTCACTTGTACCGTTAAGGTACCAATCCGCATCTACATCAAGCGCATTTACATACGTAATATATATATATATATAACACAACATTAATCGCTATACGTGTGTATGTACACACCGTCACCCACTTAATAATCTAAATCCCGAATGAAGAAGTCGGCCACCTTAGATCCACTAGCCCCTATATTCGGCCAAAATAGTGTTAGTGAAATGGCCATTCGGCCAAACCCAATGATTCTATAGGGTTATTGCTTGAACCCGAATCCTTACCTACTCGCTTTGAATACTAGCCTCAAGACCCAAATCACGAACTGGTTCACACATTAGAATCGGTCAATGGACAATGTCAAGAGCCTTCGGCCTTAATCGAATACCAACTAAATGAAATCTTCTTACCACTACTACCAAAACCGATTGCTAGAGATTAGGCTTGGGTCAATCGCTTCACAATCTTGGGGTACCTAGCGTAGATCAATTCCCAAAGCATTTAGAAACCCTCGATTACCATTGCCGAAATCGGCACTTATTCCCCTAATAGAAATCGACAAAAACACAGAGGAGGAGAAAGATGGCATTCGCCATACCTACCTACCTTATGAATCGATTGGAGATGAGTTTAGAGAAGATTACCCTTGCTTGAATATTCGGGCAAGAGGAAAATATTGAGGAGAAAAGGGTGTTGGAGTTTCGGCAAAAAGAAGTAGAGAGGGGATTCTGGCATGATGAAAGAAAAATAGTGGAGAGAAAGAAAGGTAGCAAGAGTTTCGGCTAAAGGAGTTGGGAAAAGAAAAGAAAGGTTTTAGGGGATGTGCTTTCGGTTTGGAGAGGATGGAGAAGAGAAAATAGAAAATGGGAGACTTTTGGGAGAATTCGGCTAATAGGAAAAAGAAACAAAAGAAACTTGGGCACTCCCTAGTACCCTTTGCCATTCCACTCTCCTTGCTCAAGGAGTTCAAATTCGCACAACACCTAAAAATCCTCTTGGCCACCTATTTGATTTAATTCAAAATAGCTTGAATTAATCAATTAATAATCTCCTAATAATCCATCCATTATCCCTTTTATTATTACTATAATTAAGCAAATAAAACTCTCCTATTATCCTTTAATAATAACACTTAATAAAAGAGTTTGAAGGAGAAAACTCTCCCACTTGTGCCGTCCAAATAAGGAGCAAAAGGAGGATTTTGTGACTCGAACCAAGGCTCTCCCTTGCTCCTTGGTGGCGTCACATGCTAGCTCTTAAGTGGGCTTGCTTTGCCACTCATCCAAGGCCTAATTAGTGTCAGATTACACCCATTTATTCTTATAACACCCACTTGCTAAGGCTCCTATTTTTAAAGTTAAACCGAAATTTTTCTATCAAACCTGCACACCCAAAGCCTTAAATTAAGCTCTATTATTCCATTAATAATATCACAGCAGTTCATAATAAGAAAATAATTAAATTCCCAATAACCCCATATTTGGGATATTACATGTTCACTCATCTAAGCCTTTATGAAGATGGTAGCCTATTAGTCGAACTTCAGGTGTAGCCTGCATGGGTAAGTCAGATTAAGGAAAAGTAGTTATTAGATGAAGTGTTGGGTTCTCGACTTCAGCAAGTGGAAGGTGGTAAGATAGGGATTTTGAATTGAATGGTGATGGAGTATTGTGTTTCCGCGGAAGAGTTTGTATGCCCAGGGATTCAGAATTGAGACAAACGATTCTGCGTGAGGCACATAGTAGCCCATATGCTATGCACCCCGAAGGAAACAAAATGTACCGAGACCTCTGTGAGCAGTATTGGTGGCCAGGGTTGAAACGGGAGGTTACCGACTTCGTGAGCAAGTGCTTGACATGTCAGCAGGTGAAAGCGGAACATTAACTGCCGTCAGGGTTGCTACAACCGGTGAAAATTCTACAATGGAAATGGGAAAGGATAACGATGGATTTTGTTAGTGGGTTACCCTTAACGCCTACTAAGAAAGATTCAGTATGGGTGATTGTGGATTGGTTAACGAAGACTGCTCATTTTCTACCTGTTCGTACGGATTATTCGTTGCAGAAGTTGGCCAAGTTGTATGTAGCAGAGATCGTGAGGTTACATGGGGTACCAATGTCTATCATATCCGACAGGGATCCTAGGTTTACATCGCGGTTTTGGAAGGCTCTGCATGAAGCTTTGGGAACAAGGCTAAATTTCAGCATGGCATTTCATCCGCAGACTGATGGTCAGTCGGAGAGAGTAATCCAGATTTTAGAAGACATGTTAAGGGGCTGTGTGATCGATTTCAGGGGTAGTTGGGAAGATTTTCTACCATTGGAAGAGTTTGCATACAACAACAGCTATCAATCCAGCATCCAGATGGCACCCTACGAGGCAATGTATGGTCATAGGTGTCGTACTCCTACTTGCTGGACTGAGCTGGGTGAGCGTCAACTATTGGGTCCTGAGTTGATCTCGGAGATGGAGGAGAAAGTTAAGATAATTCGGGCTCGTTTAAAGGAAGCCTCAGACAGACAGAAATCGTACGCGAATCTGAACCGTAAGGATATAGAGTTTGCAGTGGGAGATCAAGTCTTTCTGAAGGTCTCACCTTGGAAGAAGATCTTAAGATTTGGGCAGAAAGGCAAGTTGAGCCCTAGATTTATCGGACCATACCCTGTACTGAAGCGTGTTGGGCCAGTGGCTTATCAGCTGGAGTTACCTCCAGAGTTAAGTCAGATACATAGTGTATTCCATGTCTCGATGTTAAGGAGTTATCACTCAGATCCATCTCATATTGTGCCAGTGGAAGAAGTTGAGATAAGACCTGACTTGTCATTTGAAGAAGAGCCAGTGCAGATTTTAGATCGGGATACAAAAGTGCTGAGAAGGAAGTCGGTTCCGTTAGTCAAAGTTTTATGGGGTAATCACGGGTCAGAGGAAGCTACATGGGAGCCAGAGAGCACAATTCGGCAACAATATCCTCATCTCTTCTAATCAGGTAAATTTTGAGGCCAAAATTTCTTTAAGAGGGGTAGAATTGTAACATCCTGAAATTCAGAATTTATGTGTTGCATTATACCATGCGATAGGCTAGTTAAAAATATTAATTGTGTATGTTTTAAGGTCCTAAGAAGGCTCGGGGTTGAGTTGGGCCTTAGCAAAATTTTTGTGTTTAAGCACTTTAAGGAGAGAAGGTAAGTGGCATCAAGGCTTAAGGAAATAAGTGTGTATTTTGCTGGCATAAATGAGCATATGGCAAGGAGGTTATGGCGTCAAGTGGAGAGCATGGAGGGAAGGGGTTCAAATCCCATCTTTTGCAAATTTTGGATTTATTTATTTTTACTCCTATCCCAAGTGTCGGCCATGGTCCTATTTATGGTAAGGAAGACTTTTTATTGATGGAAAGGAGGCTAAGGACTATGGTAAGGAGGAAGATAAGGGAAAAAGAAGGAAAGAAATGAAAGAAAAGGAAAGAGAAGGGAACATGTTGGCCTATAATGTGGAAGATGTTTTGGAAAGAGTTTTTGGTCAATTTTGATCATTTTGGTAAAAGGATACACAGTTTTGGGAGGGGTCTTGGTAGTCGAATTTTGAATTAGTCTTTTAGGAAATTTTGGGTGCTTGTATGGCTTGTTTCTTTTAGCATTTTTTTTGGTGATCTCTTTCTCCAATTTCTTCCCTCATTGCCGAAACTCCAAAGCCAAAAGTGAGCATCTCTTTTTCCTTTGTTTTGCCGAAACCATCTAGCCATTGTGTCCAATTTATTTTGCTCATTTCCCCTTTTAATAGCCGAAACTAGTTAAGCACTCTTTCTCCATCCTTTCTTTTCTTTTTCACAAATTCTTCAACCTTTCTTTCTTCTTCTTTAACCCATATTCTCATAGTCGAATCTTCTTGTTCATTTTCTTTTCTCCATAGCCGAACCTTTCAACCCTTAATCTCTCCTTCACAATTTCTTTCTCATTTGTGTTGACACCCTCTTCTTCGATCCAATCGGTAAGTGGTTTCTTTTTTCTCTTTTCATTTTTCCTTTTTTTCTAGCCGAATAAGTGTCTATCACTATTCAGTTCTGTATCTTGTTTCTAAACCGAAATGGTGTTTCCTCCTACTCCTTCACATCTTAATCATCCTCTTTTTCGTAGTGTTCTAAGTGGGTGGTGGAATATCATCCTAGCCGATTCAATTCTAGCCTTAAGTCAATCGGAGGAAATCGGATTCAATATCGTTAAGGTAAGGAGTTTCTTTATGGATTATTTGATATCACTCATTATTCGATTAGTTGCTAAACGGAATAATAGTTTGGACTAAACAGTTATTATAGGGTCTAAATCGTTCGTTCTTATTCACTCGTGGATCCTTAGGAAATAGTGGTAAGCCTACTCCTATCACTAAAACAACTACTTTCTCTCATAGTAGTTTTCTAATCAAGATTTTTCCTATGGAGGCAAGTGGAACCGATTTGAAAGGAAAAGTGATTGGAGAACACAAAAGGAGTGGATTTGCTATTCCTACTCCTAAGTTCAAGCGTAGAGCGGTATCGGCGGTTCGGGATTTTTCCATCGAGTTGTAGACCATCATCCGGTGAGAATAGACAAATCATGGTCGTTCACGATACTAAGAGTAAGCAATTCATTAGATCGTCTGATTTAGTTTTGGATTAATAAAATCTCGTTTGATTGGTTAATCGAGTGTAATGGTGATTTAGGTGCCGACGATCAAGAAGGTTTAGTCCTTACCGTAATCAGGTGTGTAATCTCACACTGAAATCCCGTAAATCAGTGATTTATCATCATGTTAGAAAATCGAACGATGTTGCTTAAGAACTTAAAAATGGTATTATGGTATAAATTGAGTGATTTGCTTAAACACCGTTAATACTAAGATTTGACAAAATCGGAGTTAATTTATAGAATTACGAAAATGCCCCTATGGGTCGATTTACTAGAATGCCTTAATGGGCCGAATTATAAAAGTGCTATAATGGGCCGATGCACTGTAATAAATTATTGGATTAATAATGGTTGTACATATATGTGGTTATTATGCTTTATTATGTATGTTGCATGTTACATATTGCATGGGTTGGGAAAAATTGTATGAAGAGCAGTGTAGCCTGGTGGCATTGCCACAAAATATCACTTATGATTTCGGTGGCTTGGCCACAATAAACAAATATATTATAAGTGGCAACTTGCCTGCGAATTGGTGTGAGCGGCGGAATGGGTTGACTTGATCCCCACAGGTGTGATTGGCTGGTCGGGGGTGTGATGGATGGATGGGTTGGGTTACATTCATATCATTTTAATATTGTTATGTAAATGGGCTTAAGCCCAAGTTATTGCTAAATGGATTCAGGCCCAATGGATGACGGTAAGGGGATTATGCACTGAGTTATAGTAACTCACCCCTTTTCCTTAACCCTTGCAGGTAATGCTCAGTGAGGTGGACTTGGGCCATGGATAACTCGGTGGAGGCCATACTTTAGAAATGGTGTTTTTGAACTTTGGATTTCTATTTACTTTACTTTATTATTTTTGCTATTTTGGGTTTTTAAGTTGTAATAAGGCCTCTGGAATATTTTATTTTTGCTTTATGTTTGACGTACGTATTATCTTGCTTGATTTGTTTTAAATGGGAATTTTATAAAAATCATAAATAACGGTTTCCAAAATTGATTAACAAAAGGTTTTTCTTTTATAAATACGGACAAATATTTTAACTCGAATTCTCTTTCAAATTACCAATGACATTTTCAAAAGTCACGGTTTTAAAGTTCTCTACCTCGATTTCTGATTCATCAATCAACCTCTCATAAATAGTTGCATTTTATCCAAACTTGTTTTCTTAACCATAAACAAATAACACCTATTTTAGTACGAATCACAAGTTTTTTATACGTTTTCCCTTATGTGACATGTCAGATCTGGTCGTAACGCATGGGCCGGGTTTTGGGTGTTACAGGTTTGAACATTGCATGCGAAAGCCTTTTAACATGTATGGCAAACAAAGACATGGCGAACATATAACTATTCAAAGATTCAAATCTATCACGAACCAAATGAACAGGCATGTTTAAACAGACATATTTAACACATGAGTTCAAAGAGTTTATATAACCAAAATTAGTATGTGCAAAGCTTTTATCAAACACATCTAAAATTCGATTAGGGTGAGCCATTCCAATAGAAGGATCAAACATGTCACAAAACAGAATTTTCACGGCACTTTTCGAAGCAGGGTCATCAAGAGATGAACAAGGACTAATCAAATCAAATGATGGAGGCATATTAGAAATTAACCCATCAAAATCTTTATGAGCAATCCTTGATTCGATAAACATAGAATCCTTACCTTTCTTACCTTTAATCACAAGTGGGTGGTCGTCATTTGTGTACTTACCTTTCTGAAATAACCGAAAACTTCTCTCATTTGGAAGGTAGTGAAGTTGGAATTGGTCGTACAAGACTTTAGGAACCTGAAAAGGTACATCACAAGAAGATCAAACAGGTGGGTTAGTGGAAACAATCCTTGCTTGGTCACTTTCTTTTTCACTTGATTATTTTTTCTCGAGATCTCTCGTTTCTTTTTCCTAAATCTCTTTTTCCACGCGTTGTTCTTGTTCAACTTCTTTTTCTCTCTCAAACTCTTTTTCATTCTCTTTTTCAATTTCTTTTTCAATCTCATTTTCAGTCTCTTTTTGTTCTTTTTCTTTTTCATTGGCTTTTTCAATGACTTTCTCAAGCTCTTTCAAGAATCTCTCATTTTCTCTCTTACTCACCTCTTGCCTCTCTTTTATTTCTTTTTCTTTTTCTTCTTTTTCTTTTCTCGTTTTCTTTTTACAAGAAGATTCAAAAGAATCATGAAAACAATGATTTTGTTCAAAAGAAAGAAAATTATTTGCATAAGAATCTTGATCAATGCTTCGTGAAAAATACTCCGAATAGGATTTCTTTGAAGATCGAAAAGAGGTATGCCTATCTCTTCGGATGTCATCTTGGACGGTTTCAAAATTGAGGTCAGACTCTCGTCATCTTGAATTCCTTGACGAAAAGAAATCTTGATTGAAATCCCTTCGTTTCGAAGTCGATGATGAATAGGAATCACAATGGAAATCTTTTCTTGAATGATCATTGAATGTATGTCTTCGTGATATTCTTGATTCCACTTTCTGACTTGAAGACTGATACGGGCACGCCCGGGGCACCAACAAATTTCAAACTAATGGAGCTCATGTGCATCTTCATGCACTTCCAAATTGAGCTGGATTAGCTCATTCTAGCTCAATTTGAGCTCACTCGAGCTCGTTCCAGCTCATTGAGCTGATTGCATCATTTTAATGCTTCAAATAAATTGAGTATTTAATTTATAAATTTTCCTATAGCAAATTAAATGTGTCTAAATAATTAATTTAGTGTTGGATTTAATTTGTCAAAGCCTAAATTAATTTGTCACATTTTATTACATGTTTTTAAGATGTTTTAAAGTTAAAATTAATGTGCAGATTTTTCTAGTTTAATTAGGGGTTGCCGAATTTAGTATGTGTCCTAATGGTGTCTTTAAGTTGTCTAGAACATCTATTAATGTGTCCATAGCATGTATTTAATTATATTCAGCTTATTTAGCTTGATTTAATGAATGTTCATGCTCTTTGTAGGTTCAGCCGAATGTGCAAGACACATTAAAGGAGGTTCATGCACTTAGGTGCAATGTATGTGGCTGATTCATGGATGCATGTTGAGATGCATGTTCGGCTGGAGCAAGGCATTTATGCTGCCCACTTTTGGGTCCCCGGGACACCCATTCGACCAAGGAAAGTCCAGCCCTTAAGATTCTCAAAATTCTTTTCACATTTGGGGCTGTTCGGTTCAGCATGTTCACACTCAAAGTGGCTGCTCAGCTAACCTTTTAATGCTGCTCATTTTTCATCAAAAGACACCAATTTAAGAGCTTCATTAAGTCATGGGACGTATCTAGCTGTTGCATGCACCTTCAAGTGACCCAAAATACATTTCTCCTTCTAGAAAGCTATCCATTCACATCCCCAAAGGCTGCACATGGATTTGGACGAATTTTAATTTAATTCTTGAACATTCATCCTTCTAGAAAACGTCCATTGGAGTGCCCTTGCTGTCCAAATACAATCAGCTCATTTCCTTCTCCATTAAGGTGGCTTTTGGCGTCCCAAGTAGCTGAACATGGACATGTCTTCAAGCTTTCACTTTTCAAGTAAATTGCATCATCTAGAAGTCGCCTATTTAGCTACCATTCAAATGAATCATCCATGGAACTTTAAGCGCTTTATTCCAGATTTTTCTAGCATTTTCTAGCTCAAATTTGCTTAGTCTTTAAGGCATTTTGTGACCATTCGGCTAGCTACTTTAGTTGGCTATAAATATTTGCTAATTTTCATTTGTAAGGATAATTGAACTTTGAATATATTTTATGAACTTTTGTTCATTTAGTGAGATTATTCTCCTCTCTATCCTTCGTACGAGTTTCGATTCTGACTTATCAAGCTTACTTGTGGCGTGAATCGTTTCTCTTCCATAACCTTATACCAACGGTTCTTATCTATCTAGATAACGTGTCGTGGTCCATATCGATTTCCTTATTTCCACCTTGAACCATATAGAAACCGGGGTAACACTTACTATTGTTAAATCATTTCTTTGTTTAATTTCACTTATCCATTTTTATAAACTATCTTTTACTAAATTTATCTCCCTACAATTTTCCTTAAACCGAAAACCTACATCACCCATAATTCTTTCTATCACTAAACCCGAACCTATCCTTCCATTTTCTAAAAACCATTTCCATCATTTCTCAAACCTCCATTCCTAACTTAATTCTCTTTTTAAACCTAATTCAATTAAAAGCTTCCGTAAATCAACTCACCAAACCCCTATCTTTTCCATACTTTCTCTAATATTTTTCCGAAGGCTTGTTTTCTCCTCGTTTCGACTCATTCCGAGGCGAATCGTATCATCTGGTATCAGAGCTACAAAAGGAGGAGTTCCGACGATGATCGTGAAGCCGGAAGTTTGTTTGTAAGTTGAAAATAAAATCATAAAAAAATTCAAAGTTGTATTTTTATTTTTCTTGTAATCTATATATAGTGTATTTGAGTAAAAAAAAGAGAAATACGAAAAAAAATTTGAGTTAAAAAAAATTCGAGATAAAAAAAAAGAAGTCGAGTAAAAAAAAAGAAAGGTGTGAAATTTTTGAAAGTTTTGCAAGTCTTGAATTTTTGTTACCATTATTTCTTTCCCGATCTCAAGACCTCATTTCTACCCTCATTTTTCTTCCCGATCTTTAAACCCCCATTTGCTTTTTCCTTTGTTTTAGCCAACCCGATTCACCTAACATTTACCCTTGAAACCACTTTGTAGACGACCCTCAAGCCGCCATAAGTCTTTTCGAAACGAAGTACGAAATTGTGAGACGAGATTGAGCAGTAAAAGGCACAAGTGTATTCATCAAAGAAAAAGCCATAAAATGAGTGAAACACGAGTGGAGTGATTTTTTTCTTTATGAGTGACTTGTGAGTTTTGTAGTAAGGTGTTATCTTTATTTTGTTTTAACAATCTTTCTTTTCAAAAAATAAACATGAATCAAGAAGCGTTGATAGAATCTGATTATCAATACTTGTTGAACGGAATGCGAAGAATCATGAACACCAAGTTTGACAAGTTGCATAAGCGATTGGATCGAATTGAGGAACGAGACCAATAAGAACGACTTTCTTCAAGTCGAAGGACGGAGTCAAGGTCGTCTCGAAGACACGCTTTCGAAGATCATTCAAAAAGAGATTTTGATCAAGATTATTGTAACACCCCAAACCCGGCCCATGCGGTATGACCGAATCTGGCATGTCACATGAAGAAAGTTTGTAAAGAACTTATGATTCTTACTAAAGTTGATGTTATGAGGTCATAGTTAAGTAAACAAGTTTGATTATTAATATTCGGTAAAAAAAATACCACTAATCTCGAGAGGTTGATTGGTGAATCGAAAATCAAACTAGTAAACTATAAAAACCGTGACTTTTGAAAATGATGTTGATAATTCGAAGGAAAATCCAAGTTAAATTATCTGTACATAATTCGTTATGAAATCCGTTTGTTAATCAATTTTGGAAAACCGTTGTTTAAGATCTCAGAGAAATCCCCGTTTAAAACAATTCATGGAAAATAATAAGTATATCAAAACATAAAGCAAAATAAAAATATCAGAGGCCTTATTACAACTTAAATCCAAAATAGTAAAAGTAACGAAATAAAGCGGAAAAGAAATTTACTAATGTTCGAAAACATCATTCCTAAAGTATGGCCTCCACCGAGTCATCCATGGCCCCAAGTCCTCATTACTGAGCATTACCTGCAAGGATTAAGAAAAAGGAGTGAGTTACAAGAACTCAGTGTATAATCCCCTTATCGTCATCCACTGGGCCTGAACCCACATAGTAACATTTTGGGCCTAAGCCCATTTACATAACAGTATTTATATGAAATGAATGCAACCCAACCCATCCATCCATCACACCCCCGACCAGCCAATCACACCTGTGGGGATCAAGTCAACCCACCCTGCCGCTCACACCAATTTGCAGTCGAGCTGCTATCGTATGGTATTTTTGTGGTCAAGCCACCGAAATCATAATTAAGCAAAATAATAAACGAATTGTGGCTATGCCACCAGGCTACACTGCTCTCCATACAAGTTTTCCCACCCCATGCATTATGTAAAGATGCATCATGCATAAAAAAAAATCCAAATATATATAACAACTATTAAACTAATAAAATATTTCGGTGAATCAGCCCATTAAAGCACTTTGGCAATTCGGCCCACTATGGGCACTTTAATAATTCGACCCATTGAGGGCATATTGGTAAATCAACCCTTTAAGGGCGTTAAAGCAATTTGGCCCGTTAAGGCATTTCGATAAATCGGCCCATGGAGGGCATTTTAGTAATTCGACCTTTAAGGGCATTTTCGTAATTAATCAAGTTAATATCGATTTTGACAGAATGATTTTATGGGATTTCGGTGTGAGATTACACACCTGATTACGTAGAGCACTAAACCTTCTTGATCGTCGGCACCCTCACCACCGCGAACAACCACAATCTGCCTATTCTCACCGAATGCTGGCTCCCTTCCACAACCCGGTGGAAAATCCCAAACTGCCGATACCGCCCTACGTTTGAACTTGGGAGTAGAGATTGCAAGTCCACACCCTTTTCGTCCTCCTATCGATTTTCCTTTAGTATCGCTACCACTTGCCTCCATTGGAAGAGTCTCGGTCAGAATAATATTACAATGAGAGAAGTAGTTGTCTAAGGAGAGGGTTTCGGCTTACCACTACCTCCGAAGGATCAACGAGTGGAGGAGAACGAGTGATTTAGTCCTTAGAATAATCGATTAGTCAAATCTATCGATCTGTTTAACAAAATAACCGCGTAGATATCGAATGGACCAAGAAGAAACTCCTTACCTTGATCTATGATAGATCCGACTCCCACCGATTCAACTTATGGCTACGGATGAGTCAGCAAAGATATGAAATTCGACACCCCACTAGAACGCTACAAAAAGAAGAGATGATCACGATATGAGGGAGTAGAAGGGAATGCTATTTCGGTTTAGAAACAAAGTGAAACAACCAAATGATGAGGGTCACACATTCGGCTATGGTGAAAAGAAGATGAAAAGAAGAGAATGAAATCACTTACCCGATTCGGTCAAGGAAGAGAGTGCCCAACATGCAAAAGAAAAAAAATGCAGAAGAGATAAAGTGTTATAAGGTTCGGCTATTTGGAGAGAAATGAACAAAGAAGATTCGGCCACCAAGTAATATCGATTAAAGAAAAAAAAAGAAAGAAAGGTTAAATAAATGGTGAGGAAAGAAAAGAAGAGATGGATAAGAGAAGTGTCAGAGAATTTCGGCTAACACTATGAAGGAGATGAACAAAAGAAGGACTTGTGTTTCGGCAAGCAAGGGAAAAGAGTGGAAAAAGAAAGCACAAAATGTTAAAAAGAGTAAAAGCTTTTCATGCACAAAACTTGTAAAAAAAACCATAAGAAATTCGGCTCCCAAATCCCCCTACCAAAATCGTATGCCCCTTACACCAAAAAGATCTTAGTTGACCAAATTTCTTTCCCCATACACCTCCCAAAAATTTGGCCAACATATCCCCCTCATCACTATCCTTTATATCTCCTTAATTCCCTCCTCAATCTCCTCTCCATCACCTCAATCTCTTCTCCATCATCTCAACCAAATAGATTTGAATGAATCTTCCTTTCTTTCTTTAGAGTCATGGCCGAATCTTACCATCTTTCACTTGATTAGCACAAAATTTAATCCAAAAGTTGCAATAGGTGGGATTTGAACTCCACCCCTTAAGCCCCTTCATGTGACGCCTCACCACCTTGCTACTAGCTCCTCTTGTGCTAGCAAAAATACACACTTATTTCCTTAAGTCTTGACGCCACTTACCTTCTCCCCCTTAAGTGCTTAAACACAAAAATTTTCCCAAGGCCCAGCTCAACCCCAAGCCTTCTTAGGGCCCCTAAACATACACAACTAACATTCTTAACTAGCCTAACACATATTATAATGCAAAACAGAAAATCCTGAATTTCAGGATGTTACAATTATGGTTCATATAGAAGTTCAAGACGGTATGAATCAAACCGAAAATTTGAGGCCTTTCAAGGTTATCATCAAGAAGGTATGACTTCATTTTCAAAGGCTTCAACATATCTATCTATGGAGAAACCTTTGCGAAGGAGTGAACGTGGTTCATATACGTCGAAGAATTCATCCACGAAATATCGTTCTCGAAGTGGTTCATACTATGATTCCTATTCGACGAAGGATTCAATGCGAAGCAAAGCAAAGTTCAAAACCTATTATGGTGACGAACAAGAAGAAAGTACGAGCTACTCTTTGAACGCATCAAAGAAGTCCCTCTCGAAGAACCTTTCACAGAAAATAGCAAATGATTTCTACGAGAAAATGACTTCTTTCTTTGAGTCAAACCCTTCGTTTTATGATTCATTTGTATCATCTTCTTGTTGTAATCAATTTGAAAAAGGAGAACAAGAAAATAAAAATGAGAGTGAAGAAAATAAAATTGAAAAGGAAGAAAAAGAAGTTGAAAAAGAAAAAGAGATCGTGAGAGAAAAAGAAATGAAGAAAGAAAATTTGAAATCGAGATTGAGAAAGAAATTGAGATAGAAAAAGAGTGTGAAAAAGAAACAAAAGAGAAAGATGAGCGAGAAAAAGAGAGAATTGATTTAACTAACCCATTTGAAGTTTTCTCTTGTTCTGTTTCTTCTTTTCAGGTTTCCGAGAAATCTAGTGACGAATGCCAACTTCAGTACCTTCCCGACGAACGACGTTTCCAAATGATCAGCCAAGGTAAGATTGAAGATGAAATTTCATCCCATGAGCCAGAAGGTAAGGAAGGTAAGTGCTTAGAAACGATTCAGATTCCACCAAATTTTTCTAATGCTTGTGGTTATGTGGATGATTTCGTCATTTGACATTCCTCGAGTAATTGTGATGTTTTAAATGATGATAAGACGAGTTTATTCCATAATAATCAAAGCGTTGCAAAGTGTGACGATGGAGTAACGTATATTCGAAAAATGCAAGATTCGATTAGGTATGACGATGACTTTTCTTTTAATCCCAACTTGTTTGATTGTGGTTACTACTGTAACACCCCAACCCCGGCTTACGCGTTAAGACCAGACTTGGCATGCCACATAAAACGAACTTACACTTAAGCATCAATGTTTTTAATGAAAACAATTCTTGAAAACGATTTGAAGTTGGAGTTTATCAAAAATCGAGATTTATTTGAACACCATGTTTTTTTTTTAAAACATAAGAATTTACAAATTGATTTTCAGAGAAATAATTGGTTAAAAACTTTAATAATTGGTTGAAATAAATTTATAAAAGAGTTTTCACAAAATTTTACGAGTAAGTGATATATAAAAAAAAATCCTCTTTTTATACGCAAGCTTAAGAAAAACATTTATAAAAGATTAACAACCCCATTAAAGTAGCTAAAACATATTAAAATCCATCCACGCATAAAAATCCATAAAAATAATACCAGAGGCCTTATTACATCGCAATTGAAATAGTACTTAAATAAAAATACTTAAAAGAAGTTCAAAGTTTTTATAACTCATCATTCGTAGTATGGCCTCCATACGAAGTCATCCCCGGCCCAAGCCTCCATCAATTATCATTACCTGAAAAGGGGTAAAAAAACGGGGTGAGTTACTTAGAACTCAATGTGTAACCCACTTACCGTGTTCACTAGGCCAATACCTTTTAAGCAATTAGATGGGCTTGAGCCCATTTACAAATGTACAATGCATATAAATAAATCAAGTATAAAAATTAATGCATGTGTTATGCAATTCCCAACCAAGCCTAATTTCCATCCGCTACACACCCCCGTACCAACCAACACACCTGTGGGGATCAAGTCAACCCACCCCGCCAACACACTAATAGCAGGCATTAAGCCAGATATAATATTTGTGGCAACAGGCCATTTATAATATTTGTGGCAGAGCCACTGAACTAGATATTTGGCAACAGGCCATTTATAATATTTGTGGCAGAGCCACCGAACTAGATATTTGGCAACAAGCCATTTATAATATTTGTGGCAGAGCCACCGAACTAGATATTTGGCAACAGGCCATTTATAATATTTTTGGCAGAGCCACCGAACTAGATATTTGGCAACATGCCTTTCTTCTCTTCGTCATTTATCCCAACCCATGCAGTCATGTATATATATAATGCATAACAATATATTCATGAGATAAATTTCAACAAAAAGCCCATATTACAAATTATCAACTTGGCCCATTAGTCCAAAATAGCAATTTGGCCCTTTTTAACGAACTAGCCAACCTTGGCCCATTTACGATCTAGCGATTTCTTGGCCCATTATACACATGTGGCTTTTTTCCACAATTTTCACACTTTGGCCGATTTATCAAATAATCATGTGGCCCAAAATATCATTTTTTTCTAAGATATAGCCCATTGAGGGCAAAACCGTAATTTTTCCACAATCTTAATACCGGTTTCATGCATTCACACAAAAAGTGCTAATATACCGTATTTTCAAATTTTACCGACTTTACAATTTTTATTCTATCGCTTACGGTAATATAACGCATGAGATACGTGTGAAGTTACACACCTGATTACGGTGAGAACTATACTTTCCCGCTCGTCGATACCCTCAGAATCTCGAATGACAACTATTTGCGATTTCTCCTCTATTGATGGTTCATAACCCGATGAAGAACCACGAACAAACAATGGCTCAGGAGTACGAATGACTTCAAATAATTGATTTTTGCCGGATGAGGGTCAACAACCCGGTGGAAAATTTCGGATTGCTAAAACAGTCTTTCGTTTGAATTTAGGGGGAATAGCGGAACCGCCCCTCTTCCGAACACTATTAACAACCCTTTTCGTCCCTATCTTATTTGTCTCTATTGACAAAAGATTATTAGTCCTACCATATATCGGAAATTTAATACTAATGGCTTAAAAGAGCGAACTCGGCTTACCTTAAAATCCCGAGTAATTTCCAAAGGATTCCTTGACAAATATGCTCCAACTCGAATGGCTTTACGGAGTCTTCAAAAATGTGATGATTTGACCCACCACTATCTCACTATAACAAAATAACGAAAGAAATTATCTAAGAGAAATGAACAATGGTTTCGATCAAAAAGGCTCTCCTTTACCACACTTAAGGTTCGGCCAAAACAACCCATAAACCACCATAAGAACCAAAAAGAAAGCTCTTACCTATTGTTTAAACGAGGGTTGAAAGAATAATCAACAAGACAATATAGATGAATAGAAGATTCGGCTTTGAAGGGAAAATTGAAGGTAATGGGATTAGTATCATTCGGCCATGAGAGAAAAATAATGAAGAAAATATTTGAATGATAAATAAAAATGAGGAAGAAAAGAGAATGGAGAGAAGGTGTTATAATTCGGTTTTCAAAAAGAAGAAAATAGAAGGAGAAAAGAGATGAGTTTAGGAACAATATGCATTCGGCAATGGGGAAGGAGAAGGAAAAAGGAATGGCTTTTTGTGTTGGTAGTTTCGGCACTAGGAGAAAGACACACAATGGGATACTAGAGTGATAAGCAAAAATGACCAAATGGTCAAAAAGAAATGCCTAAATGAAACTCAACAAAGTTCTTTTCTCCAAGCTAAAGACACATTCGGCTATGGGTGAAAGGAAATGATTGGAAAGATGTTTTGGATGAGCAAAAATTATGACCAAAAAAATTCTAACAAGCTACAATCCTACCCCAAACTAACCACCAAATTTCGGCTCCCCCTTTTTGTCCATAATGCCGTCCAAATACATGGTCAAAATGGCCATGGAAAAGTTTCCAAGACAACTTCCTTGTATCATGCCTTGTGTTCCTCCACTTTCCAAAGCTTTAGAATCCTATCCCCAAAATCAAGTTAATTCTATCCCTTAATTCAAGCTTGCCTTTTTCCCTTAGTCTACTTCCCATAAAAGAATTTGTCCAACCTTACCATAAGTAAAGCTTGACCGACACATGCCATACAAGTACAAAAATAAAAGTCACCTAAATGCTATCCATGGGATTCGAACCTCTCCCCTCAAGCAATCACTCATGCGCCAACACCACCTTGCTACTAGCTCATCTTATGCTAGCTTTCACACTTAAATTAACTTAAGCATCATAATCACTTGATCCACTTCAATAAAATACTCACTACTAAAATTTATTCTAGTTCCGAATAATCCCGAGCCTTCTCAAGACTATATTAAGCATGCAAAAATTTAATCATACACAAGCTAAACACCAAAACATGCATCATAACGATACTTAAATTTTTAGGATGTTACAACTCTACCCTCCTTAAAGAAAATTTCGTCCTTGAAATTTACCTGGTTAAAAGAGGTGAGGATATTGTTGCCTAATTGCGTCCTCAGGCTCCCACGTAGCTTTCTCCACTCCATGATTTCGCCAAAGAACCTTAACTAACGGCACAGTCTTCTTTCTTAACACCTTGACAACACGGTCTAAGATTTCCACTGGTTCCTCCTCGAAAGACAAGTCTGGCCTTAATTCCACTTCTTCTACTAGTACTAGGTGAGACGGATCTGATATGTAACGCCTCAGCATAGAAACATAGAAAACGCTATGAATCTGACTCAACTCCAGAGGTAATTCAAGCTGATATGCCACTGGTCCTACACGCTTCAACACACGGTACGGTCCAATGAACCTAGGGCTCAACTTGCCCTTTCTTCCAAATCTGAAAATCTTCTTCCAAGGCGAGACTTTCAGAAAAACCTGATCTCCCACCGTAAACTCAATATCTTTACGCTTCAGATCCGCATACGACTTTTGTCTATCTGAAGCTTCCTTTAACCACGCTCGAATCACCTTTACCTTTTCTTCCATCTCAAATATCAATTCAGGACCCAACAACTGTCGTTCCCCCAATTCAGTCCAACAAGTAGGGGTACGACACTTACGATCGTATAACGCTTCATAGGGCACCATTTGGATACTAGATTGGTAACTGTTATTATACGCGAACTCTACCAACGGTAGAAAATCCTCCCAACTACCTCTGAAGTCGATCACACAACCTCGTAACATGTCTTCCAAAATCTAAATTACTCTTTCTGACTGACCATCTGACTGAGGATGAAAAGCCGTACTGAAGTTTAACTTTGTTCCCAAAGCCTCATGTAAAGCTTTCCAAAATCGTGATGTAAACCTAGGATCCCTGTCCGATATGATAGACACTGGTACCCCATGCAACCTCACGATCTCAGATACATATAGCTTAGCCAACTTTTGCAAATGAGTAATCCGTGCATTTAACCGGTAGGAAATGAGCGATCTTCGTTAATCGATCTACTACCACCCAAACAGAATCATTCTTAGTAGGTGTTAAGGGTAACCCACTAACAAAATCCATCGTTATCCGCTCCCATTTCCATAGAGGAATCTTTATCGGTTGCAATAAACCCGATGGTAGTTGATGTTCCGCCTTCACTTGTTGACAAGTCAAACACTTTCCCACAAAATCAGTAACCTCCCGCTTTAATCTTGGCCACCAATACTGCTCACGGAGATCCTGATACATCTTATTTCCTCCGGGGTGCATAGCATAAAGGCTACTATGCGCCTCCCGTAGAATCATTTGTCTCAAATCTGAATCCATGGGCATACAAACTCTTCCAGGAAAACACAGTACGCCATCCTTGTTCATTTCAAAGTCTCCTATTATACCACTTTCAACTTGTTGCAATAAAGGACCCAACTTTTCATCTGATAATTGCTTTTCCTTGATTTGCTCCAACCACGAGGCTTCACCAAGTTCCGCTAGCGATCGCCATCCTCATACAAACCGAGATGAGCAAACATTGCTCTTAACTCTGATACAACCTTACGACTCAACGCGTCTGCCACTACGTTAGCCTTTCCAAGATGGTATTCAATTGAGAAGTCATAATCCTTTAACAGCTCCACCCATCTCCGTTGTCTCAAGTTCAACTCCTTTTGGGTAAGGAGATACTTAAGACTCTTATGGTCCGTATAAATGATCGACTTCTCACCGTAGAGATAGTGCCTCCAAATTTTTAAGGCAAACACCACCGCAGACCAACTCCAAGTCATGAGTAGGATAGTTGACTTCATGCGGCCTCAATCGCGAGAAGCATAAGCTACCACTTTTCCACTTTGCATCAAGACACATCCTAAACCCGTATGTGACGCATCACAAGAAATGGTAAACTCTTTTCCACCTCGAGTTGAATCAAGATCTTGGCTTAGTCGAATCTTCTTTAGTTTCTCGAAACTTTCTTGCTGTTTATCGGTCCATACATACGGTACTCTCTTTCACAACAGCTTAGTTAGGGGTGCAACAATCAACGAAAACCCCTCAACAAAGCGTCTATAATAACCAGCCAAACCCAAGAAACTCCAAATCTCAGCCACTGACTTCGGCGGTTTCCAATCCAACACTGCCTCAACCTTCCGAGGATCAACTCTTATTCCATCGGCTGACACCACATGACCCAAGAAAGTCACTTCCTTTAACCAAAATTCGCATTTACTGAATTTGGCACAAAGTTGCTTATCTTGCAAAATTTGCAACACAATACGCAAATGTGAGTCCTGCTCTTCTTCATTCCTCGAATATACCAAGATATCATCTATGAACACCACTACGAACCGGTCTAGATAAGGTTGAAAGACTCGGTTCATCATGTCCATAAATGCAGCTGGTGCATTAGTCAATCCAAACGACATCACCAAAAACTCATAATGTCCATAACGAGTTTGGAATGCCGTCTTATGAATGTCTGCCTCTTTCACCTTGAGTTGATGATAACCCGATCTCAAATCAATCTTGGAGAAAACTGAAGCTCCTTGCAATTGATCAAATAGATCATCAATTCTCGGCAATGGATACCTATTCTTGATCGTCAACTTATTCAACTGCCTATAATCAATGCACATACGCATTGACCCATCCTTCTTCTTGACGAACAAAACCGGTGCTCCCCACGGAGACACACTTGGTCGAATAAATCCCCGATCTAATAATTCTTGAATTTGAGCTTTAAGCTCGCTAACTCCTTCGTAGCGCCATTCTATAAGGAGTAATGGACACCGAGAGCTGCCCGAAAAAAAGCTTAATGCCAAATTCTACTTCTCGATCCGAGGTAGACCGGAAGTTCTTCTGAAAGACATCCGAAATTCTTTCACCGTTCTCACACCTTCCACCGATAAATCCTTGGCATCCAAAGCACTAACAAAAACTAGGAATGCTCCATACCCTTTCCGCACCAACTTTTCTGCCTTCAAAGCAGATACCACATTTACCAAAAAGTTCCTTCGCTCACCTATCATTACTACCTCCTCATTATCCACAGTCCTTATTGACATCCGCTTTTCAGCACAATCCAATTGCGCCCGGTGCTTCACCAAATAATCCATGCCCAAAATAAAATCAAACTCACCGAAAGGCAATTCCATCAAATCCGCCAAAAATATTTCTCTTTGAATTTCCAAGGGCACATCTTTAAACAATTTATTCACGATTACCGATTGTCCTAAAGGACTAATTACGGTCATCTCTCTATCGGTAATCTCAGATCTAATATTTAGGTTTCCGGTTATGGCACTAGCAACATACGAGTGTGTAGACCCGATATCTATCAAAGCGAAGAATGGTACATCAAAGATGAAGAACGTGCAGATTATCACATCAGGTGCATCGCCATCTTCTCGACGCCTAACCGCATAGACCAACCCCGGCTGTCTTGCCTCCGTGTTACCTCTAAAGCCATTACCTCGACCCGGTGCACCTTGATCACGTCCAACACCATTACCACCACGACCTGATCCACGGCCTCTAGGTGGTCTTGAGCACCTTTAGTGGGTCGAACATCGTGGTTACGAGCTTCCCGAGTCGTATCAATCCGTCGAGGGCAATTCTTATACCGATGATCCTTGGAACCACATTTATAGCAGCACCGCTTTTCCTCCAAAGATTCCACGGGTGTCGTCTCCCACAATCGGCACGATCTCGACTCGATTAGTAGTCACCCGTGCTCTAGCTTGAGTTGGCTCGTCATTCTGTGGCCTCTTCTGAAACCTTTTAGAAGAACCCGAGTACTTAAAATCCCTCTTGCCTCTGTCTCTTTTTCGGTTCTGGCGTTCTGAGTTCTTAGCCTCTTCGGCTATCTTGGCTTTCTCTACAAGTGAGGCAAAGTTCGTACTTGTTGTGGGGCTATCGCACCGCAACTCGTCATTCAAATTTCATCTTCAAAGCGTACACAACGCTCATGATCATTCGGCACTATTGTGCGAGCATAACGACTCAAACGAAGAAATTACGCGCCGTAAGTCGCCACCGCCTTACTTCCTTGAACCAAATTTAGGAATTCCTTCCTCCGGCATCTACATAACTTGTCCCGACGTACTTCCCTTGAAAAGTAGTTTTGAAGAAATCCTGTAACCAATGCGCACCTCGGTGCCTTCTCGAACAAGAAGCCACCATTGATACGCCTCGTCCCTTAACAAGGACACAGCCTCCTCTTAGCTTCGCCGACGGTGCACTCCAAATCATCCATAATCGCTCTACACCTCGAGCCAATATTCCGCAACATTTGGAGCTACACCAAGAGACACCTCTAAAAACCTCGGCACCACTTGACTTGAGCCGTTCCGATATTGAACCACGAACCTAACTGGACCGGGCCTAGTCCCAAAGAACCCTCTCTCTAGGACTCGCAACATTGCTTGAGTCAAAGCATTGTCCTCTCTCGTATGATCGGTGATCCAGCCTCACTCCCGAGTGATGCAGTGCATCCATTTCTCGTATATGACCCGCGCCTCGACGCAACACCTGCCCTCCTCTACCACGACCACGCCCACCGCGTCCCACGACCACGTCCTCTAGTGCTCATAATGACTAATTCAATTTAATCTGATTACAAGTTTTATGAATCGAATACTATTTCAGTGTTTATTAACGATATTTTATGAGATATAAGAGATAAAGTTGTTTTCGCGATCACGCCCTATAGTCTCAATCTCTACTGGGTTTCAACACCTAAAACTAGAAGTTCTAGAGTGTTCCTATGATCATTTCACAATAGTAAATATTTAATATACAAATACTTACTTGACTTGGTGCCTGGATGCTCGTGGTGCCATACTACCTTTAAAACATAAAATCTAAAAAAATTAAGCGCTTTTAAACAAAAATTGTTGTTGAACCCAAACCACACCGAGTTTTGAACTGGCTCGATACCATAAAATGTAACACCCCAACCCCGCCTACGCGTTAAGACCAGACTTGGCATGCCACATAAAACAAACTTACACTTAAGCATCAATGTTTTTAATGAAAATAATTCTTGAAAATGATTTGAAGTTGGAGTTTATCAAAAATCGAGATTTATTTGAACACCATGTTTTTTTTTTAAACATAAGAATTTACAAATTGATTTTCAGAGAAATAATTGGTTAAAAACTTTAATAATTGGTTGAAATAAATTTATAAAAGAGTTTTCACAAAATTTTACGAGAAAGTGATATATAAAAAAAATCCTCTTTTTATACGCAAGTTTAAGAAAAACATTTATAAAAGATTAACAACCCCATTAAAGTAGCTAAAACATATTAAAATCCATCCACGAATAAAAATCCATAAAAATAATACCAGAGGCCTTATTACATCGCAATTGAAATAGTATTTAAATAAAAATACTTAAAAGAAGTTCAAAGTTTTTATAACTCATTATTCGTAGTATGGCCTCCACATAAAGTCATCCCCGGCCCAAGCCTCCATCAATTATCATTACCTGAAAAGGGGTAAAAAAAAATAGGGTGAGTTACTTAGAACTCAATGTGTAACCCACTTACCGTATTCACTGGGCCAATACCTTTTAAGCAATTAGATGGGCTTGAGCCCATTTACAAATGTACAATGCATATATATAAATCAAGTATAAAAATTAATGCATGTGTTATGCAATTCCCAACCAAGCCTAATTTCCATCCGCTACACACCCCCGTACCAACCAACACCTGTGGGGATCAAGTCAACCCACCCCGCCAACACACCAATAGCAGGCATTAAGCCAGATATAATATTTGTGGCAATAGGCCATTTATAATATTTGTGGCAGAGCCACCGAACTAGATATTTGGCAACAGGCCATTTATAATATTTGTGGCAGAGCCACTGAACTAGATATTTGGCAATAGGCCATTTATAATATTTGTGGCAGAGCCACCGAACTAGATATTTGGCAACAGGCCTTTCTTCTCTTCGTCATTTATCCCAACCCATACAGTCATGTATATATATAATGCATAACAATATATTCATGAGATAAATTTCAACAAAAAGCCCATATTACAAATTATCAATTTGGCCCATTAGTCCAAAACAACAATTTGGCCCTTTTTAACGAACTAGCCAACCTTGGCCCATTTACTATCTAGCGATTTCTTGGTCCATTATACACGTGTGGCTTTTTTCCACAATTTTCACACTTTGGCCGATTTATCAAATAATCATGTGGCCCAAAATATCATTTTTTTTCTAAGATATAGCCCATTGAGGGCAAAACCGTAATTTTTCCATAATCTTAATACCAGTTTCATGCATTCACACAAAAAGTACTAATATACCGTACTTTCAAATTTTACCGACTTTACGATTTTTATTCTATCGCTTACGATAATATAACCCATGAGATACGTGTGAAGTTACACACCTGATTACGGTGAGAACTATACTTTCCCGCTTGTCGATACCCTCGGAATCTTGAATGACAACTATTTGCGATTTCTCCCCGATTGATGGTTCATAACCCGATGAAGAACCACGAACAAACAATGGCTCAGGAGTACGAATGACTTCAAATAATTGATTTTCGCCGGATGAGGGTCCACAACCCGGTGGAAAATCTCGGATTGCTAAAACAGTCCTTCGTTTGAATTTAGGGGGAATAGCATAACCGCCCCTCTTCCGAACACTATTAACAACCCTTTTCGTCCCTATCTTATTTGTCTCTATTGACAAAAGATTATTAGTCCTACCATATATCGGAAATTTAATACTAATGGCTTAAAAGAGCGAACTCGGCTTACCTTAAAATCTCGAGTGATTTCCAAAGGATTCCTTGACAAATATGTTCCAACTCGAATGGCTTTACGGAGTCTTCGAAAATGTGATGATTCAACCCACCACTATCTCACTATAACAAAATAACGAAAGAAATTATCTAAGAGAAATGAACAATGGTTTCGATCAAAAAGGCTCTCCTTTACCACGCTTAAGGTTCGGCCAAAACAACCCATAAACCAACATAAGAACCAAAAAGAAAGCTCTTACCTATTGTTTAAACGAGGGTTGAAAGAATAATCAACAAGACAATATAGATGAATAGAAGATTCGGCTTTGAAGGGAAAATTGAAGATAATGGGATTAGTATCATTCAGCCATGAGAGAAAAATAATGAAGAAAATATTTGAATGATAAATAAAAATGAGGAAGAAAAGAGAATGGAGAGAAGGTGTTATAATTCGGTTTTCAAAAAGAAGAAAAGAGAAAGAGAAAAGAGATGAGTTTAGGAAAAATATGCATTCGGCAATGAGGAAGGAGAAGGAAAAAGGAATGGCTTTTTGTGTTGGTAGTTTTGGCACTAGGAGAAAGACACACAATGGGATACTAGAGTGATAAGCAAAAAAGACCAAATGGTCAAAAAGAAATGCCTAAATGAAACTCAACAAAGTTGTTTTCTCCAAGCTAAAGACACATTCGGCTATGAGAGAAAGGAAATGATAGGAAAGATGTTTTGGATGAGCAAAAATTATGACCGAAAAAAATTCTAACAAGCTACCATCCTACCGCAAACTAACCACCAAATTTTGGTTCCCCCCTTTTATCCATAATGTCGTCAAAATACATGGTCAAAATGGCCATGCAAAAGTTTCCAAGACAACTTCCTTGTATCATGCCTTGTGTTCCTCCACTTTCCAAAGCTTTAGAATCCTATCCCCAAAATCAAGTTAATTCTATCCCTTAATTCAAGCTTGCCTTTTTCCCTTAGTCTACTTCCCATAAAATAATTTGTCCAACCTTACCATAAGTAAAGCTTGACCGACACATGCCATACAAGTACAAAAATAAAAGTCACCTAAATGCTATCCATGGGATTCGAACCTCTCCCCTCAAGCAATCACTCATGCGCCAACACCACCTTGCTACTAGCTCATCTTATGCTAGCTTTCGTTACTTAAATTAACTTAAGCATCATAATCACTTGATCCACTTCAATAAAATACTCACTACTAAAATTTATTCTAGTTCCGAATAATCTCGAGCCTTCTCAAGACTATATTAAGCATGCAAAAATTTAATCATACACAAGCTAAACACCAAAACATGCATCATAACGATACTTAAATTTTTAGGATGTTACAACTACGAGATTTGTTCATTGTCCAATACGGAATCTTTGAGTTTTTGTAAGTCTGTCTTGAAGCACGTCAAGAGTTTTGATTGCTCGATCTTGAGCTTGCACATATCCCATTGGTTTAACATGTTTTATTTATCAAAACCATTGCTATATTTTAACTTGAATAGTCAAACGCATGTTTTTAAACCGGGAGTATGTTTTGCACCATCTGGTATATCTTGTTGGAAAATCAAGCAAGACCGATTGTGTGCGAATCCTTTCTATCATTTTGATTCGTGGTCGTTGAATAAGGTAACGAATTTTGTCAACTTTTTGTTCAATTTCTATTCGTTCCTTAAACAATTTATGTGGTTGTATTTGAAGTTTACATATCGTTTGGTCGAGACTAACCCAACCCCAAAGTAGCAACTACATTATGATCCCGAGGAGAGAAGGTTTGTATTAGATGAAAAAGGTAAACTCGATCCTTATCCTCTTGCCCATAGAGGTAAGATCCCTAACACTCCTGAAATAATTCTGTTCTCCTCGGACAGTGTTCAACATTATGTTGGTGATTTCATTTTTGCAAAACAATTAGATTATGATATGCTTAGCTGTTCTAATTTGCTTGCTTGTGATCTATCTATTTTGGATGTTGATGGAACACATGATGTTAATTTTCAATTTGTAAAACATTTGGAACATGAAATACTTAATCGTTCCATTTTGCCTATTCATGTTCTATCTACTTTAATGATTGGCAAAAAGAATCTTGTTTTCAAATATTTGTATAATTCGTGTGCGAGTGATTTTATATATCGTACAATGAAAGATTTGGTTGTTCGGTTTCGAGTACCATATGCACTTTCTCACCTATCTGTCTGTGACGATTATATTTATCCTTTGATGTGTTACTCTGTAACACCCCAAACCCGGTAAACACACCACGACCGAATCTGGCATGTCACAGAGGGAATTATTTTGAAGAAAACAGGTTACCGGTTAATTTTTCTAGTGAAAATTCTTTATTGTTTTATGTTTGTAGAAAATAGGTGCATGATTAGTTAAAAACCGATATTTGGAAATCCTGGAATAAATCTTTAAAACTTAGTTGATGATTCATAGGCTTGAAAAAAAACGTTTATGTCATTTTAAAATCTGATGTTCCTTAACTATTTAGAAATCAGTTAATTTGAATGTGGAAAACTTAAGTTTGAAATCCATTTGAGTTGTTGTTGTTATCAATTGATTTGTTTTACCCGATGGTAAACATTTAGAAACCATTGCGTTCTTTAGTTTAGAAAATCTTGGGCTCAAAATTATTTAGTTAACCATGTAATTTATTTAGCCCAGTTAAAAACAAATCCAAAGCATAAAAATAATCCAAACATAATCAAAAGGCCTTATTACAAACCCATAATAAAAGTGAAACCGAATTGAAATAAAACAAAGTACCCAAACCAAAGTCCACGTAAAGACCGAGTTTATTTAATGCATGGCCACCTCGAGTCCGCCCGGCTCCTCATCCGCGATCTATGAATCACCTGAAAAGATAAGGGGAGAAGGTGAGTCACCAAGACTCAGTGCATAATCCCCCTCCCGGTTAATGCAACATACTTACACAAATCATAACCAAGCAATATATATAATGCACCCAAACCTAGCCATCCATAACTCCGTTTCTACCCCGTGTGGTACCAAACCACTGGTGGTGCCAAACCACTGGTGACCCAAAGTCACGAATAATCCATCTGTGGGGCCAACCCACGTGTGATACCAAATCACTGGCGTCAATCCCGATATATCAACTGTGGGGCCAACCCACCGTGGTGCTAAGCCACCGGGACGAGGCGCTATGAGGTGCCAAACCTCCGTGACCCAAAGTCACGAAATAATCGTGGTACCAAACCCACCGAGGTGCCAAACCTCTGGTGACCCAAAGTCACGGATATCATCTTCCCCCTCCTCTCATATCACCCATACCAATGCATTACAAGTGCAAATCTCGCCATCATGCTTTAACGTGCAACATAAAGCAAATATATCATAAATCATATTATTATGCACCATACAAAAAAATCATATCGAAACGGACTTACCCGAATCCTTGCTCACACCCATAAGGCATCATATCAAGATCTCACAGTTTTCAGCTTTTAATCAAGATTAGGTTATTAATATATTACCAAGTTATAAAGTTTGTAAGTTACACACTGTTACTAACGCAAGCACTAAATCCCAAGACCGATCTCATCGCACTAGATCTCCTTGTCCTACATTCAGCCAACACTCAAAACCATTAACAAGGCCATTCGACCACACCAATAAATCTCGAAAGATGAGGTAACGCATAACTAACACCATCCTTACCTTTCTGCCTTTCACGAATGCTAACCACAACACAAAGTATGCGAGACTGATCTTCCCCTACAATCGGCCACCAACACAACTTAGTCTCAATAGCCTTCGGCTTTTCCAAATAACTTAAAGAATGATTAAACCGTGATGTATCCTTACCACGCACTTTAATGAATTGCTTGCCGGAGAAAAGATGGCTCAGATCTATCGCTTCCAAAGTCCCTGATATCCTATAAGAAATCGATTCCCATTAATAATTAACAATACTATCAACAAATGCCGATTAGGCTTTTATCTATGTGTGTCGACAGAGAAGAAGAGAAAGTAAGAAGGAGTTTCGACCATGGACACTTACCTTCAGTAAACCGATTGAAGAAACAACCAAAAGGAGATCAAGGCTTGATTGAGATTCGGCTAAAATAAACAAAAGAAAGAAGGAAGATTCGGCTATGGTTGATTAAAAACAACAATTAGGATTCGGCTAGAGTGGGAAAAAGAGAAAGGAAAAGAAAAATAACAATAGAAGAGGGAAGATTTGGCAGGAGAAGAAGAAAGAAGAGAATGGAAAGAAGAAGAAAAGAAGAGAAAAAAATAGAATGGGAGAGGGATACTTTCGGCTTTGAGCAACAATGGAAGAAAGAAAAAGATGAAGAGAAAAAGGTTCTTCTTGGCTACAAAGAAAATAAAAGATGAGAAGGAAGTTCAAGTGGAGATTTGGCCAAATGCCCAAGGAGAAAAACGACAACCACCTATGGTCTTTCGGCTTTTCCTCAATATGGTGCACTAGGGAAATCGGCACACTCAAAAAAGGTTTGCTTTCGGCTTTGACACAAAACAAAAGCTAGCCAAAATGCACAACTAGGTGCCTAAGGAAATTCGGCACCCTCCTCTCTCTCTCACTTTCCAAAACCGAACACTCCTCCTAAGCGAGAGTTCAAAATTCGACCACTTCCTCAAATTCCTCCTGGCCACTAATTCAAATGAATTTGAATTCCACAAGTTCCTAAATTTTCTCCTTGCCACCCATTTAAATATTTTGACTTAGTCCAAACTTATCTGATAGAGTTTGTGCTGAGCACAACTCCTTCTCCCCTTGGCGTCAAAATGCAAAGCAGAAAATGGGATTTCTGCTGCTCGAACCTGAGTTCTCCCACCTGCTTGTGGCGTCATTCTCAGGGCCCTAAGTGGCGCCTCCTTGCCACTCTACCAAGCCAATTCTTGTGCTACAATACCCCACGAATTACACTTAATCCCTAGCTCCTTCAGCTCCCCTTACTTACAACTTAAAAACAAAAAAAAAATTCCTGCAACTCGGGCCCACTCTAAACTTATAACTAGCTCTTAAAACACTACAATTAATGACACAACAGTCCAACTCATGCAAAACAATTCAATCACAACTAACCCCTATTTTAGGATATTATAGTTCTACCCCCTTAAAATAATTTCGGCCTCGAAATTACCCGGTCAAAAGAGTTGAGGGTATTGCTGTCTCATCACATCCTCTGGTTCCCACGTAGCTTCTTCCACGCCATGGTTTTGCCATACTACTTTCACCAGTGGAACGGACTTCTTACGCAAGACTTTCACATCTCGATCCGTAGTCCAGACCGGTTCCTCTTCCATGGTCATATCTGGACTCACCTCTATTTCTTCCATCGCTACAACATGCGATGGATCCGAACGATAACGCCTAAGCATGGAGACATGGAACACATCGTGAATCGACTCACTCTGCTGGCAACTCGAGTGATAGGCTATCGGGTCCCACTCGTCTCGCACTACCTCATACGGCCCAATAAACCTTGGACTTAATTTGCCTTTCCTTCCAACCTCAAATACCTTCTTCCACGGCGAGACCTTCGTAAAGACCTTGTCGCCCACGGCAAACTCTATATCCCTCCGCTTGAGATCGGCATACGACTTCGCCTATCCAAGCTTCCTTCAACCGGCCCGAATCAACTTAACTTTATCCTCGGTTTACGCAACCAACTCGTCCCAACATCCGACGCCACCCACTCCATCCAAAGATGTAGGTGTGCGACACTTCCTACTATACAACGCTTCATATGGTGCCATCTTAATGCTTGCCTCGATAACTATTGTTGTACGCAAACTCAGCTAATGGTAGAAACTCTTCCCACTACCTCTAAAGTCCAAAACACAACCCTCAAAGATATCCTCTAAGATCTCAGATAACCTTTCGATCGTCAGTCCGCCGATGGATGAAATGTCGTACTAAAATCTAACCGCGTACCCAAAGCCCGATGCAACACTTTCCAAAACCTCGACGTAAATTGGGATCCTTATCCGAGATGATCGATCATCGCACACCATGCAACCTCACTATCTCTCGACACATACGCTTTAGCTAACTTCAAGCGAGTAATCAACCCTTACCAAGATGAAGTGAGTCGGACTTAGTCGACGATCCACAATTACCTGCATCGAGTCCTTCTTACTAGGCGTAAGGGGGTAATCCACCGACAAAATCCATAGTGATCCTCTCCCACTTCCATCGTGGAATCTTCACCGGCCAAGCAAGCTTCGACGACAATCGATGTTCACCTTGACTGGCGACACGCCGACACTTTCCCACAAACTCAAGTTTACTTCCCGCTTGCACTGCCACCAAAATCGCTTCTCTTAAATCCTCAGACATCTTACTACCTCCGTGATGCATAGCGTATGGGTCGCTATGTGCGTCTGAAGAATCCTCTGCCTTAACTCGACATCCTTCGGCATACAAGCTTTTCCTTGAAAACAAAGTACTCCATCACTGGACAAACTGTAATCCTCTGAACCACCATTCTGAACTTGCAACCTCTGCGCATTCAAACCCTCATCCACTAATTGTTTCTCCTTGATTTGCTCCACCTGTGTCGGCTTAACTCGCAATTTTGCCAAAAGACTCCCATCGTCATACAAGCTAAGACGAGCAAACATCGCTCTTAAGTCCGGTACAACCTTACGGCTCAACGCTGTGCGCCACCACGTTAGCCTTGCTCGGATGATACTCGATTGAACAATCGTAGTCCTTCAACAACTCAATCCATCTCGCTTGTCTCAAGTTCAAATCCTTCCGAGTCAAAAGATACTTCGACTCTTATGATCCAGTAGACTATCGACCTTTCTCCATATAAGTAATGCCTCCAAATCTTCAAGGCAAAAACCACTCGCCGCTAGCTCCAAGTCGTGCATCGGATAATTAACCTCATGCGCCTTAGCTATCGAGATGCATAAGCCACTACCTTCCCGTCCTACATCAGCACACATCCCAAGCCAGTATGTGATGCATCGTAATATACAATGAATTCCTTCCCTACCTCCAGCTGAATCAAAACCGGAGCTTCAGTCTGAATTCTTTTCAACTTGCCAAAACTTTCCTCTTTGCTTCTCGGACCACACAAATGGAACCCCTTTTCTCAACAACTTGGTCATCGGTCTGCGATCAAAGAAAATCCTCTACAAACCTCCGATAATACCCCCGCTGCACCAGAAAACTTCGAATCTCGCAGAATCGACTTAGGCGGCTTCCAATCCAACACTGCCTCAATCTTTCGAGGATCCACTCTAATCCCCTTGGCTGATACTACGTGACCCAAGAAAGTCACCTCTCTAAGCCAAAACTCGCACTTACTAAATTTAGCAAATAACTGCTTTTCCCTTAGAGTCTGCAACACTACTCGCAAATGCGCATCATGATCATCCTCCGATTTCGAATACACCAATATGTCATCTATAAACACCACGACAAATTGGTCCAAATACTGCTGAAACACCCGATTCATCATGTCCATGAATGCTGCCGGCGCGTTAGTCAACCCAAACGGCATCACCAAGAATTCGTAGTGCCCATACCGAGTGCGAAATGCCGTCTTGTGAATATCAGCCTCCTTCACCTTTAGTTGATGGTATCCTGACCTTAGATCGATCTTCGAGAACATCGATGCACCCTTAAGTTGATCAAACAAGTCATCTATCCTGGGCAACGGAAACTTGTTCTTGATCGTCAGCTTATTCAATTGGCGGTAGTCTATACACATCCGCATCATACCGTCCTTTTTCTTGACAAAGAGTACCAGTGCTCCCCAAGGTGAAACACTTGGCCGGATGAAACCCCGGTCCAACAACTCCTGAATCTGAGCCTTTAGTTCCACCAATTCCTTCGGTGCCATCCTATACGGGGTAATAGACACTGGCGCAATTTCGGGTAGCAAGTCTATGCCAAATTTAACCTCACGATTCAGAGGTAGTCCCGGAAGTTCCTCTGGAAATACGTCAGCAAATTCCTTTACTGTTCGGACATTCTCCACAGTAGACTCCTTAGCCTCCAAGGCACACACATGAACCATAAATGCTTTACAGCCCTTCCTGACCATCTTCTCAGCTTTCAAAGCAGATACCACGTTGGATAGATAATCTCTTCTATTACCTATCATAACCACGTCTTCACCCTCACTAGTCTTTAAAACCATGCGCTTAGTCACAAATCCAAACTTGCCCGGTACTTCACCACCAATCCATCCCAAGAATCGATCGAACTCCCCAAACGGTAGTTCCATCGGATCGACTACAAACACTACCCCTTGGAATTCTAGGGGTACATCCCTATACTGACTTATTTACTTCTACTGAGTGACCTAGAGGGCTAATTACTATCATCTCCCTAGAAGTAGTCTCACGCCTAGGTTCATGGTCTCTACTATGCTACTAGCAACATACGAATGTGTCGAACCCACATCAATCAAAGCGGATATGGTAATCCAAAGATCAAGAACGTCATCGTTATGACGTCCCGGTCAGGTCGCCCTCCTCTCGACGCCTCATCGCATATACCAACCCAGTCCGTCTTGCCTCGGTGTTGCTGCACCTCTTCCGGTGCCGTGGCCCCGACTAGAACCATTACCTCCTCTACCGCTACCACGACCCTCTGCGGTGGCGGTCCTCATTTCTGAACCGAGCACGACCACGACCCTCGGGTCAATCTCGGCTTGCTTATGTGGATACCCCTCACACGATGGTCCAACGAGCCACACTCAAAGCATCCTTTTCCACCGGTCCAACATCCTCCCCAATGAGATTTCCCACATCGGTTACATCACGCGCAGTCCTCGATTGGCGACAATGCACCTTCCGCATCGATTCGGCCCACCATGTCTAGCCCTTTTCTCGAATTACCGATCGACCTGATGATCCAAAACCTCTCTTATGTCTATTCCTATCCATATTCTCGCCTCACCGACTCCTTAACCCCTTCGGCTACCTTAGCCTTTTCCACGAAACAATAAACTCACGCTCTGTTGTGGAGCAATCAAAGCAACCTCGACTCATCTCTCAAACCGTCCTCAAACCTCGATACACCGCTCATGTTCTCAGAGCTACGATACCCCTAGCATACCGGCTCAACCTTAAGAATTCCGCCTGCATCTCCGATACGGACTTACTCTCCGAACCGGCCTCAAAACGCCTTTCAGTGCATCAATGTAGCTAGATCCAATATATTTCTTTTGATACGCCGCCTTAAAATATTCCCAAGTGAAATCATCCGCTTGTAGCACTATCCCGAACCGTGAGCCACCACCGGTATGACTCATCCCGAGAAGCGACACTATCCCTTCGCCTTCTCGCCAGCCGATCCAAATCGCCCATGATTCGCTCCGTCGCCTCTAACCAATACTCACCGCATCGGGAGCCACATCGAAACACCTCAAAAACCTCGGCTCCATTGGCTCGAGTCACTCGAGATCTGAGACTTACGAGCTCCCGTGCCTCCACCTGCTCCAGCCACCCTCTCAAGAACTCGCAGCATCGCCTGCGATACTACATCATCCCCTGTCTGATCCTGAAACTCAACACCAGCAGTTGGTGGTGGTGGCATCTCATTCTCCGACCCCTGACCAAACCCCACTAGTTCAGACACAGTCATCCTACCCCGACCGCGTCCACGTGTAATACGACCACGACCTCGAGTGCTCATGTCTAATGTCTCGACCTATCTGATTTGCAGGTTTTATGCGTCAGTCTTTATTCCACTATTATTAAAGCACAGTCTTATGAATAGTTCTTATTAGAGAGTTTCGTTTTTTTTTTCGCGAGTTCATAGAATCCTATAAGTTTCAGTCTCTAGGGTAGTCCACCATCACTAGTCATTCATAGCCTATCATCATAATCAAATGCAACCATCAGTTAGGGGTACTTACCTGGGGCGGACTGGTGCCGGAGACTCGGTGCCATGCGTTTCAACCCATGTATTTTCCAACAATACCATACTTTAAAACATTTTGGGCCTCGGGCCCACAGTCGAGCCTTTGAACTTGGCTCTGATACCAAAATTGTAACACCCCAAACCTGGTCAACACACCACGACCGAATCTGGCATGTCACAGAGGGAATTGTTTTGAAGAAAACAGGTTACCGGTTAATTTTTCTAGTGAAAATTCTTTGTTGTTTTATGTTTGTAGAAAATAGGTGCATGATTAGTTAAAAACCGATATTTGGAAATCCTAGAATAAATCTTTAAAACTTAGTTGATGATTCATAGGCTTGAAAAAAAATGTTTATGTCATATTAAAACCCGATGTTCCTTCCTTAACTATTTAGAAATCAGTTAAGTTGAATGTGGAAAACTTAAGTTTGAAATCCATTTGAGTTGTTGTTGTTATCAATTGATTTGTTTTGCCCGATGGTAAACATTTAGAAACCATTGTGTTCTTTAGTTTAGAAAATCTTGGGCTCAAAATTATTTAGTTAACCATGTAATTTATTTAGCCCTGTTAAAAACAAATCCAAAGCATAAAAATAATCCAAACATAATCAAAAGGCCTTATTACAAACCCATAATAAAAGTGAAACCGAATTGAAATAAAACAAAGTACCCAAACCAAAGTCCACGTAAAGACCGAGTTTATTTAATGCATGGCCACCTTGAGTTCGCCCAGCTCCTCATCCGCGATCTATGAATCACCTGAAAAGATAAGGGGAGAAGGTGAGTCACCAAGACTCAGTGCATAATCCCCCTCCCGGTTAATGCAACATACTTACACAAATCATAACCAAGCAATATATATAATGCACCCAAACCTAGCCATCCATAACTCCGTTTCTACCCCGTGTGGTACCAAACCACTGGTGGTGCCAAACCACTGGTGACCCAAAGTCACGATATCCAATAATGTGGTGCCAAACCACTGGTGACCCAAAGTCATGAATAATCCATCTGTGGGGCCAACCCACGTGTGATACCAAATCACTGGCGTCAATCCCGATATATCAACTGTGGGGCCAACCCACCGTGGTGCTAAGCCACTGGGACGAGACGCTATGAGGTGCCAAACCTCTGGTGACCCAAAGTCACAAAATAATCTATGGTACCAAACCACTGGAGGTGCCAAACCTATGGCGACCCAAAGTCACGGATATCATCTTCCCCCTCCTCTCATATCACCCATACCAATGCATTACAAGTGCAAATCCTGCCATCATGCTTTAACGTGCAACATAAAGCAAATATATCATAAATCATATTATTATGCACCATACAACAAAAATCATATCGAAACGGACTTACCCGAATCCTTGCTCACACCCATAAAGCATCATATCAAGATCTCACAGTTTTCGACTTTTAATCAAGATTAGGTTATTAATATATTACCAAGTTATAAAGTGTGTAAGTTACACACCTGTTACTAACGCAAGCACTAAATCCTGAAGACCCGATCTACTGCACTAGATCTCCTTGTCCTACATTCGGCCAACACTCAAAACCATTAACAAGGCCATTCGGCCACACCAATAAATCTCGAAAGATGAGGTAACGCATAACTAACACCATCCTTACCTTTCTGCCTTACGAATGCTAACCACAACACAAAGTATGCGAGACTGATCTTTCCCCTACAATCGGCCACCAACACAACTTAGTCTCAATAGCCTTCGGCTTTTCCAAATAACTTAAAGAATGATTAAACCGTGATGTATCCTTACCACAAACTTTAATGACTCGCTTGCCAGAGAAAAGATGGCTCAGATCTACTGCTTCCAAAGTCCCGAATATCCTATAAGAAATCGATTCCCATTAATAATTAACAATACTATCAACAAATGCCGGATTAGGCTTTTATCTATGTGTGTCGACAGAGAAGAAGAGAAAGTAAGAAGGGAGTTTCGGCCATGGACACTTACCTTCGTAAAACTGATTGAAGAAACAACCAAAAGGAGATCAAGGCTTGATTGAGATTTGGCTAAAATAAACAAAAAGAAAGAAGGAAGATTCGTCTATGGTTGATTAAAAACAACAATTAGGATTCGGCTAGAGTGGGAAAAAGAGAAAGGAAAAGAAAAATAAGAATAGAAGAGGGAAGATTCGGCAGGAGAGGAAGAAAGAAGAGAATGGAAAGAAGAAGAAAAGAAGAGAAAAAAAATAGAATGGGAGAGGGATACTTTCGGCTTTGAGCAACAATGGAAGAAAGAAAAAGATGAAGAGAAAAAAGGTTCTTCTTGGCTACAAAGAAAATAAAAGATGAGAAGGAAGTTCAAGTGGAGATTCGGCCAAATGCCCAAGGGAGAAATCGACAACCACCTATGGTCTTTCGGCTTTTCCTCAATATGGTACACTAGGGGAAATCGGCACACTCAAAAAAAGGTTTGCTTTCGGCTTTGACACAAAACAAAAGCTAGCCGAAAATGCACAACTAGGTACCTAAGGAAATTCGGCACCCTCCTCTCCTCAGCTTTCCAAAACCGAACACTCCTCCTAAGCAGGAGTTCAAAATTCGGCCGCTTCCTCAAATTCCTCCTGGCCACTAATTCAAATGAATTTGACTTCCAGAAGTTCCTAAATTTTCTCCTTGCCACCCATTTAAATATTTTGACTTAGTCCAAACTTATCTGACAGAGTTTGTGCTGAGCACAACTCCTTCTCCCCTTGGCGTCAAGCAGAAAATGGGATTTCTGCTGCTCGAACCTGAGTTCTCCCACCTGCTTGTGGCGTCATTCTCATGGCCCTAAGTGGCGCCTCCTTGCCACTCTGCCAAGCCAATTCTTGTGCTACAATACCCCACGAATTACACTTAAGCCCTAGCTCCTTCAGCTCCCCTTACTTACAACTTAAAAACAAAAAAATTCCCAACTCTGCCCACTCTAAACTTATAACTAGGTCTTAAAACACTACAAATAATAACACAACAAACCAACTCATGCAAAACAATTCAATCACAACTAACCCCTATTTTAGGATATTACATACTCGCATGATAATTTTTCTTTGAGGACTCTGTTTAAATCGTATGCATGCCATGAAGCCTATTCGCTTATGTCTCAAACATTTGATAAGGCTTTGTTACTTTTATATGATAAAGTGATTATGCCCGATTGCGTGCCATTTACTTGTTTTGTTTTGCTCATATTTGGGTTGCAAGTATGTTTCAAACATTTCTTGCTAATTCCTGAATTTTCTTTTCAGGTGATTCAAAAATTATCCACCCCATTTGACCGAGGTAAACCGAGCCAAAACGAATTTTGTTCGGAAAACCAACGGGTCGATTCGAGGATGAATTGTCTTGAAGAGGGGAGGGATGATACGGGCACGCCCGGGGCACCAACAAATTTCAAACTAATGGAGCTCATGTGCGTCTTCATGCACTTCCAAATTGAGCCGTATTAGCTCATTCTAGCTCAATTTGAGCTCACTCGAGCTCGTTCCAGCTCATTGAGCCGATTGCATCATTTTAATGCTTTAAATAAATTGAGTATTTAATTTATTAATTTTCCTACAGCAAATTAAATGTGTCTAAATAATTAATTTAGTGTTGGATTTAATTTTTATAAGCCTAAATTAATTTGTCACATTTTATTACATGTTTTTAAGATGTTTTAAAGTTAAAATTAATGTGCAGATTTTTCTAGTTTAATTAGGGGCTGCCGAATTTAGTATGTGTCCTAATGGTGTCTTTAAGTTGTATAAAACGTCCATTAATGTGTCCATAGCATGTATTTAATTATATTCAACTTATTTAGCTTGATTTAATGAATGTTCATGCTCTTTGTAGGTTCAGCCGAATGTGCAAGACACATTAAAGGAGGTTCATGCACTTAGGTGCAATGTATGTGGTTGATTCATGGATGCATGTTGAGATGCATGTTCGGCTGGAGCAAGGCATTTATGCTGCTCACTATTGGCTCCCCAAGACACCCATTCGGCCAAGGAAAGTCCAGCCCTTAAGATTCCCAATATTCTTTTCACATTTGGGGTCGTTTCGGTTCAAATGTTCACACTCAAAGTGGTCTGCTCATTTAACCTTTTAATGCTGCTCATTTTTCATCAAAAGACACCAATTTAAGAGCTTCATTAAGTCATGGGACGTACCTAGCTGTTGCATGCACCTTCAAGTGACCCAAAATACATTTCTCCTTCTAGAAAGCTGTCCATTCACATCCCCAAAGGCTGCACATGGATTTGGACGAATTTTAATTTAATTCTTGAACATTCATCCTTCTAGAAAACGTCCATTGGAGTGCCCTTGCTGTCCAAATACAATCAGCTCATTTCCTTCTCCATTAAGGTGGCTTTTGGCATCCCAAGTAGCTGAACATGGACATGTCTTCAAGCTTTCACTTTTCAAGTAAATTGCATCATCTAGAAGCTGCCTATTTAGCTACCATTCAGCTAAATCTGTCCATGGAACTTTAAGCAGTTTATTCCAGATTTTTCTAGCATTTCCTAGCTCAAATTTGCTTAGTCTTTAAGGCATTTTGTGACCATTCGGCTAGCTACTTTAGTTTGCTATAAATATTTTCTAATTTTCATTTGTAAGGATAATTGAACTTTGAATATATTTTATGAACTTTTGTTCATTGAGTGAGATTATTCTCCTCTCTATCCTTCGTACGAGTTTCGATTCCGACTTATCAAGCTTGCTTGTGGTGTCAATCGTTTCTCTTCCATAACCTTATACCAACGATTCTTATCTATCTAGATAATGGGTCGTGGTCCATATCGATTTTCATATTTCCACCTTGAACCATATAGAAACTGGGGTAACACTTACTAGTGTTAAATCATTTCTTTGTTCAAGTTCACTTATCCATTTCCATAAACTATCTTTTACTAAATTTATCTCCCTACAATTTTCCTTAAACCGAAAACCTACATCACCCATAATTCTTTCTATCACTAAACCCGAACCTATCCATCCATTTTCTAAAAACCATTTCCATCATTTCTCAAACCTCCATTCCTAACTTAATTCTCTTTTTAAACCTAATTCAATTAAAAGCTTCCGCAAATCAACTCATCAAACCCCTATCTTTTCCATACATTCTCTAATATTTTTTCGAAGGCTTGTTTTCTCCTCGTAGACGATTGGGCAACCCGCATACGTTTTGACTCATTCCGAGGTGAATCGTATCAAAGACATTCATTCTCGTTGGTCTTTTTTCTTCACACGGTCCAATCTCTCGTGCAATATATCGAATTTAGAATTCACCATTCTTCACATTTCTTGCACCAAATATTGGAACTCTGATTCAGTAAATTTTCCGCAAGACATCTTTGATTGCTGAAAAGAAATTTGTTAAGTAAAATAAAAAAAATTAAATTCCTCACAACAAAATCCTCACAATTTTACTTGGAAAGAAAAATTGATGGTTTGCTCTCACGCTCATGTTTACGCTCGAGAATAGGCTTTTATCTCCACTCTATTGTGCTCACAACTCTCATGCCTTTTTCCTCTCTTTACCTTTCTCGTGATTTCGTACGCAGATTTGCCAAGGCTTAAAACCTTTGTCTAGATGATCAGTTTCAAATGGGTAACAAAGGATGAATTGTATGGTTGTGGGTAGGCTGAAAGAAAATTGTAAATTGGTTTAGATGTGGCGTTGGGTAGAAGAATTGAAGGTAAGATACTTTGGTTTAATCGGGGATAGTATAAAAGAATGATAACACTTAACTTGCAAGAATTTTACTTTTTTTTCGAATTTTTTTTAAAGACTTACAAGCTAATCTTCGTTGCATTCTTTGATCTTCGGAGCTTCTCGATTCTAACTCTGATACCAAATGATACGATCCGTCTCGGGTGAGTCGAGTCGTATATAAATTGCCCGATCGTCTTTGAGAAACTATGAATATTTAGCTTGGTAAAATTGGTAAGGAATAAAGTATTTTTGGCAAAATAGTTGATAGTTTAAGAATATGGTTTGAAAAAGGTATGATGTGGAAGAAAGAATGGATTTTGGTTCGAAATGGATAAGAAAGAAAAATGGATTGAACGAAAGTGCAAACAAGAACCAATACCGATTTGGTATCGACCCGTTGCTTATAAGCTCTTTAGTTCGGTTTAGGAATGGTTAAGGTGACCTCGACCCACTATCTAGCAAGATAGGAACCTCGGTATATTTGAACTCCACACTACAAGTAGTGATAAGTTCGGTTTTTGACAAAGAAAAACGAATGACACAACTAGAACACTAGGTAGCCAACGATTCTTTGAATGAAAATAGAGAAAAGTTTGCCTCACAAATGGAGCAGTATATCATTAACAAATTATCAAAATTTGTTCATCAATAGGTTGATTACATGTATTTATAGTATCAAATGAAACTAGTTGAATGATCACTTTTAATGAGGCTAATAATGAACTCTAATGAAAAGTCTCAACTTTTGGAATTCTAGCCATGTAACTCCCATCTTCAATGTGATTAATTCTTCAATTAAATTGCTTGTCAAAGTCCTTTGAGGTCTCCATGATCAACCGAAAAGTCACCAGCCAAATGATGGAGAATTGATTGCATGTAGTAAATACCATGAAGCAAACGGTTATGGAAGTTGAAGACAAAGAGGCTGCCAAAATTAAAGAACCATAATGCTCTTCTTTATTTAATAAAACAACTTCTTAATGATGAATTAAGCCTCTTAATATTAGCCACCTCTTGTGTAACCGAATTCACTTGAAAAGCCATCTCAATGAATGCATAACAGCCTTTAGAAATAATGGATGTGAGATGAAAAGTCACCTGCAATTATCACATGTAACCGACACATTAATGCAATTATTAAACTTAAAAAAAATTAACAACTAACTTAAATAAATGAACTAACACTTAAGCATCATTTATTCCAACAACTAGTTTAATTAAGAAAAGCATTATTAAAAGAACTTTAACTCATGCATCAATAAATTAACCTAGTAACTAGATTAATTAAAGAAGCAACTATTAAATTAAATTCATTAAAAGAAACTCAATTAATTAAACTAAGATGCTTAAATTCAATTATTTAAAATGCAAACTAAATGCAAAGCTGAAAATTAAATAAAGAGTTCAATTTAGTTGGGACGGTTCAAAGAGCTGGAATTGAGCTGAAATCGATTTGCAAAATGTTGCAAGGAAACTTTTTTTGAGCTGGTTCCAACTCGATCTATTCCTCCAACCAAAGCCTCGCCGCACAGTTGGTTAACTAAGGCCGAAATGGCCTCCTTGAATTGCTTAGCTCGAGCTCGCGTAATTGGTCCTTGAGGCGGCACCATTGAATCCTTGCTCGAACTAGGTGCACTCCGGGGCGCGATCGTATCAATAATTGTCATACATTCTTAGGCAATTAGGTATTAGCACCCATGGAGACACCCATGTTTCTTCTAATCATCCTATTAGTTATGGGGCTCTACATCATGCGGGATATCATTTCGATGCTGCCACCAACACTTGGATAAAACATGACCAACCGGGGGATAATGAAGATGACAATGTCGATACAACCTTTGATGATATTCCAATTCCCGATCCTGTTGCTCCACCGCCTTTTTCATCGCATGCTACTCAACCCTCCTCCGAGGTTAATAGTGCTATCCTCGATGCTATCCACTCCTTGAGCAACGGCATTCGAGGTCTTAGAGAAGATGTTAGCACTCATCTCTCGACTTTGGAAACGCAAATGACATCTCTCTTATCCTGTTTCCCTTCGATGCCTCCTTTCTCCCCTCATCATGATGATTAGACTAGCCCCAGACCATACATTTCATTTTCATAACATTTTCACATTTATTTTTATGCTTATGCCTATAACTTGTTTTTACACTTTATTGTTTTATTTGTCTCTTACAAATTTTTTATGCTCATTTCACTTTATCTATCTTTTGATGAGCTAACTTCTCTTTAAGCTTTATTTGTCTTTTGATATAACAAAAAGGGGGAGAAGAAAAGGTAAATTGATTGAGATTAATCTTTGTTAATAACTAAATGCAAATTTTTGTGACCAAAAATGTTTAAGAATGAATTCCAACTTGTATGACAAATTTTATTTTGGCCTCAAATTTAAAATGTCTTTTATTAAGGGGGAGCAATTATTTAAAAACAAATTTACCAAATGTTTTGTTATATCGAAAAGGGAAGATTGTTAAAGTAAGCTTTATTTGATAAAAGATTTTGATATAACAAATTAAAAGTGTTTTTGAATATAAGCTAAATTTGACAAAATAAATTTAAATTTGAATTCTAATAAGTAAAATTTTTAATACTTACAATAAACTCCTAGAAAATTTTGAAACAATTTTAAAATCAAGTGAAAATGTTTTTAACCAATTCAAAATGATCTCAATTAAGTTAAAATCATTTTAACACATCAAAATGATTTTCAAACAAGTCATAATTGCTCTAGGCCAAAAACTATCGATACCATTTGGCCAAGGATTGATGATTTTTGAAAATAATCGATACCCTTAATAAAACCGAGACCAAAAAGGCATTTTGTCAAAACCCTAAAAATTATCAATACCATGTTTCCAGTATCGATACTTTTTGAAAATAATTGATACCTTTCTTAAAAACGATACCAAAATTGTATTATGTTTCTCATAAACCCTACAAGGTATCGATCCAGTATCGATACCTATTTCAAGAAGTATCGATAAAATAATTTTGAAGTATTGATTATTTCATTCCAACAGTCACTGAATTAGCATTTATAACAAAAAATATCGATACCCTTTTTGGAGGTATCGATACTCGAAGTTTTAGGTGAAATAAATGCTCTGGTTTTACATCCCCAACGACCATATTAACTTCTCCAATATTCTCAATGGCTGGAAATCTATTAGGGGGTATAAATGCCATCTTTTAAAGTCTTACAACATCCAAGAAAAGTACTTCAAATAAAAATCATCAATCAAACAATTTTAGAGCTTAAATTTTCATATTCTTCTTACATACACTTGTGAGTCTTATCTCCTTTACTTTTCTCAAGTGTATTTCATTGTATTTTTGCTTCAATTTGCAAACAAATTTATCTTCTAAGGATTGTTTCTTTGTTTGCTCATTTGTATCTCTTTGAGAGGTTTTGAAACTTAAGATTTGGGGTAGAAATCTTAAGGAGTTATAAGGTTAAACATTGTCCTCAAAGGTTGAACAAATTAGTGAAATTGAGAAAAATCCTTAGTGGTGGAAAGCTAAGGTAGTGGAATAGGCAATTGGAGCCGAACCACTCTAAATTCTTTGTGTTCTTTGTTTCATTCTTGCCTTTGATTTCACCAAAAATTTTTAAAGGCCAATTCACCCCCCACTTAGCATTTTCGGTTTGCTTCATTGAGCTTTCACTCTTCTAAGCACATTTATATTTTTTTATTTTTAATTAATTTTTAATTAATAAATATATTATTTTCAAAAAAATATTTTTAATTCATCTTTTTAGTTAATAACTCTTTTATTTATAAAATCAAATAATTATTGCTAATTATGTAATAAAAAAATATTTTTTTGATCAAATTGATATTTATCATTATATTAAATATATTTATTTTTTAAAAATATCAACTACTTTTTTTATATAGTTTTATTTATATATAATATTTATATGTCAAATATTTATTTTCTCCACCTATATTGTGGGTATGGTGATTTCTAATATCATAAAATCAAATAATTATTTTAAATATCATTACTATTTTTATATGTAAAATATTTCAGATATCATTGTTATCTACACTGTGAATATGATATTTCAAATATTTTTATATGTGAAATATTTCAAATACACATGCAAAAATATATAATACTAAAATTTACTACACTCATGATATGGATTGAAAATTAAATATTACACATATAAAAATTATATTTACTAAAAATAATGATATTTGGCAATAATTGTATGATTTTACAAATAAAAGAGTTATTAATTAAAAAGAAATAAAAATAAAAAGTTGAAAATAATATATTTATTAATTAAAAATAATAAAAAAGTTTGAAAAATATGAAATAAAAAATACAAATGTGCGTAGAAGAGAAATCAAACTTGAGACTAAGGATAAAATCACTATTATTTAAACTAGAGGAGCTAATGTTTTAAAAACAATAAATAAAAGTAAAAGTAAAACTTGAAACAACACGAAAGAGTAAAGTTAATACAAATGTGAATTAATATAACACCAAAGTATATCCATGGTTAGCCATTCCAATAACTAGTCATTACCAAATATTTACAAGCCATTCATTGGCCAATTTAACCTATACATCAATAACAAAGACTTGAACATATCATTTCTCAATTTAGTTTGGCCTAAAAGCCTCACACATGATCATCAATCACATTTACCACATATTCATACATCATAAGCATGGACTTATAATCACAAGGTCATTGTCATAGGTATAACTTACTCGTTTACATTCTTACCAAAATTCGATCACATACCGAGCACATTGCTCATGAGTGTATACATACATATACCTGCACTTCATCGTCACATATTCACATTCATTTACACTTTATGTAACATCCTGAAATCGGGGCTATTTGTGATTGAATTATTTTTCATGTGTTTGAACTTTTGTGTTATTAATTGTGGTGTGGTAAGGCTTAATTATGGACTTTGAGTAGGTTCGGTTTAGTAGAATAAATTTTTGTATGGTTTATTTAATGAAGTGGATTAAGTGAGCTTAGCACTTAAGTTAATTTAAGTGTTAATTAAAGCACATGAGGAATTAGTGGCAAAGTGGTTATGGTGTTTGAACTTATAGCTTGGGGTTAGAGGTTCGAGTAGCATGTTTAACATTTTGAAGGTTTATTTTTGAATCCTTGCATTGATGGACGGTCAAACTTATTTATGATAGGTTGGACTATTCCTTTTAGTAAGTTGAAAATTTGTTATGGAAAGCTTGAAGATAGGGATAAGAATCTTGAATTTATGGTATAATGAGGGGACAAAGGCATGGAAGGTGGGGATGTTTTGGAAAGAAATCCTATGCCTTAATGCATGAATGTGGACGGCATGTAAGGCTAGGGGAGTGGCCGAATTTTTGGTAGGTAGCTTGGAGGGATGTTGACCAACCTTTTGTTTTGTGCATCATTTTGTGTTTGTTTTTCCTCTCCAAAAAGCTCTCATCTTTGGCCGAATGTATAGGGTACTTTTGGTGCAAAAATATTTCTTTTGATGACAACTTCATTTTGTTGGAAACAAAATACCACTTTCTTTCTCTCATTTGTCTTTTGAACCAAACTACATTTTTGCATCTTGTGCATTTTCTTCTTTAGTAAAGTTTGTGGTGACCGAATATCATTTCTTCCATTTCTCTTTTTCTTCCTTTGATCAATTCTTTTTCATTCTCTTTTCAAATTTTATCAAAACCAAAAACCATTCTTTCTTTCTCTAAACTTTGGCCGAATCTCCTACACCATTATCTTTCATCTACTACTTTTCTTTTCTTCTCAAAACCGAATCCCTATTTCTCCTTTCTTCTCAATAATTTCTTTATTAGCCAAATATACTCCTTTGGGTGTCAAAACTCTCTTCTTCCATTTAGAAGTATCTTGGTCGAATATTGAAGGTGGTAAGGATTTATTTTAAGGGATTATTCTTTTGATTATTCAAAAGCCAAAGGCTATTATATTAATGGTTGCCGATTGTAGGGAAGTGAAACAGCAGTTCAGCGTCTGCGGTTGTCGTAGTTAGTACTCGAAGCGATTAGGTAAGGTTTTGGATTCAAATGATAACCCCTCGAGATTATTTTGGTTTGGCCGAATGGCCTTGGTACTAACTTTGGGTAATGGCTGAATATAGGGCAAGGGAAACTTGTGTGGCGATTGTCTCCTTAGGGATTTAGACTATCGTTGGTGACAGTGTGTACATACACACTTTATAATTAATTAACGTGCAAAGTATTATGTGTATGCTAATCGGGTTTGTGTATATTTGAGTTTAATACCATAAAGGTATAGCAAGGCTTGTGTAAGTCCTTGACAATATGATTTGCTATTTGATGCTTTTGGGAAGCATGACATATTTGGTATATGTGACTTATAAATGATTATTGGTAAATCCTATATATGTTGCTAAATGAGTATGTTGGCATGATTTACTAACTATCATTGATTGATGTGGGTTTTATGAGTGGAGGGGGCAGTGATATTCGTGTCGACGGACACCAGTGTTTTGGTAACACATTGTGACTACGGTCACCAGAGGTTTGGCACCTCCAGAGGTTTGGCACCTCATAGCGTCTCGTCCCTGTGGCTTAGTACCACCGTGGGTTGGCCCCACATTTGAGATATGGGATTGACGCCAGTGATTTGGTATCACACGATGGGTTGGCCCCATCATTTGATTGTGACTTCGGGTCACCAGTGGTTTGGTACCACAATATTGACAGATTTCGTGACTATACGTCACCAGTGGTTTGGCACCACTAGTGGTTTGGTACCACACGGGGTAGAGAAAGGCGTACGGATGGCTAGGTTGGGTGCATATTAAACTTGTGCATATTAAATTAATTATGATTTGTGTATGATGTTACATTAAACCGGGAAAAAGGGTTACACATTGGGTCTTGATGACTCACCTTTTCCTTTAACATTTTCAGTGACTCGTAGTTGCGGATAAGGAGCCTGGATGAACTCGAGGTGGCCATGCAATGAAAATATGGACTAGGTGGATTTGGAACTATTTTTATTTTAATATGGGTTTGATTTATTTTGTTTAAGATGTAATAAGGCCTCCTAAAATTTGCACTTGGATTATTTTATGTTTTGATAAATTGCTTAACTATTTTATGATATTAAAATGGGTACACATGTTTTTCTCAAATTAATTCGTAAAAATGTTTTATTGTGCCATCTCGTACACTTGAAACTGTAACAACCTAACTTAGTATATTTTAAACGACATTAAGTAATGCTTTCTTCATAACACCTCAAACTGCTTTAAATCAAAACAATATCTTTTATCAAAATTTAAAACGACTTAAAAGGGATTTTCAAAAGTTTTTCCTCCGTAGCATACCAAATTCGGTCGTAATGTTTGGGCCGGGTTTAGGTGTTACAAATTGGTATCGAGCCCTGCTCAAAGCTTCAAATTGTGGGGGCCAAGGCCCAAAAATGTTTTGGTAGGTCTATTTGAAATATTTTGGTTTTGAATAAGCATGGCACCGAGTCTCCTGACCGATCCGCCTGTAAGTACCTCTAACTTTTTGTATGGATTATTATTATAGAAGGGTAAGTAGGGAACGTAGTTAGTGTGATAGGTGTTGAACCTTAGGACTAGTCCACCCCAACAAAACTCATAAGACTTTAATGGCCTAATTAAAACCAACCCGTGACCAAGTCGCCGAGTTAGGGTGTGGTAACCTTAGTGCGCATGTCTAGGATTGGATCCGAAAGAGCTTGGTATTTAAGCGGTCTTAGTGACTCACCTCCTCTTCGCGGGATTCCTATCCAGGTGCGTAGCTTCTGTTCACCCTAACCAAGAGGACTCGGTCATAGGCTAAACACGTTAAATAAAACCCAAAAGGGATTAACCTGTTTTGTGAAAGCTCTAAGTTTTAAAAATCGTTATGATACTCATTTCAATAGCAGCAAAAATTTACTTTGGAAAATTTTCAAAATATTCTTCAACTTACCAAAATTACTTGAAATGTCCTAGTGGCAAAATTACTAAAAATACCCCGTTTTCAAAATTTTGCCATACCTTTAAATTGAGAATTTCTCAAAAATACTCCTCGCTTTAGAAATTACAAAATGTTTTAATTTATAAAAGTTTTCAAATTTCTTGATTTATTACAAAAATATCCTCAGTAGGAAAATGACTAAAATACCCCTAGGATAGAAACTGACAAGTAATGCCCAAGAGTGCATAGGTATGAAAGGTATAGGGAATGGATGTACTTTTTTGTAAATTAGGACAGTAAGACTTAAAATTTTGATTGATCGAAAGAATCTTTATTAAATTCTTTTCATAAAATTTCTTCATGGATAACCAAGTGAAACATGTACTAATTCATAAAATTTCCTAATCGACAGTTAAGCGCGATAGTTAGAATGAGCTTTAGAGGACGTGGCCCGTCGTGGGCCGCGGAAGGTAGGATGACCGTGTCGAACTCCGTCGGATCGGGTCGGGGATCTAAGAATGAGGTACCACCGCCACCACCACCCCCAACCTTTGGAGCTGAGGAGCAGGATCAGACGGGTGATGACGCAGTGTCACAAGCGATGCTACGGGTTCTAGAGAGAGTAGCTGGAATGGGTGGAGGTGGAGGTGGAGGAGCTCGAAAGTCGGTACCTGAGAGACTTCGAGCTAACGGAGCTGAATTTTTCCAAGGTGTGTCCGGTGTAGCGCCCAATACGGCTGAGTATTGGCTAGAATCGATCGAAAGAATCATGGATGAGATAGATCTGACGAATGAGGAGAAACTGAAAGGAGCGGTGTCGCTTCTCAAGGATGAGTCATATCGATGGTGGCTCACGGTTCGAGATGGTGCTACGGCAGATGATCTGACTTGGGAAACTTCAAAGCTGCTTATCAGAAGAAGTATGTGGGCACAAGCTACATTGATGCACAGAGGAAAGCTTTTCTGGGGTTGGTACAAGGAAATAAGTCTGTGTCGGAGTATGAACCAGAATTCTTGAGGTTGAGCCGCTATGCTCAGGGTATAGTGTCAACGGAGCATGATCGTTGTGTCCGCTTTGAAGACGGACTTAGGGATGAGTTAAGGTTGCTGATTGCTCCGCAGCAGGAGCGTGAGTTTGATGTCTTGGTGGAAAAGGCTAAGGTACCCGAAGGGGTCAAGGAGTCCGTGAGACAGAATTATGATAGGAACAAGCGTAAAAGAGGATTTGGGTCATCCGGATCGGGTGGTAATGTTCGTAAAAGGGCGGTGGTAGAGTGGACCGAATCGAGCAGAAGGCCCATGGTCGCTAACTGCAGACCGGCTCACTTTAATCGCCGTGTGGCAAATCGCATTGGGGAGGTTGTTGGACCGGTGAGAAGGGTTGCTTTGAATGTGGGTCTTTGGACCACCGTGTAAGGGATTGTCCTCGGAAGTTAGCCAAGAATCGGTCGAGGGTCGAACCGTGCTCAAAGCTAGGAATGTAGGACCACCACGGAGGGTCGTGGTAATGGTAGAGGAGGAAATGGATCTAATCGAGGTCGCACTTTGGGCAGCAGGTACAGCAGCACAGAAGCAAGGCAGCCTGGTCTAGTCTATGCGGCGAGGTGTCGAGAGGAAGGTGACACACCGGACGTTATAACCGGTACGTTCTTAATCTTTGGTGTTCCATATACTGCTTTGATTGATGTGGGTTTGACGCATTCATACGTTGCTAGTAGTGTGGTAGAGACTATGAACTTAGACTTCGAGACTGCTTCTAGGGAGATGACTGTAATTAGTCCTTTAGGTCACTCTGTAGTTGTTAATAAGCTATATAGAGATGTACCTCTAGAACTCCAAGGGGGTCGTGTTTGTGGTCGATCCGATGGAACCGCCATTTGGGGAGTTCGATTTGATCCTTGGTATGGACCGGTTGGTTAAGTATCGAGGCAAGGTTGAATTTGTCTTTGCTAAGCGCATGGTTCTTAAGATGGTGAGGGTGATGAAGTGGTCATGATAGGTAATAGAAGAGATTACCTATCTAATGTAGTGTCTGCGTTGAAAGGCTGAAAAGATGGTCGAGAAAGGTTGCGAGGCATTTTTGGTTCGAATTTGTGCTTTGGAAGCTAAGGAGTCGTGGGTTGAGAAGGTTCGAACAGTAAGGGAATTCACGATGTGTTCCCGAGAAGAACTTCCGGTCCGCCTCCCGGATCGGAAGTTGAATTTGGTATAGACTTGCTACCGAACGGCACTGTGTCAATAGCACCTTACCGAATGGCACGAAAGGAATTGGTGGAGCCAAGGCTCAAATTCGGGAGCTTTTGGACCGAGGATTTATCCGACCAAGTATATCTCCGTGGGGAGCACTCCGTGTTGTTTGTTAGGAAGAAGGATGGTTCAATGCGGATGTGTATCGACTACCGCCAATTGAACAAGTTAACGATCAAGAACAGTATCCGCTGCCTCGGATTGATGACTTGTTTGACCAACTGAAGGGTGCATTGGTATTTTCAAGATAGATCTTAGGTCGGGATATCATCAACTCAAGGTGAAAGAGGTTGATGTGCACAAGACGGTATTCCTAACAAGGTATGGGCATTACGAGTTTTTGGTGATGCCTTTTGGGTTGACTAATGCACCAAGCATTCATGGACTTAATGAATAGAGTGTTTCAAAGAAGATTTGGATCAATTTGTCGTGGTGTTTATAGACGACATATTGGTTTACTCAAAGACGGAGAAGGAGCATGACATGCATTTGCGTATAGTTCTACAAGTCTTGAGAGAGAAGCGATTATATGCCAAATTCGGTAAGTGTGAATTTTGGCTTAGAGAGGTGGCTTTCTTAGGTCATGTGGTGTCAGCGGAAGGATTAGAGTAGATCCTCGCAAGGTGGAAGCGGTGTTGGATTGGAAACCCCTAGGTCGATGTGGCGTAAATTGAAGCTTTTGGGTCCGGCAGATATTATCGGAGTTTTTGGAAGGATTCTCTTTAATCGCAGCGCCGTTGACTAAGTTGTTAAGAAAGGGAGTTCCATTTGTATGGTCGGAGAAGCAACAAGAAAGTTTTGACAAGCTAAGGAAGATTTTGACTGAAGCTTCGGTTTTGGTACAGCCTGTGGCAGGAAAGTTGTTTACGGTTTACTGTGACGCGTCCCATACCGGTTTGGGATGCGTATTGATGCAAGAAGGGAAGGTAGTGGCCTATGCGTCCCGTCAACTAAGACCGCATGAGGTTAACTATCCAACGCACGACTTGGAGTTAGCGGCAGTAGTTTTCGCTTTGAAAATATGGCGGCATTACTTGTATGGGGAAAAGTCAATAGTCTACACGGATCATAAAAGTTTGAGGTATCTTTTGACTCAGAAGGATTTGAATTTGAGGCAGCGTCGGTGGATTGAACTGTTAAAAGACTACGACTGTTCGATTGAGTACCATCCGGGTAAGGCAAACGTGGTGGCTGATGCCTTGAGCCGAAAAGTCGTGACAGACTTAAGAGCGATGTTTGCTCATCTCAGTCTATACGACGACGGAAGTCTTTTGGCGAATCGCAAGTTAAACCGACTTGGATCGAGGAGATTAAGGAAAAGCGGTTGGTGGATGACAGTTTGAATGCAAGGAGGTTGCAAGTTCAAGACGGTGGTTTGGAAGGGTACAGCTTTGTCCAGCGAGGAGTGTTATGTTTTCAAGGGCGAGCTTGTATGCCGAAAGATGTGGAGTTGAGGCAAAGAATTCTCCAAGATGCACATAGCAGCCCATACGCTATGCATCCGGAGGTAGCAAGATGTATGGAGATTTGCGAGGCAGTTTTGGTGGCACAGGTTGAAGCGTGAGGTAATCGAATTTGTGGGTAAGTGTCGTGCGTGTCGCCAGTTAAAGCCGAACATCGCTTGCCATCGGGGTTACTCCAACCGGTGAAGATTCCTCGGTGGAAATGGGAGAAGATCACTATGGATTTTGTCGATGGATTACCCTCACGCCTAGTAAGAAGAACTCGGTTTGGGTAATTGTGGATCGACTAACTAAGTCGGCGCATTTCATACCATGAGGGGTAGATTATTCGCTTCAAAAGCTAGCAAAGCTATATGTAGCCGAGATAGTAAGATTGCATGGTGTGCCAAGATCGATTATCTCGGATAGGGATCCGAGGTTTACATCAAGGTTTTGGAGAGCTTTGCATCGTGGCCTTGGGAACGAGATTGGACTTCAAAGATGACTTTTCACCCGCAAACCGACGGACAATCGAGAAAGAGTGATACTGATTTTAGAAGATATGCTTTGAGAGGTTGCGTTTTGGATTTCAAAGTGGTAGTTGGGAAGAGTATCTACCATTGGCGGAATTTGCTTATAACAACGCTTATCAAGCGAGCATTCAAATGGCACCATTCGAGGCAATCAGATGGACTAAGTGCCGCACTCCTACGTGTTGGACGGAATTAAAGGAGCGACATGTCTTGGGTCCAGATTTGGTAGCGAAACGAAGATAAAGTTAAGTTAATCCGGACTCGTCTCAAGGAGGCATCAGATAGGCAAAAGTCTTATGCCGACCTCAAGCGCAAAGAAATGGAATACGAGGTAGGAGATAAAGTCTTTCTGAAGGTGTCGCCTTGGAAGAAAGTGTTGCGATTTGGGAGAAAAGGGAAGCTAAGCCCTAGGTTCATTGGGCCATATACAGTGTTGAAGCGAGTGGGACCGGTAGCTTATCAGCTCGAGTTGCCGGTAGAGTTAAGGCAAATTCATGACGTCTTCCATGTGTCAATGCTTAGGCAATATCGGTCCGATCCATCGCATACGTTGTGCGTGGCAGAGATTGAGGTTAATTCAGACTTATCTTTCGAGGAGGAGCCAGTTCAGATCTTAGATCGTGATGTCAAGGTTCTGCGTAGGAAGTCAGTACCTTTGGTGAAAGTATTATGGCGAAACCATGGTACGGAGGAAGCGACGTGGGAACCCGAGAATGTGATACAGCAGCAATACCCCATCTTTTCTGATCAGGTAATTTCGAGGTCGAAATTATTTTAAGAAGGTAGAACTGTAACATCCTGAAATCGGGGCTATTTGTGATTGAATTATTTTTCATGTGTTTGAACTTTTGTGTTATTAATTGTGGTGTGGTAAGGCTTAATTATGGACTTTGAGTAGGTTCGGTTTAGTAGAATAAATTTTTGTATGGTTTATTTAATGAAGTGGATTAAGTGAGCTTAGCACTTAAGTTAATTTAAGTGTTAATTAAAGCACATGAGGAATTAGTGGCAAAGTGGTTATGGTGTTTGAACTTATAGCTTGGGGTTAGAGGTTCGAGTAGCATGTTTAACATTTTGAAGGTTTATTTTTGAATCCTTGCATTGATGGACGATCAAACTTATTTATGATATTGGACTATTCCTTTTGGTAAGTTGAAAAATTGTTATGGAAAGCTTGAAGATAGGGATAAGAATCTTGAATTTATGGTATAATGAGGGGACAAAGGCATGGAAGGTGGGGGATGTTTTGGAAAGAAATCCTATGCCTTAATGCATTAATGTGGACAGCATGTAAGGCTACGGGGGAGTGGCCGAATTTTTGGTAGGTAGCTTGGAGGGGATGTTGACCAACCTTTTGTTTTGTGCATCATTTTGTGTTTGTTTTTCCTCTCCAAAAAGCTCTCATCTTTGGCCGAATGTATAGGGTACTTTTGGTGCAAAAATATTTCTTTTGATGACAACTTCATTTTGTTGGAAACAAAATACCACTTTCTTTCTCTCATTTGTCTTTTAGACCAAACTACATTTTTGCATCTTGTGCATTTTCTTCTTTGGTAAAGTTTGTGGTGACCGAATATCATTTTTTCCATTTCTCTTTTTCTTCCTTTGATCAATTCTTTTTCATTCTCTTTTCAAATTTTATCAAAACCAAAAACCATTCTTTCTTTCTCTAAACTTTGGCCGAATCTCCTACACCATTATCTTTCATCTACTACTTTTCTTTTCTTCTCAAAACCGAATCCCCTATTTCTCCTTTCTTCTCAATAATTTCTTTATTAGCCAAATATACTCCTTTGGGTGTGCCAAACTCTCTTCTTCCATTTAGAAGTATCTTGGTCGAATATTGAAGGTGGTAAGGATTTATTTTAAGGGATTATTCTTTTGATTATTCAAAAGCCGAAGGCTATTATATTAATGGTTGCGATTGTAGGGAAGTGAAAGCAGTTTAGCGTCTGCTTGGTTGCAAAGTTTAGTACTCGAAGGCGATTAGGTGAGGTTTTGGATTCAAATGATAACCCCTCGAGATTATTTTGGTTTGGCCGAATGGCCTTGGTACTAACTTTGGGTAATGGCCAATATAGGGCAAGGGAAACTTGTGTGGCCGATTGTCTCCTTAGGGATTTAGACTATCGTTGGTGACAGTGTGTACATACACACTTTATAATTAATTAACGTGCAAAGTATTATGTGTATGCTAATCGGATTTGTGTAGATTTGAGTTTAATACCAGTAAAGGTATAGCAAGGCTTCGTAAGTCCTTGACAATATGATTTTCTATTTGATGCTTTTGGGAAGCATGACATATTTGGTATATGTGACTTATAAATGATTATTGGTAAATCCTATATATGTTGCTAAATGAGTATGTTGGCATGATTTACATAACTATCATTGATTGATGTGGGTTTTATGAGTGGAGGGGCGGTGATATTCGTGTGTCGGCGGACACCATGTTTTGGTAACACATTGTGACTACGGTCACCGAGAGGTTTGCACCTCCGCAGGTTTGGCACCTCATAGCGTCTCGTCCCCGTGGCTTAGTACCACCGTGGGTTGGCCCCACATTTGAGATATGGGATTGACGCGGTGATTTGGTATCACACGATGGGTTGGCCCCATCATTTGATTGTGACTTCGGGTCACCAGTGGTTTTGGTACCACAATATTGACGGATTTCGTGACTATCGTCACGGTGGTTTGGCACCACCAGTGGTTTGGTACCACACGGGGGTAGAGAAAGGCGTCTGAATGGCTAGGTTGGGTGCATATTAAACTTGTGCATATTAAATTAATTATGATTTGTGTATGATGTTACATTAAACCGGGAAAAAGGGTTACACATTGGGTCTTGATGACTCACCTTTTTCCTTTAACATTTTCGTGTGACTCGTAGTTGCGGATAAGGAGCCGGATGAACTCGAAGCGGCCATGCAATGAAAATATGGACTAGGTGGATTTGGAACTATTTTTATTTTAATATGGGTTTGATTTATTTTGTTTAAGATGTAATAAGGCCTCCTAAAATTTGCACTTGGATTATTTTATGTTTTGATAAATTGCTTAACTATTTTATGATATTAAAATGGGTACACATGTTTTTCTCAAATTAATTCGTAAAAATGTTTTATTGTGCCATCGAGTACACTTGAAACTGTAACAACCTAACTTAGTATATTTTAAACGACATTAAGTAATGCTTTCTTCATAACACCTCAACTGTTTCAAATCAAAACAATATCTTTTATCAAAATTTAAAACGACTTAAAAAGGGATTTTCAAAAGTTTTTCCTCCGTAGCATACCAAATTCGGTCGTAATGTTTGGGCCGGGTTTGGGGTGTTACACTTTAGTCATTTTCCCATTGAACACATCAGAATATTAACGGATACTCAGAACGCTTGCACATACGTGCCACATATATGTAGCCGAAGCTACCTCTTATCACATTTCACATATATGCTCGTTCTCGAGCTATTCACATTTACATTCTCGGGTCTGCTCACACAAGCTATCGACATACGTAACTACTCAGTGCTGCTCACACAAGTTGTCAGGTATCCGTAACACATGCCAGATTACCCAGCCACTGGTAGAACTTATAAGACCAGCACCCGAATCACTTAACATTCACGGGTTTGCTCACACAAGCCGCTTGGTCGACGTAGCTATCTGATCTTTGCTCACACAAGCTTTCAGGTATCCACAATATATGCAGGACTACCTAGCCACTGGTAGACGTACAAGACCAGCACCCGGACATCACATAATCACATAACACACATAGGCTCGTTCTCTAGCTATTCACATTTACATTCTCGAGTCTGCTCACACAAGCTGTCGGTCATATGTAACTACTCAGTGCTGCTCACACAAGTTGTCAGGTATCCGCAATATATCGGAATACCCAGCCACTGGTAGGACGTACTAGACCAACACCCAGATTCACTTAGTCACAATTTCACATAGTTTTCGCATTGTCACACTATGCCATGGTTCGTCCATGGTCTTTTCCGTCAAATTATCATTTAGCACTGAACAGAATAGTTTAACCCTGCATTTACTTGTTCGAACATTAGTTTCTAATATTCAACAAATAATACGAGTAATTTCATAAATTATTCATCAATCTAACAAATAAACATTAATGTTTATCATACAAACTTACCTCGACTTAAAATGGTGAAAAGGACCAAGTCGTCCAATATTCGTCTTTCCCCCGTTCTAAGTTTGAAACTCGTTTTTCTTTATTATTAAGCTTGAAAGCTTGAAAACCCTAGCCATGGTGTCCATAGCAACATTCGGCCAACACATGAAGAAGATGAACATGTTTTTTGCCTATTTTCCCTTTTTATTTCTTTTAATTACCAAATGACCAAAATGCCCTTCATTAAAACCTTTAGTATTTTATCCATCCTTGTAACATCATAAAAAGTGAGTATCGATATGTTGCATGTTTTTGGTGCTTAGCGTGTGAATGATTCAATTTGTGTGTTTAATATCGTTTTGAGAAGGCTAAGGATTTATTCGGAATTAAAAAAAAATTTAGTAATGAGTACTTCATTTGAAGTGGATCAAGTGACCTTGATGTTTAAGGAAATTTAGTGTCAAAAACTAGCATAAGATGAGCTAGTAGTAAAGTGGAGTTGGCGCCATAAGTGTTGCTTGAGGGAAGAGGTTCGAATCTTTAGGAATGCATTTTGTGACATTTATTTTTGCTCTTTCCTAGCAAGTGTCGGCCAAGCATCAAATTTGGTAAGTTAGACCTTTATTTTTATGGTTAAGGTAAGCTTGGAACTTGGGGAAAGAAATCCTAAGCTTTTGGAAGGTAGGGGGAACACAAGGCATATTTTAAGGGTTATGTTTTGGAAACTTAGAATGGCCAACTTGTCCATGAACTTGGACGGCTTTGTGGACTAAGGGGGAGCCAAAATTTTGGTGGTAAGCTTGGGTAAGGATGGTAGCTAGATAGAATCCCATTTGGTCATATTTGCTCTCCCAAAACACCCATTTCCTCTCATCTTTTTCTCTCTTAGCCGAATGTGCCATATGCTTGGAGAAAACAACTTTGTTTTGTTTCATTTGGTCATTTTGCCAACCTCTCAAGTGCTTCATTTTGTGTTTCTCTTCTAGTACCGAAATCATCAATCACAAAAGACCATTTCTTTTTCTTCTTTATTCCCCATTGCCGAATGCACATTGTTCCAAACCTTACTTTTTGCTCTTTTCTCACCCTTGAAAACCGAATCATAAACATCTCATCTCTATTCTCTTTTCTTTTCCATTTTACTCATCCTTCAAACACATTTTTCCTTCTTATTTCTTCCATGGCCGAATGTTAGAGACCACCTCCATAGCCGAAATTATTTTTCCCTTACCATTAAATCATATCCAAATTTTCTTTTCCTCATAGATTTTATTCTCAATCATTTTTCTATTCAAACTTTGGACCATCGATAAGAATCATCTTCTTTGTTTTCTTTTTTCTAATTGGTCACCTTGGCTGAATCTATAGGTTGGCTTAGAAGAGCTTTTAAATCGATAATCATTCATTCTCTTAGACGATTTCCTTTCGTTTTTCTTTTAGTGAAATAGTGGAGAGCCGAATCATCATCTCTTCGAAGTCATCTTAAAGTCATTCGAATTTGGATCATATACTTTCAAGGGATTCTTTTGGAATCACTCAGAATTTTAAGGTAAGCCGAATTCGCCCTTTTTAAACCAATAGTCTTAAATTTTGATATATATATTGTTTGGACTAATAATCTTTTGTCAATGGAGGCAAACAAGATAGGGTCGAAAAGGGTGGTGAATAGTGTTCTAAATAGGGGCGGACTCGCTAATCCCTCTAGATTCAAGCGAAGAGCTATTTCGACAATCTGGGATTTTCCACCGGGTTGTGGACGACCCTCATCCGAGGAGAATCGACTATTCAAAGTTGTTCGTAGTTCGGAGCCTTTAGCTATTCGGGATTTTCCATTGGGTTGTGAACTGCCAACCGGGGAAAACCGATAAATAGTTATTGTTCGAGTTTTCGAGGGTAAAGATCTAGATCGCTTATCTTTAGTATAGATTTATAATAAGTATTAGTGTTCTAATCAAGCGTGACATGTATTTAGGTATCGACGAGCGGGAAAGTATAGTTCTCACCGTAATCAGGTGTGTAATTTCACACTTATCTCATGGGTTAGATGTTATACCGTAAGCATTAGAATAAAAATTCGTAAAATTGGTAAAATTGGAAAAATACGGTATATTAACACTTTTTGTGTAAGTGCATGTAATCGGTGTTAAAGTCGCGGAAATTACGGAATCGCCCTCAATGGGCTAATTTGATAAAAAGTAATTTTTGGGCCTCATGTGATTAATGGGCCAAATTGCTAGATTGCTTAATGGGCCAATTTGCTAGATCGCTTAATGGGCCAATTTGCTAGATTGATTAATGGGCCAATTTGCTAGATTGCTTAATGGGCCGAATTGCTAGATTACTTAAGGAGCCGATTTGATAAATTACCATATGGGCCAAATTGAGAAATGGGCCAACTTGTAGTATGGGCGTTATGTTGAAATTATCATATGTAAATTGTTAAGCTTTGTTTATGTATACATGATTGCATGGGTTGGGATTAAATTGAAGAGAAGTTCTGGTGGTTCTACCACAATCTAGTTCGGGTGGCTCTGGCATAAATTCTAGTTCGGGTGGCTCAGCCACAAACATTTTAAATGGCTTTATGCCTGCGATTGGTGTGTTGGCGGGGTGGGTTGACTTGATCCCCACGGGTGTCTTTGGTTGAGTACGGGTGGTGTGCGGCGGATGGAAATTTAGGCTTGGTTGGGAATTGCATTGCGCATGCATCTTTAATTACTATATTGTTAAATTAGTTAATGGGCTCAAGCCCAATAGAATGCTTTGATGATATGACCCAGTGGATTTGGTAAGTGGGTTACACACTGAGTTCTAAGTAACTCACCCCGTTTTCTTACCCTTCTCAGATAATGATAATTGATGGAGGCTTGGGCCGGGGATGACTTCGTGGAGGCCATACTTCAAATGATGGTTTTTATGATCTTTAAACTACTCTTTAGTATTTTTACTTAATTACTATTTTAGCAATGTAATAAGGCCTCTAGTATTGTTTTTATGGATTTTATTTCGTGGATGGATTTTAATATGTTTTAGATACTTAAAGTGGACTATTTTAAGTTTATAAATGTTTTCTTTAAATTACGTATAAAAAGGGGTTTCTTAAATATCACCATCTCGTAAAAATTTTGGTGAAAACTCTTTTATAAATTTCATTTCCAAATTCCTTTTGAACTCTTTTAAATTTATTTAAAAAGTTAACCAATTATTTCTCTGAGATCGAATTTTAAACTCCTATGTTTTATAATCATAAATTTCAAATTAACCTCAGTTTTTGATAAACTCCATCTCCAAATTAGTTTTTGAAGACCTGTTTTCTTTAAATCATTAGATGACCAAATGTATGTATGATTTGTGTAGCATACCAAGTCTGGTCTTATCGCTTAGACCGGGTTTGGGGTGTTACATTTTATGGTATCGAGCGCGGTTCAAAACTAAACTGTGGTTTGGGTTCAACAATAATTTTTAAAATCATTTAAATTTCTAGACTCTATGATCTAAAGGTAGTATGGCATCACGAGCATCCGGCACCAAGTCAAGTAAGTATTTGTATATTGAATGTTTATTATTGTGATATGATCATAGGAACACTCTAGAACTTTTAGTTTTAGGTGTTGAAAATGGTAAAGATCAAGACTATATGATGTGATTGCGAAAACAACTCTATCTCTTATATCTCATAAAATATCATTAATAAACACTGAAATAATACTCTGATTCATAAAACTTGTAATCAGATTTAATTGAAATAGTCCGTATGAGCACTAGAGGGGCGTGGAAGGGGACGCGATGAGCGTGGCCGTGGTAGAGAGATGAGGTGCTAGGATTGCGTGCTCAAGCGCCGGGTCATATGCGAAATGGGCGACTTTGCGTCACCCGGGAGTGAGACTGGATCACATGACCATACGTGAGAGGACAATGCTTTGACTCAAGCAATGTTGCGAGTCCTAGAAAGGGTTGCTGGGACTAGAACTAGCCCAGCAGTTCGTGGATCAATATCAGAATGACTTGAATCAAGTGGTGCCGAGGTTTTTAGAGGTGTCTCCGGTGTAGCTCCGAATGTTGCGGAATATTGGCTCGAGGCTGTAGAGCAGATTATGGATGATCTGGAGTGCACCTTCGAACAGAAACTGAGAGGAGCGGTGTCCTTGCTAAGGGATGAAGCGTATCAATGGTGGCTTACTGTTCGAGAAGGCACTAAGGCTGCAGTTATTACTTGGGATTTCTTCAAAGCTGCTTTCCAAGGGAAGTATGTAGGGACAAGTTATGTGGATGCCCAGAGAATGGAATTCCTGAATCTGGTTCAAGGAAATAAGACGGTGGTAGCTTATGAGGTAGAATTTCTACGCTTGAGTCGTTATGCTCGGACTATAGTGCCAACGGATCATGAGCGCTGTGTACGCTTTGAAGATGGGCTGAATGATGAGTTGTAGGTACTGATAGCCCCGCAATAAGTAAGGACTTTTGCCACGCTTGTGGAGAAAGCCAAGATAGCCGAAGAGGCTAAGAACTCAGAACGCCAGAACCGGGAAAGAGTCAGAGGTAAGAGGGACTTCAAGTACTCGGGTTCTTCAAAAAGGTTCCAAAAGAGGCCTCAAAATGATGAGCCAGCTCAAGCTAGAGCACCTGTGGCTACCAATCGTCAGTCGAGATCATGTCTTGATGTGGGAAACGACACCCCAGGGAATGTTGGAAGAAAACTGGTGGTTGTTATAAATATGGTTCCAAGGATCATTAATATAGGAATTGCCCTCGATGGACTGCTCCGACTCAGGAAGCTCGTAACCACGATGCATCATCGCTTAGGGGCACTTAGCGACCAATCGAGAGGCCGTGGATCGTGTCGTGGTGGTAATGGTACTTTGGGCGTGGTTAAGGTGCACCGGTCGAGGTAATGGCTTTAGAGGTAACACGGAGGCAAGACAGTAGGGGTTGGTCTATGCAACATCGGCGTCGTGAAGAAGGCGATGCACTGATGTGATAATCGCACGTTCTTCATCTTTGATGTACACATTCTTCGCTTTGATAGATATCGGGTCTACCCACTCGTATGTTGCTAGTGCCATAGCTGAAACCTAAACATTAGATTTGAGATTACCGATAGAGAGATGATTTGTAATTAGTCCTTTAGGGCAATCGGTAATAGTAAATAAATTGTATAGAGACGTGCCTTTGGAAATTCAAAGAGAAATATTTTTAGCGGATTTGATGGAATTGCCTTTCGGCGAGTTTGATCTTATTTTGGGCATGGATTGGTTGGTGAAACACCGGACGCAATTGGATTGTGCTAAAAAGCAGATGTCAATAAGGACTGTGGATGATGAGGAAGTAGTAATGATAGGTGAACGAAGGAACTTTTTAGCAAATGTGGTATCTGCTTTAAAGGCAGAGAAGTTGGTGCGGAAAGGGTATGGAGCGTTCCTAGCCTTCATTAGTGCTTTGGATGCCAAGGAATTATCGGTGAAAGGTGTGAGAATAGTGAAAGAATTTCCAGATGTCTTCCCTGAAGAACTTCCGGGTCTAGCTCTAGATCGAGAAGTAGAATTTGGCATTGAGCTTTTACCCGGAACGGCTCCAGTGTCTATTGCTCCTTATAGAATGGCGCCGAAGGAGTTAGCGGAGCTTAAAGCTCAAATTCAAGAATTATTGGATCGGGGATTTATTCGACCTAGTGTGTCTCCGTGGGGAGCACCAGTTTTGTTCGTCAAGAAGAAGGATGGGTCGATGCGTATGTGCATTGATTATAGGCAGTTGAATAAATTGACGGTCAAGAATAGGTATCCATTGCCGAGAATCAACGACCTGTTTGATCAATTGAGAGGAGCTTCAATTTTCTCCAAGATTGATTTGAGATCAGGTTATCATCAACTCAAGGTTAAGGAGGCGGATATTCATAAGACGGTATTCCGAACTCGTTATGGACATTATGAGTTTTTGGTGATGCCATTTGGTTTTACCAATACACCAGCTGCATTTATGGACATGATGAACTGAGTCTTTCAACCCTATCTAGACCGGTTCGTAGTGGTGTTCATAGATGATATTTTGGTATATTCGAGGAATGAAGAAGTGCATGACTCACATTTGCGCACAGTATTACAAATACTGCGAGAAAAGCAACTTTATGCCAAATTCAGTAAGTGTGAATTTTGGCTGAAGGAAGTGACTTTCTTGGGTCATGTGGTGACAGCCAAAGGAATAAGAGTTGATCCTCGGAAGGTAGAGCGGTGTTGGATTGGAAACCATCAAGTCGATGGTGAGATTCGGAGTTTCTTAGGTTTGGTGGTTATTATAGACGCTTTATTGAGGGGTTTTCGTTGATTGCTGCACCCCTAACTAAGCTGTTGCGAAAGGGAGTACCGTATGTGTGGACTGATAAACAACAAGAAAGTTTCAAGAAACTGAAGAAGATTTTGACGAAAGCACCAGTACTGATTCAACCTGAGGCTAGAAAAGAGTTTATCATTTATTGTGACGCGTCACACACGGGTTTAGGATGTGTGCTAATGCAAGGTGGAAAAGTGGTGGCTTATGCTTCTCGTCAGTTAAGGCCGCACGAAGTCAACTACCCTACTCATGACTTAGTGTTGGCTGCGGTGGTGTTTGCTTTAAAGATTTGGAGGCGCTATCTCTACGATGAGAAGTCTATCATTTATACAGACCATAAGAGTCTTAAGTACCTCCTTAACCAAAATGAGTTGAACTTGAGACAACGAAGATGGGTGGAGCTGTTAAAGGATTACGACTTCTCAATCGAGTATCATCCTGGAAAGGCTAATGTGGTGGCAGACGCGTTGAGTCGTAAGGTAGTATCAGAATTAAGAGCAATGTTTGCTCATCTCAGTTTGTATGAAGATGGCAGTCTGCTAGCGAAACTTCAGGTAAAGCCTTTGTGGTTAGAACAGATCAAGGAAAAGCAGTTATTAGATGAAAAGTTGGGTCCGTTAATGCAACAAGTTGAAAGTGGCGTAATAGGGGACTTTGGAATGAACAAGGATGGAGTGTTGTGTTTTCGTGGAAGAGTTTGTATGCCCATGGATTCGGATTTGAGACAAATGATTTTGCGTGAGGCGCATAGTAGCCCTTATGCTATGCACCCTGGAGGAAATAAGATGTATCGAGACCTACGAGAGCAGTATTGGTGGCCAAGGTTAAAGCAGGAGGTTACTGATTTTGTGGGTAAGTGCTTGACTTGTCAACAAGTGAAGGCGGAACATCAATTACCATCGGGCTTATTGCAACCGGTAAAGATTCCTCTATGGAAATGGGAGCGAATAACAATGGACTTTGTAGTGGGTTACCCTTAACACCTACTAAAAAGGATTCCGTTTGGGTGGTAGTAGATCGATTGACGAAGACTGCTCATTTTCTACCGGTTCGTATGGATTACTCATTTGTAGAAGTTGGCTAAAGTGTATGTATCCGAGATCATGAGGTTGCATGGGGTACCAGTGTCTATCATCATATCGGACGGGGACCCTAGGTTTACATCACGGTTTTGAAAGCTTTGCATGAGGCTTTGGGAACAAAGTTAAACTTGATGACGGCTTTTCATCCTCGATCGGATAGTCGATCGAAAAGAGTAATTCAGATTTTGGAAGACATGTTACGGGGTTGTGTGATCGACTTCAGAGGTAGTTGGGAGGATTTTCTACCGTTGGCAGAATTCGCGTATAATAACAGTTACCAATCCAGTATCCAGATGGCACCCTATGAAGCGTTATATGGTCGTAAGTGTCGTACCCCTACTTGTTGGACTGAATTGGGGGAACGACAGTTGTTGGGTCCTGAATTGATATCTGAGACGGAAGAAAAGGTAAAGGTAATTCGAGCACGGTTAAAGGAAGCTCTGGATAGACAAAAGTTGTATGCAGATCTGAAGCGCAAGGATATTGAGTTTACGGTGGGAGATCAGGTTTTTCTGAAAGTCTCACCTTGGAAGAAAATTTTCAGGTTTGGAAGGAAGGGCAAGTTGAGCCCTAGGTTCATTGGACCGTACCGTGTGTTGAAGCGTGTAGGATCAGTGGCCTATCAGCTTGAATTACCTCCGAAGTTAAGTCAGATTCATAGTGTCTTCCTTGTTTCTATGCTGAGGCGTTATAGATCGGATCCGTCTCACATAGTACCGGTAGAAGAAGTAGAGTTAAGGCCAGACTTGTCTTTCGAGGAGGAACCAGTGAAAATCTTAGACCGTGATGCTAAGGTGCTAAGAAAGAAGACTGTGCCGTTGATTAAGGTTCTATGGCATAATCACGGAGCGGAGGAAGCTACGTGGGAGCCTGAGGACGCAATTCGGCAACAATATCCTCACCTCTTATAATCAGATAAATTTCGAGGACGAAATTTTCTTTAATGGGGGTAGAATTGTAACATCCTAAAAAGTGAGTATCGATATGTTGCATGTTTTTGGTGCTTAGCTTGTGACTGATTCAATTTTTGTGTTTAATATCATTTTGAGAAGGCTCGGGATTTATTCGGAATTAAAAAAAATTAGTAATGAGTACTTTATTTGAAGTGGATCAAGTGACCTTGATGTTTAAGGAAATTTAGTGTCAAAAACTAGCATAAGATGAGCTAGTAGTAAAGTGGAGTTGGCGCCATAAGTGTTGCTTGAGGGAAGAGGTTCGAATCTTTAGGAATGCATTTTGTGACATTTATTTTTGCTCTTTCCTAGCAAGTGTCGGCCAAGCATCAAATTTGGTAAGTGAGACCTTTATTTTTATGGTTAAGGTAAGCTTGGAACTTGGAGAAAGAAATCCTAAGCTTTTGGAAGGTAGGGGGAACACAAGGCATATTTTAAGGGTTATGTTTTGGAAACTTAGAATCGCCAACTTGTTCATGAACTTGGACGGCTTTGTGGACTAAGGGGGAGCTGAAATTTTGGTGGTAAGCTTGGGTAAGGATGGTAGCTAGATAGAATCCCATTTGGTCATATTTGCTCTCCCAAAACACCCATTTCCTCTCATCTTTTTCTCTCTTAGCCGAATGTGCCATATGCTTGGAGAAAACAACTTTGTTTTGTTTCATTTGGTCATTTTGCCAACCTCTCAAGTGCTTCATTTTGTGTTTCTCTTCTAGTGCTGAAATCATCAATCACAAAAGACCATTTCTTTTTCTTCTTTATTCCCCATTGTCGAATGCACATTGTTCCAAACCTTACTTTTTGCTCTTTTCTTACCCTTGAAAATCGAATCATAAACATCTCATCTCTATTCTCTTTTCTTCTCCATTTTACTCATCCTTCAAACAAATTTTTCCTTCTTATTTCTTCCATGGCCGAATGTTAGAGACCACCTCCATAGCTGAAATTATTTTTCCCTTACCATTAAATCATAGCCTGTAACACCCCAAACCCGGTCAGTACACCACGACCGAATCTGGTATGTTACGGGGAAAATTTTGAAGACCCGGGAATTTGAAAGCTTAGTTTTGTTTTCGTAAGTCCACAGAGTCCTATCAATTTCAATTTCTAAAGTAATCCACTACTGCTAATCTTTCAATCATATCACACCCATCAATCACAAGAAATAGTAAGAGGTACCTACCTGGGCAGATTGGAGCCGGAGACTCGGTGCCATGCCTTTCAAACCATATACTTTAAGCAAAACGCCTAAAACCAATATTTAACACATTTTGGGCCTCGAGCCCACAGCCGAGCTTTTGAACCTGGCTCTGATACAACAAATGTAACACCCCAAACCCGATCAGTACACCACGATCGAATCTGGTATGTTACGGGGAAAATTTTGAAGACCCGGGAATTTGAAAGCTTAGTTGAAAAGTAAGTTTTTTTTTCTTTTAGAAGGACGAGAAATTCCTTTTAGTTACTTAAAAACATTTTGAACTTAGTGTGGAAGATCACAGGTTTAGAAAATATTTGAGTTGCGTTCATTTAAAGATTTTAATGTGATACCCGTTGGTAAAGTTTAAAACATATCGCTTTGTAGTCTTGAAAACCGTTTCATTTCAATTTTAATCCATTATTAACCCAGTAATTTTATTAAGGCTAAATTGAAATCAAATTGTAACCATATAAATAATCAAAGCATAATTTTAAAAGGCCATTTACAATCCCAACAAAACCAAACGAAAATAAATGAAATAAGGTACCAAGTGCTTAAATCAGTGCAAAACCGACTTTATTCATGGCATGGTCACCTCGAGTCCACCCGGCTCCATGTCCGCGATCTAAGTGTCACCTGAAATGATAAGGGAGAAGGTGAGTCGCAAGACTCAGTGCATAAATCCCCCTCCTAATTAATACAACATACTAACACACACAATACAGAGCAGTGTCCTTAATGCACCCAATCCTAGCCATCCACAACACCTTTTCTACCCCGTGTGGTACCAAACCACTGGTGGTGCCAAACCACTGGTGACCCAAAGTCACGATATCCATAAGTGCGGTGCCAAACCACTGGTGACCCAAAGTCACGAAGAATCCAATGATGGGGCCAACCCATCGTGTGATACCAAATCACTGGCGACGATCCCATATCTCAAAAGTGGGGCCAACCCACGGTGGTGTTAACCACAGGGACGAGTCGCTATGAGGTGCCAAACCTCTGGTGTCCCAAAGACACGGATATCATATTCCCCCTCCTCTCATATCACCCATTATCATACCGACTCATGTAAAGTATGCAAATCATGCAAATCATGCTACATGTTTAATGTTGCATCTCATAACACATACATCATAGGTCATGATCTCAAGTATATCAACAATAGAACTTGTAATGGAACGGACTTACCCGAATCCGTGCACATACCCAATCGGGTATCATATCAATCAACCATACTGTTTCGGCTTTATTAAACAATCAGATTATTAAGCATATCACCAAGAAAAGAGTGTGTTAGTTTACACACCTATTAAAACGCAAGCCTTAATCCCAAGGAACCGATCTAAGACCCTCGATTATCTTGCTCCTACAATCGGCCACATATGAGACTAGCACCTAGGCCATTCGGCCAAAACCATTAAACCAAAGGGGTTAACGTTTGAACCCTTACCTTACACTTGATTTGGTTTCCCACCAAATCTTGAACCAAACGATGGTTCTTCTTTATGCACACGGCACACCCTATTAAGAGGAAAGATTAATCCTTTGAAACTTTGACTTAACGAAACTAAAAGAGTGGACTAAAAGAACCAACCCTTACCACCACTTACCAATCGATTAACAGAGGAAAACGGCTCCTCTTGCTTGCTTCCAAAATCCTGGATGCCCTATGATAAAATCGATTCCAACACAAAAGATTAACTCTTATCAACAAAGGCCAAAATCGGCTCTTAACCAAACTAAAATCGACAAAGAACAAGGAGAAGAGAAATGAACATTCGGCCAACCACTTACCTTTCTCTAAACCCGATTGGACACCACACACAAGAGAGATCACACCACACCAATATTCGGCCAAGGTGAAACCAATAGGAGAGGGGAAGTTTCGGTAACAAGGGGAGAAGGTACGGCTAGAGTCTTGAAGGTAGAAACAAAAGAAATGTGATTCAAGGAGAAAAGAGAAATCGACAATGGGAGATTAGAAGTGGAAGAGGGATGGTTCGGCTAAGAACAAAAGAAAAAGAAGTAAACAAAATAAGGTTTAGGGATTCAAGAGAACATTCAGCTACTAGCAAAATTTAGGAGAACAAGTGCTAATTTTCGGCAAGTATAGGTTGCTTGGGGTTTTTGGTTTCAAGGAACAAAAATGAGAGAACTTAGTTTGCAAAATTCGGTTAGGTGCACTAGACTAAAGTTGACCGAAAAAACACCAAAGTGCATTCGGCACTCCCCACTTATTCACCTACCAAAATCGGCCACTCCCCCATGAAGACTCCAACATTCGGCCACTACCTCCAAACACTTCCAACCACTAATTCAAACTAGTTTGAACTAGTAAACCTCCACAATTTACTCTCCACCCACCATTTGAACAATTTGACTTGGTCAATGGCAGAGTTTGAACTGCCCACAACTTCTTCTTCTCCCCTGCCGTCAAAATGGAAGCAAAATATGAGAACTCTTCAGCTTGAACATAGGACCTCCTTCCCTGCAAGTGACGCCAAACCCAAGCTCCAAGTGGCGCCTAACTTGCCACTCTACTAGCTCAATTCTTGTGCTAACATTCTCCTAAAAATATTTATAAACCCCACTCATTCAGCTCCCCTCACCTAAAGCTTAAAACTAAAGTTTCCCCAACCACTCAGGCTTACACCAAGCTTACAACTAAGCCCCCAAAACAATTGAAACACAACATTGCAGGCCAAAAAACATGCAAACAATGCAATAATCAAAATAACCCCTAACCCGGGATATTACAGTTCTACCCCCCTTAAAAATAATTTCGGCCTCAAAATTACCTGGTCAAAAGAGTTGAGGGTATTGCTGCCTCATCATATCCTCTGGTTCCCACGTAGCTTCTTCTACGCCATGATTCCGCCATAGCACCTTTACCAAAGGAACTGACTTTCTACGCAGTTACTTCACATCTCGGTCTAGAATCTGCACTGGTTCTTCTTCCATGGTCAAATCTGGATTTACCTCGATCTCCTCCACCGCTACGACATGCGATGGATCAGAACGATAGTGCCTAAGCATCGAAACGTGAAATACGTCGTGAATCTGACTTAGCTCTGCTGGTAACTCAAGGCGATAAGCTCATCGGTCCCACTCGCCTCGCACCTTATACGGCCCAATAAACCTCGGACTTAACTTGCCCTTCTTTCCGAAACCTCAACACTTTCTTCCATGGCGAGACCTTGAAAAAAACTTGATCTCCCACAGCAAATTCTATATCTCTCCGCCTGAGATCGGCATAAGACTTCTGCCTGTCCGAAGCTTCCTTCAATCGAGCCTGAATCAACTTAACCTTGTCTTCAGTCTCTGCAACCAACTCTGGTCCCAACAACTGACGTTCACCCAACTCCGTCCAACATGTAGGTGAGCGACACTTCCTACCATACAACGCCTCATATGGTGCCATCTTGATACTTGCTTGATAACTATTGTTGTAGGCGAATTCAGCTAATGGCAGAAACTCCTCCCAACTACCTCTGAAGTCCAAAACACAGCCTCTCAGCATATCCTCTAAGATCTGTATAACCCTCTCCGACTGCCCGTCAGACTGTGGGTGAAATGCCGTGCTGAAATCCAACCGCGTACCCAGAGCCTGATGCAACGCTTTCCAGAACCTTGATGTAAATCTGGGATCCCTATCCGAGATGATCGATACTGGCACACCGTGCAGCCTCACTATCTCTGACACATACAACCGCCCAACCTCTCGAGGGAGTAATCGACCCTCACTGGAATAAAATGAGCTGATTTAGTCAGACGATCCACAATTACCCAAACTGAGTCCTTCTTGCTCGGCGTAAGAGGTAATCCACTGACAAAATCCATAGTTATCCTTTCCCACTTCCACTGGGGAATCTTCACTGGCTGAAGCAACCCTGACGGCAACTGATGTTCAGCCTTGACCTGCTGACATGTCAGACACTTTCCAACAAACTCACACACCTCTCTCTTGCACTGCCACCAAAACTGCTCTCTTAGATCCCTATACATCTTGCTACCTCCAGGATGCATAGCGTACGGGCTGCTATGGGCGTCCTGAAGAATCCTCTGCCTTAACTCGATATCTTTCGGCATACAAGCTCTCCCTTGAAAACACAGCACCCCATCACTAGACATATTGTAACCTTCCAAACCACCATCCTGCACTTGCAACCTCCGCGCATTCAGAACCTCATCCACTAACTGTTTCTCCCTGATCTGCGCAACCCAAGTAGGCTTAACCTGTAGCTCTGCTAGAATACTTCCGTCGTCATACAAACTCAAATGGGCAAACATCGCTCTCAAGTCCGATACAACCTTACGGCTCAATGCGTCTGCCACCACGTTAGCCTTGCCCGGATGATATTCAATCGAATAGTCGTAGTCCTTGAGCAACTCAATCCATCTGTCTTTGCCTCAAATTCAAATCTTTCTCGAGTCAAAAGGTACTTGGACTCTTATGATCTGTGTAGACTATCGATCTCTCTCGTACAAGTAGTGCCTCTAAATTTTCAAGGCGAAGACTCTCGCTAACTCCAAGTCGTGCGTCGGATAATTGACCTCATGTGGCCTCAGCTGCCTAGATGCATACGCCACAACCTTCCCTTCCTGCATCAGCACACAACCCAATCCCGTATGTGATGCATCGCAATACACTGCGAATTCCTTTCCTGCCTCAAGTTGAATTAGAACAGGAGCCTCAGTCAAAATCTTCTTTAACTTGTCGAAACTCTCCTGCTGTTTCTCAGTCCAAACAAACTGAACTCCTTTCCTTAACAGCTTAGTCATCGGTGCTGCAATCAACAAAAATCCTTCTACAAATCTTCGGTAGTATCCTGCCAAACCCAGAAAACTCCGAATCTCAACCACTGACTTAGGCGGCTTCCAATCCAAAACTGCCTCAATCTTCCGAGGATCCACCCTAATCCCCTCGGCCGACACTACATGACCCAAGAAAGTCACCTCCCTAAGCCAGAACTCGCACTTACTAAACTTAGCATAAAGCTGCTTCTCCCTCAAAATCTGCAGCACCACTCGCAAATGTGCATCATGCTCCTCTTCTGACCTTGAGTACACCAAGATGTCGTCGATAAAAACCACAACGAACTGATCCAAATACTGCTGGAACACCCTATTCATCACATCCATGAATGCTGCCGGCACGTTAGTCAACCCAAACGGCATTACCAAAAATTTGTAGTGCCCATACCGAGTACGAAATGCTGTCTTGTGGATATCCGCCTCCTTTACCTTTAATTGGTGATACCCAGACCTTAAATCGATCTTCGAGAATACCGAAGCACCCTTCAGCTGATCAAACAAATCATCTATTCGCGGCAACGGATACTTGTTTTTGATCGTCGACTTATTCAATTGGCGGTAATCTATGCACATTCGCATCGCATCGCCCTTCTTCTTGACAAAGAGTATCGCGGCGCTCCCAAGGTGAAACACTTGGCTCGATAAAGCCTCGATCCAACAACTCCTGGATCTCGAGCCTTTAATTTCACTAATTCCTTTGGCGCCATCCTATACGGAGCAATAGACATCGCGATTTGCAGCGATCTATCCCGAACTCCACCTCGCGATCCGGTGGCAAACCCTAAGCTCCTCTGAAACACATCAACAAATTCCTTAACCGTTCGGACCTCCTCTACAGACTCCTTAGCCTCCAAGGCATACACATGAACCACATATGCTTCACACCCTTCCGACCATCTTCTACGGCCTTGAGCGGATACCACGTTGGATAAGTAATCTCTTCTATTACCTATCATGATCACCTCATCACCCTCAGCCGTCTTTAGAACCATGCGCTTAACCGCGCAGTCCAACCTCGCCTGGTGCTTAACCAACCAGTCCATCCCTAGAATCAGATCGAACTCCCCAAACGGCAGTTCCATCAGATCAGCCACAAACACTACCCCTTGGAGTTCTAGGGGTACGTCTCTATATAGCTTATCTACAACTACAGAGTGACCTAGAGGGCTAATTCATCACACCGCCTAGAAGTAGTCTCGAGTCTAAATCCATGGTCTCTACTATGCTACTGGCAACGTATGAATGCGTTGAACCCACATCAATCAAAGCAGTATAAGGAGAACCAAAGATCAAAAACGTACCGGTTATGACGTCCTGTAACACCCCAAACTCGGATAGGACACCACGTCCGAATCTGGTATGTTACGGGGAAAAACGTTTTTTGAGTGATCAGATTTTTCGTTTAAAAGCGGGGTGAAAACATAGTGAATTTGAGGAAAATTGGAGTAGGCTTGTTTGATTAGATTTTTAAAACTTATCCAAAGTAAATCGTTAAAAACGAGTTGATTTCATTTAGCATTTCCAATAGTTTCTTAGTACCATTTTGAAACATTTTTTTTACTTAATAGAATATCGAGTTTGGTTTGAAAATCATTTGAGTTTACTTTATAGCAAAACATAGTGAGTTACCCGATGGTATAGTTTAAAACACATTGCGTTATAGTTTTGAAAACATTATCTTACCAAATTTTTAGTAAAATTTCATACCAAGTTATTTGTTAAGCAGGTTGAGAATCTAATTAAAACATAACCATCATAAAACATAATTTAAAGGCCTTTTACAAATCCAAATTAAATCTCAAATAAAAATAAATAAGCTAAAGTACCCAAAGTGAATAGTCTGAGCAAAACTTTTATTAAAGCATGGCGTGTGCACCCCGAGTCCACCCCGGCTCCATGTCCGCGTCTACGGGTCACCTGAAATGTCAAAGGAGAGGGTGAGTCGAATGACTCAGTGCATAAATCCCGCTCCCGATGAAACAACATGCTAACACACATCATACATAGCAACATAATTAACGCAACCCGATCCTAACCATCCGTATCTCCTTGTTCTACCCCGTGTGGTACCAAACCACTGGTGGTGCCAAACCACCGTGACATATAGTCACAATGTGTTACCAAAACACTTTGTGTCCCAAAGACACAATATCCGTCAATGTGGTGCCAAACCACTGGTGTCCCAAAGACATGTTTGTGCTACCAAAGCACCGTGACCGAAGTCACAAATCCAATGATGGGGCCAACCCATCGTGTGATACCCAATCACTAGCGATTTATCCCATATCTCATGTGGGGCCAACCCACGGTGGTGTCAAACCACGGGGACAAGTCGCAATGAGGTGCCCAACCTCCGTGTCCCAAAGACACAAATGTGGTACCAAACCACCGTGACCGTAGTCACAATAATCGAATGATGGGGCCAACCCATCGTGTGATACCCAATCACTAGCAGACGATCCCATATCTCAAAGTGGGGCCAACCCACGGTGGTGTCAAACCACAGGGACAAGTCGCAATGAGGTGCCCAACCTCTGGTGTCCCAAAGACACAAATGTGGTACCAAAACACTGGTGCTCACAAAGACAAAATATCACTTTGCTCCCTCCACTCATATCACCCATCAACATACCATACTCATGTAATCATGCATATCATACAAATCATGCATATCATGCCAACATGTCTAGCATTACATCTCATAGCATACATAACATAGATCATAATACCCAAGGTATCCATACTAGAACTTGTAATAAATAGGACTTACCCGGATACGTACACATACCCCGTTTGGGTATCCAATTATCAGTCATACTGGTATAGTTTTTAACAAGCAAACAGGTTTATTAATAACATTACTAGGTATCAGTGTGTTAGTTTACACACCTGGTAATACGAGTCTAGAAATCCGGACAGAGGCGATCTAAGTCCCTTGATTAACTGGCTCCTATAATCGGCCAACATAGGGGTTAGTACACATAAACCATTCGGCCAAAGGCTTTATCCCAAGAGAAGTCATCTCAAACCCTTACCTTCACTTCTTAACTTGGTTTCTAACCAACCCCGACCCACAATGGTCCTTCTAAGACAATCGGCCACCACCTTGAAAAGAATAATAGTTAATCCTTTATCATTCACGACTTAATCGAAACCAGACGATTAAACTAACAACAACCAATCACTTACCCCTTACGAATCAATTGACAGAAGAAAACGGCTCCTCTTGCTTGCTTCCACAATCCAAAGGCCCTATAATGCGATGATTAACAAAAGGTTAATTCCTTCCAACCGAACCCAAAATCGGCTCTTAACCGACCCAACACGATAAAGCACAAGAGAGAGGAGAAATGGCCATTCGGCCAAGCACTTACCTAGCCCCAATCGATTGAAAACAAACCCCAACCAGATCAACACTTCTCTAGAATTCGGCCAAGATGAACACCACTAGGAGAGAGGGGAAATTCGGCTAACACACTAAGCAAAAGAAAAGAGGATTCGGCCAAGATGTTTAACACACCTATGTTCGGCTTTGAGTGCAAAGAGAGAAGATGAAAAAATAGGTAAAGTTTCGGCTAAGGGTATAGGGAAAAGAAAGAAAATAAAATGAAGGTTTAAGGGAACAAGATGATAAGGTTTCGGTTTAATGAAATGATAAGAACAATTAGAAGTTTTGGCTAAAGAGGAGATATGGATTCGGCACAAGAGTTGTAGAAGAATGAAAATATGAGAAAGAAAGATTACTAATTTCAGTTTCAACCAATGAATAAAAGAAAGGGAGATGGTTGGGAACTTTCGCCACCCACTCAAAAGGCAACACAATTCGGCAAAAGAGAGATTGAGCTTTCGGTTTGCAAAGAAAGTATGAAGAACTCACTTAGAATTTCGGCTTGAAGGAGTGAAGAGAATGAGAGAAATGCTTTAGAAAAAAATCGAAACTTACTTTGACAAAAGGGAGAACTTGCTAACTCAAGGCCGAAATCACCAAAAATGTCAAAATGACATTCGGCCACCCAAAATCCCATACCAAACCGTCCACACTCCCCCCCCAAAACTCCTAAAATTCGCCAAAATCCCCTAAACACTCCAAGCCACCAATTCAAATCACCTTGACCAAGTCCTCCTCCACAAATCACTCTCCACCCACCAAGCCGCCATTTGACCAAGTCCAAGGAGGAATTTAAACTTCATCCAACTCTTCCCTCCTATGCCGTCCAAAATGAACCAAAATGTGAGGTCTTTGCAGCTCGAACACTAGACCTCCACCCCATGCAGTTGACGCCACACCTAGCTCCCCAAGTAACGCATGCTTGCCACTTTGCCAGCTCACTTTTTGTTCAACAAAGCACCAAGTAAAATTCTTAAACCCCAGCTTCCTCAGCTCCCTTCACTTAACACCCAAAACCAAAATTTTCCCATTCCCTCGTGCACACTCCTAGACTACAATTATGCCCCTAAAACACCGAAATAGCAACACAAAGACACTAAACACATGCAATGTCATGCAACAACAAACAGCCCCCTAACCCGAGATATTACGCTTTTACCCCTTAAAAATAATTTCGGCCTCGAAATTACCCGATCGTAAGAGTTAAGGGTATTGCTTTGTCTCATCATATCCTCGGGTTCCCACGTAGCTTCTTCTACGCCATGATTCTCGCCAAAGTACCTTAACCAAAGGCACAGGACTTCTTACGCGCAGAACCTTCACATCTCGATCAAGAATCGCACGGGTTCCTCTTCCACGGTCAAATCGGATTTACCTCGATCTCTTCCATCGCTACCACATGCGACGGGTCTGAACGATACCTCCGAAGCATTGAAACATGAAAAACGTCGTGAATCTGACTAAGCTCTGCTGGCAACTCAAGCTGATACGCTACTGGTCCAACTCGTCTCAATACCTTATACGACCCAAAAAATCTCGGACTCAGCTTGCCTTTCTTCCCGAATCTCAACACCTTTTTCCAAGGCAAGACCTTCAGAAACACCCGATCCCCCACAGCAAACTCTATATCTCTTCGCTTAAGATCGGCATAAGACTTCACGGTCCGGCTTCCTTCAATCGAGATCGAATCAACATAACCTTGTCTTCGGTCTCAAAGAACCAACTCGGGTCCCAACAACCGACGTTCACCTAACTCCGCCCAACACGTAGGTGAGTGACATTTCCTACCATACAACGCCTCATACGGTGCCATCTTGATGCTCGCTTGATAATCGTTGTTGTAGGCAAACTCACCTAATGGTAGAAACTCCTCCCAACTACCTCTGAAATCCAAGATACAACCTCTCAAAGATATCCTCTAAGACCTGAATGACCCTTTCGATTGACCGCCGATCATGGGTGAAAAGCCGTCTTTGAAATCCAAACGAGTGCCCGAGCTTGATGCAATGCTTTCCGTAACCTTGACGTAAACTCGGATCCCTATCCAAATAATGGAAATCGACACACCGTAAACCTTACTATCTCGACACATACAAACTTTCGCCACTTTTCTTAGTGAGTAGTCAACCCTCACCGGAATAAAGTGAGTGATTTAGTCGACGATCCACCACTACCCAAATCGAATCCTTCTTGCTTGGCGTAAGCGGTAACCCACCGACGAAATCCATGGTTATCCTTTCCCACTTCCATCGAGGAATCTTCACAAAGTTGAAGCAAACTCGACGGCAATCGATGTTCACTTTGACTCTGCGACATGTCGACACTTCCCAACAAACTCACACCTCTTTCTTCAAGCCGTGCCACCAAAATCGCTCTCTAAGATCTCTATACATCTTACTACCTCCGTGATGCATAGCATAAGGATCGCTATGTGCGGCCTGAAGAATCTTTTGCCTCACTCAACATCTTTAGGCATACAAGCCTTACCTCAAAACACAACACCTCATCACTAGACAAGTCAGAACCCTCCAAACCACCATCCTGCACTTGCAACCTTCGCACTCGTAACCTCATCCAATAATCGCTTTCTCTCGATCGCTCAACCTGTAGGCTTAACTTGCAGCTCTGCTGAATACTCCGTCATCATACAAACTCAAGTGGGCAAACAAAGCTCTTAAGTCCGAAACAACCTTGCGGCTCAACGCGTCGACCACCACGTTAGCCTTGCCCGGATGATACTCAATCGAACAATCGTAATCTTTCAAAGAACTCAACCCATCTGCGCGCCTCAAATTCAAATCCTTCGAGTCGGTAGATACTTGCACTCTTGTGATCTCGTGAAGACTATCGATCTTTCTCCATACAAGTAGTGCCTCCAAATCTTTAAAGCGAAGACTACAAATGCTAGCTCCAAATCGTGCGTCGGATAGTTGATCTCGTGTGGCCTCACCGCGAGAAGCGTAAGCCACAACCTTACCTTCTTGCATCAAAGACACAACCCAAGCCCGTATGTGATGCGTCACAATACACTGTGAATTCCTTACCACCAAAGTTGAATTAGAACCGAGCCTCACTCAAAATCTTCTTTAACTTGTCGAAGCTTTCCTGCGCTTCTCCCATACAAACGGAACTTCTTTCCTCAAAGAACTTGGTCATCGGCGCGCTATCAACGAAAAACCCTCAACAAACCTTCGGTAGTATCCGGCCAAACCTAAAAACTCCGAATCTCACCATCGACCTAGGCGGCTTCCAATCCAAAATCGCCTCAATCTTACGAGGATCTACTCCGAATCCTCACCACACTATATGACCCAAGAAAGTCACTTCTCTAAGCCGAACTCGCACTTACCGAACTTAGCATAGAGTTGCTTTTCCTCAAAATCTGCAAAGACAACCCTCAAGTGCGCATCGTGCTCTTCTTCTCTCGTCCTTGAGTACACCAAGATGTCGTCTATGAAAACCACGACGAACCGATCCAGATCATCGTTGAAACACCCTATTCATCATATCCATAAACGCCGCGGCATCGTTAGTCAACCCGAAAGGCATTACCGAAATTTGTAGTGCCCATACCGAGTCCGAAACGCTGCTTTATGGATATCACCTCATTAACTCTTAATCGTGATACCTGCACCTCAACTCGATCTTTGAAAATACCGCAGCAGACCTTCACCGATCAAACAAGTCATCTATCCGCGGGCAACGGATACTTGTTTTTGATCGTCGCCTTATTCAATCAAGCGGTAGTCTATACACATCCGCATCGTGCCATCTTTCTTCTTGACAAAGAGTACCGCGCACTTACCACGGCGAAACACTAGGCCTAATAAAACCTCGATCCAATAACTCCCGGATCTCGAGCCTTAAGCTCCACCAATTCCTTTGGCGCCATCCTATACGGAGCAATAGACACCGGCGCGGTTCCGGTAATAGGTCTATCCCGAACTCTACCTCGCGATCTCGGCAAAAACCCTAAGCTCCTCAGAAACACATCAGCAAATTCCTTAACAAGATTTAACCTTCTCCACAAAGCAGACTTTTTAGCCTCCAAGGCGCACACATGAACTACATATGCTTCACACCCTTCTTCCGACCATCTTCTCCGCTTTCAGAGCAGATACCACATTTGATAAGTAATCCCTCCTATTACCTATCATAGCCACTTCATCGCCCTCAACCGTCTTAAGAACCATGCGCTTGGGTCGCAATCCAACCTCGCTTTGTACTTGACCAACCAAATTATCCCAAGAATCGATCGAACTCCCAAACGGCGCAGCTCCATCGGATCGGCAAGAAACACTACCCCTTGGAGTTCTAGGGGTACCTCTCTAAACAGCTTTATCTACTACTACAGAGTGACCTAGAGGGCTAATCACGCGTCATCCGCCTAGAAGATATCTCGTAGTCTAACACCATGGTCTCTACTATACTATCGGGCAACATAAGAGTGCGTTGAACCCACATCAATCAAAGCAAGATAAGGAGAACCAAAAATCAAAAACGTCATCGGTTATGACGTCCGGCAAGCGTCGCCTCTCTCTCGGCGCCTCGCGCCGCAAAGATACCCTAATCCAGTATGCGCATCGTAACTACTGCGCACCTGCCCGGTGCTCCACGGCCCCGACCGAACCATTACCACCTCTCGCCATTACCACGGCCTCTCGCGGTGGTGGTCCATTACCTCTCGAACCGACACGCCCCGCCTCTCGGTCAATCCTAGCCACCCTACGCGGACAATCCTCACACGATGCTCCAGAGAACCACACTCGAAGCAACCTTTTCCACCCAAATCCAGCCCACCCCAATGAGATTTTCCACACCGATCACATCTGCGGCGGTCCTCGCTTAGCAAAGAACAAACCTAGCAGTGCCGATTCGCCCACTCGGTCTAGCTCTCTTCATGCGGATTACCCGACGATCCAAAAGACCCAAAGCTCCTCTTATGCCTATTTCTCGCCCATGCCCCGTCTCACCGACTCCTTAACACCCTCGGCTACCTTAGCCTTCTCAACTAAGACAAAGAACTCGCGCCTCCTGCCGAGGAGCAATCAGCAGCCTCAACTCGCCTCGCACCATCCTCGAAACGAACACACCTCTCATGCTCATGGCCACAATGCCCTCGGCATACCTACTCACCAGAACTCACTGCCTCTAAAAAGCAGATTTACTCCCCGAACAAGCCTCGAAATGCCTTCCACTGAGTCAATATAACTAGCTCCGATGTACTTCTTTTGATATGCACTGAAATAATCCCATGTCGATCCTCTGTTGCACACCACATCTCGAACCGTGAGCCACCACCGATATGACTCATCCCAAGAAGCGATACGATGCCCTTCACTTTCTCTTCAAGAAGTTAAGTCCAGATCATCCATGATCCGCCTCGCTTGCCTCCACCAATATTCAAAGAAGGCTGGGAGCAACACCGATACACCTCGGAAGAATTCGGCCCCGCTTGCCCGAAGTCGCTCGAACCACAATTTCTAGCTCCCCGCACCACCACCCACACCACCCTACTCTTTCCAACACTCGCAAAGATCGCTCAGTGACACTGCGTCATCCCCTGGCCCGATCTTGGAACTCACCACCTCCACTGGTGGCGGAACGATATCTCATTTTCTCGAACCCCGACTGCATCCTACGGGCTCGTAAACCGTCATCCTACCCCTACCTCTACCACGAGTATTACGACCACGTCCGCCTCGAGTGCTCATGACTAATCTTTCTACGTGATCGATTTAAGAGTTTTATGCATCAAGATATATTCCACTATTTTAAGGCAAATCTTATGAATATTTAAGGAGATTTGTTCTCGCGAGTTCACGTAATCCTATCGGCCTTCAATCTCTAGAGTAGTATACTATTGCTATTCATCAAATCATATCACATCCAATCAATTCACAAGCAATAGTTCAGGGTTCTTACCTGGGCGAACTGGTGCCGGAGACTCGGTGCCATGCCTTTCAAACCATACAGACACTTAAAATAACTCTTAAAAACTTTTTGGGCCTCAGGCCCACAAATGAGCCTTTGAACTTGGCTCGATACCACAATTGTAACACCCCAAACTCGGACAGACACCACGTCCGAACTGGTATGTTACGGGAAAACGTTTTTGAGTGATCGATTTTTCGCTTAAAAGCGGGGTGAAAACATAGTGAATTTGAGGAAAATTGGAGTAGGCTTGTTTGATTAGATTTTTAAAACTTATCCAAAGTAAATCGTTAAAAACGAGTTGATTTCATTTAGCATTTCCAATAGTTTCTTAGTACCATTTTGAAACATTTTTTTTTACTTAATAGAATATCGAGTTTGGTTTGAAAATCATTTGAGTTTACTTTATAGCAAAACATAGTGAGTTACCCGATGGTATAGTTTAAAACACATTGCGTTATAGTTTTGAAAACATTATCTTACCAAATTTTTAGTAAAATTTCATACCAAGTTATTTGTTAAGCGGTTGAGAATCTAATTAAAACATAACCATCATAAAACATAATTTAAAGGCCTTTTACAAATCCAAATTAAATCTCAAATAAAAATAAATAAGCTAAAGTACCCAAAGTGAATAGTCCGAGCAAAACTTTTATTAAAGCATGGCGTGTGCACCCCGAGTCCACCCCTGCCCCATGTCCGCGCTTCACGGGTCACTGAAATGTCAAAGGAGAGGGTGAGTCGAATGACTCAAAGGCATAAATCCCGCCTCCCAATGAAACAACATGCTAACACACATCATACATAGCAACATAATTAACGCAACCCGATCCTAACCATCTGTATCTCCTTGTTCTACCCCGTGGTACCAAACCACCGGGTGGTGCTAAACCACCGGTGACATATAGTCACAATGTGTTACTAAAACACTGGTGTCCCAAAGACACAATATCCATCAATGTGGTGCCAAACCACCGTGTCCCAAAGACACGCTTGTGCTACCAAAGCACCGTGACCAAAGTCACAAATCCAATGATGGGGCCAACCCATCGTGTGATACCCAATCACTAGCGCACGATCCCATATCTCATGTGGGGCCAACCCACGGTGGTGTCAAACCACAGTGGACAAGTCGCAATGAGGTGCCCAACCTCTCGTGTCCCAAAGACACAAATGTGGTACCAAACCACCGGGTGACCGTAGTCACAATAATCGAATGATGGGGCCAACCCATCGTGGTGATACCCAATCACTAGCGCATTTATCCCATATCTCAAAGTGGGGCCAACCTACGGTGGTGTCAAACCACGTGGACAAGTCGCAATGAGGTGCCCAACCTCCGTGTCCCAAAGACACAAATGTGGTACTAAAACACTGGTGCTCACAAAGACAAAATATCACCGCCCCTCCACTCATATCACCCATCAACATACCATACTCATGTAATCATGCATATCATACAAATCATGCATATCATGCCAACATGTCTAGCATTACATCTCATAGCATACATAACATAGATCATAATACCCAAGGTATCCATACTAGAACTTGTAATAAATAGGACTTACCCGGATACGCACACATACCCCGCTTGGGTATCCAATTATCCATCATAATCGGTATAGTTTTTAACAAGCAAACAGGTTTATTAATAACATTACTAGGTATCAAGCAGTGTTAGTTTACACACTGGTAATACGAGTCTAGAAATCCTATGACAGAGGCGATCTAAGTCCCTTGATTAACTGGCTCCTATAATCGGCCAACATAGGGGTTAGTACACATAAACCATTCGCCAAAGGCTTTATCCCAAGAGAAGTCATCTCAAACCCTTACCTTCACTTCTTAACTTGGTTTCCAACCAACCCCGACCCACAATGGTCCTTCTAAGACAATCGCCACCACCTTGAAAAGAATAATAGTTAATCCTTTATCATTCACGACTTAATCGAAACCAGCACGATTAAACTAACAACAACCAATCACTTACCCTTACGAATCAATTGATGAAGAAAACGGCTCCTCTTGCTTGCTTCCACAATCCAAAGGCCCTATAATGCGATGATTAACAAAAGGTTAATTCCTTCCAACCGAACCCAAAATCGGCTCTTAACCGACCCAACACGATAAAGCACAAGAGAGAGGAGAAATGGCCATTCGGCCAAGCACTTACCTAGCCCCAATCGATTGAAAACAAACCCCAACCAGATCAACACTTCTCTAGAATTCGCCAAGATGAACACCACTAGGAGAGAGGGGAAATTCGCCTAACACACTAAGCAAAAGAAAAGAGGATTCGGCCAAGATGTTTAACACACCTATGTTCGGCTTTGAGTGCAAAGAGAGAAGATGAAAAAATAGGTAAAGTTTCTGGCTAAGGGTATAGGGAAAAGAAAGAAAATAAAATGAAGGTTTAAGGGAACAAGATGATAAGGTTTCTGGTTTTAATGAAATGATAAGAACAATTAGAAGTTTTGGCTAAAGAGGAGATATGGATTCGGCACAAGAGTTGTAGAAGAATGAAAATATGAGAAAGAAAGATTACTAATTTCTGGTTTCAACCAATGAATAAAAGAAAGGGAGATGGTTGGGAACTTTCTACCACCCACTCAAAAGGCAACACAATTCGGCAAAAGAGAGATTGAGCTTTCTGGTTTGCAAAGAAAGTATGAAGAACTCACTTAGAATTTTGGCTTGAAGGAGTGAAGAGAATGAGAGAAATGCTTTAGAAAAAAAAATCGCTTACTTTGACAAAAAGGAGAACTTGCTAACTCAAGGCCGAATCACCAAAATGTCAAAATGACATTCGCCACCCAAAATCCCATACCAAACCGTCCACACTCCCAAACTCCTAAAATTCGCCAAAATCCCCTAAACACTCCAAGCCACCAATTCAAATCACCTTGACCAAGTCCTCCTCCACAAATCACTCTCCACCCACCAAGCCGCCATTTGACCAAGTCCAAGGAGGAATTTAAACTTCATCCAACTCTTCCCTCCTATGCCATCCCAAAATGAACCAAAATGTGAGGTCTTTGCAGCTCGAACACTAGACCTCCACCCCATGCAGCTGACGCCACACCTAGCTCCCCAAGTAACGCATGCTGGCCACTTTGCCACCTCACTTTTTGTTCAACAAAGCACCAAGTAAAATTCTTAAACCCAGCTTTCCTCAGCTCCTTCACTTAACACCCAAAACCAAAATTTTCCCATTCCTCAGCACACTCCTAGACTACAATTAAGCCCCTAAAACACCGAAATAGCAACACAAAGACACTAAACACATGCAATGTCATGCAACAACAAAACAGCCCCTAACCCGGGATATTACACGTCCGGCATGCGCCGCTCTCTCTCTCGGCGCCTCGTTGCATACACCAACCCAGCCGTCTTGCCTCGTAACTACTCGCACCTCTCGCCTGCTCCACGGCCCCGACTGTAACCATTGCCTCCTCTCGCCATTACCACGACCCTTTGCGGTGGCGGTCCATTATTCCCGAATCGAGTACGGCCCCACCTCTGGATCAATCCTAGCCAACTTACGCGGACAAATCCCTCACACGGTGATCCAATGAGCCACACTTAAAACATCCTTTTCCACCGGTCCAAAGATCCTCCCCAATGAGATTTCCCACAACGGTTGCACTGCGTGCGGGTCCTCGATTAGCGGCAATGCACCTACCGCATCGATTTGGCCCACTGCCTAGCCCTTTCTCGAGGATTACTCGATGACCCGTAAGATCCAAAACTCCTCTTATGTCCTGCTCCTATCCATGTTTTGCCTCACGCACTCCTTCACTCCTTCCTGGCTACCTTAGCCTTCTCAACTAGGACAAAGAAACTCACGCTCCCGCCGTGGAGCAATCAGCAGCCTTAATTCATCTCTCGCACCATCCTCAAATCGAACACACCTCTCGTGTTCGTGAGCCACAATGCCCCTAGCATACCTACTCGCCTCAAGAATTCTCGCCTCGACTGATACTGCACTTGCTCCTCGAACCACCCTCGTAAATGCTTTTCGTTGCTCATCAATGTAGCTAGATCCAATGTACTTTTTCTCGATATGCACTTTGAAATAATCCCAAGTAAGATCCTCAATCGCAAAGATCGTCCCGAACCGTGAGCCACCACTGGTATGACTCATCCCGAAGAAGCGATACTACCCTTTCACTTTCTCCTCAATAATCCAAGTCCAGATCATCCATGATCCGCCTCCGTCGCTTCCACCAATACTCACCGTGCTGGAGCAACACCAAAACACCTCGAAATACTTCCGCCCCATTTGCTCTGAGTCGCCGCCACGATTTCAACACCGCGCCCCACCTACTCCAGCTACCCTTTCAAAGACTCGCAAAGATCGCTCGCGACATCACACTATCCCCTGGGTCCGATCTCAAAACTCACCACCTCCACCGGTGGTGGTACCGTATCTCATTCTCTCGACTTCGACTGCACTCCTACAGTTCGAAACCGTCATCCTACCCCGACCAAGGCCCACGTGTATTACGACCCCGACCTCGAGTGCTCATGACTAAAATCTCGACTTATCCGATTTAGAAGTTTCATGCATCGCATTTTTTCCACTCGTCTTTTAAAGCAAAGTCTTATGAATATTTCTTATTAAAGAAGTTTTGTTTTCGAAAGTCCACAGAGTCCTATCAATTTCAGTTTCTAAAGTAATCCACTACTGCTAATCTTTCAATCATATCACACCCATCAATCACAAGAAATAGTAAGAGGTACCTACCTGGGCGATTGGAGCCGAGACTCGGTGCCATGCCTTTCAAACCATATACTTTAAGCAAAACGCCTAAAACCAATATTTAACACATTTTGGGCCTCGAGCCCACAGCCGAGCTTTTGAACCTGGCTCTAATACCATAAATGTAACACCCCAAACCCGGTCAGTACACCACGATCGAATCTGGTATGTTACGGGGAAAATTTTGAAGACCCGGGAATTTGAAAGCTTAGTTGAAAAGTAAGTTTTTTTTTCTTTTAGAAGGACGAAATTCCTTTTAGTTACTTAAAAACATTTTGAACTTAGTGTGGAAGATCACAGTTTAGAAAATATTTGAGTTATGCTCATTTAAAGATTTTAATGTGATACCCGTTGGTAAAGTTTAAAACATATCGCTTTGTAGTCTTGAAAACCGTTTCATTCCAATTTTAATCCATTATTAACCCAGTAATTTTATTAAGGCTAAATTGAAATCAAATTGTAAGCTTATAAATAATCAAAGCATAATTTTAAAAGGCCATTTACAATCCCAACAAAACCAAATGAAAATAAATGAAATAAGGTACCAAGTGCTTAAATCAGTGCAAAACCGACTTTATTCATGGCATGGTCACCTCGAGTCCACCCGGCTCCATGTCCGCGATCTAAGTGTCACCTGAAATGATAAGGGAGAAGGTGAGTCGCAAGACTCAGTGCATAAATCCCCCTCCCGATTAATACAACATACTAACACACACAATACAGAGCAATGTCATTAATGCACCCAATCCTAGCCATCCACAACACCTTTTCTACCCCGTGTGGTACCAAACCACCGGGTGGTGCTAAACCACCGGTGACCCAAAGTCACGATATCCATAAGTGTGGTGCCAAACCACCGGTGACCCAAAGTCACAAAGAATCCAATGATGGGGCCAACCCATCGTGTGATACCAAATCACTAGCAACGATCCCATATCTCAAAAGTGGGGCCAACCCACGGTGGTGTTAACCACGTGGACGAGTCGCTATGAGGTGCCAAACCTCTCCGTGTCCCAAAGACACGGATGTGATACCAAATCACCGTGACCGGTCACGAATCAAGTGATGGGGCCAACCCATCGTGGTGATACCAAATCACCGGGTCCAATCCCAGATATCAATCGTGGGGCCAACCCACCGTGGTGCTAAGCCACCGACGAGACGCTATGAGGTGCCAAACCTCCGTGACCCAAAGTCACAAAATAATCGTGGTACCAAACCACCGGAGGTGCTAAACCTCTGTGTCCCAAAGACACGGATATCATATTCCCTCTCTCTCTCATATCACCCATTATCATACCGACTCATGTAAAGTATGCAAATCATGCAAATCATGCTACATGTTTAATGTTGCATCTCATAACACATACATCATAGGTCATGATCTCAAGTATATCAACAATAGAACTTGTAATGGAACGGACTTACCCGAATCCGTGCACATACCCAATCGGGTATCATATCAATCAACCATACTTTGCTTTCGCTTTATTAAACAATCGATTATTAAGCATATCACCAAGCAAAGAGTGTGTTAGTTTACACACCTATTAAAACGCAAGCCTTAATCCCAAGGAACCGATTTAAGACCCTCGATTATCTTGCTCCTATAATTGGCCATATATGAGACTAGCACCTAGGCCATCAACCAAAACCATTAAACCAAAGGGGTTAACGTTTGAACCCTTACCTTACACTTGATTTGGTTTCCCACCAAATCCTGAACCAAACGATGGTTCTTCTTTATGCACACGGCACACCCTATTAAGAGGAAAGATTAATCCTTTGAAACTTTGACTTAACGAAACTAAAAGAGTGGACTAAAAGAACCAACCCTTACCACCACTTACCAATCGATTAACAGAGGAAAATGGCTCCTCTTGCTTGCTTCCAAAATCCTGGATGCCCTATGATAAAATCGATTCCAACACAAAAGATTAACTCCTATCAACAAAGGCCAAAATCGGCTCTTAACCAAACTAAAATCGACAAAGAACAAGGAGAAGAGAAATGAACATTCGGCCAACCACTTACCTTGCTCTAAACCCGATTGGACACCACACACAAGAGAGATCACACCACACCAATATTCGGCCAAGGTGAAACCAATAGGAGAGGGGAAGTTTCGGCAACAAGGGGAGAAGGTACGGCTAGAGTCTTGAAGGTAGAAACAAAAGAAATGTGATTCAAGGAGAAAAGAGAAATCGACAATGGGAGATTAGAAGTGGAAGAGGGATGGTTCGGCTAAGAACAAAAGAAAAAGAAGTAAACAAAATAAGGTTTAGGGATTCAAGAGAACATTCGGCTACTAGCAAAATTTAGTAGAACAAGTGCTAATTTTTGGCAAGTATAGGTTGCTTGGGGTTTTTGGTTTCAAGGAACAAAAATGAGAGAACTTAGTTTGCAAAATTTGATTAGGTGCACTAGACTAAAGTTGACCGAAAAAAACACCAAAGTGCATTCGGACTCCCACTTATTCACCTACCAAACCGCCACTCCCCATGAAGACTCCAACATTCGCCACTACCTCCAAACACTCCCAACCACTAATTCAAACTAGTTTGAACTAGTCAACCTCCACAATTTACTCTCCACCCACCATTTGAACAATTTGACTTGGTCTATGGCAGAGTTTGAACTGCCCACAACTTTTTCTTCTCCCTCGCACAAAATGGAAGCAAAAATATGAGACTTCTCGCAGCTTGAACACAGGACCTCCTTCCCCGCAAGTGACGCCAAACCCAAGCTCCAAGTGGCGCCTAACTTGCCACTCTACTCGGCTCAATTCTTGTGCTAACATTCTCCTAAAAATATTTATAAACCCCAGCTCATTCAGCTCCCCTCACCTAAAGCTTAAAACTAAAGTTTCCCCAACCACTCAGGCTTACACCAAGCTTACAACTAAGCCCCCAAAACAATTGAAACACAACATTGCAGGCCAAAAAACATGCAAACAATGCAATAATCAAAATAGCCCCTAACCCGGGATATTACATAGCCAAATTTTCTTTTCCTCATAGATTTTATTCTCAATCATTTTTCTATTCAAACTTTGGACCATCGGTAAGAATCATCTTCTTTGTTTTCTTTTTGCTAGTTGGTCACCTTGGCCTAATCTATAGGTTGGCTTAGAAGAGCCTTTAAATCGATAATCGTTCATTCTCTTAGATGATTTCCTTTCGTTTTTCTTTTAGTGAAATAGTGGAGAGCCGAATCATCATCTCTTTGAAGTCATATTGAAGTCATTCGAATTCGGATCATATACTTTCAAGGGATTCTTTTGGAATCACTCGTAATTTTAAGGTAAGTGAATTACTTCTTTTTAAACCAATAGTCTTAAATTCGATATATATATTGTTAGGACTAATAATCTTTTGTCAATGGAGGCAAACAAGATAGGGTCGAAAAGGGTGGTGAATAGTGTTCTAAAGAGGGGCGACTCGCTAATCCTCTATATTCAAGCGAAGGGTCGTTTCGTGAATCCGAGATTTTCCACCGGTTGTGGACGACCCTCATCCGAGGAGAATCGACTATTCGAAGTTGTTCGTAGTTTGGAGCCTTTAGCTGTTCGAGATTTTCCATTGGGTTGTGAACCGTCAACCGGGGAAACCGACAAATAGTTATTGTTCGAGATTTCGATGGTAAAGATCTAGATCGCTTATCTTTAGTATAGATTTACAATAAGTATTAGTGTTCTAATCAAGCGTGACATATATTTAGGTATCGACGAGCGGGAAAGTATAGTTCTCACCGTAATCAGGTGTGTAATTTCACACTTATCTCATGGGTTAGATGTTATACCGTAAGCATTAGAATAAAAATTTGTAAAGTTGGTAAAATCAGAAAAATACGGTATATTAACACTTTTTGTGTAAGTGCATAAAATCGGTGTTAAAGTCGCGGAAATTACGGAATCGCCCTTAATGGGCTAATTTGATAAAAAGTAATTTTTGGGCCTCATGTGATTAATGGGCCAAATTGCTAGATTGCTTAATGGGCCAAATTGCTAGATCGCTTAATGGGCCAATTTGCTAGATTGATTAATGGGCCAATTTGCTAGATTACTTAATGGGTCGAATTGCTAGATTGCTTAAGGAGCTGATTTGATAAATTATCATACGGGCCAAATTGAGAAATGGGCCAACTTGTAGTATGGGCCTTATGTTGAAATTATCATATGTAAATTGTTAAGCTTTGTTTATGTATACATGATTGCATGGGTTGGGATTAAATTGAAGAGAAGTTCTGGTGGTTCTACCACAATCTAGTTCGGGTGGCTCTGCCATAAATTCTAGTTCGGGTGGCTCAGCCACAAACATTTTAAATGGCTTTATGCCTGCGATTGGTGTGTTGGCGGGGTGGGTTGACTTGATCCCCATAGGTGTGCTGGTTGGTACGGGTGGTGTGCAGCGGATGGAAATTTAGGCTTGGTTGGGAATTGCATTGCACATGCATCTTTAATTACTATATTGTTAAATTAGTTAATGGGCTCAAGCCCAATAGAATGCTTTGATGATATGGCCCAGTGGATTTGGTAAGTGGGTTACACACTGAGTTCTAAGTAACTCACCCCATTTTCTTACCCTTCTCAGGTAATGATAATTGATGGAGGCTTGGGCCGGGGATGACTTCGTGGAGGCCATACTTCAAATGATGGTTTTTATGATCTTTAAACTACTCTTTAGTATTTTTACTTAATTACTATTTTAGCGATGTAATAAGGCCTCTAGTATTGTTTTTATGGATTTTATTTCGTGGATGGATTTTAATATGTTTTAGATACTTAAAGTGGACTATTTTAAGTTTATAAATGTTTTCTTTAAATTATGTATAAAAAGGGGTTTCTTAAATATTACTATCTCGTAAAAATTTCGGTGAAAACCCTTTTATAAATTTCGTTTCCAAATTCCTTTTAAACTCTTTTAAATTTCTTTAAAAAGTTAACCAATTTTTTCTGTGAGATCAAATTTTAAACTCCTATGTTTTAAAATAATAGATTTCAAATTAACCTCAATTTTTGATAATCTCCATCTCCAAAATTAGTTTTTGAAGACCTATTTTCTTTAAATTATTAGATGACCAAATGTATGTACGATTTGTGTAGCATACCAAGTCTGGTCTTAACGCTTAGACCGGGTTTGGGGTGTTACAATCCTTGTCCATTTTTGTCCAAACAAAAATATAATGGTCTAATTCCATTTAAGGACCTCCACTTTAAAAACCCATTTCAAATAAGTACCTTAGCTTCTAAAACTCTGTAACACTCTTAAATTGGGGTCTCTACATTTTGTGTGTTATTGCATGTGATATTATGTTGGTTGTGCTAGTTTAGCATGTTTTGGGGTCCAGGCATGACTTCGGGTTAGGCTTGAGTCATGGCTAAAATTTTTGTTTTTTGGTACTTAGAGAGAGGAAGCTAAGGGAGTTAGGGGTTAAAAGAAATTGTCGGAGGGTTTAGACACAAATAGCTTGGTGGTAAAATGGCAAAGGAGGCGCCACTAAGGTGCCAGGAAGGTGACGCCACATGCAGGGAAGGAGAGCTTGGGTTCGAGCTGCAGAAATCCCTTTCTGCTTATTCTTTTTCACACCGAAGCAAGGAAGAGGTGTGCTCAGTAGTAGAGACTCTCTGAATGGATGAGGATTGAGTCAACAGATTTGAAATGGATGGAGAGGAGAAAATTGTGGAGCTTGACTCATTCAAACCGATTTGAATGAATGGACGGGAGAGTCTTGAGGTGTTGGCCAAATTATGGACTGTGAGGGAGGAGGAGTAATCAGTTTGGGAAGCTAGGGGTGTGCCGAATCTCAATAGCCAAGTAAGAGAGCATTTGCGGCAAGGCACTCAAGTGGGGCATTGTGCTTGTGATAAACCGAAACCTCTTTGGCATTTTCTCTCTTCTTCTCTTTTGGCAACTTTGGTATTTGGCCGAACCAACTTTGCCATTCCCTTTGAAAAGCTGAAACTCAATAGCCACTCTCTCTTTTTCTTTTTTTTTCCGGTTCATTCATTGTTAGCCGAAACCTCCTTACTTTGCCGAATCTTGGTTCTATTTTCTTCTCCATCTCTTCCATCTTCAAAAGCCGAAAGCCTTGTTGTTTCTCTTTCATTTTCATCAAGTATTTTGGCCGAATACCCTTAGTCTATTTTCTTCTCTTCGCACGTGTGCTAATCTCTTTGTAGTGCCGAAAGCTATTCTTTCTTTTGGGTTATAGCCGAATCTCCTGGTAAGTATAACCTTTTTATTCTTCTTTCTCGATTGATTTGGTTAATGCCAAAATCCCACTTCTCTTTGCTATTTCTTCAATTGTTATAAACCGGGATCTTAACTCTTTTCTTGTTCTATCTTGGTGAAGTAGCCGAAATCCCTAAATAACACTAGGGTGTGCCGAACTTTGGTGATTGGTGGCCGAATTTATCAGTAAGGTAAGGGGGTAAGTGTTTTACGATTTCAACATCTCCTGTTGTGAGTAATATCGAAGGCTTTAACCCAATGATAGTGGTACTTGGCCGATTGTAGGGAGGAGTGCAACCTGATTCAGTGGATCTTCGGGTTTTGATTGCCGATCTAGGTAAGGGTCCTAGCGTTTCGGATCTGTTTCCTATTCTTTCAAAAGCCGAAGGCTAATTATCTTCGTGCTAGTGCTTGGCCGATTGTAAAGGGAGGTTCATCACGTAACTTCGGGATTTGGTTGGAAACCAAATTGGTGTTAAGGTAAGGTGCTACCTTTGTGCGACATATCCTTCGGGATTTTGTGATTAAGCCGAATGGCTTTAGTCTTAAAAGTATGGTGTTGGCCGGTTGTAGGAAAGGTGAAGGCAAACGTTTCGGGATCTTCGGGTTCTATCGATTGGAAATAGATCGTGGTTTTCGGATTTCGCTTAGATCTACAAGTAGTCAGGTGTGTAACGCTTACACACTTCATTAGTATTATATGTTCATTATGTTTACTGTTAAAAGCCGAATAGAGTTTGAAATCAGTGATTTTGCCTTGTGGGCATGAGCGTGGACTCCGGGTAAGTCCTCGTTATACGGATCTCGATATATGTTATCATGTCATCGTGATAATGCTATGCTATGGGTTATTTGCATCATAACATGATATTATGCCACGATTGATATGGACATGATGATGGGATTGATGAGAGGAGGGGGAAGGATGATTTGGACTATCACCATGGTTTTGACTACACGCGGGTTGGCCCCGCTTTTGATACTATATTTGTGACTAAGTCCCAGTGGTTTTGACCACCAGTGGTTTTGACCACACGTATGATATTTGTGACTACGATCACCAGTGGTTTTGACCACATATGGATATTGTGACTCGTCCCAGTGGTTTGGTACCACAGTGGGTTGGCCCCACATATTGATTACGGGATTGTCATCAGTGGTTTTGACCACACGATGGGTTGGCCCCATCACTTGATTTGTGACTACGTTCACCAGTGGTTTTGACCACACTTTTGTATATATTTGTGACTTCGGTCACTAGTGGTTTTGACCACCAGTGGTTTTGACCACACGGGGTAGATACAAGAGATCGGATGGTTAGGTGGGTTGCCTGATTTGCATGTTTTACTCATGATTTGTGTAAGTGCTATTATATCGGGTTGGGGATTTATACACTGAGTCTCGGTGACTCACCCCTTCCCTTATATTTTGCAGATGAGGCATAGATCGCGGATTTGGAGCCGGGGAGGACACGAGGTGGCCATGCAACTTATAGTCGGTTTCGTTTTATACTTTGATTTTGGGTATTATTTTCTATAATTTGGTTTTTAACTTGTAATAAGGCCGTTAAGTATTATTTTGGGTTATTAATTACTTGATGTTATATTAATTATTTCATGCATGTGATTAATAACTCGACATGCTTAAATAACCAGGATTAAATTGATGTTTTCAAAAACTATACTCTATATCGGGATTTTCAAATGTTACCTTCGGTTAACAATATTCACAAGATGAGAACAAAGGTAACTTAGATGATTTTCAAACTTAACTTTTTCAAAAGCAAATGGTTTTAACTTGACTATGCTCAACTTGCTCGGGATTTAATAGAATCGTATGGCTTTCCAAAACTAGTAGCAACAAACGAATTTTTCAAGCATGAGTTTTTCCGGGTTCTAAAGCAACAAAAACATTTTCAGCATCACTTTACACGGGGCTTTCTAAACCTTAAAGCGATAAAAGTGTTTCAATAAAAATAAACCAGTAACTTGTTTTCTTCAAAATGTTTCCACTCCGTAGCATGCCAGATTCGGTCGTGGTGTGTTGACCGGGTTTGGGGTGTTACAATTTTGGTATCAGAGCCAAGTTCAAGAGCTCGGCTGTGGGCCCGAGGCCCAAAAATGTTTAGAATGGATGATGAAAGGCTTTATGGGAAAAGTATTGTTGGGTAAGCATGGCACCGAGTCTCCGGCACCGATCCACCCAGGTAAGTACCCCAAAGTATTTCTTATTGATGATATGATTGTGATAATGTTGGCATGACTAGATAGTGGTAGGAAATACTTTAGAGACTTGAACTATAGGATGATATGAACTTGCGAAACAATCCCTTATTAAACTTCTCATTAAACTGTGCTTTAGTAAACAGTGGAATAATGTCTAACGCATAAAACTCTTAATCAGCTCAAATCATATCGGTAGTCATGAGTGCATGTGGATGTGGGCGTAATACACATGGACGAGGTAGGGGTAGGATGACAGTTTCAGAACCCGTAGGGTCTGGACATGGGTCAGAAAATGAGGTACCACCGTCGCCAGCTGTGGGCGCAGAATATCAGGATCAGATAGGTGACGACGCAGTGTCGCAGGCGATGCTGCGGGTGTTAGAGAGGGTCGCAAGTGCGGGCGTCAGAACGGGGGTTCGAAAATCTGTGTCCGAACGACTCCGGGCTAATGGTGCAGAGGTGTTCAGAGATGTATCCGGCGTGGATCCTAGTACGGTAGAATATTGGTTGGAGGCAACAGAACGTATCATGGATGACCTGGATTTTACGGCTGAGGAGAAGCTGAAGGGTATAGTATCTCTTCTCCGGGATGAGTCATATCAGTGGTGGCTTACGGTTAGGGACGGAGCAATGGCGGATGACATCACTTGGGAATTCTTTAGAGCAAACCTATCGAGGAAATACATTGGGGCTAGCTACATCGATGCGCAATATGAAGGCGCTCTCGAACTTGGTCCAGGGAAATAAGACTGTGTCGGAATATGAGGTAGAATTCCTTCGGCTGAGTCAGTATGCACGGGGTATTGTGGGCACGGAACATGAGCACTGTGTCAGGTTTGAGGATGGGTTGAGAGATGAGCTGCGAATGTTAATTGCCCCACAACAGGAAAGAGAGTTTGCGGTTTTAGTGGAGAAGGCTAAAGTTACCGATGAGGTGAAACAGTCAATAAGACGGAATCAGTATAAGGGTTGGAATAAGAGGAATTCTGGGTCATCTGGTTCTGCTGAGAATCAGCAGAAACGGGGTAGATATGGTGGGCCGAATCAAGCTGCTAGGCCTGTTGCTGCTAATACTCAATCGTCGCCGCGGTGTGCTCGGTGTGGGAAGTCTCACACGGGGGAATGTTGGACTGGAAACAGAGGGTGCTTCGAGTGTGGGTCGATGGGGCACCGAGTGAGGGATTGCCCACGAGAGATCGCCTAGGCCGCAGATCGGGGATCGAATCGCATACGCATCGGGAGGGATGGTCGCGAGCCCACGAGGGGCCGTGGTTTAGCCAGGGGAGGTAATGGCTCTGGTAGAGGCCGTGGAGCACCGGGCAGAGGTGCAGGTAGTACAGAGGCGAGACAGCCTGGATTGGTCTACGCAGTGAGGCATCGAGAGGAGGACGACGCACCGGACGTCATAACCAGTACGTTCTTAATCTCTGGACTACCTTATACTGCTTTGATAGATGTTGGTTCGACGCACTCGTATGTTGCCAGTAGCATAGTGGAAACTATGAACTTAGACTCTGAGATTACTTCTAGGAAGATGACAAAGAATAAGCCCTCTAGGTCACTCAGAGAAGTAAATAAACTATATAGGGATGTACCCCTAGAACTTCAAGGGGTCGTGTTTTTGGCTGACTTGATGGAACTACCGTTTGGGGAGTTCGATCTGATTCTCGGGATGGATTGGTTAGTGAGGTACCAGGCCAGTTTGGATTGCGCAGCTAAGCGCATGGTGTTGAGGACAATGGAAGGCGAAGAGGTGGTGATGATAGGTAATAGGAGAGATTACCTATCTAATGTGGTATCTGCGCTGAAAGCAGAGAAAATGGTGAGGAAAGGTTGTGAGGCATTTATGGTGCATGTCTGTGCTTTGGAAGCCAAGGATGCAGCTGTAGAGAATGTCCAAACCGTGGGGGAATTTGTTGATGTATTTCCAAAGGAACTTCCGGGTTTGCCTCCTGACCGCGAGGTTGAGTTCGGTATAGACTTGTTACCCGGAACCGCGCCAGTGTCTATTGCCCCGTATAGGATGGCGCCGAAAGAATTGGTGGAGTTAAAGGCTCAGATTCAGGAGTTACTGGACAGAGGTTTCATCCGGCCGAGTGTATCACCTTGGGAGCACTGTGCTTTTTGTTAAGAAGAAAGACGGTACTATGCGGATGTGTATAGACTACCGCCAAATTGAATAAGTTGACGATCAAAAACAAGTATCCGTTGCCCGGGATAGACGACTTGTTTGATCACCAAGGGTGCATCGGTATTCTCTAAGATAGATCTTAGGTCGGGTATCATCAACTCAAGGTGAAGGAGGCTGATATTCATAAAACGGCGTTCGTGACTTCGGTATGGGCATTACGAGTTTCGGTGATGCCATTCGGGTTGACCAATGCGCCCGGCAAAGATTCATGGACATGATGAATCGGTGTTTTTCAGCCGTATTTGGATCGGTTCGTCGTAGTGTTTATAGACGACATTTTGGTGTACTCGAAATCGAGGAGGAACATGACGCGCATCTTCGGGTGGTTCTACGGTGTTTTGAGGAGAAGCGCTTATTCGCCAAATTTAGTAAGTGCGAGTTCGCTTAAGGAGGTAACTTTCTTGGGTCATGTAGTATCACCGAGGGGATTAGGGTGGATCCTCGGAAGATCAAGTAGTGTTGGATTGGAAACCACCTAAGTCGCTTCTGCAGAGATTCGAGTTTTCTGGTTTGGCGGGGATACTACGAAGGTTCGTGGAGGGTTTCTCCTTGATTGCGTAGCGCCCACGACTAAGTTGTTGAGAAAAGGGGTTCCGCTTGTGTGGTCTGAAAACAAAGAAGGAAGTTTCGACAAGTTAAAGAAGATTCTCGATGAAGCTCGGTGTTGATTCAACTGAGGCGTGAAAGGAATTCACGGTCATCGTGATGCATCGCATACCGGCTTAGGGTGTGTGGCCGATGCAAGATGGAAAGGTGGTCGCTTATGCGTCTCTGGCAATTAAGGCCTCATGAGGGTAACTACCCGACACATGACTTGGTTTGGTCTGCAGTGGTTTTTGCCTTGAAGATTTGAAGGCATTACTTGTATGGGGAGAAGTCGATAGTCTACATGGATCACAAGAGTCTGAAGTACCTCTTGACTCAGAAAGATTTAAATTTGAGGCAGCGGAGGTGGATCGAGTTGTTAAAGGACTACGACTGCTCGATTGAGTACCATCCGGGTAAGGCTAACGTAGTAGCTGATGCGTTGAGCCGTAAGGTGGTAGCAGACCTGAGAGCGATGTTTGCTCACCTTAGTCTATATGACGACGGGAGTCTTTTGGCAGAATTGCAAGTAAAGCCGACGTGGATTGATCAGGTTAAGGAGAAACAGCTGGTGGATGAGGTTCTAAGTTCTCAGAGGTTGCAAGTGCAAGGTGGTGAATCGGAGGGTTACAGCTTGGGTAGTGATGGAGTACTGTGTTTTCAGGGGAAAGTATGTATGTCGAAGGACGTTGAATTGAGACAGCGGATTCTACGGGAAGCTCATAGCAGCCCATACGCTATGCACCTGGGAGGCAGTAAGATGTATCGTGATTTGAGGGAATAGTTCTGGTGGCCAGGTCTTAAACGGGAAGTAACTGAGTCTGTGGGCAAGTGTCTGACATGCCAGCAAGTTAAAGCTGAGCATCAACTACCGTCAGGTCTGTTACAGCCGGTAAAGATTCCACAGTGGAAATGGGAAAGGATTGTGATGGATTTCGTCAGCGGGCTACCTCTTACGCCTAGCAAGAGGGACTCAGTTTGGGTGATTGTGGATCGTCTGACTAAATCGGCTCATTTCATACTAGTCCGGGTTGATTATTTTCTCCAGAAGTTAGCCAAGTTGTATGTGGCAGAGATAGTAAGGTTGCATGGAGTGCCAGTGTCAATTATCTCGGATAGGGATCCTGTGTTCACGCCGAGGTTCCGAAAGCTTTGCATCGTGCATTGGGTACGAGGTTGGATTTCAAAGACGGTTTTTCATCCGCAATCGATGGATATCGAAAAGGTAATCCAAATTCGGAAGATATGTTAAGGGGCCGTGTTCGATTTCAGCGTAGTTGGGAGGAGTATCTACCATTAGCGAGTTCGCTTATAACAACAGCTTATCGTTTAGTATTCGAATGGCACCCTATGAGGCATTATATGGACGAAATGTCGTACTCCTACGTGTTGGACGTAATCGGGTGAACGGCAGTGTTGGGTCCGGAGTTGGTGGCGGAAGCGAAGGATAAGGTTAAGGTGATTCGTGCTCGCCTAAAGGAAGCGTCGGACAGGCAGAAGTCTTACGCCGATCTTAAGCGCAAGGATATAGAGTATGCAGTGGGTGACAAGGTCTTTCTGAAGGTATGGCCGTGGAAGAAAGTGTTGAGATTTGGGCGAAAGAGCAAGCTGAGCCCTAGGTTTATCGGGCCGTATACGGTGTTGAAGCGAGTGGGACCAGTAGCTTATCACCGAGTTGCCGATGCGAGTTTAAGTCGATTCACGATGTATTTCATGTTTCGATGCTTAGGCGCTACCGATCGATCCGTCACACATGTTGTGCCGATTGAGGAGATAGAGGTGAGCTCGGACTTGTCTTTCGAGGAGGAACCGCAGTGCATTTTTGGATCGAGATGTCAAAGTTCTGCGTAGGAAGTCCTGTTCCTTTGGTGAAAGTATTATGGTGGAACCATGGTACGAAGGAAGCCACGTGGGAACCAGAGGATGTGATGCGGCGCAGAATACCCTCAACTCTTTCGACTGCAATTTCGAGGCGAAATTATTTTTAAGGGGGTAGAACTGTAACACTCTTAAATCGGGGTCTCTTCATTTTGTGTGTTATTGCATGTGATATTATGTTGGTTGTGCTAGTTTAGCATGTTTTGGGGTCCAGGCATGACTTCGGGTTAGGCCTGAGTCATGGCTAAAATTTTTGTTTTTTGGTACTTAGAGAGAGGAAGCTAAGGGAGTTAGGGGTTAAAAGAAATTGTCGGAGGGTTTAGACACAAATAGCTTGGTGGTAAAATGGCAAAGGAGGCGCCACTAAGGTGCCAGGAAGGTGACGCCACATGCAGGGAAGGAGAGCTTGGGTTCGAGCTGCAGAAATTCCTTTCTGCTTATTCTTTTTCACGCCAGAAGCAAGAAAGAGGTGTGCTCAGGTAGGACTCTCTGGAATGGATGAGGATTGAGTCAACAGATTTGAAATGGATGGAGAGGAGAAAATTATGGAGCTTGACTCATTCAAACCGATTTGAATGAATAGACGGGAGAGTCTTGAGGTGTTGGTCGAATTATGGACTGTGGGGGAGGAGGAGTAATCAGTTTGGGAAGCTAGGGGTGTGCCGAATCTCAATAGCCAAGTAAGAGAGCATTTGCGGCAAGGCACTCAAGTGAGGCATTGTGCTTGTGATAAACCGAAACCTCTTTGGCATTTTCTCTCTTCTTCTCTTTTGGCAACTTTGGTATTTGGCCGAACCAACTTTGCCATTCCCTTTGAAAAGCCGAAACTCAATAGCCACTCTCTCCTTTTCTTTTTTTTTCCGGTTCATTCATTGTTAGCCGAAACCTCCTTACTTTGCCGAATCTTGGTTCTATTTTCTTCTCCATCTCTTCCATCTTCAAAAGCCGAAAGCCTTATTGTTTCTTTTTCGTTTTCATCAAGTATTTTGGCCGAATACCCTTAGTCTATTTTCTTCTCTTCGCACGTGTGCTAATCTCTTTGTAGTGCCGAAAGCTATTCTTTCTTTTGGGTTATAGCTGAATCTCCTGGTAAGTATAACCTTTTTATTCTTCTTTCTCGATTGATTTGGTTAATGCCGAAATCCCACTTCTCTTTGCTATTTCTTCAATCGTTATAAATCAGGATCTTAACTCTTTTCTTGTTCTATCTTGGTGAAGTAGCCGAAATTCCTAAATAACACTAGGGTGTGCCGAACTTTGGCGATTGGTGGCCGAATCTGTCAGTAAGGTAAGGGGGTAAGTGTTTTACGGTTTCAACATCTCCTGTTATGAGTAATATCGAAGGCTTTAACCCAATGATAGTGGTACTTGGCCGATTGTAGGGAGGAGTGCAACCAGATTCAGTGGATCTTCGGGATTTGATTGCCGATCTAGGTAAGGGTCCTAGCGTTTTGGATCTGTTTCCTATTCTTTCAAAAGCCGAAGGCTAATTATCTTTGTGCTAGTGCTTGGCCGATTGTAAAGGGAGGTTCATCACGTAACTTCGGGATTTGGTTGGAAACCAAATCGGCGTTAAAGTAAGGTGCTACCTTTGTGCGACATATCCTTCGGGATTTTGTAATTAAGCCGAATGGCTTTAGTCTTAAAAGTATGGTGTTGGCCGGTTGTAGGAAAGGTGAAGGCAAACGTTTCGGGATCTTCGGGTTCTATCGATTGAAAATAGATCGTGGTTTTGGGATTTCGCTTAGATCTACAAGTAGTCAGGTGTGTAACGCTTACACACATCATTAGTATTATATGTTCATTGTGTTTACTGTTAAAAGCCGAATAGCCATTGAAATCAGTGATTTTGCCTTGTGGGCATGAGCGTGGACTCCGGGTAAGTCCCCTGTTATACGGATCTCGAAATATGTTATCATGTCACTATATAATGCTATGCTATGGGTTATTTGCATCATAACATGATATTATGCCACGATTGATATGGACATGATGATGGGATTGATGAGAGGAGGGGGAAGGATGATTTGGACTGTCACCAGTGGTTTTGACCACACGGCGGGTTGGCCCCGCTTTTGATACTATATTTGTGACTAAGTCCCGTGGGTTTGACCACCGGTGGTTTTGACCACACGTATGATATTTGTGACTACGGTCACCACCAAAGTGGTTTTGACCACATATGGATATTGTGACTCGTCCCGTGGTGGTTTGGTACCACAAAGGGGTTGGCCCCACATGTTGATTACGGGATTGTCATCGCTGGTTTTGACCACACGATGGGTTGGCCCCATCACTTGATTTGTGACTACGGTCACCACCAAAGGGTTTTGACCACACTTATGTATATATTTGTGACTTCGGTCACTAGTGGTTTTGACCACCAAAGGGTTTTGACCACACTGGGGTAGATACTGAGAGATCTGGATGGTTAGGTGGGTTGAATGATTTGCATGTTTTACTCATGATTTGTGTAAGTGCTATTCTATCGGGTTGGGGATTTATACACCGAGTCTCGGTGACTCACCCTTCCCTTATATTTTGCGTATGAGGCATAGATCGCGGATTTGGAGCCGGGAGGACACGAGGTGGCCATGCAACTTATAGTCGGTTTCTTTTATACTTTGATTTTGGGTATTATTTTCTATAATTTGGTTTTTAACTTGTAATAAGGCCGTTAAGTATTATTTTGGGTTATTAATTACTTGATGTTATATTAATTATTTCATGCATGTGATTAATAACTCGACATGCTTAAATAACCGGGATTAAATTGATGTTTTCAAAACTATACTCTATATCGGGATTTTCAAACATTACCATCGGTTAACAATATTCACAAGATGAGAACAAAGGTAACTTAGATGATTTTCAAACTTAACTTTTTCAAAAGCAAATGGTTTTAACTTGACTATGCTCAACTTGCTCGGGATTTAATAGAATCGTATGGCTTTCCAAAACTAGTAGCAACAAACGGATTTTTCAAGCATGAGTTTTTCCGGGTTCTAAAGCAACAAAAATGTTTTCAGCATCACTTTACACGGGGCTTTCTAAACCTTAAAGCGATAAAAGGGTTTCAATAAAAATAAACCAATAACTTGTTTTCTTCAAAAATTTTCCACTCCGTAGCATGCCAGATTCGGTCGTGGTGTGTTGACCAGGTTTGGGGTGTTACAAACTCACATTTTTCACATATTGCAAATTAGTCCTAATTATCAAATTGGACACCCAATCGATAAAATTTCTTAACAAAAATTTCACACAATCATTCTATCACACTATAAACTTTAAAACTTAATCGTAATAAATTTTTCTACTTCGAATTTGTGGTTTTCGAAACCACTGTTCCGTTTAGGCCCTAAATCAGGCTATTACATGATTAATGGTCAAACATTAACCACTAACGTGGCAGTTGAAATGTAATTAAATGCTGACATGGCATTATTTTGTCTTATATGCCACGCCAGCAAATGATTTTAAAATTATTAAAGTTATTTTTTGAAATATAAAATTATTAAATTTATTATTTTATTTTTTTGGAAATATAAAATTATTAATTTCCATTTTCCACAGTTTATTCTTCCCCATTGTTTCATTCCATCGTTCACCATCATCATTACTGTCTCTGTTCACCGTCACTATTGTCCAACGTCGTTCAAGCCACCTTGCTCCAAAATACTCTCCTCTTTCCCTTCTTTCAAGTTCTCTAGTTTGTTTTTTCAAAAAAAAAACTCTTTGAAAGCCTCAAAATACATCCTTGAGCCTCGACCTTCCTTGTCTCGGATCTTCTTTTCTGTTCGTCAGATGACCTCTATTTTTAAGTATGTATTTTCTCTCGCTGAGCTCTTTCTTCTCACCTTTCAGATTATTGAATGGACACTTGGAAACCTTCCGACAATTTAGCCTTGGTTGTTCATCAGGTTTAACACTTATTTTTTTTTTGGCTGCTAGTTTTATTGTCTTATTCTATTTAGTTATTGTATTGTGGGGGTTTTGTGCATGGTGGTTCAACGATGGGAAAATGTGTTCTATTAGGGACAGGGGCAATGGCGGATGGGTATGGTGGTTCTGTTTGGGGGCAATGGGTTTGGCGGGAGGCCATTTGATGAAAATGAACTGGAGATAGCAGTGATGAAAATGAAATGTTAGGGGAAATCAGTTTGTTAGGGGGTGATAGCAGTAATGAAAATGAATTGGAGATTTAGCTAAAAAATGAAGGTCATGTGACGAACGGACAAGAAGACTAGAGACAAGGAAAGTCAAGTCTCAAGGATGGATTTTGAGGTTTTCAAAGAAACAATGAGGAAAAAGAAATTGTGGAAAGAAGATCGGAGATGGTGATGATGATGGTGAATGATGGAAAGAAACTGTGGGGGAGAAGAAACTATGGAAAATGGAATTTAATAATTTTAATAATTTTATATTTCAAAAAAATAATAATTTTAATAATTTTAAAATCATTTGCTAACCATATAAGACAAAATAGTGCCATATCAGCATTTAATTACATTTGGACCGCCACGTCAGCAGTTAATTTGATCGTTAGTCAACTAATGGCCACATCAATATGTTCGTTAAAAATAGATTAATTTGAAAAAAATGTTAGGTGTTAAAGTGCTCCAAAAAGAATATAAAGGGCCAAAGTGACCAAACAACCAAACATTAGGGACTATTTTTGGCATTATGCCTTTTTTAAATAATAAAAATAAAATGTACTAATGTTGTTGTTTTTGTTTTTGAAATAACATGAAAGTAAAATAAATAAATAAAATAAAATAAAAACACTCGAGTTGCCTTTCGAGAAGTGCTTATTTAGAGTCTAAGCTCGATTTCCCTTTTCTCAAGCTAATGGTTAAGACGAATCTTTGAGTTGAAGCTCTTCTCTCTCATTCTCAGTATTACCACCAAAATAAAGTTTGAGACGAAGACTATTTACCTTAAATGTGCCATAATTAGGGTGTGTTACCTCAATGGTTCCTTATGGAAATACGTTTTGCACCACAAATGGATTCGATCCTCTTGACTTAAGCTCTGAAGGGAACATTTGTGGATCTGACTTGTCTAGCAACACTTTATCCCTAACTTTGAATTGGTTCTTTCTCTTTACATGCACACTATGGTGTTGCTTAGTTATTTCTTTGATTGTTCTTGGGTTTTCATCAGCCTTTGTTCACCATTCCTCTAATTCATCGAGCTACACCATTCGCTCTCCACTAGTCCCTTGATTTTTATCAGACGGATACTGCCTGAACAAGTATTCATTAGTGAATTCCTGCAAAGAATTTTGAGCCACATGATTACTAACATTAATAGAATAATGAGTATTATCTCACTCACTAGGAACTCTAACAAAATCACATGCTTGAAGAGTAACCTTTTCATCACCCACACTCAACACAAGTTCACCTTTTCCCACATCATTAACAATTCTAGTAGTGGCTAGGGTCGACCTAAGATAATTGGGACTTCAATAGCCTCATCCATGTCCAATATAACGAAATCATATAAATTTATCTACTTTCACAAGTACATCCTCAATAATACCCCAGGATACTTTATTGATCTGTCAGCTAATTGAATACTCATCGTAGTGGGTTTTGGTTCCTCGAGACCAAGTTGTTTGAACATTTTATAAGGCATAACATTTATACTAGCCCCCAAATCAGCCAAAGCTTTTTCAACATTTAAACTACCAATAAGACAAGAAATAGTAAAACTCCTTGGATCTTTAAGCTTGTTGTGTAGTTTGTTTTGGAGAATGCTCGAGCAATCCTCATTAAGCTCCATAGTTGACAAGTCATCTAACTTCCTTTTATTTGTTAACAGCTCATTTAAAAATTTTGTATACTTTGGCATCTGTGAAAGGGATTCATAAAAAGGTAAGTTAATATGTAATTTTTTCAAAAGTTCAAGAAATTTACCATATTATTTTTTTATGCAGTCTTGCTTCACTATTGCCGGATATGGAATTCGTGGTTTATATTCTCTAACTACCATTTTATGATCTTTATTGCTTTCCACAACACCACCATTTTTCTCAACAGCTTCTAGATTCAATTTCTTTTCAGGCTCAACTAACCCTTCAACGTTTTGAATAATGATTGCGTAGACTTGCTCCTTTGGATTAGTTTTAGTGTAACTAGGTATGCTACCTTGCTGTCTTTCCAAAACCAGTTTAGCAAGCTGTACAATCTGATTTTCAAGCCCTTAAATTGATGCTTGTTGATTTTTAATAGTTGCCTCAGTGTTTTGAAATCGAGTTTCGGACATCAAAATAAATTTAGCTAACATCTCTTATGTGAGCACGCCCGGGGGTCCAGCAAATGCAATTTTCGATCCTCTCGAACTCCCTAAAGGCCCCATAAGTCGAGCCCGAGCTAAACAACTCCAAGAAGCTATTTTGTCTTTATTGATTCAATTTTGGACCGAAACTCAGCTCGATGAAGATGGAAAAGCTTGGGTCAACGTTTTAGAGAAGCCTTGCACCTTAGTGCAAGTTGATTTCAGCTCGGTTCAGCTCACTTGAGCTCAAGTCAGCTCACACGAGCTCAATTCAGCTTATTGAGCTCACTTTTAGCTCTTTTTAGCTTATTAACTTTATTGTTGGAATAAATTAAGTGTTTAATTCAATTTAGTTAAAACTATTACAACTTATTAATATGTTCTTAGTTATTACAAGTTTTAATTATGTTTTGGTCATAGCCGAATATTAATGTGTCTTGTTTAAGACTTTTTTAAATTTGTCTAGTTTATTTAGTGAGTTAATTAGTGTGTCTAAAATATATCAGTGCATGGTACAGCTGAATTTTATTTAATTTAATTTTGGTTCGTGTGTTTTTGTAGGTGAGTCGAATGTGGAGTGCATTTAAGCAAGGTTCATGCACGTTAGGTTCAATGTATGGGACGATGCATGCATGGCCATCTTCAATGGATCTTGAGCTGATTGTTGGCTTCCCCAAGCACCTATTCGGCCAAGAGTCACCAGCCCACTCAACTCCCCAAGCTTGGCCGATCCTATCCCCAAAACAGCATCATGCCGTTCACACTTGGTGTTCACACTCCATGTCCAATCGGCTAGCCTTGTTCACATTTAAAAGACTTCTCAAGCTCCTTGTTCACACCTCTTTGGCTGTTCAAGTCCACTTTTAATGCTGCTATCTTTTCAGCCAAAGGTTGAAAATTGAATGCTTCCATTTAAGCTCATTGGCCGAACCTAGCTAGTGACATGCATCCTTGAAGTATTCCAAATTCATGCAAGCTGATCAGCCCATTCTAGAAGCTGTCCATTGAGCTCCATTCAGCCGAATCTAGCTCCAGCAACTTAATGAATTTATTATAGAATATTTTAGAACATTCTAGCCAAATTTCCTTAGATATTAAGTTGGTGAACTTGTCCATTCGGCTACCTTAGCTAAGTAGTATAAATAGCTAGTCATTTTCATTTGTAAAGGACTTTTGCCAAATTATTGAATGAACTTTTTTTCTTGTGAGGTTTCTTCCTCTCATATTCCGTTCGAGTCTCGATTGACTTATCTAGGAGCTAGTGGCGTCAACCCGAACTCATTACGAACTTATCACCAACCTTGGTGTGGCGTTCGTCCATTCAATTATACCTTCAATTCTTACTTTGCTAAGTAACGAGTCGGGGTCCATCAACTATTTCCATCCTTCACCTTAAGCCATATAAGTCCCGGGGCGATACTCACTATAGTATCGAATCGTTCTTGATGCTTAAGTTCCCATTTCCATCACCACCATTTATCCAACCTATCTATCCTTCATTTTATTGCTAAATCGAACCTATAAAACTTATAAGCTTATCCTTTATTTTAAACCCTTTTTGTTAAGACTTCCGCTACCCTTAACTGAAACTACCTTTTCAAACATTGTGAATATTCTCCTCGTCGACGATTGGGAAAACTACGTGAATCGACTCGTCATTCCCGAGCCGGATCACATCATTTGGTATCAGAGCTTGAAAACGAGGAGTGCCAACATTATAGCATCCCGGAGTAGGTTCGTGAAGTGAAAAAAAATTGAATTAAAAAAAATTGTATTCAAAATTGTCTTGTATTTAGCATATTATGAAAGTTTAAAAAAAAGAGAGAAAGAAATACGAAATTAAAAAAAATCGAGTATAAAAAAAAGAAATGAAAATTTTGTGAAATCATCTTTTCTACTCTCGATCATCAAGTTCTGCTATCTACCATCATTTTTCCCTTCCCTACGCCACATTCAAATTAAAATTTTATTTTTGTTTCAGCCTACTGGAATGATGGAAAAATGTGCAAGTGTACACAATCGCAACAAGTAATAAAGTGACAAGTAAATGTCGAGTTATCGTACCTACAGGGACTGTAAAAAGGAATATTTATGAAATTAATTTTAAAACACTTTGGTGATGGAAAATATTTTGGTTTAAAGATGATTAAAAACTAAGGTTTAAAAACTAAAAAAAAAACAAATTTAAAATTAAAAAGGTTCTAATGCACGATTTCAAATAAGGTTTAATCAAGATGATATAATTGTGTTGGATTAATTACATTCTTTTAACGTAAAATTATTAAACTTATGTTTATACTGCTACGAAAAAATTCACGGCAACTCGGTAATTTGCTAACTACTGCTCATACATACTTATTAAATTAATCAATCTCTTGAACATTTTTCAATGCCAATCCAAGTGATTAATCAATCTTCACAAGCATATAAAAGATTAAGTGAGGTAACAGAGTATTTCTACCTTGAAACAGTTTAATCACAATAACCTTGCAAGTTATGCAAGGCATATGTATCGCCGAATACAATGCTAATTTAAACTTCAGCTACCTTAGAAGAATAAACATGCACTGATTAAGGATTGTGTCAATTAATTACAATTTCAATACGATTTAATAATTAATTCATTAGTTACCTAACAGTTAATATTGCAAGAATAACTTAGGCATGATTTTTGTAACACCCCAAACCCGGTCTATGCATTAAGACCAAATTCGACATGTCACACGGAAAGTAATATACATCTAATCTTTTTAAAGATTTTAAGAAATCGGATTTTCAAAATATCTTGACTTGAAGTTTATTGAAAACTAAGGTTGATTGATAAATCAAACAATTTGAGACGTAAGAATTTATAAATTGAAACTTAAAATAAATTAGAATAATATTTCGAGAAAAAATTAATAGAGTTCGAAAATAATTTTGAAAACTAAATTTTGGAAGAACATTGTTAACAGACAATTTTGCGAGTTAAAATATTTAAGAATGAAAACCCTTTATGCATGTTTATTTTAAGAAAACATTTATTTCATTTTTTTTGAAAAGAAACCCCACTTAAGTATTTAAAGCGTATTATAAAATCCATCCACAAGTAAAACATCCATAAAAATTTAACCAGAGGACTTATTACATAATAGCAATAATAATAAAAGTACTTAAAAAGAAATCCGAAATTTAAATAACCCATAATTCATAGTATGGCCTCCATCGAGTCGTCCCCGCCCAAGCCTCCATCACCGATCATTACCCGAGGAGGGTAAAGAAAACAGGGTGAGTTACTTAGAACTCAGGTGTGTAATTCACTTACCATTTTCATCGGGCCAAAATTCAATTAAACATTTATTGGGCAAAAGCCCATTTCAAATATAACAATTTAACATGTGTAGAATGCATGTAATATGCAATTCCCAAACCAAACCTAAATTTCCATCCGCTACACACCACCTGTACCAACCAAAGACACTGTGGGGAGCTTTAGTCACACACCCCGCCAACACACTGCATCGGCATTTAGCCATATATTAAACTGGGCACGAAGCCATATAGCAAACTGGGCAATTAAGCCATATATTAACTAGGCAATTAAGCCATATATTAAACTGGGCAATTAAGCCATATATTAACTGGGCAATTAAGCCATATATTAAACTGGGCAATTAAGCCATCAGAATTTTGTAGCAAAGCTACCAGAACTTCTCTTCGTCAAATATCCCAACCCATGCAATCATGTATACAACATGCATAATAATTCATTCATATAATTATTCCACCATAAGGCCCATTATAAAAATTATTGCAATCTGGCCTATATCACATTTTGGCCTATTTCACAATTTGGCCCATTTCATCTTATATCACACTTGGCCAATTTATCAAATAACACATATGGCCCATTTGTCACATATGGCCCAAAATATCACATATAGCCCAAAATATCACATTTTATCGTTTTAGCCCCTTTAAGGGTAATTTTGTAATTTACCACATTCTTAATACCGATTTCACGATCTTAACACTAAAGTGTTAATTATACCATATTTTCCTTATTTCACCAACTTTGTGATTTTTAATCCAATGTTTACTACGGTATAGTCATCTAACCCATGAGATACAGTGTGAGATTACACACCTGATTACGGTGAGGACTACACTTTCCTGATCGTCGATACCTAAATACGTTATAACGCTCGATTAGAACACTAACACTTAAAATAAATCTATGCTAAAGTAAGCGGTCTAGATTTTTACCCTCGGAATCTCGAACAACTACTATTTGTCGGTTTTCCCCGGTTGACGGTTCACAACCCGTTGGAAAATCCCGAACAGCTAATGGCTCAGAACTACGAACAACCTCAAATAACTGATTTTCACCGGATGAGGGTCCACAACCCGGTGGAAAATCTCGGATTGCCGAAACAGCCCTTCGCTTGAAACTAGAGGGAATAGCGAATTCGCCCCTCTTCTGAACACTATTCACTACCCTTTTTGACCGTATCTTGTTTGCCTCCATTGACAAAAGAATATTAGTCCAACTAATATTTCGGAAATTAAGACTATTGGTTTTAAGGGCGAAATCGACTTACCACAAAATCTTTATGTTCAAGGGATGAAAATCGAGCGATAGCGTCCCTAAGATAAAATCGATTAGTAAACCCCATCTTTAACAAAATAACGAGTAATATGGAAGTCCTTGATAGAAACCCTTACCTTAACACTTTGGACCGAATCCTAGCGATTCACAATGATTACGAACACTCCGAGTTTTAGCCTTTCTCTATTTCACTATAAAGACGAAAAAGATTGTCTAAGAGAGAAAGATGTAGGATGATATTTTCGGTCAAAAGACCCTCCCAAACCAATATGTAGATTCGTCAAAAGAAAAAAGAAGAAAAATAGAGAATCGAAGAGGGTTCTTACCGATTGATCAAAACGAGAGTAGAAAGAATGATTGATTAGAAAATGTATGTGAAGAGGAAGATTCAGCTATGAAGAAAAATTGAAGAAAACGGTGTTAGCAACATTCGGCCATGGAGGAAAAGAGAAGGGAGAAAAATATGTTTGTAAGAATGAGCAATATGAAGAAAAGAGAAAGGAAGAAATAGAGGATGAGAGGTTTGTGTTTCAGTTTTCAAAGATGAAGTAGGAGCAAGGAGAGAGGTTTGATGCTAGAGAGCATTCGGCAATGGAGAAGAAAAGAAAAAGAGAAAAATGGCCTTCAAGTTTTGGTGTTTTCGGCACTAGGGAAAATGACTTGAGAGGTTAGGCAAAATAAGACCAAATGGTCAAAATGAAATGACCAAAAGAAGAAAAACAAAAGATGCTCACAAATGTTCAATGTGCATTCGGCTAGGGAGAGAAAAGATGGAGAGAAAATCTTTGAGAGAAGACAAAAATGACCAAAAAGAAATGTGCCCAACAAGCACCTATCCTTATCCAAAGTTCTTCAAAAATTCGACCACCCCCTAGCCCCTAAAACCGTCCAAATACATGGATACCAAGGTCAAAGTTTGGCCATTCCAAACTTTCCAAAACACACTCCTTATAAAGTGCCTTATGTTCCCCCTACATACCTTATTCGTATGATTCCCTTCCTTAAGTTTACACTTGCCTTTTCTGTTAGCCACCTTACCATAAAAAATTAAAAGTCCAACATACCAAAAATAAAGCTTGGCCGACACTTAATAGGAGAGTGCAAAAATTTTAAGTTACAAAAAAATGCATACCAAGGGATTCGGACCTTTCCTCTCAAGACAATACATGTGGCACATATCCTCTTTACTACTAACTCAATTATGCTATCTTTTTACCACTTAATTACCTTAGGCTTTAAGGTCACTTGTTCCATTTCATTAAAGTACTAATTTCCAAAAATTATACCAACTCCAAATAAATCCCGAACCTTCTCAGGACTATTTTAACACACACATAGGATAAATAAACTAGCTGAGCACCAAAATAATGCAACATATAAAAATTCAAATTTTAGGATGTTACAATTCTACCCCCCTTAAAGAAAATTTCATCCTCGAAATTTACCTGGTTAAAAGAGGTGAGGGTATTGCTGTCGAATCATGTCCTCAGGCTCCCATGTAGCTCCTCCGCTCTGTGATTATGCCATAGAACTTTAACCAACGGTACTGACTTCTTTCTTAGCACCTTAACATCTCGATCTAAAATTTTCACTGGCTCTTCCTCGAACGACAAGTCAGGCCTTAACTTAACTTACTCTACCAGTACTATGTGAGACGGATTCGATCGATAATGCCTCAACATAGAGACATGGAAAACATTATGAATCTGACTCAACTCCGGAGGTAATTCAAGCTGATAAGCCACTGGTCCTACACACTTTGACACGCGATACGGTCTAATGAACCTAGGGCTCAACTTGCCTTTCTTTCCAAATCTGAAGATCTTATTCCACGGTGAGACCTTAAGAAAAACCTGATCTCCCACCTTAAACTCAATATCCTTACGCTTCAGGTCCGCATACGACTTTTGTCTATCCGAAGCTTCCTTTAAACGTGCTCGAATCACCTTTACTTTTTCTTCCGTCTATGATATCAATTCAGGACCCAATAACTGCCGTTCCCCCAATTCAGTCCAACAAGTAGGGGTACGACACCTACAACCATATAATGCTTCATAAGGTGCCATTTGGATACTGGATTGATAACTGTTATTTTACGCAAACTCTGCCAACGGTAGAAAATCTTCCCAACTACCTCTGAAGTCAATCACACAACCCCTTAACATGTCTTCCAAAATCTGAATTACTCTTTCCGATTGACCATCTGACTGAGGATGAAAAGTCGTACTAAAGTTTAACTTTGTTCCCAAAGCCTCATGCAAAGCGTTCCAAAACCGCGATGTAAACCTAGGGTCCCTGTCCGATATAATAGACACTGGTACCCCATGCAACCTCACGATCTCCGATACATACAACTTAGCCAACTTCTGCAGTGAGTAATCCGTACGAACTGGTAGAAAATGGGCAGTCTTCGTCAATCGATCCACTATTACCCAGACGGAATCTTTCTTAGTAGGTGTTAAGGGTAACTCACTAACAAAGTCCATCGTTATCCGCTCCCATTTCCATAATGGAATCTTCACTGTTGAAGCAATCCTGACGGCAATTGATGTTCTGCCTTCACTTGTTGACAAGTCAAACACTTACCCACGAAATCAGTAACCTCCCACTTTAACCGTGGCCACCAATATTGTTCACGGAGGTCTCGATACATCTTACTTCCTCCGGGGTGCATAGCATAAGGGCTACTATGCGCCTCACGCAGAATCACTTGTCTCAAATTCGAATCTATGGGCATACACACTCTTCCGCGAAAACACAGCACTCCATCCTTATTCATTCCAAAATCCCCTATTACACCACTTTCAACTTGTTGAATTAAGAGACCCAACTTTTCATCTGATATCTGTTTCTCCTTGATCTGTTCTAAGCACAAAGGCTTCACCTGAAGTTCCGCTAGCAGACTGCCATCCTCATACAAACTGAGATGAGCAAACATTGCTCTTAACTCCGATATTACCTTACGACTCAACGCGTCTGCCACCACGTTAGCCTTTCCAGGATGATACTCGATTGAGAAGTCATAATCCTTTAATAGCTCCACCCACCTCCGTTGTCTTAAGTTCAACTCCATTTGGGTAAGGAGGTACTTAAGACTCTTATGGTCCGTATAAATGATCGACTTCTCACCATAGAGATAATGCCTCCAAATTTTTAAAGCAAAAACCACAGCAGCCAACTCCAAATGATGAGTAAGATAGTTGACTTCGTGCGGCCTTAACTGATGGGATGCATAAGCCACCACCTTTCCACCTTGCATCAACACACATCCTAAACCTGTGTGTGACGCATCACAATAAATAATAAACTCTTTTCCAGCCTCAGGCTGAATCAATACTGGTGCTTCCGTCAAAATCTTCTTCAATATCACGAAACTCTCTTGTTGTTTATCTTTCCACACAAACGGTACTCCCTTTCGCAACAGCTTAGTTAGGGGTGCAGCAATAAACGAAAACCCCTCAACAAAGCGTCTATAATAGCCAACCAAACCTAAGAAACTCCGAATCTTAGCCACTGACTTCGGTGGTTTCCAATCCAACACAGCCTCTACCTTCCGAGGATCAACTCTGATTCCTTCGGCTGACACAACATGTCCCAAGAAGGTCACTTCCTTCAGCCAAAATTCACACTTACTGAATTTGGCATAAAGTTGCTTTTCTCGTAGTATTTGCAGTACTATGCGCAGATGAGAGTCATGCTCTTCTTCATTCCTCGAGTATACTAAAATATCATCTATGAACACCACCACGAACTGGTCTAAGTAGGGTTGGAAGACCCGGTTCATCATGTCTATAAATGCAGCTGGTGCATTGGTCAACCCAAACGGCATCACCAAAAACTCATAATGTCCATAACGAGTTCGGAATGCCGTCTTATGAATATCTGCCTCCTTAACCTTGAGTTGATGATAACCCGATCTCAAATCAATCTTGGAGAAAACTGAAGCTCCACTCAACTGATCAAACAGGTCATCAATTCTCGGCAATGGATACCTATTCTTGATCGTCAACTTATTCAACTGCCTATAATCGATGCACATACGCATCGACCTATCCTTCTTCTTGACGAACAAGACTGGTGCTCCCCATGGTACACACTCGGTCGAATGAATCCCCGATCCAACAACTCCTGAATTTGAGCCTTAAGCTCCGCTAGCTCCTTCGGCGCCATCCTATAAGGAGCAATGGACACCAGAGCCGTTTCGGGCAAAAGCTCAATGCCAAACTCTACTTCCCAGTCTGGAGGTAAACCCGAAAGTTCCTTGGGAAAAACATCTGGAAATTCTTTCACCGTTCTAACACCTTCCACCGATAATTCCTTGGCATCCAAAGCACTAATGAAGGCTAGGAACGCTCCATACCCTTTTCGCACCAACTTTTCTACTTTAAAGCGATACCACATTTGCTAAATAATTTCTCCGCTCGCCTATCATCACAACTTCCTTATCTCCTAAAGTCCTGATCGACATCCGCTTTGCAGCACAATCTAAGTGCGCCCGGTGCTTCACCAACCAATCCATGCCCAAAATAAGATCGAACTCACCGAAAGGCAGTTCCATCAAATCTGCCAAAAATATTTCTCTTTGAATTTCTAAAGGCACGTCTCTATACAATTTATTCACGACCACGCATCGTCCCTAAAGGACTAATTACCGTCATCACTCTATCGGTAATCTCAGATCTAATATTCAGATTTCTAGATATGGCACTAGCAACATATGAGTGGGTAAACCCGATATCTATCAATGCTGTAACAAGTACCTCAAAGATGAAGAACGTACCAGTTATCACATTAGGTGCATCGCCATCATCCCGACGCTTGACCGCATAGACTAACCCCGACAGTCTTGCCTCCGCGTTACCTCTGAAGCCATTACCTCGACCCGGTGCACCTTGACCTCATCCAGCACCATTACCACCACGACCTGGTCCACGACCCCTCGGTGGCTGCTGAGCGCCTCTAGTTGGCTGTGCATCAGGGTTACGAGCTTCTTGAGTCGGGGCAGTCCGTCGAGGGCAATTCTTAAATTGGTGGTCTTTAGAACCACATTTAAAACAACCATCGGTTCTCTTCCAACATTCCCCGGGGTGTCTTCTTCCACAGGCAGCACATTGTTGGATCTGGTTGGTAGCTGCAGGTGCTCTAGCTTGAGCTGGCTCATTACTCCGAGGCCTCTTTTGGAACCTTTTAGCAGAACCCGAGTACTTAAAGTCCCTCTTGCCTCTGACTCTTTCCCGGTTCTGACATTCTGAGTTCTTAGCCTCTTCGGCTATCTTGGCTTTCTCCACAAGCGTGGCAAAAGTCCTTTCTTATTGTGGGGCTATCAGAACCCGCAACTCATCATTCAGCCCATCCTCAAAGCGTACACAGCGCTCATGATCAGTTGGCACTATTGTCCGAGTGTAATGGCTCAAGCGTAGAAATTTTGCCTCGTAAGCTGCCACCGTCTTATTTTCTTGAACCAGATTCAGGAATTCCTTCCTCCGGGCATCTATATAACTTACCCCGACATACTTTCCTTGGAATGCAGTTTTGAAGAAATCCCAAGTAACATGTTCAACCTGAGTGCCTTCTCGAACAGTAAGCCACCATTGATATGCCTCGTCCCTCAACAAGGACACAGCTCCTCTCAGTTTCTGCTCGGTGGTGCACTCCAAATCATCCATGATCCGCTCCACAGCCTCGAGCCAATACTCCGCTACATTTGGGGCTACTCCCAAGATACCCCTAAAAACCTCGGCACCACTCGATCTAAGTCGTTCCGATATTGATCCATGAGTTGCTGGCCCAGTTCTAGCTCCAGCAACCCTTTCCAAGACTCGCAACATTGCTTGGGTTAAGGCAATGTCCTCTCTCGTATGGTCATGTGATCCAGTCTCAGTCCCGGGTGATGCAGGTGCTTCCATTTCTGGTACATCTCCCGATGCTTCAGACGTAACCCTAGCACCTCGGCCTCTACCACGGCCACGTCTACCACGTCCACGTCCTCTAGTGCTCATTTTGACTATTTCAGTTTAATCTGATTACAAGTTTTATGAATCAAAATACTATTTCAGTGTTTATTTATGAGAAGAGATAGAGTTGTTTTCGCAATCACATCCTATAGTCTCAATCCCTACAGTTTCAACACCTAAAACCAGAAGTTTTAGAGTGTTCCTATATCACAATAATAATCATTCAGTATACGAATACTTACTTGACTTGGTGTCGGATGCTCGTGGTGCCATACTACCTTTAAAAAACATGTATTCTATAAATTCAAAACAGTTTTAAATGAAAATCATTGTTGAACCCAAACCACAGCCGAGTTTTGAAACTGGCTCTGATACCATAAAATGTAACACCCCAAACCCGATCTATGCATTAAGACCAAATTCAACATGTCACATGGAAAGGAATATACATCTAATCTTTTTAAAGATTTTAAGAAATCGAATTTTTAAAATATCTTGACTTGAAGTTTATTGAAAACTAAGGTTGATTGATAAATCAAACAATTTGAGACGTAAGAATTTATAAACTGAAACTTAAAATAAATTAGAATAATATTTCGAGAAAAAATTAATAGAGTTCGAAAATAATTTTGAAAACTAAATTTTGGAAGAACGTTGTTAACAGACAATTTTGCGAGTTAAAATATTTAAGAATGAAAACCCTTTATGCATGTTTATTTTAAGAAAACATTTATTTCATTTTTTTTTGAAAAGAAACCCCACTTAAGTATTTAAAGCGTATTATAAAATCCATCCACAAGTAAAACATCCATAAAAATTTAACCAGAGGCCTTATTACATAATAGCAATAATAATAAAAGTACTTAAAAAGAAATCCAAAATTTAAATAACCCATAATTCGTAGTATGGCCTCCACTGAGTCGTCCCCGGCCCAAGCCTCCATCACTGATCATTACCTGAGGAGGGTAAAGAAAACAGGGGTGAGTTACTTAGAACTCAGTGTGTAATTCACTTACCATTTTCACTAGGCCAAAATTCAATTAAACATTTATTGGGCCAAAGCCCATTTCAAATATAACAATTTAACATGTGTAGAATGCATGTAATATGCAATTCCCAAACCAAACCTAAATTTCCATCCGCTACACACCACCCGTACCAACCAGCACACCTGTGGGGAGCTTTAGTCACCCACCCCGCCAACACACCAAACTGGGCATTTAGCCATATATTAAACTGGGAACGAAGCCATATAGCAAACTGGGCAAATAAGCCTTATATTAACTGGGCAATTAAGCCATATATTAAACTGGGCACGAAGCCATATAGCAAACTGGGCAATTAAGCCATATATTAACAGGGCAATTAAGCCATATATTAAACTGGGCAATTAAGCCATCAGAATTTTGTAGCAAAGCTACCAGAACTTCTCTTCGTCAAATATCCCAACCCATGCAATCATGTATACAACATGCATAATAATTCATTCATATAATTATTCCAACATAAGGCCCATTATAAAAATTATTGTAATCTGGCCTATATCACATTTTGGCCTATTTCACAAATTGGCCTATTTCATCTTATATCACACTTGGCCAATTTATCAAATAACACATATGGCCCAAAATATCACATATGGCCCAAAATATCACATTTTATCGTTTTAGCCCCTTTAAGGGAAATTTCATAATTTACCACATTCTTAATACCAATTTCACGATCTTAACACTAAAGTGTTAATTATACCATATTTTCCCGATTTCACCAAGTTTGCGATTTTTAATCTAATGTTTACAACGGTATAGTCATCTAACCCATGAGATACAGTGTGAGATTACACACCTGATTACGGTGAGGACTACACTTTCCTGATCGTCGATACCTAAATACGTTATAACGCTCGATTAGAACACTAACACTTAAAATAAATCTATGCTAAAGTAAGCGGTCTAGATTTTTACCCTCGGAATCTCGAACAACTACTATTTGTCGGTTCTCCCCGGTTGACGGTTCACAACACGTTGGAAAATCTCGAACAGCTAATGGCTCAGAACTACGAACAACCTCAAATAACTGATTTTCACCGGATGAGGGTCCATAACCCGGTGGAAAATCTTGTATTGCCGAAACAGCCCTTCGCTTGAAACTAGAGGGAATAGCGAATCCGCCCCTCTTTTGAACACTATTCACCACCCTTTTTGACCCTATCTTGTTTGCCTCCATTGACAAAAGAATATTAGTCCAACTAATATTTCAGAAATTAAGACTATTGGTTTTAAGGGCAAAATCGGCTTACCACAAAATCTTTATGTTCAGGGGATGAAAATCGAGCAATAGCGTCCCTAAGATAAAATTGATTAGTAAACCCCATCTTTAAAGAAATAACGAGTAATATGGAAGTCCTTGATAGAAACCCTTACCTTAACACTTTGGACCGAATCCTAGCGATTCACAATGATTACTGAACACTCCGAGGTTTCGCCTTTTCTCTATTTCACTATAAAGACGAAAAAAGATTGTCTAAGAGAGAAAGATAAAGGATGATATTTTCGGTCAAAAGACCCTCCCAAACCAATATGTAGATTCTTCAAAAGAAAAAAGAAGAAAAATAGATAATTGAAGAGGGTTCTTACCGATTGATCAAAATGAGAGTAGAAAGAATGATTGATAAGAAAATATATGTGAAGAGGAAGATTCGGCTATGAAGAAAAATTGAAGAAAATGGTGTTAGCAACATTCGGCCATGGAGGAAAAGAGAAGGGAGAAAAATATGTTTGTAAGAATGAGCAATATGAAGAAAAGAGAAAGGAAGAAATAGAGGATGAGAGGTTTGTGTTTCGGTTTTCAAAGATGAAGTAGGAGCAAAGAGAGAGGTTTGATGCTAGAGAGCATTCGGCAATGGAGATGAAAAGAAAAAGAGAAAAATGGCCTTCAAGTTTTGGTGTTTTCGGCACTAGGGAAAATGACTTGAGAGGTTAGGTAAAATAAGACCAAATGGTCAAAATGAAATGACCAAAAGAAAAAAAAAACAAAAGATGCTCACAAATGTTCAATGTGCATTCGGCTAGGGAGAGAAAAGATGGAGAGAAAATGCTTTGAGAGAAGACAAAAATGACCAAAAAGAAATGTGCCCAACAAGCACCTATCCTTACCCAAAGTTCTTCAAAAATTCGGCCACTCCCCTAGTCCCTAAAACCGTCCAAATACATGGATACCAAGGTCAAAGTTTGGCCATTCCAAACTTTCCAAAACACACTCCTTATAAAGTGCCTTGTGTTCCCCCCTACATACCTTATTCGTATGATTACCTTCCTTAAGTTTACACTTGCCTTTTCTCTTAGCCACCTTACCATAAAAAATTAAAAGTCCAACATACCAAAAATAAAGCTTGGCCGACACTTAATAGGAGAGTGCAAAAATTTTAAGTTACAAAAAAATGCATACCAAGGGATTCGGACCTTTCCTCTCAAGACAATACATGTGGCACATATCCTCTTTACTACTAACTCAATTATGCTATCTTTTTACCACTTAATTACCTTAGGCTTTAAGGTCACTTGTTCCATTTCATTAAAGTACTAATTTCCAAAAATTATACCAACTCCAAATAAATCCCGAACTTCTCAGGACTATTTTAACACACACATAGGATAAATAAACTAGCTGAGCACCAAAATAATGCAACATATAAAAATTCAAATTTTAGGATGTTACAATTTTACTTAATCAAGCATCTTACCGAGGCCTATAACAGCACAAACACAATTTCAATAATTCAAGCATGCAAAATATAATCAACCTAACACGGATTAAATTCAAGCTAAATTGATTAAAATAACCTTTTCAATAGCATAAATATTCATAAACATGTTTGTCAAAACAACAACGCAATTTAAAGAGATAGGGAACAAGAAGCAAATCCGATTTTCTCCGTGGCTTGACTGATTGCTCCGTTCTTCGTTCTCTGTTGTCCTCGGCTATCAAGGTGGCTTATGAACACTTTAATTGCTACTCAACAATGGCTGATGAGGACCTTTTTCCCAAGAGAAGAAATCGACACTTGAACAAAAGGGGAAAAGGAGAGGAAAAGTTGAGAGAAAGTGAGAGAGGAGAAGAGAGAATGAAAGTGTGAGGGATGAGTTGAATGATTAGCAAGGGGTGGATTTTATAACTAATTGTGGCTGCTAAAAATAGAAAATTCCATCAGCCAAAGAGACCCCCCTTGGCCGGCCACACACATGGCAAAGTTGAGAGATTCAACTTTGCTAAAAATAGCCTGGGGCAAATCCATAAAGCCACATTTTTGGAGGGGTTTGAATGCAAGGTTGAAAGTTCTTCAAGGGCTTCTTTGCAAGCTTATTTAGTCAGCTAAAATGCTGATTTGGGTCAGCATATGGACGGTTCTGGGCAGCCCAATTGGTGGCTGGTTCGGTTCACTAAATTCGGTTCAACCAGTGCGGTTCAACTGGACCCTTTTCTTTCCATAATTAATTAATAATAATTTATCTAGCCCAAATTAAATTGGGAATGAATTAAAATTAATTATATTATGAATTAACACACATTTTTGGACCATCTTAGGCTGGAAATAAATTTGCCTCGATACTTAAAATTGCTTCTCGTGGGTTTATTCTTCGAGCGAAGGTCTCAGAGCCAATTTTAAACTCTTTGTGCGAATCATTTAAAATAGTAAAAATTAATCAAAATTAACTATAAAATTAATTAAAATTCATCATGTTCATATTTTTAACACAATTTAATTATTTTATAATATTTAATTATTTTTTGACAAGAATTTAACCAAAATAGCATGATTTTAAGTTAAAAAGGGTATGTAAAAACACGTAAATTTTCGTGTTTCCACCTACCCTACACCCTATATGATTATCCTTTGCAACCACTTTGAAACTGACCCCTAAGGAACCAATTAAGTCGATTTGAGACGAAATACGAAATTGTGAGAGTGAGGTCGAGTGGAAAAAGGCAAGAGCGAGTGAGCCCATTAGACCGTTAGAAAAAGTCGAAAAATAAGTGAAACGACTCAACTAACCCGAGCCGAATCACATCATTTGGTATCACATCATTTGAAGAAAGGGGGAATGATGTGAGCATGCCCGGGGGTCCAGCGAATGCAATTTTCGATCCTCTCGAACTCCCTAAAGGCCCCATAACTCGAGCCCAAGCTAAACAACTCCAAGAAGCTGTTTCATCTTTATTGATTCAATTTTGGACCGAAACTCAGCTCGATGAAGATGGAAAAGCTTGGGTCAACGTTTTAAAGAAGCCTTGCATGTAACACCCCGAATTTTGGGCCTAGAAGAAATAGGCCTTGAGCATCGAAGCAATTGGATTTTAGTTTTGCGAGGAAAATTTCACTAATTGCATGTTTGCTTTACTGGATATGTGCTTTAGGAGCAATTGGGAGTGTTTTGGGAGGTCTTGAGTTCAAATCTAGGCTATAGCAAAAATTTTAGTTTTCCCTAAAATTGAACTTGGCGTGGGTTGGAAGGACTTATTAATATTTGAGGATAAAATGTGACACAAGGAAGCATGTGGTCTAGTGGTTGTGGCATCATTGTAACACCCCAAACCCGGCCTAGAAGTTAGGCCCGAACCTGGCGTGTCACATGGAAAAACTTGTTTGAGAATTATAGCCTCTTTGTTAAAACCCAAAACACTTAAGCAATTGTTAACTACTTGAAAACGTAATTATCTTTAAAAAAAACCTTTTTGGTGGTGAAAGCATATTTGAAATAAACAATTTACAAAAATGTGATGTTTAGAAATAGAGCTGTAGAAGTATTTTGAAATTGTTACGGAAACGTAGATAAAATACAAGTATTTTTGAGAGATTGATTGATGAGTCAAAATCAAGGTAGTGAACTTTAAAACCGTGGCTTTAGAAAATATTATTGATAATTCGAGAGAAAATTTCCGAGTTCAAATATTTGTAAAAGTTTGTTATAAAATCCATTTATTAATCAATTTTGGAAAACCGTTGATTATGCTTTTAGAAAATCCCCATTTAAAATAATTCAAGCAAAATAATAAATACGTCAAACATAATGCAAAAATAAAATATTCCAGAGGCCTTATTACAACTTAAAAACCCAAAATAGTGAAAGAAATTAAGTAACGTAAATAGAAATTCTAAGGTTCAAGAACACCATTTCTGAAGTATGGCCTCCACCGAGTCATCAATGGGCCCAAGTCCTCATTACGGAGCATTACCTGCAAGGGTTAAGAAAAAGGGGGGTGAGTTACATGAACTCAGTGTGAAACCCCTTACCGTCATCCACTGGGCCTGATGTAACGCCCCGAATTTGGGCCTAGAAGAATTGGGCTTTGGGCTTTGGATCTCAGAATTTTTTTTTTAAGTGAGCGAGAAAATGAAAATTGGTATGTGGGCTCTGAGGGTTAATGAATTTGGAGTGTCTAGGGGTGTTGGAGAAGTCCTGAGATCAAGTAAAGGTACAGGAAAAATTTTGGTTTTAGCCCCAAGGGAACTGTGACTTCAGTCAGTAGGACTCTTAAGTAGATTAAGAGAAAATAGGACACAAATGGGCTTGTGGTCCAATGGAAAGTGGCGTCACTTGGGAGCTATAAGGTGACGTGTGTGAAAGCTGAAGAGGTCCAAGGTTCGAGCAGGAGGAGTGTATTTTGGACTGTTTTATTTTGCATAGGTGGACGACAAGAGTTGTGTTGATTTTGTACTCTTACCGTGGAGAGTTTGAAGGAAGCAGGACTGATGGATGTGGAGGAGATTTCGGATAAGATTAAGGTATTATCAGAGAGAAAAGATAGGAGATGAGGAGGGTGAAGTGTTGGGGCCGAATAGGACTGTGGGGGGAAGGCAGTTCGGTTTTGGCTATAAAAGGGGGGTACCGAAATCCTTAGAAGGGGTTCTTAGAGTTTTCATCTTTCTTTCTCTTCTTTTTTTCCCCTCATCCTTATTTTCTTCTATTACCGAATACCACCACCCCAGTTTGCCAAAATCCCTTTTTGCCAAAATCCCTGTTTGTCGAAATCCCTATTTACCGAAATCCCTATTTTCCGAAATCCCTGTTTGTCGAAATCCCTGTTTGCCAGAACCCCTGTTTATGCCGATTCTTTGTTGTTTGTTCTTCCACCTCAATCGATTATTATCTACTCTTAGTCACGTTTGGAAGCCGAATCTTGTTCAAGAAGATATCTAAGCCGCAGGATCAAAGGAGAATTTCGGTAAGTGCTTAGTTAAACTTTTTAGTGTATTTTGTTAAAAGCCAAAGGGCTATCTAACCCAATCCTTATCGTAAACCTATATTAATAAGGGTAAGGCTCAACAATTGCAAGCGTGGTAAGTAAGGATTGCTAACAAGGTGGTAAGTATTCTTAACTCAGTTAGGGTTTTGGTAAATGGCCAAATCTTATATGGCTCATAGGGGTGACTTATGATCAATATGGGTCACTTGGTTTTGACGATATGTGTGTTTAGGTGCAGATCTAGAGGATAATCGCCAATAGTAGCAAAGGAAGGGCTACTAGAACATGGGGCACACGGTAAGGGTACGGTGAGGTTTCAGTTTTTTGTTAGTATGTGTTAACGCTTTGGTTAATCGCTATTAATGTCAATTGTAGGTTCGTGACTAAGGAGTTCGCAGCACGCAAGGTTACCAGGTGTGTACAAACACTACACACACGATATCGGCAATGCCGAAAAGCTAAAAGTGGCTAAATGGGCTCGGTGGGCCCTGAGGCTAAGTTTGATGGAATGGTTTGGTTTGTTATACGAATTGAATTAGTCTTGCATGATACATGATTTGGATATGTTTTTGGCCTAATAGGTCATATGGTAAGATTTGGGCCTAATGGGTCGTAAGGTTGTAATTTGGGTTTGATGGGCTTTATGGGGGCGTAGACAAGTATGTTAGGGTTAATGGACTTTAGGCCTAGTTTGAACAACTCTTCAATTTCATAAGACTTAAGTTAATTAAACATGCCTGTGGACAAGTCGATTAGTTAGAGTGTGGTAACCGACATATGCATGTCTAGGATTGGATCTAGTGAGAGCTTGGTATTTAAGCGGTCCAAGTGACCCACCTCCTCTTTTCTGAGATCCTACCTGGTGCATAGTGTTTGTTCACTTTAACCGCGAGGACTTGTTTATGGGCCAAAGTTTACAACTAAAACCCGAGAGGGACTAAAATACCCTTATATTGGAAAATTACTAAAATACCCTTATATTGTAAAATTACTAAAATACCCTATTTGTAAAATTACCAAGATACCCCTAATTTTCCAAATTACCAAAATACCCCAGTAGGGTAGAATTACTGAAAATACCCCAGGTAGTGAAATGACTAAAATACCCTATGTGATGAATATGGGTTTGTGGATGTTACTTTTGTGTTTGATGCATTCATGTGATATTCTGCTTAGGATGCATATGGGTGGGAATTATGGTACGGAGGAAGATTTGAGGATCGCATGGCCGTATGGTATGGATCCGGGATCGCATAGCCGTATGGTATGGATCCACCGCAGGCTTTTTAGCCACCGAGCAGCCATGTTGCACCGATAATGCTACCGAGGGCTGTGTGCCATTAATATGGGCTTGGTGCCGTAATTATGGGCTTTGTGCCAATACCAAAGGCTTTGTGCCGTAATTATGGGCTTTGTGCCAATAACGAAGGCTTTGTGCCGTAATTATGGGCTTTGTGCCAATACCGAACGCTTTGTGCTGTTATTATGGCTTTGTGCCAATCATATTTACCGTGGCTATGTGCCTAACATATATATATTGATGACTCTGTGTCAATATTTGAGGATCGCATGGCCGTATGGTATGGATCCACCGAAGGCTTTAAGCCCAACATATGATTAGCAGCTTTGCTGCAACGTTCGGTAGTACCGCAACCGGGCTACCCTTGGTGTGTAGCGGAGGGGTGGGTCGAGCTAGAATTCCCCACAGGAGTCATAAGGTTGGAAGGGAAATGGTGTGTTTAGCGGATGGATTTTTGGGGTGGGTTTTGCATTATCTGTTTATAAATGATACGATATGATATGATATGAGGTCATTGTGGGCTAAGGCCCAAGACCACCGATTTTGTTAGGGCTTAGGCCCAATGTGAATATTTGTACGTGATTTGAGTGCCAAGGGTTGTACACACTGAATTTCGAAACTCACACCCTTAATTTTAAATGTTTCAGGTAATCCTGAATAGGTGGCTCGACGAGGGAGAGGACTCGGAGATGGCCACACTACAAGCAGTTCAAATGTTTTAATTTATTCAAATGATTCTGTTTTAAATACTTTGTTTATTTTTCATTGGATTGTAATAAGGCCATGTAACTCCTATTTGACTTTGAATTTTGGGTTTATTATTATTATTGTTTCAATTACCCACTTAAGAAATTTCATGAAATTATTAAAGTGTTAATATGGTTTTCGAAATAATCTTTTGTTTTGGGCTTTTGAGCCTTAAATGGTTAACTAGTAAATTGTTTTGAAGTGCGCCTTTAATGTGACATTCCAGATTCTGGCCTAACTTCTAGGCCGGGTTTGGGGTGTTACACCTGAACCCATATAGCAAAAATTTGGGCCTAAGCCCTTTTACATAAAAATCTTAAAATGAAGCAAATGTATGAATGTATGCAATCACAAACCAACCTAATAATCCATCCGCTACACGCCACCTGTACCATCCAACACACCTGTGGGGATCAAGTCAACCCACCCCGCCAACACACCAATCGTAGGCATTTAGCCATTTATATCAAATTCGAATTGTGGACAAGATACCAGAATAACAGAATATACGTGGCTTAGCCACCAGACAAAATGTGACAGAGTCACCAGAATATGTGGCAGAGCCACCAAATTTCACTTCCCCGATCATCAATATCCCAATCCCATGCAACTTATGTAAATGCAACATACATCGTAAATCATGATATTTACAATAAAACCACGATAATTAATAACTCAGAGATTTATTACAAACAATTTGGCCCATTAACACTTTACAAAATCGGTCCGTTAAGGCAGTATAACAAATCGGCCCTTCAAGGCATTTCCGTAATTCGGCCCATAGGGGCATTTCAGTAAATCGGTAATATTACCCACTAAGGGTAATTCGGTAATCTCGCAACCCAGGGGTATTTCGGTAATTTACCCTCCAAGGGTATTTTAGTAATTCGGCAACCTAGACTTAACTACTAATGTGAGGCATAAAAATTGAAACTGTCCATCTGCGTCATACTGACAAAACTGACTATAACTCAAGTTACGAAACTCAAAATTTAAATCCGTAAATTTTCCTTGAAACTAGACTCATATATCTTCTTACTACAATTTTTCCAGAATTTTTTGCTTAACAGTTTAATACAGTTTATTCTTTAAAGATTCCCTTGTTTCACTGACCAACAGTTTTGACCTCTCTTACCCAAAATTCAAATATCTCTCTGTACGGTTTTCATATGTTGCTCCCACTTATTTCTATTGAAAATAGGCTCACCAAGGAATCTATACATATAAATTATAACTCTTAATTCACCTTGTACAATTTTGAATGATTTTTCCAAGACAGAACAGAGAACCGCAAAGTTGATCAGAACCAGTCTCACTAAAATTAAGATATCACAGAATATACAATTCGTCTTCCTCCTCTGTTTCTTTCATATAAAAATAGACACAGTAAGCTTTATTTTGGTACCTTTTTCACTTTCTAAATACCTTTATCCTATTTTTCGTGATTTTTCAAAATCATGTCACTGCTGCTGACCAAACTGTTTCATTGCAAAAATATGGTTACTACTACGAACATACGCACGCCCGAATGGTCACGGATGCCGGTTTCCGGTTTTCTTCGGTATTTCGACCGAATCATAGAACATATCATACAAACATTCAGAGAGGTATGAGATTACACACCATTTCAAACATGTATTCGGAAGGGTACGGGATTACACACCATTTCAAACAGGTATTCGGAAGGGTACGGGATTACACACTTGATAAGGATTCCCTAAAGAACCACTCTTCGTTGCCCCCTAAAAGTAAAATCGATCAAAAGTTAGCCTCGATTTCTTAAAATTTCCAAAAGTCCAAAAGTACTCACTCACAAGAGTCACTTACCACAATCGCGATCCTTCCCTACTATATTCTAAAATCCGGTCTTGCACCTTGGCTATTGCAACGAGTCCCAATCAATTTTCGAAACCAAGGCTAAGAGAAAGATAAGTAGCAGCAAGGATGGCTTGATTTGGCCTTCATTAAAAGAGAATAAGAGGAGTTTAAAATAACAACAAGTAGCTAGATTCGGCTTAGCCAAGGGATGAGAGTTTCAGCTTAGCCAAGTCAAGAGAAGAAAGAATAAGCAACATGAATAAGAAGAAAGAACCTTTACCTTAATAATAGGGATGAACCGAAATGAAGAACACGGTTTGGCACTAGTAGCAAGACAACAAAGAAGGATCAGTAGTTTCGGTTTTCAAGAGAAGATGAGTGAAAATAATTGGTCACAAAGGCTAGGTGTTTTCGGCAAGACAAGAAAGAAAAGAGAAAATGCCCACTATTGTCTTGAAGTTGCGGCAATGAGAGGAGAAGTTGGAAGAATGAACACAGGGGATGCCAAAAGGAATTAGGCCTAACCAACACCAAAACTATCAAAATGCTCCCATCAAAATTCGGCTACCCTCTCCCTTTCCCAAACCATTATCATCTTTACCAAAAGATGAACATAGACCAAATAAAACCTTTCCAAAACATCCCCCACGAAAAATGCCAACATGTTCCCTATTCCTTCCCTTTTCTTTTACTCCTTTCCATCCACTCTTCCTTACCATATTTCCCTAGCCACCTTGCCAAAATTAAAAAGTCCACCTTGCCTTAAATACCACCATGGTCGACACTTAGGGAAAGAATACAAAAAAATAGCCAAAATTTTGCACTTGATGGGATTTGAACCTCCTCCCTCAAAGTCCTTCATGTGGCGCCATAACCTCTTTACCATATGCTCAATTATGCAAGCAAATTGCTCTCTTATTTCCATAAGCCTTGATGCCACTTACTATCTCTCCTTAAAGTGCTAAAACACAAAATTTTACTAAAGCCCAACTTGAACCCAGAACTTCATAGAACCCCGTAACTTTCTGAAATCACCTTCCTAATAAGTCCAACTTGAAATAATGCCGTTCTCTTATTCTCTAAAATTTTTAAAACGCTTCTACGCTCAAGGCCCAATGGGCCCAATCCTACTAGGCCCAATTTTGAGTCATTACAATTCTACCCTCCTTAAAGAAATTTCGTCCTCGAAATTTCCAACCAACTACTAAACGCACCGCTCAAATCACACCACTATGCTTTCGCTGCGCACTCTGATCTTAATAACACTAATGTACTTTTATCATAATCTTGAATCCTCTTTCACTCAACCAAACATCTAACCACAGAAGCAAGCAGTTATCTACCACTTATACCTAAAATTTTCTACATTCAATCATCACGTCCAACCATAACATACCTGACTTGATGGTGATGAAATAATCCCGAGCCTTATGCTCCTTAGACCCGCATCTCAAGCATGCTCCTGACCTCCTCCAAGATTCTCCCGGATGACGCCTTCTGTAATAATCGCAAGCCAGAAAGTTTGGACGTGCCTTAACACGCTTTACGGAACGAGACTGCAGTCCTAGAGAACCGTGATCTAATTTCTTCTTACAGTCCACAGACCCAACTCGAAGTGCTTCACCGATTCCTTTAACCTCCTCCAATACTTCCTTAACAATCTGAGTTAGCTCATCAACCCCAGCTCGATCATGAGATCCCGTCTCAACCACTGGCGATGCCAGTACCTTCCTTTCGGGCACATGCCTTGGTGTCGAAGATCTAGCCTTAGCACCTCGGCCTCTACCACGTCCACATCTATTGCGTCTACGTCCTTTAACGCTCATGTTCACTAATGTCGACTTAATCTTATTACGAGTTTTATGAATCAGTATACTATTTCATCACAAACCAAGGCTAAGAGAAAGATAAGTAGCAGCAAGGATGGCTTGATTTGGCCTTCATCAAAAGAGAATAAGAGGAGTTTAAAATAACAACAAGTGGCTAGATTTGGCTTAGCCAAGGGATGTGAGTTTCGGCTTAGCCAAGTCAAGAGAAGAAAGAACAAACAACATGAATAAGAAGAAAGAACCTTTACCTTAATAATAGGGATGAACCGAAATGAAGAACACTGTTTGGCACTAGTAGCAAGACAACAAAGAAGGATCGGTAGTTTCGGTTTTCAAGAGAAGATGAGTGAAAATAATTGGTCACAAAGGCTAGGTGTTTTAAAAGACAAGAAAGAAAAGAGAAAATGCCCACTATTGTCTTGAAGTTGCGGCAATGAGAGGAGAAGTTGGAAGAATGAACACAGGGGATGCCAAAAGGAATTAGGCCTAACCAACACCAAAACTATCAAAATGCTCCCATCAAAATTCGGCTACCCTCTCCCTTTCCCAAACCATTATCATCTTTACCAAAAGATGAACATAGACAAAATAAAACCTTTCCAAAACATCCCCCACGAAAAATGCCAACATGTTCCCTATTCCTTCCCTTTTCTTTTACTCCTTTCCATCCACTCTTCCTTACCATATTTCCCTAGCCACCTTGCCAAAATTAAAAAGTCCACCTTGCCTTAAATACCACCATGGCTGACACTTAGGGAAAGAATTCAAAAAAATAGCCAAAATTTTGCATCAAGGGGATTCGAACCTCTTCCCTCCATACTCTTCACTTAATGCCATATCCTCTTTGCCATATGCTCAATTATGCTAGCAAATTGAATACTTATTTTCATAAGTATTGATGCCACTTACTATTTCTCCTAAATAGGCTTAAACACCAAATTTTTACTAGGGCCCAATTCAACCCTGAGCCTTCATAGAACCCCGTAACTTTCCAAAATCACCTTCCTAATAAGTCCAACTTGAAATAATGTCGTTCTCAAATTCCCATAAATTTTAAAACGCTTCTACGCTCCAGGTCCAATCGGCCAATCCTACTAGGCCCAATTTTGGGTCGTTACAGTCATTAAGGTTGCAAGGGAGCCTGGGTTCAAGTCTTGGCTCTTGCAATTTGTTTTGGTTTTTCTTTTAAAGGAACCTGGACTTTAGCCTTTAGACTTTTAGACCTTTTAATTTATTGAAGGTAAAATGTGACACAAAGAGAGTGGGTGATCTAGTGGCAAGGTGGCGCTACATGTATGGCAAGGGGTCTGAGGTTCGAGGCATGGCGTGCGCAATTGTATGTTTATTTTGCTGCTTGTGCTGGGGAGGTGTTGGAACTGGACTGGAACTCTGTGGTTGAATTGGTCATAAGAATTTGAATTGAATTTGAATGGGGAGTTGGAGTAAATCAAGGAGAAAATTCGGTGGAGGGATTGGTGGAGTTTTTGAAGGATTTTGAAATGGGAGAAGTTGGAGCCGATTGGGGGGAGTTTTGTTTAGGCAAATTCGGCTAGGGAGTGCATTTGGTGCATTTTTGGCAATTGCTTTCTTTTATGCCGATTTGTTTTATTTTCTCTCTTCTATCTATAGTGAAAAATATTGCCATTGACCTTCTTATTTTTCCCGTTTCGGTTTTCTTTATTCTCTTCTCCCTGTTTCCTATTCTTCTTAATGTGAGCCGAATTCAACCTCTCTTTCTCTGCCTTCATTTTTTTCCCCTTCTCTATCGATCAAACGTTTTGACCTACAAGCGTTTTGACAAATCATTTCTCCAGCCTCTGAAGTGCCGGATCTGTTCTTCTCTTGTGGCTTGATTGAGTTCAATTTATCTGGTTTGCCGATTGTTAGGGATAAAGCCACAAGGAGGTGATATCGATTCATAATCAAACGGCTTAGGAAGTATAAGCCGATTCAGTCAAGGTTCTACGCTCGTGGGCGACTGCGTTTCTCTCCATCAAGGTGTGTACACACACCACTCCAATTGTAGATCGGCAAATGACGAAATCCTGAAATGCTGAGAAGCCGAAAGGCTGAAAGTACGGCTACGGCTATCACACGAGCGCACGAACGCGCGTATGGATGAGTCGATACAACGACAGAGGTTACCATGAGCATCTCGTGGTCTTAGGCCGTTTTGGGGCCAAATAGACCGGAATGGACCGAGTGGGCCCAATGGGCCTATGGGCCCTACGCGAGTAAATTTTGTGGATGGATAGGAAATAATGAGCCGGCCATGACGATCACATGGCCAAAGGCAATTTTGGGCTAAATGGGTCACACGAGCGTGTGGGCCCACTTGGGCCGAATATTGGGCTTTGGGCCCAAATACACCGTTTTGATCCTATATGTTATCTGTGTTGCCCGAGGCAACTGTAGACCTTTGGGAAGGTTGTAAAATTACCGAAATACCTCCGATTTGCAAAATTACCGAAATACCCCCGATTTATGAAATTACCAAAATACCCCTAATTTGCAAAATTATCGAAATACCCCTGATTTGCAAAATTACCGAAATACCCCCGATTTGCAAAATTATCGAAATACCCCTAATTTGTGAAATTATTGAAATACGCCCGATTTGGGAAATTACTGAAATACCCTCGATTTGCAAAATTACCGAAATACCCCTAATTTGTGAAATTACCGAAATACCCCCGATTTGTGAAAATTACTAAAATACCCCCGATTTGTAAAATTACCGAAATACCCCTAATTTGTAAAATTACCGAAATACCCCTGATTTGTGAATTTATCGAGATACCCCCGATTTGTGAAATATACCGAAATACCCCCGATTTGTAAAATGACCGTAATACCCCCATAGTGTAAAATGATCGAAATACCCTTATAGGATGAAACGACTATTTTGCCCTTGTGGGTAAATGACTGACTTAGACTATGAATTTGACTGATTTGGATCGTGATCGTAGGATCGCGTTTTTAACCGACTTGATCGTGGGTCGTGTGACTGATATGCTTTTAATAATGTTTAAATGACTGTTACTGAGCATGGTCGTTTTGCATACACGTGTAATGATTGAGCATGACATACACGACATATTGCATGGGGTTGGGACATTGATACGGAGGAAGTTCTGATAGGGTCGAACGGGTCGCATGAGACGACTATGGACCGACGGACTGCTTAAAGTCGCGTAATCTAATTTTGGCTCTGTGCCATCTTGATTATGGCTTTGTGCCAATCGTCTTTACCCGTGGCTATGTGCCAAACATATATATTAATGACTCTGTGTTAATCATAATTACCGTGGCTGTGTGCCGATTACATTACCGTCGCTGATGGCTATGTGCCAAACTTATTACAGTTACCGATAGCTTTGTGCCATCCTGATTATGGCTCTGTGCCATCCTGATTATGGTTTATAACCATTCTAATTATGTCTTTTAGCCGTTCTATTCACGGCGTCAAGCCGTTCTGTTGACTTAGTGCCGCAACCGGTGCTAAGCTTGGTGTGTTGGCTGGGTGGGTCGATTTTATCCCCATAGGAGTGTAGGGTTGGTGCGGGTGGTGTGTTGGCTAGACCGGTGATACGAACTCGCCTACAGAGGATGTTATTCATGACACCATCAAGCTGCCCATTGGGCCAATTACACGTGCACGTGCTAAACAATTTGCAAATACCATTTCAGCTTTGGTGGAACAAGCTTGGAAGGATGACCGAAAGGAGTTCAAGAGTGAACCAAAAATTTACAACTTAATGGAGGCCGAAATTCCTTCAGCTAGATAGCTCGGCTACTAGCTCATTAAATACTTTATTATGCATTATTATTTAGTTTACTACAGCATAATTAGTTGATTAAGTTTGTCTTGAACTTAATTTAATTTGTCTTAGTTATTACATAAATTAATATTGTCCAAGACTTAGTTAAATTTTAATATGTCTTAAATAGTTTTTATTTAAGTTGTTTAAATGTCAACTAACATGCCTAAATTATGTTTTTAATGTGTCCAGCCGAATTTGGCTTAATTAAATGGATTTTTTATTATTTTGTAGGTTCAGCCGAATTTGGAGATACATTTGGGCAGATTCATGCATGTAGATTCATGCATGGGACGGTTCATGAATGAACCTTATCAATGCATGTATGCAGCACATTTTTGCTTCCCCAAGGTGACCATTCGGTCAAGAGATACCAGCACATTAAAGACCTCATGTTTGGCCGATTACCTTCCCAAAGAGCATCCTTGCGTTTACACTTGCTGTTCACACAAGGGGGACTATTCGGTTGGCTTTGTTCACATTCAAGTGGCCATTCAAACTTCATTTTCACACCTAAATGGCTATTCAACGTCCTCTTTAATTGCTCCTACTTATTCAGCAATAGTTGCCAATTCAATGAGCCAATTAAGGCCTTAGCTGAACCTAGACGTGGATGGTGGGCTTCCCATGCATTCACCTTCTTGAAGATTCATTTGCTTAAGCTTTAAGGAGTCTCCATTCAGCCGAATTTTGATGGACACTTTAAGGATTAAATTCTGGAAAATTCTAGCTATTTCTATATTAGTTTTACTTAGCCATTAAACCTTGTTTATGGCCATTCGGCTACAAGCTTTTAGGCTATAAATATTTGTTACTTTTGGTTTGAAAAACAACTATTGATGCTTGTTGAAATATCATATAGTGAGTTATTCACTCTCTTAATTCTTCAAGGTTCAATTGAATTATCTAGCTCCTAGTGGCGTCAATCGACTTTGTTTCGAACTTATCATCCTTCCCGGGTGTGGCGTTCAACCCTTATACCGTTGGTTCCTATCTTGCTAGATAGTGGGTCTCGGTTTTATCCAAATTTCTTCATCCATCTGAAACACATAAGATTCGGGTCTTTAATAACTATTAGAGGTTCTTTCTTGTTTCACCCTTCTCTCCACCTTATCCATCTAATTATTTTGTTTCAAACTGTTACCATTCAATACCAAAATTCTCCCTTTGTTCAACTTCAAATGAAAGCTACCTAATTTACGATCGGGCAACATCTACGACTCGTTTCAAACCCGAGGAGATTCATATCAACCGGGGTGGGATGCATCCTCATACTATTGCATATCTATTTATGAGATTTGTCACTGTACTAGGCTTAGGCCCACTTGTTCTATTATTGGTTTGGGCTAGGCCCAATTGATTCTGTTATGGGCTTTGACCCAAATGATATTGTAGTGGGCTTTGGCCCACGTATGGTCTGAACTGGACTGTACTGTTACTGTTATAGGTCTTTGGCCCAGACTATTTTGGTTTCTGTTTATGTATACTGACTGTTACTCTAGTAAGGGGATTACACACTGAGTTTTCGTAAACTCACCCCGTTTTTAACTGTGCAGGTAATCCCCAGCGTTAGGAGGATCGGTGCTGCGAGGGACTTGGAGGTGATAAGAACCGATGATACGGGCATGCCCGGGGCTTGCAATGTTTTACGAATTGATGAGCTCGGGTCAAAAGACCTGAGTGCCATAAAGTTGGCGTGCACTTTGGTGCACTTTCAAATTGAGCTGGATTAGTCTATTTGAGCTCAATTTGAGCTCACTCGATCTCGCTCCAGCTCATTGAGCTGATTCTTTAATTTTAAATGCTTTAAATAAATTGAATCTTTATTTATTTATTTTCCTACAGTAAATTAAATGTGTCTAAATATTTTATTTAGTGTTGGATTTAATTTTTCTATGTCTAATTTAATTTGTCACATTTTATTGCATGTTTTAAAGTTGTTTTAAAACTAAATTAAATGTGCAGGTTTTTCTATTTAATTAGGGGCTACCGAATTTCAATGTGTCCTAAATGGTGTATTTAATTTGTTTAAAGTGTCTATTAAGGTGTCATGGATATGTTTAATTGTTGTTCAGCTAAATTGGAAGGATTTAATGTGAATTCATGGCTTTTGTAGGCTCAGCCAAATTTCCCAAAAGCATTTAAAGAGATACATGCACTTGGTGCAACGTATTTGGCCGAATGCATCAATGAACCTTGGAGGGACATGGACGGCTGGAAGCAAGACATTAATGCTACTGATTATTGGCTTCTCAAGGCATCTTTTCAGCTGGAATAGCAATCAAATTGAAGTTAAATTAATGAAGGATTAAAAACAAGCATGCTTTGCCAAAATTAATGATATGTTGGTGCATGCTTGGGCGGCACATTAAGTGGGTTGCTGGGTGTTTTTCTCCATGCATGAACAGCCATTTAAGAGGCATGTTGGTGGACGAATTTAATGAAAAGTTGGGCATTATTTCACTGCATGTATAGGGCTTGGGACGACAGCAATTTAATGGGCAGCAAGCATGCATGGAACGTCATTAATGTGCTGCATGTTGTTGGCCGAATTTAATGGGATGTTGAGCATGCATGAAACGACCATTAAAGGGGTTGTCTACATGCATGGGACGTTATTTATGAGCTATTTGTTCAGCTTTTCAAAGTACATGTTTTTCGTGAACAACAAAGGAATTAATTTGCTGCATGAACAAGTTCCTTGGACGGCACAAATGGAATTTAATGTGCTGCTGATGGTTGGCGTCTCCAAGGTGATTAATCAGCCAATTTTCCCTCTCTATTAAGAAGGCTTTTGGCGCCCCAAGAAGCTGAATTTGAACCATCTAGAGGCTGCCCTTTATTCCCCCACATTCAGTCGAATCTTGTAAGCTTCCCAAGGGCCACATTCAACCGAACTTACAAGCATACCAAGGGTCATGTTCGGCCAAACCTAGCCAAGAACACTAAGGGATTTTCTTCTAGATTTTTCTAGCATTTTCTAGCTCAAATTTGCTTAGTCCTTAAGGCATTTTGTGACCATTCGGCTAGCTCTTGTTGGCCTATAAATGTTTGTTATTTTCATTTGTAGGGATAGACAGTTGAACTTTGATTGAACTATATGAACATTTGTTCATTGAGTGAGTTTATCTCCTCTTCGTTTTCGTACAAGTTTCCTAGACTTATCAAGTTGCTTGTGGCGTCTAGACTTGTTCTTTCATCAACTTATACCATCGGTTCTTATCTTCCTAGATAACAGGTCGTGGTCCATCATCGATTCCCATTTTTCCACCTTAAACACTATAGAAACCGGGGTGACACTTTTAGTGTTGAATCGTTTCTTGTTTAAGCTCTATTCTCCATTGCCATCAACTTATCATCACTTACCATTTCTCCATCCACCTCCATTCAATCCCATCTAACCAAACCATTCGAACACCATCTTCTTTACTTCCATCCTTATAGTCGAACCTATTCTTCCATCATCTAAACCATCTCTAACATTTATTCACCTCCATTCCTAACTTAATTCCATTTTCTAAATAAATTCATTTCAGAGCTTCCGCAAACTCATCCGTATTTTCCTATTATTTCCAGAAGGCTTGAATCCTTCTTGTAGACGATTGGGCAACTCGCATACGACTTGACTCTTCCCGAGGTGGATCGTATCATCTGGTATCAGAGCTATAAAATGAGGAGTTCCGACAACGATCGTGAAGCCAGAAGTTAATTAGTAAGTTGAAAAAAAAAGAGGTTGTATTTTATTTCTTTGTAGTCAAGCATATATTGTACTTGAGTTTAAAAAAAGAAGAAGAAAAACGAAAATTCAAAAAAAAAATAGAAGTTAAAAAAAAGGAAAAAAAAAAGAAGAGAAAATATACGAATATAATAAAAAAAAGTCAAAAAAAGAAGAAGTGTGAAGTGTTGCAAGTTTGTTTTTATTCTCTTCTACTATTTTCTATCACCAAGATCAGATTTTGCCCCCCACTCCTTCAAAACCACAACGCCACACACACCCAAAATTTTTCTTTGTTTCAGCCTACCCTATACCCGACATCAATCCCTTGTTAACCATTTTGAAGCCGACCCTCAAGCAGCAATAAGTCTTTTCGAAACGAAGTACGAAATTGTGTGACGAGACTGAGTGGTAAAAGGCACGAGTGTATTCATCAAAGAAAAAGCCATAAAACGAGTGAAACACGAGTGGAGTGATTTTTTTTCTTTGTGAGTGACTTGTGAGTTTTGTAGTAAGGCCTTTTAATTTATGTTTATTTTTTTTCTTTATAACATTTTCTTTTCAGCACTAAACATGATTCAAGAAGAACTCTCCGCCGATGACTTCCAATTCTTGGTGAACGAAATGGACCAAATACTCAAGAAAAAGTTAAGTCCACTACAAAAGCTTTTGGACCGAGTGGAAGAAAAAGCTTGACAGAATCAAAGCATACCAAGTCGAGAAACGGAGTCGCGACCATCTCGAAGATCCACTTTCAAAGACTATTCGAGAAGAGACTATCATCGAGACTCCTACTCAACAAGGCCTCCGAGACAACGAGAAGAAAACTACAAGTACGAGGCTCTTCGACATCATGAACGAGAAAGTACGAGCTACTCTTTGAACGTTTCAAAGGTGTCACGCACGAAGAATCTTTCACAAAGAATCAGTCGTGATATCTATGAGAACATTTCCTCGATCTTTGAGGCAAATCCTTATATTTTCGATACTTTTGTAGCCTCTACAAGTTGTAAAGAAAGTGAAAAAGAAGAAAAAGAAATTGAAAAAGAGTTTGAGAGAAAATAAAATAAAAATGAGAGAAAAGAAATCGAGATTGAGAAAAAAAGAGAAAAAGAAAAAGATGTTGAAAAAGAAAGAAAAGAACCCGAGATAGAAAAAGAAACGAAAGAAAAGAACGAGCCAGAGAACGTGAGGAGTGTTTTAACTAACCCATTTGAAGATTTCTCTTCTTCTGTTTCTTCATTTCAGGTTCCCGATAAATCGCCCGATGACCTTCAACTACAATACCTTCCCGACGAGCGACGTTTTCATATGATCAAAAAAGGTAAGATTTCACCCCACGAGATTGAAGGTAAGGAAGGTAAGTGCTTTGAAACGTTTCAATCTCCACTAAATTTTTCTAATGTTTGTGATTATGAGGATAATATTGTCTTTTGCCATCCCTCGATTCATTGGGATAATTTAAATAGTGGTAAGACGAGTTCATCTCATAACAATCATTGCGTTGCAAATTATGACGGTGGAGTCACGTATATCCGGAAAATGCAAGACTCGATTAAGTATGACGATGAATTTTCTTTTAAACCCAATTTGCTTGATTGTGGTAAGTATGAGATTTGTTCATTGTCCTGTACGAAATCTCTGAGTTTTTGCAAATCTGTTTTAAAACATGTCAAAGGTTTTTGATTGCTCGATCTTGAACATACACATGTCCTATTGGTTTAACATGTTTGATTTTTCGAAACCGTTGCTACATCTTGGTTTAAATAATCAAACACATGTTTTTAAACCGGGAATTGTTTTTGATTCGTTTGATGGAAAAATCAAGTATCAACAATTGTGTGCGAGAAATTCCTATTGTATCGGTACTTGGGTTTTGAGTAAGGCTGCGAAATTTGTTCATTTTGTTTTCAGTTTTTATTCGCTTCTTAAACAAGTTCTGTGGTTGCATTTGGAATTCACATTTCATTCGAAAAGGGTTGAATCGAATGCGAAGTGTAGACTACACTACATGCCCGAAGAAAGAAGGTTTGTATTGCTCGATCAAGGTAAGAATGATCTTTGTCTTCCCGCGCATAAAGGTAAGTCTTGTAACGCCCCTCACCCGGGTCCGTCACCGGAACAGGGTACGAGGCACTACCAAACATGATTCAAGCAATTTCACAAAATTTAAAATGTAAAATCCATATAAATTAAAACTTTTCCATACATAGTCATCACACTCTCATTCGACCAATTCAAGCATTATCATAAACATATAACTTGATTAATATTGAACATTATCAATACCCATAAAAAAAATAAACCATCAAAATTTTAAAGGCCAGTATTTTAGCCTAATTCGTGACTACAAGTAACAAAACAATTAAGCCTTCTATACATGCCATAATTCCCAAAATATTGTTTACAAAATACCAAAAGAAGGCTGATAGTGTGGATGGATCTCCGACGGTCACCAAATCCCGAGCTAGCTTGGTGACACTATAGGACAAGGAAAAGAAAAGAGAGTAAGCATATAGCTTAGTAAGTAAGTATATAAATAATAAATAATGGATTTAACATATTTACAATATAACACAATCATAAAGTATATAAATAATAAATAATGGATTTAACATATTTACAATATAACACAATCATATCTACATTCAAATTTACTATTTATTCAAGTTCGAATCATGCTGTCTATTCGAGTCACAGTCACTAAATTATTTTTAACTGGAGCTACGAAATCCCAAATTAAGGTCCGTTAATTTTTACTGAAACTAGACTCATTTATATTCTTACCATAAAAGTTTTAGAATTTTTGGTTTAGCCAATAAGTACAGTTTATTCATTAAAAGTTCCCCTGTTTCACGGTTTGACTATTCTGACCTCTCTTCACTACGAATCAATTTTCTCCTTGTATAGAATTAATATGACCTTATTGTTTAGTTCATTTGAAACGAGACTCATTCAGAATTTCATGCATATAAATTATATCTCATAATTATTTGTTTACAATTTTTAATGATTTTTCCAAGACAGAACAGGGGATCACATAATCATTCTGAACCAGTCTCACAAAAATTCAAATATCTCAAAATATACAAATCATTTTTTCGCTATGTTTCTTTTATATGAAAATCAATATCTCATCCAACTTATAATTCAATTTCTACTATTTTTGGTGATTTTTAAAATTCACATCATCACTCTTCATCCAAAGCAGTTCTATTGTAAATTTTTGCTCTCTCTCACTTTAGTTGTGTTCATCACTTGCTTATACCAATCTTTCCAATTTCCGATTACATATCGAGCATATTGCTCATACGTTATACATGCATATACCCACACTCATTACTACAAATTCACACATAATTTCACTTAATCGATTTTCCCATTGAATGCTTCGGAATAATAACGGATACACAGTGGTTTCGCACACAGCCCACCTTTGAAATTGAAGCTCTCTTGTACACATAGTGGCCTTCACTTAGTACCACTCATGTGACCTAGCTCGATTGTACACATAATTTTGGCTCTCTTGTACACATAGTGGCCTTCACTTAGTACCACTCATGTGACCTAGCCATCCCGTAGCTTTCTTGTCTACATGGCGTCCAACACTAGGAACCACTCATGCGACCTAGCTACTCATAACCCGTAGCTTTCTTGCACACATGGTGAAAGTCCCTTATCATCCATGTGGCCTAGCTACATATCAAATTTTTCCATCTCGTAGCTTTCTTGTGCACACGGTGAAGGTCCCTTATCACTCGTGTGACCTAGCTACATATTGTCCGTATCTCTCGGTTTTCCGAAGGTTCAAACGGGAAGTACTTCACTTTCTAATAATTTATTTCATTCCTTCAATAGCCAATTTTGATTCAAAAATCAGTTACAATACATAAAATATGCTGAATTATAAAAACATCAATAAAAGTAATGAATTATTTACATACTACTTACCTCGATGCAAAATAAGGCCCAATTTGCAATTTAGTCCTTAACCTTGCATTTACCTCGTTCAAGGTCGATTCCACGTTCTTCTCGATCTATAATAACACATTTAGCTTATTTAATATTTATACTATTTAATTCAGTCCAAAAATCACATTATGGCAAAATTACATTTTTGCCCCCTAACTTTCACAAAATTATGAATTTTCCCCTAGGCTCGAAAATTAAACTTCATCCTATTTTCTTATATTTTATGACATGCTGATCATTTTTCCCTTCTATGGCAACATCAAATTCTCACTCTAATATGTACTTATGAACATTAGGTATTTTTACCGATTATGTCGTTTTACTCGTTTTCACGTAAAATCGCTTAACAAAAGTTGTTTAACATAATTTCAGCCTTCATATTCTATCATAAAACATCAAAATAAACACATTTCACCAATGGGTATTTTTCCAAATATGAACCCTAGGTTAAATTATTGCTAGAATAAGCCAAACCAAGTTACCGGGATTCCAAAAACGTAAAGAACATGAAAAATGGGGCTTGGATTGACTTACTATGGAGCTTGGAAGCTTGAAAACCCTAGCTATGGAGTCCCCCCCTTGAAGATTCGGCCTAAGGAAGAAGATGACAACCTTTTTCCATCTTTTTCCCATTTAATTTCTTTTATTTGACATTTTACTAAAATACCCTTCATTAAAATTTTAGTTATTTCTACCTATGCATGTCCATTTTTGTCCATGAAAATATAATGGTCTAATTACCATTTAAGGACCCCTACTTTAGATATACACTTCAATTTAATCCTTTAGCATCTAGAACTCTCATTTATCAACTTTTACAATTAAGCCCTAATAAGCAAATTAGACATGAAATTCATAAAATTTTCTATCGATACTCTAACACATGCATCCAATCAATCGGTAAATCATAAAAATTAATCAAAATAAACTTTTCTATCTTGGATTCGTGGTTTCGCAACCACTGTTCCATTTAGGCCCTATTTCGAGATGTTACATTTCTCCCCCCTTTAGGGATTTTTGTCCCCGAAAATCTTACCTGTGAAGAGGTTTGGGTACTGTTTTTGCATAGCCTCTTCGGGCTCCCATGTAGACTCATCTACCCCATGTCTATTCCATAATACTTTCACAAGTTCAATACTTTTGTTCCTTAGTTGCTTGATCTCTCGAGCTAAAATCTTAACTGATTCCTCTTCGTAAGTCATATCTGGCTGAATCTCAACCTCCGTCTGAGAAATCACATGTGACGGATCAGAACGGTAACAACGTAACATGGATACATGGAACACATTATGAATCTTCTCTAGCTCAGTTGGCAAAGCTAACCGATATGCTAATGGCCCAACTCTCTCAATAACCTCGAAAGGCCCAATAAATCGTGGACTTAGTTTGCCTTTCTTGCCAAATCTAAGAACTTTCTTCCACGGAGATACTTTTAAAAACACTTTGTCACCAACTTGATACTCAATCTCTTTTCTCTTCAAATCGCATATGACTTCGCTATCTAAAGTCGCTTTCAAGCAATCTCTGATGACTTTTACTTTCTCTTCTGTTTCTTTAACTAAATCGACCCCATGAATGTGATTTTCCTTAAGCTCTATCCAATATAAAGGTGTACGACATTTGCGTCCATACAAAGCCTCATAAGGTGCCATCTTCAAACTCGACTGATAACTATTATTGTAGGCAAACTCTACTAATGGTAAATACTTTTCCCAACTGCCTTGAAATTCTAGTACACAACATCTAAGCATATCTTCAAGCACCTGAATTACTCTCTCTGACTGACCGTCGGTCTGAGGATGAAAAGCTGTACTAAAACTCAACTTTGTGCCCAAAGCTTCCTGTAACTTCTTCCAAAACCGTGATGTAAATCTCGAATCTCTGTCTGAAATGATCGATAATGGTACCCCATGTAGTTTGACTATCTCTGAGATATATAATTCGGCCAACTTATCAAGTGAATAATCCATACGAACTGGGATAAAACGAGCCGACTTCGTTAGCTTATCAATTACAACCCATACTGCATCTTTCTTTCTCGGTGTCAAAGGCAATCCTATCACAAAATCCATAGTAACTTGGTCCCATTTCCACTCAGGGACTAGCACAGGCTGCAATAAACCTAAAGGTACCTGATGTTCGGCCTTTACTTGTTGACAGATCAAGCATCTAGAAACAAACTCTAAAATATCTCTTTTCATTCCTACCCACCAGTACATTTTCTTCAAATCATTATAAATCTTTGTACTACCTGGGTGAATAGACAAAGAACTACTATGTGCTTCTGTAAGATCTTCCGAATAAGCTCATCATTCTTGGTACACATACTACTGTCTCTCGAACAACAAACAACCATCGAACCGATCCAAAATCGACTCTACACCGACTCAGACCGAGCTCTTTTAGCTTGTAACTCACTGTCATCTTTCTGAGCTTCACGTATTTATTCAAGAAACATCGGTTTAGCTCTCAACTCAGCTATAATGAAACCGTCATCTGATAAAGCCAAGCTAGTATTCAAAGCTCTCAATGCAAATAAAAATTTTCTACTCAATGCATCAGCAACAACATTTACTTTACCCGGGTGATAATCGATCACTAGCTCATAATCTTTAATCAACTCTAACCATCTTCTTTGCCTCAGATTCAAGTCTTTCTGAGTCATCAAGTATTTCAAACTTTTATGATCAGTGAATATTCGGCACTTCTCGCCATACAAGTGATGTCTCCAAATTTTCAGAGCAAATACAATGGCAGCTAGCTCTAAATCATGCGTCGGGTAATTTTTTTCTCATGTGGTTTTAGCTGTCTAGAGGCATAAGCAAATACTTTACCTTCCTGCATAATTACACAACCCAATCCATTCAAGGATGCATCACTGTATATCACAAACTCTTTACCTGGTTCTGGTTGTACTAAGACAGGAGCTTCAGTCAACAATGCCTTTAACTTGTCAAAACTCTGCTGACACTTCTAAGTCCATTCAAACTTGACATCCTTCTGTAGCAATTTCGTCAATGGGGTAGCTATCATGGAAAATCCCTCTACAAATTGTCTGTAATAACTAGCTAATCCCAGAAAACTTCTAACCTCAGATACATTCCTGGGAGGCTTCCACTCAACAATGGCTGAGATCTTGCTCGGGTCAACTCTAATACCTTCACCTGAGACAATGTGTCCAAGGAATCCACTTCTCGAGCGAACTCACTTTTTCTAAACTTGGCATACAACCGATTATCTCCCAAAGTCCAGTAAGATGGTTCTCAAATGCTCTACATGCTCAGTCTCATCATGAGAATAAATCAAGATATCATCAATGAACACGACTACAAACTTATCCAAGTAAGGTCTGAAAATTCGGTTCATTAAGCCCATGAAAATGGCAGGAGCATTAGTCAAGCCAAATGGCATCACAAGAAACTCATAATGACCATACCTAGTCCGGAAGCGCCTCTTGGAACATCTGACTCTTTAACTCGTAACTGGAAGTATCTGGATCTCAAATCTATCTTAGAAAACACAGTGGCTCCCTTCAATTGATCAAATAAGTCATCAATTCTAGGTAGTGGATACCTATTTTTTATTGTTACCTTGTTAAGTTGCCGATAATCTATGCACAATCTCATTGAACTGTCTTTCTTTTTCACAAATAAGACTGGTGCACCCCAGGGTGAACAACTAGGTCTTGCAAAGCCTTTATTAGTTAATTCCTGCAGCTGAGCTTTCAATTCTTTCAATTCCAATGGGGCCATCCTATATGGAGCAATAGAGATGGGTGTGGTACCTGGAATCAACTCAATACCAAACTCAACTTCTCTAACAGGAGGCAAACCTGGTAATTCTTCCGGAAACACATCTGGATACTCGCATACCACTGGCACTGACTCAATTTTCAGCTCTGGATCTTTAGTGTTTAACACAAAAGCAAGATAAGCTTCATACCCTTTTCTCAAACATTTCTAAGCAGACATAATAGAAATCATAGCAAATGAACTATCTGACTCATCTGAGTTAACCCGAAGAATTTCACCAGTTTCACATTTCAGCTCAATGAATTTCTTCCCATAATTCACTATCACATCATGTGCAGTCAACTAGTCCATACCAAGAATCACATCAAACTCGTCAAATGGCAATAGCATGAGATCGACCGGAAAACAATAACCTCTAATCATTAAAGGGCAATTTCTACATACTTTATCTACTAACACATGCTTGCCTAATGGATTCGATACTTTAATCACAAATTTTGTAGATTCTATAGGCACACTTATACTAGGCATCAATTTCAAAAAAACATAGGAATGGGTCGAGCCCGGATCAATCAAAGCAACAACATTAATATCATGTAGAGAAAATGTACCCGTAATTACATCGGGGGAGAATGCCTCTTCACGAGCTCGGATGGCATATGTCCTGGAAGGTGCTCTAGCTTTTAATCTCGCAGCTGGGTCTTTCATCACACTTTTACTGCTAGCTCTACTTCCGGTATTTCTCAAAGATCTACCTCTATTAGCAGTGTTAGTCTGTCTAGCACTCTGAAATTTTTCTTCCTTAGCTTTCTCTGGACAATCCTTAATAAAATGCTCGCGAGAACCACACCTGAAACAAGCTCGACTAGTTCCCCAACACTCACCGAAATGTTGCCTACCACAATGCTGACACTCGGGTTTACTAGACTTCACATTGTCCACACTTGCCACTGAAGTAGCTTGAGTTTTAGAGCCCAAATATGATTTCCCACGGTCTCGATGTGAATACTCAACTGAAGCTGTCCTTCGAGGATTTATCTCTCTGGGTCTTTTTGACTGGGTTTGGAACGACTTACTCATCAGTCTCTTTCTTGCATCTCGAGCCTCAATAGCAGCTTTCCTTCTTTTTTTGTTTAATTCCTCAGCTTTAAGAGCTTGGTCGAGCAATACCACAAATTCTTTCAGTTCCAGAATTCCCACAAACACTTTAGTGTCCTCATTAAGCCCATCCTCAAATCTCTTGCACATGATAGCCTGGGTGGACACACACTCCTGGGCATACTTGCTGAGTCTAACAAATTCACGTTCGTACTCTGCCACAGACATCTTGCCCTGCTTCAATTCAAGGAACTCTTTCCGTTTCTGATCAATAAACCGCTGACTTATGTATTTCTTTCTAAATTCTTCCTGGAAGAAATCCCAAGTAATCCTTTCTTTTGGCACCACTGCTACTAAAGTCTTCCACCAATGGTAGGCCGAATCTCTTAGAAGTGATACAGCACATTTTAAACACTCTTCCGGTGTACACGAGAGCTCATCAAACACACGGATAGAGTTTTCGAGCCAAAACTCCGCTTTCTCAGGATCATCATCAATATTTGCTCTAAACTCTTCTGCTCCTTGCTTCTTAATTTTGTCGACCTGAGGCTTGTTCATTCTTACCAAATCCATGCCTTGGGGAGCTACGGGAACCGTATGAGGTATGGGAGGGGGTGGGGGAGGCTGAGCATTCGGATTTGCTTGAATAAACTCAGTATACCAATTACTCATCATTTGGAGGAAGGCTTCCCGAGCCCTCTCTCCCTGTCCAAGCGTTTCAGATCTATCTTCTACGGGCGCGGTCCCTAGTGCGGGAGCCGACGCGTTACTTTCAGCATCGTCAGCAGCAGCTCGGTCGGGATCCATTTACTATATAAAAAAAACTTTAAATTGTTAGGAGTCATCACACTATCACAGTATATTTATGGCATGTATAGCTAGACTTTTACACACGCTATGTTAGTCCGAGAACCGACTAAACCATAGCTCTGATACCACTAAATGTAACACCCCTCACCTGGGTCCGTCGCCGGAACAGGGTACGTGGCATTATCGAGCATGATTCAAGCAATTTCACAAAATTTAAATTGTAAAATCCATATAAATTAAAACTTTTCCATACATAGTCATCACACTCTCATTCGACCAATTCAAGCATTATCATAAACATATAACTTGATTAATATTGAACATTATCAATACCCATAAACAAAATAAACCATCAAATTTTTAAAGGCCAGTATTTTAGCCTAATTCGTGACTACAAGTAACAAAACAATTAAGCCTTCTATACATGCCATAATTCCCAAAATATTGTTTTCAAAATACCAAAAGAAGGCTGATAGTGTGGATGGATCTCCGACGATCACCAAATCCCGAGCTAGCTTGGTGACACTATAGGACAAGGAAAAGAAAAGAGAGTAAGCATATAGCTTAGTAAGTAAGTATATAAATAATAAATAATGGATTTAACATATTTACAATATAACACAATCATATCTACATTCAAATTTACTATTTATTCAAGTTTGAAGCATGCTATCTATTCGAGTCATAGTCACTAAATTATTTTTAACTGGAGCTACGAAATCCCAAATTAAGGTCTGTTAATTTTACCTGAAACTAGACTCATTTATATTCTTACCATAAAATTTTTAGAATTTTTGGTGTAGCCAATAAGTACAGTTTATTAATTAAAATTTCCCCTGTTTCACTGTTTGACTATTCTGACCTCTCTTCACTACGAATCAATTTTCTCCTCGTAAAGAATTAAGATGACCTTCTTGTTTAGTTCATTTGAAACTAGACTCATTGAGAATTTCAGGAATATAAATTATATCTCATAATTATTTTTTTACAATTTTTAATGACTTTTCCAAGACAGAACAGGGGATCACATAATCATTCTGAACCAGTCTCACAAAAATTCAAATATCTCAAAATATACAAATCATTTTTTTGCTATGTTTCTTTTATATGAAAATAGACTCAATAAAATTTAAATAAATATCTCACCAAACTTATAATTCAATTTCTACTATTTTTGGTGATTTTTCAAATTCACGTCACTGCTACTGTCTAAAGCAGTTCTATTGTAGATTTTTGCTCTCTCTCACTTTAGTTGTGTTCATCACTTGCTTATACCAATCTTTCCAATTTCTGATTACATATCGAGCATATTGCTCATACGTTATACATGCATATACCCACACTCATTACTACAAATTCACACATAATTTCACTTAATCGATTTTCCCATTGAACGCTTCGGAATAATAACGGATACACGGTGGTTTCGCACACAGCCCACCTTTGAAATTGAAGCTCCCTTGTACACATAGTGGCCTTCACTTAGTACCACTTATGTGACCTAGCTCGATTGTACACATAATTTTGGCTCTCTTGTACACATAGTGGCCTTCACTTAGTACCACTCATGTGACCTAGCCATCTCGTAGCTTTCTTGTCTACATGGCGTCCAACACTAGGAACCACTCATGCGACCTAGCTACTCATAACCCGTAACTTTCTTGCACACATGGTGAAAGTCCCTTATCATCCATGTGGCCTAGCTACATATCAAATTTTTCCATCTCGCAGCTTTCTTCTGCACACGGTGAAGGTCCCTTATCACTCATGTGACCTAGCTACATATTGTCCGTATCTCTCGGTTTTCTGAAGGTTCAAACAGGAAGTACTTCACTTTCTAATAATTTATTTCATTCCTTCAATAGTCAATTTTGATTCAAAAATCAGTTACAATACATAAAATATGCTGAATTATAAAAACATCAATAAAAGTAATGAATTATTTACATACTACTTACCTCGGTGCAAAATATGGCCAAATTTGCAATTTAGTCCTTAACCTTGCATTTACCTCGTTCAAGGTCGATTCCACGTTCTTCTCGATCTATAATAACACATTTAGCTTATTTAATATTTATACTATTTAATTCAGTCCAAAAATCACATTATGGCAAAATTACATTTTTGCCCCCTAACTTTCACAAAATTATGAATTTGCCCCTAGGCTCAAAAATTAAACTTCATCCTATTTTCTTATATTTTATGACATGCTGATACTTTTTCCCTTCTTTGGAAACATCAAATTCTCACTCTAACATGTACTTATGAACATTAGGTATTTTTACCGATTATGTCGTTTTACTCGTTTTCACGTAAAATCGCTTAACAAAAGTTGTTTAACATAATTTCAGCCTTCATATTCTATCATAAAACATCAAAATAAACACATTTCACCTATGGGTATTTTTCTAAATATGAACCCTAGGTTAAATTATTGCTAGAATAAGCTAAACCAAGTTACCAGGATTCCAAAAACGTAAAGAACATAAAAAACGGGGCTTGGATTGACTTACTATGGAGCTTGGAAGCTTGAAAACCCTAGCTATGGAGTCCCCCCTTGAAGATTCGGCCTAAGGAAGAAGATGACAACCTTTTTCCATCTTTTTCCCATTTAATATCTTTTATTTGACATTTTACTAAAATACCCTTCATTAAAATTTTAGTTATTTCTACCTATGCATGTCCATTTTTGTCCATGAAAATATAATGGTCTAATTACCATTTAAGAACCCCTACTTTAGATATATACTTCAATTTAATCCTTTAGCATCTAGAACTCTCATTTATCAACTTTTACAATTAAGCCCTAATAAGCAAATTAGACATGAAATTCATAAAATTTTCTATCGATACTCTAACACATGCATCCAATCAATCGGTAAATCATAAAAATTAATCAAAATAAACTTTTCTATCTCGGATTCATGGTTTCGCAACCACTGTTCCATTTAGGCCCTATTTCAGGATGTTACAAGTCTACTGAAATTGTTGATGCATTTTTGCTCTCTTCGGATGATGACAAGCTTTGTGTTGATGAACTGCCTTTTGCAAAATAATTAGATCATGATACGCTTAGCTGTTCCAATTTGCTTGTTTATGATCTATATGTTTTGGATGTTGATAGAACACATGATGCTGATTTTCATTTTGTAAATCATCTAGATCATGAAGTGCTAGAATGTTCCATTCTGCTTATTGATAATATATATGTTTTGTTCGTTGACAAAAAAAATCTTGTGTACGATAAATTTTATAATTCATGTGCGAGTGGTTTCTTATTTCGTACAAAGCAAGGTATGGATGTTCAATTTCGAATGCCATATGCCCTTTCTCCACTCCTTGCGTGTGACGATTATATCTCTCATTTGATGTGTTACTCGCAAGATAATTATGACTTGTGGACTCTATTTAAATCGTATGCATGCCATGAAGCCTATTCAATTATGATTCAAACATTTGATAAGGCTTTGTTCCTTTTGTATGATAATGTGTTTATGCCCGTTTGCGTGCGATCTATTTGTCTTGTTTTGATCATATTTGGTTTGCAAGTTTGTTTGAAACAACTCTTGCTAACTCATGGTTACCTTTTTTAGGTGATTCGAAAATTATCTGCCCCATTTGACCGAGGTAAACCGAGCCAAAAAGAATTTTGTTTGGAACAGCAATGGGTCGATTCGAGGATGAATCGTCTTGAAGAGGGGGGGATGAAACGGGCACGCCCGGGGCTTGCAATGTTTTACGAATTGATGAGCTCGGATCAAAGGACCTGAGTGCCGTGAAGTTGACGTGCACTTTGGTGCACTTCCAAATTGAGCCGGATTAGTCTATTTGAGCTCAATTTGAGCTCACTCGAGCTCACTCCAGCTTATTGAGCTGATTCTTTAATTTTAAATGCTTTAAATAAATTGAATCTTTATTTATTTATTTTCCTACAGCAAATTAAATGTGTCTAAATATTTTATTTAGTGTTGGATTTAATTTTTCTAAGTCTAATTTAATTTGTCACATTTTATTGCATGTTTTAAAGTTGTTTTAAAACTAAATTAAATGTGCAGGTTTTTCTATTTAATTAGGGGCTGCCGAATTTCAATGTGTCCTAAATGGTGTATTTAATTTGTTTAAAGTGTCTATTAAGGTGTCATGGATATGTTTAATTGTTGTTCAGCTGAATTGGAAGGATTAAATGTGAATTCATGGCTTTTGTAGGCTCAACCGAATTTCCCAAAAGCATTTAAAGAGATACATGCACTTGGTGTAATGTATTTGGCCGAATGCATCAATGAACCTTGGAGGGACATGGACGGATGGAAGCAAGACATTAATGCTACTGATTATTGGTTTCTCAAGGCATCTTTTCGGCTGGAATAGCAATCAAATTGAAGTCAAATTAATGAAGGATTAAAAACAAGCATGCTTTGCCGAAATTAATGATATGTTGGTGCATGCTTGGGCGGCACATTAAGTGGGTTGCTGGGTGTTTTTCTCCATGCATGAACAGCCATTTAAGAGGCATGTTGGTGGACAAATTTAATGAAAAGTTGGGCATTAATTCACTGCATGTATAGGGCTTGGGACGGCAGAAATTTAATGGGCAGCAAGCATGCATAGAACGTCATTAATGTGCTGCATGTTGTTGGCCGAATTTAATGGGATGTTGAGCATGCATGAAATGGCCATTAAAGGGGTTGTCTACATGCATGGGATGTTATTTATGAGCTATTTGTTCAGCTTTTCAAAGCACATGTTTTTCGTGAACAGCAAAGGAATTAATTTGCTGCATGAACAAGTTCCTTGGACGGCACAAATGGAATTTAATGTGCTGCTAATGGTTGGCGTCTCCAAGGTGATTAATCAGCCAATTTTCCCTCTCCAATAAGAAGGCTTTTGGCGTCCCAAGAAGCTGAATTTGAACCATCTAGAGGCTGCCCTTTATTCCCCCACATTCAGCCAAATCTTGCAAGCTTCCCAAGGGCCACATTCAGCCGAACTTGCAAGCATACCAAGGGCATGTTCGGCCGAACCTAGCCAAGAACACTAAGGGATTTTCTTCTAGATTTTTATAGCATTTTCTAGCTCAAATTTGTTTAGTCCTTAAGGCATTTTGTGACCATTCAGCTAGCTCTTGTTGGCCTATAAATATTTATTATTTTCATTTGTAGGGATAGACAGTTGAACTTTGATTGAACTATATGAACTTTCGTTCATTGAGTGAGTTTATCTCCTCTTCGTTTTCGTACAAGTTTCCTAGACTTATCAAGTTGCTTGTGGCGTCTAGACTTGTTCTTTCATCAACTTATACCATCGGTTCTTATCTTCCTAGATAACGGGTCGTGGTCCATCATTGATTCTAATTTTTCCACCTTAAACACTATAGAAATCGGGGTGACACTTTTAGTGTTGAATCGTTTCTTGTTTAAGCTCTATTCTCCATTGCCATCAACTTATCATCACTTACCATTTCTCCATCTGTAACATTCCAGTTTAGGGCCTAGTCGGAATAGTGGTGCGAGACCACAAATCCGAGGGTTATAAATGAGTTATTGAGGTTTATGCATTGTATGCATGCTAGTGTGAAAGTTTCATGAAGTAATTTTTTGAAATTGTGGTTGAATTGTCCAAAAGGACTAAATTGCAAAAGTTACAAAATGTGTGTTTCTAGAAGCTATATGTGTGAAATAGCTTTAAATTATTAATTAGATGTCCTTAAATAGCAATTTATCCAAATTCTAATTTTTGGACAAAATTGGGCATGGATGAGTTAAAATTTGAAGTTTATCAAAAAGGGAATTTTGGTCATTTAGTTATTAAATGATTAAATAGGTGAAAAGATGACAAAAATTCACTCATCTTCTCTCCCAAGCTGCCGAAAATTCCAATAGCCATTGTTAGGGCTCTTTCAATTTTTCAAGCTTGCTAGTAAGTGCTCCTAAGCCCGGTTTTTGATATTCTTCGTATTTTTGAAGTCTTAGTAGCATGAGTAAGCTATTTTTAGCTATTTGGTGAGCTATTATGGATGTTCAAAAATGTACATATGTATGACATGCATGTATTTTGATGTTTTTTGGAAGAATATGAAAGCTTGATGTAGTAGAAACATCTTTTGCTAAGTGATTTTCCATGAAAATGCATGTAAGGACTAGTTTGTGAAAAACTTTAGTTCGGTCATACATGTGTGATTTAGTGAGAATTGATGAATGCTTTAGTTGAGTAAGTGGTTCGACTAAGCACGAAAGGATAGAAAGTTGAATAAAATTCACTTTACGAGCCTTGGGGCTAAAGTGTAAATATGAGAAAGTTTAGGGGCAAAATAGTAATTTTGCTAAAGTATGAAATGTGGGTCAATTTAGTCAATATGTGTATTGAATAAGCTGATTTATTCATTATAGATCAAGAAAGACGAAGCTCAGATCGTAACCGAGGCAAAAGCAAGGTGGTGGACTAAATTGCATATTTCTATACTTTTGAGTATCGAGGTAAGTCTATGCATAAATAGTGCATTCATACTTACAATTTGTTAATGCTGGCTAGTGTGTAGCATGTTTGAGAACCTATGTGGGATGAATGTAGTAGAAATTGTGAATGAATGTATGATCGAGAATGATTAAGGACCTATGTGGTTTAAGTAGAATGATTAAGTAAGTAGACTTGTGCATGTGTTGTGATAATGCTAGATGGTGGGCTAAGTGCGATACCATCCTAATGCATATTGACGATGAGCTAGCTATGTGCGATGCTATCGTGAGGTATACCGTCTAGTGGGCTAAGTGCGATACCACCTTATTAATCAATTGTGGTGTGCTAAGTGCGAAACCACCGAGATATTGGTTTGTGGATTAACTGTGTGTATTAGCTGTGTGTAATAGCTGTGTGGATTAGTTATGTGAACTAGCCGTGTGGATGTATTACGAGAAATAATGAGGTGTTGTATGTTATGTAAATGTGATATTTAATGCAGGGTGCATTTCAATGGTTATGAGTATGTGACTCATGATGAGTTGGAAATGTGGTAAGGGATAGAAAGAGTAAGCACAATGGTATATTATATGTTAGTATAATGCTATTTGTGGGTTAGCTTATACTATGATGCTTAATTGTTTATGTGTAAACTTACTAAGCTCAAAGCTTACTCCCTTTATTTTCCCTTGTCTTATAGATTAAAAGCGTTGAATCGAGATACGAGGATCATCAGAAGATAGCCCACATATCAGCACACTTTGGTACAGGAAACTTAATGTTTTGTATATGGCATGTATAGGGGCTAGACAAGTTAGTGAATTTTGTTGTAAATGGCTAAGAAGTGTTGGCCTTTAGATGGATAGCTTATTTTGTATAATGCCATGGTTGTTGGCTATTACATTATATGAAAGAAAGTTATAGTTGTCTATGTGAGATTGCAATTCAATTTGAGTTGATTATGGATGTGTTGTATGAGTGCATGTTGTGTAAGATATAAGGGTGAGAAGAGCTTAGCAAATAACTTTGTTCTTGGCCATGTGGATAGACACACAGACGTGTGTCTAGGCCATGTGTGACACATGGTCAGCTCACGGGCGTGTGCTTTGGCCGTGCGTCCCCTGCATGTTAGTATTTTAAATCAGAATAGACCACGGACTTGCCACACGGGCGTATGCCTAGGGCGTGTGGGATTAACCAGTGTTGGCCACGGGCTAGCCACACGGGCGTGTGTCTAGACTCTAGGCCGTGTTAAGGTAGTCAGTATGCACCACGGGTGGTAAGCACGGGCGTGTGCCTTGGCCGTGGGGCATTGGCAGAATGCTGGGGTTTTAGGCACGGTTGGGGGACATGGGCGTGTGTGTCCATGCACGGGCGTGTCTAATCTTGCACGGGCGTGTGAGACCCGTATAAAAGAGAAAAAATTTAAGATTGGAAAAAGTTCCTGTTTAGTCTCGAGAGCCCTCGTGTGTATGAGTGAGGCCTCATAAGTCGAGAAAGAGGTTGTTGAGATGACTTCAGAGAGTAGTTACGACGAGCCTAAGTGGCGATCAAGTGGTTTGAGTTCGATAACGCCTCAGGCCCGGTTCTGGCGTAGAACCCGGGCAAGGGGTGTTACACCATCCACCTCCATTCAATCCCATCTAACCAAACCATTCGAACACCATCTTCTTTACTTCCATCCTTATAGCCGAACCTATTCTTCCATCATCTAAGCCATCTCCAACATTTATTCATCTAAACCAAGATTCCTCATATCGTTCGTCTAGACTTTTGTTCATCGAGTGAGTTTTATCTCCTCTTCGTTTTCGTACGAGTTACGATTCTGACTTATCAATCTTGCTTGTGGTGTCAATCGTACTCTTCCATTCTATTATACCACCGGATCTTATATTTCTAGATAATGGGTCTTGGTCCATCATCGATTTCCATTTTTCCACCTTAAACAATTATAGAAACCGGGGTGACACTTTTCTAGTGTTAAATCGTTTTTGTGTTTAAGTCCTATTCTCCATTTCCACCAATTTATCATCTAACCATTAACTTCACCCACCTTCATTCATTTTCTATCCACCCGAGCCATTCTCTATCAATATTTTCCTTTCTTAATTATAGCCGAACCTATCCAATCATTCATCTAAACCGTTTCCTTCATTTTCCAACCTCCATTCCTAACTTAATTTCATTTCTCAAAACAAATTCACTTAAAAGCTTCCGCAAACTCATCCATATTTTCCTATTAATTCTCGAAGGCTTCATTCCTCCTCGTAGACGATTGGGCAATTTGCATACGACTCGACTCATCCCGAGGCAAACTGTATCATCTGGTATCAGAGCTACCAAATGAGGATTTTCGATGACGATCGTGAAGCCAAAAGTTGGTTCGTGAGTTAAAAAAAAGTTCGAACAAAAAAAATAAAATCAACTTGTAATTTTTGTTTCTTGTATTTCATTATAGTGTATTTGAAGTTAAAAAAAAAAAAGAGAAATACGAAAATTGAAAAAAAATATAAAAAAATTCGAGTTAAAAAAAAAAGGTGTGAGAAGTTTGTTTGAATTATTTTCTACCCTGATCTTCTACCATCATTTTGGTTTCAACCTTCCTACCCCAACGCCACCCCTACCCTATTTGCCTTCCCCCTTTGTTTTGGGCAACCCGATTCACCCAACGTTTTCCCTTGTACCCAATTTTGAAGCCGACCCTCAAGCAGCAAATAAGTCTTTCGAAACAAAGTACGAATTTGTGAGAGTGAGGTTGAGCGGTAAAAGACATGAGTGTATTCATCAAAGAAAAAATCCATAAAGCGAGTGAAACACGAGTGGAGTGATTTTTCTTTGTGAGTGACTTGTAAGTTTGGTGGTAAGGCATTTTAATTTTCTATTTATTTTCTTTCTTTATAACAGTTTCTTTTCAGTAACAAACATGTCACAAGAAGAGTTCTCCGCCGCTGACTTCCAATACTTGTTGAGCGAAATGGAAAGCATGTTTGACCGGAAGATGTCATCAAGTCAGAGAAAGGAGTCAAGTTCTTCACAGCGATATACATCCCGAGACTATTCACGAAGAGACTCTTATCAAGACTCATGTTCGTCAAGGCTTTCGAGACAGAGAGAAGAAAGATATGAGTTCGAATCTTTTCGAGGTGACGAACGAGATTCCTCAAGTCGAAAAATAGAACCAAGAACCCCACGAAGATATACCCTCGAATATTACCTGAAGAAGTCCCGTCGTGATTCCCTATCGCCATCAATTCCGAGTCAAGAAGTTTCATGCTATGACTCTTACTCCTTAAAGAGTTCGAGAAGAAATATCGATCAAGGATCCTATTCAACGAGGAATTCAAGGCGAAGTGAAGTGAACAACGAGTTTGAAGCCATTTACGGTGACGAACAAGAAAGCATGAGTTATTCGTCATATGATTCCAAGAAGTCACGAACGAAGAATACACGAAGGATCGAACGTGATTTCTATGAGAAAATGACTTCTTTCTTTGAGTCAAACCCTTCTCTTTTCGATTCTTTTGAAACATCTTCTTGTTGTAATCAAAAAGAAAAAGAAAACGAGATAAAAGAAAATCAAAATGAGAAAAAAGAAAATAAAAATGATAGTGAAGAAAAAGAGATTGAAAAAGAAGAAAAGAAAATAAAGAAAAAGAATTTGAAAAAGAATTTGAGAGAGAAAAAGAAAATGAAGAAAGAAAATTTGAAATCGAGATTGAGAAAGAAATTGAGATAGAAAAAGAGTGTGAAAAAGAAACAAAAGAACAAGATGAGCGCGAAAAAGAGAGAGATGCTTTAACTAACCCCCTTGAAGCTTGCTCTTCTTCTGTTTCTACTTTTCAGGTTCCCGACAAATCGCACAAAGACTTCCAACTTCAATACCTTCGCTTGCTTGTGGTGTCAATCGTACTCTTCCATTCTATTATACCATCGGTTCTTATCTTTCTAGATAACGGGTCGTGGTCCATCATCGATTTCCATTTTTCCACCTTAAACAATTATAGAAACCGGGGTGACACTTTTCTAGTGTTGAATCGTTTCTGTGTTTAAGTCCTATTCTCCATTTCCACCAAATTATCATCTAACCATTAACTTCACCCACCTTCATTCATTTTCTATCCACCCGAGCCATTCACTATCAATATTTTCCTTTCTTAATTATAGCCGAACCTATCCAATCATTCATCTAAACCGTTTCCTTCATTTTCCAACCTCCATTCCTAACTTAATTTCATTTCTCAAAACAAATTCACTTAAAAGCTTCCGCAAACTCATCCATATTTTCCTATTAATTCCCGAAGGCTTCATTCCTCCTCGTAGACGATTGGGCAATTCGCATACGACTCGACTCATCCTGAGGCGGACTATATCAACGACTGCGACTGTTATGCTTTGGACCTTATATATGTTTTAAATTTCATTTTGGGTTTTAATTTCTGTAATTAGGCCTCTCTGGATTTAATTCTAATTTTGGGGTTTTGTTACGTTTTGTATCTGTTAGACGTAGACGAGGTTTCAACCCAATTACTGTTTTTAAAAACATATGTTTTAAACTTCTTTACCTTAAGTTAGCTTCCACGACTAAAAGAGATTTTTAACAAAGTTAATAACGTTTTTAAAAGTGATTAACTTTTCAATGAACCTCATTTTGAAATTAAATGAACACAAACTGAGACTTTAGTTTTTAAATATTAAGGAGGGTTTTCAATGAAAACATGGTTTTCGAAAAACACTTCAATGTGACACGCCAGATTCGGCCATAACGTCAGGGCCGGGTTTGGGGTGTTACATTGCACCTTAGTGCAAGCTGATTTCAGCTCGGTTCAGCTCACTTGAGCTCAAGTCAGCTCACACGAGCTCAATTCAGGTCATTGAGCTCGTTTTTAGCTCTTTTTAGCTTATTAACTTTATTGCTGGAATAAATTAAGTGTTTAAATTAATTTAGTTAAAATTACTACAGCTCATAAATATGTTTTAGTTAATTACATGTTTTTATTATGTCTTAGTTAATGCCGAATTTAATATGTCTTGTTAAGATAATATTAAATTTGTCTTTAGTTAATTAGTGTGTCTAAATTATATTAATGCCTGTTCAGCTGAATTTTATCTTATTTAATGTTAGTTCATGTGTTTTGTAGGTAAGCCGAATGTGGGAGTGCATTTATGCAAGATACATGCACGGTTTGGGTTCAAAGTATTGGAAGGTGCATGCATGGTGGATTCATGTATGGAATGGTTCATGTATGGTCCCCTTCAATGAATGGTGGCTGATTCATTTGGCTTCCCAAGGTGTCCATTCAGCCAAAAGTTACCAGCAAGTTAATTCCCCAAGCTTGGTCGGTCATTTCCCTAAGGCAGCCTCAATGCCGTTCATATTGGTGTTCACACCTATGACCATTCGGCTATGCCTTTTCACACCATGAAGACTTTTCAAAACTGGATGTTCAAACATCAAAAGGCTGTTCAAAAATCCTCTTTAAAGCTGATATCTTTTCAGCCAAGAGTTGCCCATTCAATGAGCTCATAAAGACCCATGGCCGAACCAAGACAATGCATTGTACTCATCAAGCTTCCAAGTTCATTCCTTAGTCAAGAGGCTGTCCATTGGAGCTCCCATTCAGCCGAATCTAGCCTTAGTATTTAATGGTTTATTCTAGATAATTCTAGCACATTCTAGCCGAAATTGCTTAGCCATTAAGCTTCTGAACTTGTCCATTCAGCTACCTTAGCTAAGTACTATAAATAGTTTGTTATTTCATTTGTAAAAGGACTTTTTCCAAATTATTGAATGAACTTTTGTTCTTGTGAGGTTTCTTCCTATCATATTCTGTTCGAGTCTCGATTGACTTATCTAGCAAGCTAGTGGCGTCAACCCGAACTCATCCCGAACTTATCACCAACCTTGGTGTGGCGTTCGTCCATTCAATTATACCTTCGGTTCTTACTTTGCTAAGTAACGAGTCGGGGTCCATCAACTATTTCCATCCTTCACCTTAAGCCATATAAGTCCCGGGGCAATACTCGCTATAGTATCGAATCGTTCTTGATGCTTAAGTTCCCATTTCCATCACCACCATTTATCCAACCTATCTATCCTTCATTTTATTGCTAAACCGAACCTATAAAACTTATAAGCTTATCCTTATTTTAAACCCTTTTTGTTAAGACTTTCGCTACCCTTAATCAAAACTACCTTTTCCAACATTGCGAATATTCTCCTCGTTGACGATCGGGCAAATTACGTGAATTGACTCATCATTCCCGAGCCGGATCACATCATTTTTCTCAACAGCTTCTAGATTTAATTTCTTTTCAGGCTCAACTAACCCTTCAACGCTTCGAATAGTGATTGCGTAGACTTGCTCCTTTGGATTAGTTTTAGTGTAACTAGGTATGGTACCTTGCTGTCTTTCCAAAACCAGTTCAGCAAGCTGTACAATATGATTTTCAAGCCCTTAAATTGATGCTTGTTGATTTTTCATAGTTGCCTCAGTGTTTTGAAATCGAGTTTCGGACATCGAAATAAATTTAGCTAACATCTCCTCAAGATTCAGTTTCTTTTCTTGCTTATAAGGTTACTGAAAACCCGAAGGGGGTTGTGACAATTGATTTCCTTGACCACCCCAAAAGATGTAACACCCCAATTTTGGGCCTAATCGGAACAGTGGATTTTGGGGCCACAAATCTGACGAGAAAAAATCTTATTTTTATTATATTTTTATGGTCTACGATTTCACGGAAAGATTTCGTGAAAATTTTGTTCAAAAATTTCGACGTTTGGGCACTCAATTTAGTCAAAAGGACTAAATTGTAAATAGTGAAAAAGTTGAGTTCCACATGTTAGAAGTGTCCAATTTCTATGAAATTTTAAATTGGAGGTCCCTAAAAGGTAATTAGACCATTGGTTAAATTGTTGGACAAAAATGGACATGAGATAAGTGAAATAAGATATTTTTAAGTTAGGGGCATTTTGGTAATTTGGTAATTAAATGGACTAAAAGACAAAATAAAAGCCAAAAACCCTTGTCCATCTTCTTGCTTGGCCGAATTTAGCATGGGGGAAGCCATGGATAAGGTTTTCAAGCTTCCAAGCTTGGTGGTAAGTCCCGTCTTTACCCCGTTTTTAATGTTCTTTACGTTTTTGAAATCCTCGTAACACTATCTCTCTATTTCTACCATTTATTTGAGCTAGGGTTGATGTTTTAAAATTTACCCATATGAGAAATGCTTGTGTTTTGATTTTTAATGGTAGAATATGAATGCTCGGTGGGTAATAAACGACTTTTACTAAGTGATTTTCGGTAAAGATGCTAAAAAGGACTAATTTGGAAAAGTTATAAAATTTGTCATAAAAGTGTGAATTAGTGGAAATTGTGGGCTGTTGTAGTAATGAAAATGGTTTGGCTAGGCTTAAAATACAAAGAAATTGAATGAAAATTATGTTACGAGCTTAGGGGCAAAAGCGTAAATATGATAAAGTTTAAGGGCAAAAATGTAATTTTTCCATAGTATGACTTTTGGGTCACAATGAATAATGTGACTAATAAGTAAGCTAAATGTGATGTTATAGATCAAAGAAAATGAGGTTCGGACCTAGAACGGAGGAAAAACGAGTAATTGACGGTTAGGTCCCTTTTTACCATTTTGGTATCGAGGTAAGTTTATATGTAAATGATACATCCTTTTTATTTATTTTTTTTGCATATTAATGTATTATGTGAAATGTGAGTGAATATTGTTGATATTTATTAAAATGATGAAAAGTGTGAAAATTCCCGGATGAACCTTCGGAATAGAAAATGGATACGGATGAACACTGTACAGTTATGATTATTGGTGGGCTATGTGTGATACCACCGTATTTACTATTATTGGTGGGCTGTGTGCGATAACACCGTATTTACTATTATTGGTGGGCTGTGTGCGATACCACCGTGAATATGAATTATTTGTGGGCTGTGTGCGATACCACTGTGTATATGTGATTATTGGTGGGTTGTGTGTGATACCACCGTGTATATGTGATTATTGGTGGGTTGTGTGCGATACCACCGTGTATCCGGTATTATTCCGAAGTGTTCATCAGGAAAATTTTGACTAAGTGAAATTACGTGTGACAATGTGGTGACGATTAAGTGCAGATATATATGTATGTATACAATCATGAACAATGTGCTCGGTATGTGATCTAATTTTGGTAAGAATGTAAACGAGTAAGTTATACCTATGAGAATGACCTTGTGATTATAAGACCATGCTTATGATGTATGAATATGTGGTAAATGTGATTGATGAACATGTGTGAGGCTTTTAGGCCAAATTAAATTGAGAAATGATATGTTCAAGTCTTTGTTGTTGATTTATAGGTTAAATTGGCCAATGAATGGCTTGTAAATATTTTGATAATGACTAGTTATTGGAATGGCTAACCATGGATATAGTTTGGTGTATATGTGTGTAAATGAAAATTAATATAAAGGAAACATGAAAGAGTAAAATTAGCAATAAAATAGTTTGGACAGCAACAGTTGTATCACTTTGAAAAATCATCAAAAATGGTTGAAATTTAATTAGAGGTTGAATGAGATGTGAAATTAAATATTATTGAGTCTATTTATACATAAAAGAAATAGAATAAGCAAAAAAATATCATATGGTGAGATATTTGGATTTTAGTGAGACAGGGTCAGTATGATTTCGGAATCCCCTATTCTGATTTTGGAAATTCATTAAAAATTTTACAAAAATAATCATGGGATAAAATTTATATTCTTGAATTTCTTAATGAGTATATTTTCAATAGAAACAAACGGGAATGTTATTCGAGTTCTTTACAACGAGATAATTATTTTTTAGTGAAGAGGGGTCGGAACTATCAGATAGCGAAATAGGGGAGACTTTAATGAATAAACTATACTGATTGTTTGAACCAAAAAATTTTGGAAATTTTATGGTAATAAGATATGTGATTCTAGTTTCAGGGAAAATTAGCAGATCTTAATTTGGAGTTTTGTATCTCTGGATAAAAATAATTTAGTGACTGTAACTCGAGTAAATAGCTCAAGATGAACATAAATGAATTGTGAAATTTTATGTAATAATGATGGTATTATCTTGAAAGCTTAAAATGAGGATTGTTAAAAGCATGGTAATCAATTGTTTATCATTTACATACGTATTTACTAAGATTTATATCTTACGCCATTGTTTTCCGTGTTTATAATGTACTCAGGTTAGCTCGGGTAGAAAGTCGTCGGAGAACCTATCACACTATCAAGCTTACAATTTAGGTATTAATGATTTTATACTTAGGGTTATGGCATGTATAGGGAACTTGGTCATGTTTATATGTTACTATGAGTTGTCCTAGAATAATGACCCATGATATTCGGAGTTCATTGTTGTATAAGGCCATTTAATGTGGCCAATAAATTGGTTATGCTATAAACTCATGATGATGCATTCCATGGTTGAGAAAATTGTATGCTATGACTTGTTACGTGTGTGTGGTGGATGTTTTGGTAGCTTTAATATGTCATGAAATGTGTCATTCAAGTTATACTCAAGTATGGGCATGATAGGGTAGAAATTGGCTTGGAAAATAGCCAACTTCTTGATTACATAGGCAGAGACACGACCGTGTGTATCAGTCGTCTGGAGGACACGGTCTAGCACACGGGTGTGTGACTTGGTCGTGTGATCCAACACAAATGATGAAATCATAAACAGAGAGTTACATGGGTGGAGGACACCGGCGTGTCCTGGGCCACACGGGCGGGTGTAACCACATGGCCTGCCCACACGGGCGTGTGACTCTCCAAAACAAGGAAATTTTCTAAATGTTCCAATAGTTTTAAAAGTTTTTGGTTTAGTCCCGAATCGTTACCGAAGCATGTTTTGGACCTCGTAGGCCCATTTTAGGGACTTGATGATATAAGATAAAAGTTTTAAATTTTAAACGAAAATTTATGCCTTGAATTTGTTCAGTTGCAAGTGTTATTGTCCGGTAACGCCTCGTACCCTGTTCTAGTGTTGAATACGGTTAAGGGGTGTTACAAAAGAAATTTGGATGATTCCTCTATCCTGGATTATAATTATTACTATATAGATTGTTTTAAGGTCTAGAATTATTATACATAAAGTTTACTAGCTCATGCTCCATGATAGAATTGAAGGGAAAATATTTTGAATTGCTCATCCTTGCTCCAGTTGTATCACATTGCATTACCAGATTCATCATGTTGTTGCAACTCAAACCATCAATCTTTTTGCTCAGTGCTTCCAACTGACTTGCAAACATAGCAGCTTATATTAAAACACCACCTGCTTTAGTCAATTTTGTTCCTAAGACTTCCCACTGATAGTTATTCAGTGTCCTCTCCTCAATAAACTCTTGAGTTACCTCAGGTATCTTATTATTCAATATTCTGCCAACTGCTGCATTAATTAGTTGCCTAGTCGAGGGATTCTAACCGTTGTAAAAGGTTTGAACTTGTAACCGGAAAGGTAACCCATGATGAGGGCACCTTCTCAGAAGATCCTTAAATCTCTCCCGTGCATCATATAATGTTTCCAACTCAATTTGAGACAAAGAAGAGCTGTCGTTCCTCAACTTAGTTGTTTTAGCCAGTGGAAAGTACTTCAACAGAAACTTCTTAATTATCCGATCCCAAGTCTTGATAAAACCCCGAGGAAGTGAACTCAACCACTGTTTTGCCTTACTCCTCAAAGAGAATGGGAACAACCATAAGCATATAGCATCATCAGAAATGCCATTAATCTTGAATCTGTCTCAATTCTCTAGAAAGCTAGTCAAATAGGAACTTGGATCTTCATCTAAATTGTATTCGGCTTAAGCTCAAAATTGTTTGTAGCAATAGTCAGTCTGACGATATTCGATTCAGCCCCAATCAGAGTGGGCGTAGCATGGTCAAACATAGTACAAGGAGCACGACGTGCAGGAGGCTGTTGATTATTTTGATATCATCCATCTCCACAGTAATATCCTTTTCCTCTTGAATGTTTATTAAAACCTGTTGACCTTGCTTTGCTTCTCTAACTTCTCTCCGATTTCTATGAGCATTTTTTTCAATCTCACTGTAAAAAATTAACGGTTTCAATGAGTTTCCTCTAGTCATAAATCTAAAGAACCTGTCAGAATCAAAGAAACCAAAAATTAGAATGCAAAAATTAAATTAAAAACAAAAATATTAAAATCAAAATAAAAAATGGCTAAATGAATAAAAATAAAGTTTTCCTCATATTTTAGTCCCTGCCAACGGCGCCAAAAACTTGATGTCCACGAAACCAACTGAAAATCTGACCAAGGAAAGTGCACCTATTAATTAATAGTATAGTTATGGTGAGCAAAAATATTGTTCCCATAAAGACTAAAAGTACTAGTAATTACCCTTTTTTTATTTAATCGAATAAATCAAATGATTGATTAAAAACTAAAATTAACTAAATTAATTAACTAACGAACACGACAAAGAACAAAGCAATAAAATAATCGATTAACTACGAAGAAGCAAAACAATACCCAGGAAAGAATTCACCTAGATTTCATCTATCATTATCGATCTAAATTATGCAATTTCTTCACTTAGTATCTTGATCCGTAAAAATCCCTAAACTATACTAATATCTCTTTTGAGAGTAAGAGCAACTTACTCTAGGTCGATTAATTGAAATTTCTTTATAATTAAAACCCCTATTACCGCAATTACTCGATTTATAGATTCCCCTATTAAATTTGACTTTAATCCAGTAGATTTATGCCATCCTATTTCTAGGATTGCATGCAACTCCACTCAATTACGCAAGATTTACTCTTAAATAAGGTCTATTCCTCCTCTAATTTAAGCACATCAAACATGGATCAATAATCTAGAAATATTTAACCAAGAATTAGGCACACATAATTAAGAATAAGATCTAAGTATTTATTGTGTAAAATAAAAATCAAAAGATAGAATTCATCATAGGGTTCATCTCCCTTAGGTATTTAGAAAATTAGTTCATGCTTGCAAATAAAAACAACAACCAAGAGACAGTATAACCTAAAGAAACAAAGAAACTCATGATAATCTCCTAAGAAACCAACTGGGAGTCTTCAATATTGATGGAAATCTGCTTCAGAATCAGTTTCAGTGGTGTTTTTCAAGTTGTTTTTTTAGTATTATATGATAGCTCACTCTTATCTTCTTATTTTTGTCATATAGACGTCTTAGAATGCCCAAAAAAACCTAAAAATCATGTTTTAGCGAAGTTTGGTGTGCAATCCCGTGTAAACAAAATGGCCTACCACATGGCCGTGTGGAAACCCGTGTGACTCACATGATCGTGTGGCCAGGCCATGTGGAATGGGTCAGCCCGTGTCGCTCTTGTAGGTCACTTCGATTTTTCAATTTTCGCTTGTTTTCTCACTCTTTTTTCTCTCAAATGCTCTCCTATGTATAAAAACATGAATTTAAAGGATTAGAAGCATAAAATTCACCATTTAAATGAAATAATCATGTAAAAATGCATGAAGAATGAGGCTAAAACATGTTACTTTTAACACTTATCATAATACAATACTTATAATAAAAGATATTTATTTTTTAGTGAAGAAGGGTTAGAGCTGCCTATGTAACATCCTGAAATTTGGGATTTTCTATTTTGCATTATAATATGTGTTAGGCTAGTTAAGAATGTTAGTTGTGTATGTTTAGGGGCCCTAAGAAGGCTTGGGGTTGAGCTGGGCCTTGGGAAAATTTTTGTGTTTAAGCACTTAAGGGGGAGAAGGTAAGTGGCGTCAAGACTTAAGGAAATAAGTGTGTATTTTTGCAAGCACAAGAGGAGCTAGTAGCAAGGTGGTGAGGCGTCACATGAAGGGGCTTAAGGGGTGGAGTTCAAATCCTACCTATTGCAACTTTTGGATTTAATTTTTGTGCTAATGAAGTGAAAGATGGTAAGATTCGGCCATGACTCTAAAGAAGGAAAGGAAGATTCATTCAAATCCATTTGGTTGAGATGATGGAGAAGAGATTGAGGTGATGGAGAGGAGATTGAGGAGGGAATTAAGGAGAAATAAAGGATAGTGATAAGGGGGATATGTTGGCCGAATTTTTGGGAGGTGTATGGGGAAAGAAATTTGGTCAACTAAGATCTTTTTGGTGTAAGGGGCATACGGTTTTGGTAGGGGGATTTGGGAGCCGAATTTCTTATGGTTTTTTTTTACAAGTTTTGCGCATGAAAAGCTTTTACTCTTTTTAACATTTTGTGCTTTCTTTTTCCACTCTTTTCCCTTGCTTGCCGAAACACAAGTACTTCTTTTGTTCATCTCCTTCATAGTGTTAGCCGAAATTCTCTGACACTTCTCTTATCCATCTCTTCTTTTCTTTCCTCACCATTTATTTAACCTTTCTCTCTTTTTTTTTCTTTAATCGATATTACTTGGTAGCCGAATCTTCTTTGTTCATTTCTCTCCAAATAGCCGAACCTTATAACACTTTATCTCTTTTGCATTTTATTTCTTTTGCGTGTTGGGCACTCTCTTCCTTGACCGAATCGGGTAAGTGATTTCATTCTCTTCTTTTCATCTTCTTTTCTCCATAGCCGAATGTGTGACCCTCATCATTCGGTTGTTTCACTTTGTTTCTAAACCAAACAAAGATTCCCTTCTACTCCTCATATCGTGATCATCTCTTCTTTTTGTAGCGTTCTAGTGGGGTGTCGAATTTCATATCTTTGCTGACTCATCCGTAGCCATAAGTCAAATCAGTGGGAGTCGAATCTATCATCGATCAAGGTAAGGAGTTTCTTCTTGGTCCATTCGATATCCATGCGGTTATTTTGTTAAACGGATCGATAGATTTGACTAATCGATTATTCGAAGGACTAAATCACTCGATCTCCTCTACTCGTTGATCCTTCGGAGGTAGTAGTAAGCCGAAACCCTCTCCTTAGGCAACTACTTCTCTCATTGTAATATTATTCTGACTGAGACTCTTCCAATGGAGGCAAGTGGTAGCGATACTAAAGGAAAATCGATAGGAGGACGAAAAGGGTGTGGACTTGCAATCTCTACTCCCAAGTTCAAACGTAGGGCGATATCGGCAGTTCAGGATTTTCCACCGGATTGTGGAAGGGAGCCAGTATTCGGTGAGAATAGGTAGATTGTGGTTGTTCGCGGTGGTGAGGGTAAGTGTGATAAACTGATTGTTTAGATATGGATTAAGAAACTCTTTTCGTTAGTTAATCGAGTGTTATAGTATCATAGGTGCCGACGATCAAGAAGGTTTAGTGCTCTACGTAATCAGGTGTGTAATCTTACACCGAAATCCCATAGAATCGTTCTGTCAAAATCAGTATTAACTTGATTAATTACGAAAATGCCCTTAAAGGCCGAATTACTAAAATGCCCTCCATGGGTCGATTTATCGAAATGCCTTAACGGGCCAAATTACTTTAACGCCCTTATAGGGGTTGATTTACAAAAATGCCCTCGATGGGTCGAATTATTAAAGTACCCATAGTGGGCCGAATTGCCAAAGTGCTTTAATGGGCCGATTCACTGAAATATTTCATTAGCTTAATAGTTGTTATATATATTTGGATATTTTTTTGCATGATGCATCTTTACATAATGCATGGGGTGGGAAAAATTGTATGGAGAGCAGTGTAGCCTGGTGGCATAGCCACAATTCATTTATTATTGTGCTTAATTATGATTTTGGTGGCTTGACCACAAAAATACTATACGATAGCAGCTCGACTGCAAATTGGAGTGAGCGGCGGGGTGGGTTGACTTGATCCCCACAAGTGTGATTGGCTAGTCGGGGGTGTGATGGATGGATGGGTTGGGTTGCATTCATTTCCTTTAAATACTGTTATGAAAATGGGCTTAGGCCCAAAATGTTACTATGCGGGTTCAGGCCCAGTAGATGACGGTAAGGGGATTATACACTGAGTTATTGTAACTCACTCCTTTTTCTTAATCCTTGCAGGTAATGCTCAATAATGAGGACCTGGGGCCATGGATGACTTGGTGGAGGCCATACTTTAGGAATGATGTTTTCGAACATTAGTAAATTTCTTTTCCGCTTTATTTCGTTACTTTTACTATTTTGGGTTTAAGTTGTAATAAGGCCTCTGATATTTTTATTTTGCTTTATGTTTTGATATACTTATTATTTTCCATGAATTGTTTTAAACGGGGATTTTTTTGAGATCTTAAACAACATTTTTCAAAAATTGATTAACAAAAGGATTTCATAACGAATTATGTACAGATAATTTAACTTGGATTTTCCTTCGAATTATCAACATCATTTTCAAAAGTCACGATTTTTAAAGTTTACTAGTTTAATTTTTGATTTACCAATCAACCTCTCGAGATTAGTGGTATTTTTTTATCAAATATTAATAATCAAACTTGTTTACTTAATTATAACCTCATAACATCAACTTTAGTAAGAATCATAAGTTCTTTACACACTTTCTTCATGTGACATGCCAGATCCGGTCATATCGCATGGGCCGAATTTGGGGTGTTACATTTTATGGTATCAAAGCCTTGTTGCAAAACTCGGCTGTGGTTTGGGTTCAAAAAAAATGTTTTCTAAAACTTCTTGAAATTTGAATTATAAATACATGCCTTAGAGGAAGTATGGCACCTCGGGTATCCGGCACCAAGTCAGTAAGTCTTTGTTTTCATTTTATGATTATTGTGATATGACTGTAGTAAGAAAACTTCACATGACAGGAATACTCTAGAACTATTGGCTTTAGTAGTAGAAACTGTAGACATTGAGACTTTAGGATACGTTTTGCGAAAACAACTTTACTTCTTATACTTCATAAAACATTGTTTAATAAACACTGAATAAGCATACTGATCCATAAGACTTGTAATCAGATTAAATCGACTTAGTGAACATGAGCGCTAGAGGACGTGGACACGGTAGACGTGGTCGTGGTAGAGGCCGAGGTGCTAGAGTTGTATCTGAGGCATCGAGACATATGCTGAAAATGGATGCACCAGCTTCGCCAGTGATTGAAACTGGGTCACATAATCGAATGGGAGGGGACGACGCTCTGTCCCAAGCGATGTTGCAGGTACTAGAAAGGGTTGCTGGGGCTAGAACTGGGTCGGCAGCTCGTGGGTCGATATCTGAGTGACTTAGATCGAATAGGGCTGAAGTTTTTAGGGGTATTTCGGGTGTAGCCCCAAGTGTAGCGGAGTACTGGCTTGAGGCGATGGAGCGGATTATGGACGATCTGGATTATACAGCTGAGCAGAAACTGAAAGGGGTTGTGTCATTACTGAGAGACGAGGCGTATCAGCTGTGGCTCACTATTCGGGAAGGTACTCAGGCTGAACGTATTACCTGGGATTTCTTTAAGACATCATTCCAGGGAAAATATGTCGGTGCTAGCTATGTGGATGCCCGAAGAAAGGAATTCCTGAATCTGGTCCAAGGAGGTAGATCTGTGGCAGCATACGAGGCGGAGTTCCTGCGTCTGAGTCGGTATGCCCAGGGTATAGTACCGACTGATTACGAACGCTGTGTGCATTTTGAGTATGGGTTGCGTGATGAGTTACAGGTATTGATAGCCCCACAGAAGAAGAGGGATTTTGCTACAGTAGTGGAAAAAGCTAAGATTGCTGAAGAAGTAAAACACTCGAAACGGCAAAATCGAGACAAGGATAGGGCGGGAACAAGAGAGACTCGGATATTCGTGTCCCTAGAGGGGGTTTCAAAAAGGCCGGGAATGAAGGGCCAGTTCGAGTGGGTGCTCCAGCTACTATCAATCAATTATAGCCTTGTGTGGATTGTGGGAAACTTCACTCGGGTGAGTGCTGGAAGAGAATTGGCGGTTGTTTCAGATGTGGATCCAAAGACCATCGGTTTAGGGATTGCCCTCGAGAACCCGTTCGACTCGGTATTTAAGTAATGATTTGCGCACCCGGCCAGGGGCGCCAAAGAGCCGCCAAGAGGCCGTGGGCCAGGTCGAGGTGGTAATGGTGTAGGACGAGGTCAGGGTGCACCGGGTAGAGGTACGGTAACAGGGGTAACACGGAGGTGAGACAGCCAGGTTTGGTCTATGCGGTTAGACGTCGAGAGGAGGGCGACGCACCAGACGTCATAACTGGTACGTTTTTCATATTTGATGTACCTTTTTCCGCTCTGATAGACATTGGATCCACCCATTCGTGTGTTGTATGTGCTGTGTCTGGAACTTTGAATATTAGATCTGAGATTACTGCTAGAGAAACAACTGTGATTAGTCCTTTAGGACAGTTGGTGGTAGTAAATAAGTTGTTTAGGGATGTGCCTTTAGAAGTTCAGGGGGTAATTTTCTGGCGGATTTGATGGAACTATCGTTCGGGGAGTTCGACCTTATATTGGGCATGGACTGGCTGGTTAAGCATCGTGTGAACTTGGACTGTGCTGCAAAGCGGATGGTACTAAGAACTTCAGAGAATAAGGAAGTGATGATGATAGGTGAAAGAAGAAATTATCTGTCTAATGTGATATCTACTTCAAAGGCGGAAAGGTTGGTACAAAAGGGGTGTGAAGCGTACTTAGCCTTCATCAGTGCTTTGAATGCCAAAGAGTTGTCGGTAGAGAGTGTTAGAACGGTGAAAGAGTTTTCAGACGTCTTTCTCGAGGAGCTTCCAAGATTGCCTCGGATCGGGAGGTGGAATTTGGCATAGAGTCATGTGCCGAACGACTCCGTGTCCATAGCCCTCTTACGAGAATGGCGCCAAGGAGCTAGTGGAACTTAAAGCTCGAGATCCGGAGCGATGGATCGTGGGTTTATTCGACCAAGTGTGTCACCGTGGGAGCACCGGTGTTATTTGTTAAGAAGAAGGATGGGTCGATGCGTATGTGCATCGATTATAGACAATTGAACAAATTGACGATCAAGAACAAGTACCCGTTACCAAGGATCGATGATCTGTTCGATCAGCTGTGAGGAGCTTCGGTCTTATCGAAGATAGATTTGAGATCAGGGTATCACCAGTTAAAAGTCAAGGAGGCAGATATTCACAAGACTGCGTTCCGAACTCGTTATGGGCATTACGAGTTTTTGGTGATACGGTTTGGGTTGACAAATGCACCAGCTGCATTTATGGACATGATGAACCGAGTCTTCCAACCCTATCTAGACCAGTTTGTGGTGGTGTTCATAGTTGACATCTTGGTGTACTCAAAGACTGAAGAGCAGCATGATTCACATTTACGAGTTGTATTACAAATATTAAGGGAGAAGTAACTGTATGCCAAATTCAGTAAGTGTGAATTTTGGCAGAGGGAAGTGACCTTTTTGGGGCATGTTGTGTCTTCCGAGGGAATTAGAGTTGATCCACGGAAGATTGAGGCTGTATTGGACTGGAAGCCACCGAAGTCAGTGGCAGAAATTCAGAGTTTTCTAGGTTTGACTGGGTATTACAGGCGGTTCATTGTGAGGATTTTGTTGATTTCTGCACCTCTAACTAAGCTGTTGCATAAGGGAGTATAGTTTGTGTGGTCAGATAAGCAGCAAGAGAGCTTTGAGAAATTGAAGAAGATTACGGCTGAAGCGCCGATATTGATTCAGCTGAGGCGGTAAAGAGTTTATTGTTTATTGTGATGCGTCACACACGGGCTTGGGATGTGTGTTGATGCAAGAGGGGAAAGTGGTGGCTTATGCATCTCGTCAATTAAGACCGCATGAGGCGAACTATCCCACTCATGATTTGGAGCTAGCTGCAGTGGTGTTTGCTCTAAAAATATGGAGACACTATCTGTACGAGGAGAAGTCGATTATTTACACGGACCATAAGAGTCTGAAGTACCTCCTTACCCAGAAAGAGTTGAATTTAAGAAAACGGAGGTGGATAGAATTGTTGAAAGATTATGATTGCTCAATCGAGTATCACCCAGGTAAAGCTAACGTAGTGGCAGATGCGTTGAGTCGTAAGGTGATATCGAATTTGAGAGCGATGTTTGCTCATCTCAGCCTTTATGAAGATGGTAGCCTACTAGCTAAACTTCAAGTGAAGCCTGCATGGGTAGGTCAGATTAAGGAAAAGTAATTGTCGGATGAAGTGTTGGGTTCTCGACTTCAGCAAGTGGAAAGTGGTGAGATAGGGGACTTTGGATTAAATAGTGATGGAGTATTGTGTTTCCGTGGAAGAGTTTGTATGCCGAGGGATTCTGAACTAAGACATATGATTCTGCGAGAGGCGTATAGTAGCTCGTATGCTATGCACCCTGGGGGAAACAAGATGTAACGAGACCTCCGTGAGCAATATTGGTGGCCGGGTTTGAAGCGGGAGGTTACTGACTTCGTGAGCAAGTGTTTGACATGTTAGCAAGTGAAGGCAGAACATCAACTGCCTTCAGGGTTGCTACAACCGGTGAAAATCCCACTATGGAAATGGGAAAGGATAACAATGGATTTTGTTAGTGGGTTACCCTTAACGCCTACTAAGAAAGATTCAGTATGGGTGATAGTGGATCGGTTAACGAAGACTGCTCATTTCCTACTGTTAAATGCACGGATTATTCATTGCGTATGGCCAAGTTGTATGTAGCGAGAGATCATGAGGTTGCATGGGGTACCGATGTCTATCATATCGACGAGGATCCTAGGTTTACATCACAGTTTTGGAAGGCTCTACATGAAGCTTTGGGAACAAGGCTAGATTTCAGCATAGCGTTCCATCCGCAGACTGATCGTTAGTCAGAAAGAGTAATCCAGATTTTAGAAGACATGTTAAGGGGCTGTGTGATCGATTTCGGGGGTAGTTGGGAAGATTTTCTACCATTGGCGAGTTTGCTTACAACAACGACTATCAATCCAAAGATTCGAGATGGCACCTACGAGGCGTTGTATGGTCGTAGGTGTCGTACTCCTACCTATTTGGTGAGTGGGAGAGCGGCGATTATTGGGTCGAGTTAATCTCGGAGATGGAGGAAAAAATTAAGGTAATTCGGGCTCGGTTAAAAGCGACCTCGAGATAGATGCAAATCGTATGCAGATATGAAACGGAAGGAGATAGAGTTTTCAGTGGGAGATCGGGTCTTTTTGAAGGTCTCACCTTGGAAAAAAGTCTTAAGATTTGGACGGAAGGGTAAGTTGAGCCCCAGATTTATCGGTCCTTATCGAATATTGAAGCGTGTAGGGCCAGTAGCTTATCAGCTCGAGTTACCTCCGGAGTTAAGTCAGATCCATAATGTATTTCATGTCTCGATGTTAAGGCGTTATCGTTCGGATCCGTCTCATGTTGTGCCAGTGGAGGAAATCGAGATAAGACCTGACTTGTCTTTTGAAGAAGAGCCAATGCAGATTATAGATCGGGATATAAAGGTGCTGAGAAGGAAATCGGTTCCGTTGGTCAAAGTATTATGGCATAATCACGAGTCAGAGGAAGCCACATGGGAGCCAGAGGACACGATCTGGCAACAATACCCTCATTTCTTTCAATCAGGTAAATTTCGAGGCCGAAATTTCTTTAAGGGGGTAGAATTGTAACATCCTGAAATTCGGGATTTTCTGTTTTGCATTATAATATGTGTTAGGCTAGTTAAGAATGTTAGTTGTGTATGTTTAGGGGCCCTAAGAAGGCTTGGGGTTGAGCTGGGCCTTGGGAAAATTTTTGTGTTTAAGCACTTAAGGGGGAGAAGGTAAGTGGCGTCAAGACTTAAGGAAATAAGTGTGTATTTTTGCTAGCACAAGAGGAGCTAGTAGCAAGGTGGTGAGGCGTCACACGAAGGGGCTTAAGGGGTGGAGTTCGAATCCCACCTATTGCAACTTTTGGATTCAATTTTTATGCTAATCAAGTGAAAGATGGTAAGATTCGGCCATGACTCTAAAGAAGGAAAGGAAGATTCATTCAAATCCATTTTGTTGAGATGATGGAGAAGAGATTGAGGTGATGGAGAGGAGATTGAGGAGGGAATTAAGGAGAAATAAAGGATAGTGATGAGGGGGATAAGTTGGCCGAATTTTTGGGAGGTGTATGGGGAAAGAAATTTGGTCAACTAAGATCTTTTTGGTGTAAGGGGCATACGGTTTTGGTAGGGGGATTTGGGAGCCGAATTTCTTATGGTTTTTTTTACAAGTTTTGTGCATGAAAAGCTTTTACTCTTTTTAACATTTTGTGCTTTCTTTTTCCACTCTTTTCCCTTGCTTGCCGAAACACAAGTCCTTCTTTTGTTCATCTCCTTCATAGTGTTAGCCGAAATTCTCTGACACTTCTCTTATCCATCTCTTCTTTTCTTTCCTCACTATTTCTTTGACCTTTCTCTCTTTTTCTTTTCTTTAATCGATATTACTTGGTGGCCGAATCTTCTTTGTTCATTTCTCTCCAAATAGCCGAACCTTATAACAATTTATCTCTTCTGCATTTTATTTCTTTTGCGTGTTGGGCACTCTCTTCCTTGACCGAATCGGGTAAGTGATTTCATTCTCTTCTTTTCATCTTCTTTTCTCCATAGCCGAATGTGTGACCCTCATCATTCGGTTGTTTCACTTTGTTTCTAAACCGAAACAGCTTTCCCTTCTACTCCCTCATATCGTGATCATCTCTTCTTTTTGTAGCGTTCTAGTGGGGTGTCGAATTTCATATCTTTGCCTACTCATCCGTAGCTATAAGTCGAATCGGTGGGAGTCGGATCTATCATCGATCAAGGTAAGGAGTTTCTTCTTGGTCCATTAGATATCTACGCGGTTATTTTGTTAAACGGATCGATAGATTTGACTAATCGATTATTCTAAGGACTAAATCACTCGTTCTCCTCTACTCGTTGATCCTTCGGAGGTAGTGGTAAGCCGAAACCCTCTCCTTAGACAACTACTTCTCTCATTGTAATATTATTTTGACCGAGACTCTTCCAATGGAGGCAAGTGGTAGCGATACTAAAGGAAAATCGATAGGAGGACGAAAAGGGTATGGACTTGCAATCTCTACTCCCAAGTTCAAACGTAGGGCGATATCGACAGTTCGGGATTTTCCACAGGGTTGTGGAAGGGAGCCAGTATTCGGTGAGAATAGGCAGATTGTGGTTGTTCGCGGTGGTGAGGGTAAGTGTGATAAATCGATTGTTTAGATATGGATTAAGAAACTCTTTTCGTTAGTTAATCGAGTGTTATGGTATCATAGGTGCCAACGATCAAGAAGGTTTAGTGCTCTACGTAATCAGGTGTGTAATCTCACATCGAAATCCCGTAGAATCGTTCTGTCAAAATCAGTATTAACATGATTAATTACGAAAATGCCCTTAAAGGCCGAATTACTAAAATACCCTCCATGGGTCGATTATCGAAATGCCTTAACGGGCCAAATTGCTTTAACGCCCTTAAAGGGGTTGATTTACCAAAATGCCCTCGATGGGTCGAATTATTAAAGTGCCCATAGTGGGCCGAATTGCCTAAGTGCTTTAATGGGCCGATTCACCGAAATATTTCATTAGCTTAATAGTTGTTATATATATTTGGATATTTTTTTGCATGATGCATCTTTACATAATGCATGGGGTGGGAAAAATTGTATGGAGAGCAGTGTAGCCTGATGGCATAGCCACAATTCGTTTATTATTGTCCTTAATTATGATTTCGGTGGCTTGACCACAAAAATACTATACGATAGTAGCTCGACTGCAAATTGGAGTGAGCGGCGGGGTGGGTAACTTGATCCCCATAGGTGTGATTGGCTGGTCGGGGGTGTGATGGATGGATGGGTTGGGTTGCATTCATTTCATTTAAATACTGTTATGTAAATGGGCTTAGGCCCAAAATGTTACTATGCGGGTTCAGGCCTAGTGGATGACGGTAAGGGGATTATACACTGAGTTCTTGTAACTCACTCATTTTTCTTAATCCTTGCAGGTAACTCGGTAATGAGGACTTGGGGCCATGGATGACTCGGTGGAGGCCATACTTTAGGAATGATGTTTTTGAACATTAGTAAATTTATTTTCCGCTTTATTTCGTTACTTTTACTATTTTGGGTTTAAGTTGTAATAAGGCCTCTGATATTTTTATTTTGCTTTATGTTTTGATATACTTATTATTTTTTATGAATTATTTTAAACGGGGATTTTTCTTAGATCTTAAACAACGGTTTTCCAAAATTGATTAACAAACAAATTTCATAACGAATTATGTACAGATAATTTAACTTGGATTTTCCTTCGAATTATCAACATCATTTTCAAAAGTCACAGTTTTTAAAGTTTACTAGTTTGATTTTCGATTCACCAATCAACCTCTCGAGATTAGTGGTATTTTTTTTATCGAATATTAATAATCAAACTTGTTTACTTAACTATAACCTCATAACATCAACTTTAGTAAGAATCATAAGTTCTTTACACACTTTCTTCATGTGACATGCCAGATCCGGCCATACCGCATGGGCCGAGTTTGGCGTGTTACAGCCTAGCAACAAAACAGGTGTTATAAGCATGCCCGGGAGTTCATTTAGCCGAACCTTATTTCTTTGTCAAACCTTATCGGTAAATAATTAAGTCGTGTTGCCCATTTAGCCAAAATCTAGCCACAGATATTAGATTCACATAGTCCAGTCCAATATCTACTACACAATCATACAATTTATCCGATTGGGCCCACGGGCCCATTGGCCCCACATGGCCCCTTTCAGCCCATCGTGGCCCAAACAGCCTAAACCCACAAGAACACTCATGGTGGCCTCAACTATTACATCGAAGCTCCCACACGTGCGCTCGCACGCTCGTGTGGCTACCATCGCATTGTGACCAGCATTTCGACATTTGCCGCTCTACAGCTAGAGTAGTGCGAAATACACACCTGATAGGAATCTGGAGTTAATCCGCGCTCCGAACACTCCTGTGCCCAAACGCCAACCAAGGTATGCTTACTCTCCTCATAGATCGCTTTATTTAAAGCCAGCTTCTCGCCTACTCTCATGCTAGCTTCCCGATGTGGGATCCCTCCATCAAACCTCCAAAACCGTTCCAAATTAGCAAAATAGTCACATTTCGCATGCAAGGGGTTTCGAACTCAGGCTCCCCTGTAACTTAATCCACGCTTCTAGCCACCTTACCAACTAGCTCCTTGTGTAACAAAACAAGCACACCTAAATATAAGCCTATGGGCCAAAGTCTAAGTTCATTTAAAAGGAAATCAAAATGAATTGCAAGCGCCAAGACTTGAACCCATGCTCCCTTGCAACCTTAATGACGCCTTGCCACTAGACCACTCACTTCCTTGTGTCATATTTTAACCAAACAAATTTATAAGGCCTTCCAGCTAACGCCAACTCCCCTTTAAGGAAAAACTAAAATTTTTGCTAGAGCTCTAGTTTGAACCCAGGACTTCTCCAACACTCCCAACTCTTCCCAAATCACTTAGCCACTAGACTAAACATGAAATGAGTGAAATTTCCTCGCACAACTAAAATCCAATTGCTCCGATACTCGAAGCCCATTTCTCCTAGGCCCAAAATTTGGGGCGTTACAACTCACCCCTCCTTAAAAAATTTCATCCCCGAAATTTCCAACTAACAGGGTGGTTGTGTAACAACTACACCCCTACGCTACCGCTGCGCACTCTCATCCCAATGTGTTTAACACACATCCAAAACATCCACCTATCGTAGCAGATAGGTTACAATTTCCATATCCAGAACATCACATCCAACATTTCCAAACACACACAGAAAATGAAAAAAATACCAAAAAAATACCGTCCAATATCTAAGGAAACCACCGTATTCCTAACTCACTGACTATAAATTTCTAAACAGACAAAGGTATTCAGAAAACTTACGGATTTGGCATCGGAGACTCGGTGTACCAAACTTTCAGAAAAACGGTCAATACAATGTTTCAGAACTTCAAATCTTTTCAAGCCTTTTTGAAACAACCCTTTCAGAAATTCAATTTTGAAAACCCAATCCACAGCCGAGTTTTACAACTAGGCTCTGATACCACTAAATGTAACACCCCAAACCCGACCTAGAAGTTAGGCCCGAATCTGGCGTGTCATATTGAAGTGTTTTTCGAAAACCATGTTTTCATTAAAAACCATTCTTGTTTAAAAGCTTAAGTAAAATCCCAGTTACGCTAGTTTATTTTTAAAACGTGGTACATTGAAAAATTATAAATTTTATTCCCAAAATATCTTTTTAATTTCGAAAGCTAATTTTGAGAGTAATCGATTTACGAAAAAGATTAAGTCGCGAAACCATTCTAAAAATGTAGCGAAAACGTAGTGTTGTTTTAAAAACTTTTAGCATTTTAGAAAACTGTGATTTACTTCTAACAGATACAATTCAAACATAAATAAATCCCAAAGTAAAAAACAAGAAACTTAAAGAGGCTTAATTACAACCCAATTCAAAATACTTGGTTGTAAGTAATAAAAACGGAAAACATAAGCAGTGTGTGGCCCTCTCCGAGTCCCTCGCAGCACCGATCCTTCTAAAACTAGGGATTACCTGTACAGTTAGACAGAAGGGTGAGTTTGTGAAAACTCAGTGTGTAATCCCTTATAATACAAACGATCGAGATATACGATATGCGAGAAGCAGTGGGCTGAGCCCATCACGAACCACGATGTCGGTGGGTCTTAGCCCATACCGAGAACCGATGATCGGATGCGGATATGCGATGCAAATCCATCCCAATCCAACCAATTCACCACCCGTACCAACCAACACACCATGTGGGGATAAAATCGACCCACCCAGCCAACACATAAAGCTTAGCACCAGTTGCGGCACTAAGTCAATAGAACGGCTCGGCCAGTGAGATGAGCACGAATGGCTAAAAGCCATAAATATCGCAAATCGCTACGGATAAACGAGAATGACTAAAAGCCATAAATATCATAGCATCGGTGCCGATTAACAGAACGGCTAAAAGCCATAAATATCGCAGCATCGCTACCGATTAACAGAACGGCTAAAAGCCATAAATATCGCAGCATCGCTTCCGGTTAACAGAACGACTAAAAGCCATAAATATCGTAGCATCGCTGCCGGTTTACAGAATGACTAAAAGCCATAAATATCGCAGCATCGCTACCGATTAACAGAACGGCTAAAAGCCATAAATATCGCAGAAAGGCTGAAAGCCTTGTACAGAACGGAAATGGGTCGTACACTTCCTCCATAACTTTGTCCCAACCCCATGCAATATGTCGTGTATGTCATGCTCAATCATCACAGGTGTATGTAGAATGACCATACTAAGTAACAGTTATTTAACATATAATACAAGCATATCAGTCACACGACCACAGTCAAGTCAGTTAAAACACAGTCATACGATCACAGTCAAGTCATGGCACAAAATCAGTCATTTACCCTCAGGGGAAAAATAGTCATTTTACCCTATAAGGGTATTTCAGTAATCCTACCCTTCAGGGGTATTTCGGTAATTCTACCCTATAGGGGTAATTCAGTAATTCTACCCTACAGGGGTATTTTAGTAATTTGGCAAACCGAGGGTATCTCAATAATTTTGCAAACGGAGGGTATTTCAATAATTTTGCAAACTGAGGGTATTTCAGTAATTTTGCAAACCGAGGGTATTTCAGTGATTTTGCAAACCAAGGGCATTTTAGTAATTTTGTAAACCAAGGTATTCTAAACAGAGATAACGATGCGAATGAGCCTAGGGCCCATTCTCGGCCCAAATGGGCCCACACGCTCGTGTGGCCCATTTAGCCCAAATCTAGCCACATATATTAGATTCACATAGTCCAGTCTAATATCTACTACACAATCATACAATTTATCCGATTGGGCCCACGGGCCCATTGGCCCCACATGGCCCCTTTCATCCCATCGTGGCCCAAATAGCCTAAACCCACAAGAACACTCATGATGGCCTCAACTATCGCGTTGAAGCTACCACACGTGCGCTCGCAAGCTCGTATGGCTACCATCGCCGTGTGATCGGCATTTCGGCATTTGCCGCTCTACAGCTAGAGTAGTACAAAATACACACCTGATAGGAATCTGGAGCTAATCTGCGCTCCAAACACTCCTATGCCCAAACGCCAACCAAGGTATGCTTACTCTCCTCATAGATCGCTCTATTTAAAGCCAGCTTCACGCCTACTCTCATGCTAGCTTCCCGATGTAGTATCCCTCCATCAAACCTCCAAAACCATTCCAAATTAGCAAAATAGTCACATTTCGCATGCAAGGGGTTTCGAACTTAGGCTCCCCTGTAACTTAATCCATGCCGCTAGCCACCTTACCAACTAGCTCCTTTTGTAACAAAACAAGCAAACTAAATATAAGCTTATGGGCAAAAGTCTAAGTTCATTTAAAAGGAAATCAAAATGAATTGCAAGCACCAAGACTTGAACCTATGCTCCCTTGCAACCTTAATGGCGCCTTGCCACCAGACCACTCACTTCCTTGTGTCATATTTTAAGAAAACAAATTTATAAGGCCTTCCAGCTAATGCCAACTCCCCTTTAAGGAAAAACTAAAATTTTCGCTAGAGCTCTAGTTTGAACCCAGGACTTCTCCAACACTCCCAACTCTTCCCAAATCACTTAGCCACTAGACTAAACATGAAATTAGTGAAATTTCCTCGCACAACTAAAATCCAATTGCTCCGATACTCGAAGCCCATTTCTTCTAGGCCTAAAATTCGGGGAGTTACAACTCACCCCTCCTTAAAAAATTTCGTCCCCAAAATTTCCAACTAACAAGGTGGTTGTGTAACAACTACACCCCTACGCTACCGCTGCACACTCTCATCCCAACGTCTTTAACACACATCCAAAACATCCACCTATCATAGCAGATAGGTTACAATTTCCATATCCAGAACATCACATCCAACATTTCCAAACACACACAGAAAATGAAAAAAAAATACCAAAAAAATACCGTCCAATATTTAAGGCAACCACCGTATTCCTAACTCACTGACTTTAAATTTCTAAACAGACAAAGGTATTCAGAAAACTTACGGATTCAGAGTTGGAGACTCGGTGTACCAGACTTTCAGAAAAACGATCAATACAACGTTTCAGAACTTCAAATCTTTTCAAGCCTTTTTGAAACAACCCTTTCAGAAATTCAATTTTGAAAACCCAATCCACAGCCGAGTTTTACAACTAGGCTCTGATACCACTAAATATAACACCCCAAATCCGGCCTAGAAGTTAGGCCCAAATATGGCGTGTCACGTTGAAGTGTTTTTCGAAAACCATGTTTTCATTGAAAACTCTTCTTGTTTAAAAACTTAAGTAAAATCCCAGTTACGCTAGTTTTTATTTAAAACGTGGTACATTGAAAAATTATAAATTTTATTCCCAAAATATCTTTTTAATTTTTGAAGCTAATTTTGAGAGTAATCGATTTACGAAAAAGATTAGGTCGCGAAACCATTCCGAAAATGTAACGAAAACGTAGTGTTGTTTTAAAAACTTTTAGCATTTTGGAAAACCGTGATTTAGTTCTAACGGATACAATTCAAGCATAAATAAAACCCAAAGTAAAAAACCAGAAACTTAAAGAGGCTTAATTACAACCCAATTCAAAATACTTGGTTGTAAGTAATAAAAACGGAAAACATAAGCAGTGTGTGGCCCTCTCCGAGTCCCTCGCAGCACCGATCCTTCTAAAACTAGGGATTACCTGCACAGTTAGACAGAAGGGTGAGTTTACGAAAACTCAGTGTGTAATCCCTTATAATACAAACAGTCAGATATACGGTATGCGAGAATGCAGTGGGCTGAGCCCATCACGGACACCACGATGTCAGGTGGGTCTTAGCCCATAACAGAACCAGGTGGACCTAAGCCCATTACAGAACCAGTATCAAATACAGATATGCAGATAGAAATCTAGCCCAATCCAACCAATTCACCACCTGTACCAACCAACGCACCATGTGGGGATAAAATCGACCCACCCAGCCAACACACAAAGCTTAGCACCGGTTGTGGCACGAAGTCAATAGAACAGCTCGACGCCGTAGACAGACAGAACGGCTAAAAGCCATAAATATCGTAGCATCACTACCGGATAACAGAACGACTAAAAGCCATAAATATCATAGCATCGGTGCCAGTTAACAGAACGGCTAAAAGCCATAAATATCGCAGCATCGCTGCCGGTTAACAGAACGGCTAAAAGCCATAAATATCGCAGCATCGCTTCTGGTTAACAGAACGGCTAAAAGCCATAAATATCGTAGCATTACTGCCGGTTTACAGAACGACTAAAAGCCATAAATATCACAGCATCACTACCGATTAACAGAACGGCTAAAAGCCATAAATATCGCAGAAAGGCTGAATGCCTTGTACAGAACGGAAATGGGCCGTACACTTCCTCCGTAACTTTGTCCCAACCCCATGCAATATGTCATGTATGTCATGCTCAATCATCACAGGTGTATGCAGAATGACCATACTAAGTAACATTCATTTAACATATAATACAAGCATATCAGTCACACGACCACAGTCAAGACAGTTAAAACACAGTCATACGATCACAGTCAAGTCATGGCACAAAATCAGTCATTTACCCTCAGGGGAAAAATAGTCATTTTACCCTATAAGGGTATTTCAGTAATCCTACCCTTCAGGGGTATTTCGGTAGTTCTACCCTATAGGGGTAATTTAGTAATTCTACCCTACAGGGGTATTTTAGTAATTTGGCAAATCGAGGGCATCTCAGTAATTTTGCAAACCGAGGGTATTTCAGTAATTTTGCAAACCAAGGGTATTTCAGTAATTTTGCAAACCGAGGGTATTTCAGTAATTTTGCAAACTGAGGGTATTTCAGTAATTTTGCAAACTAAGGGTATTTTAGTAATTTTGTAAACCAAGGTATTCTAAACAGAGATAACGATGTGAATGGGCCTAGGGCCCATTCTTAGCCCAAATGGGCCCACACGCTCGTGTGGCCCATTTAGCCCAAATCTAGCCACATATATTAGATTCACATAGTTCAGTCCAATATCTACTACACAATCATACAATTTATCCGATTGGGCCCACGGGCCCATTGGCCCCACATGGCCCCTTTCATCCCATCGTGGCCCAAACAGCCTAAACCCACAAGAACACTCATGATGGCCTCAACTATCGCGTCAAAGCTCCCACACGTGCGCTCGTACGCTTGTGTGGCTACCATCGCCGTGTGACCGGCATTTCGGCATTTGCCGCTCTACAGCTATAGTAGTACGAAATACACACCTGATAGGAATCTGGAGTTAATCCGCGCTCCGAACACTCCTATGCCCAAACGCCAACCAAGGTATGCTTACTCTCCTCATAGATCGCTCTATTTAAAGCCAGCTTCACGCCTACTCTCATGCTAGCTTCTCGATGTGGTATCCCTCCATCAAACCTCCAAAACCATTCCAAATTAGCAAAATAGTCACATTTCGCATGCAAGGGGTTTCGAACTCAGGCTCCCCTGTAACTTAATCCATGCCGCTAGCCACCTTACCAACTAGCTCCTTTTGTAACAAAACAAGCAAACTAAATATAAGCTTATGGGCCAAAGTCTAAGTTCATTTAAAAGGAAATCAAAATGAATTGCAAGCGCCAAGACTTGAACCTATGCTCCCTTACAACCTTAATGGCGCCTTGCCACCAGACCACTCACATCATTGTGTCATATTTTAACAAAACAAATTTATAAGGCCTTCCAGCTAAAGCCAACTCCCCTTTAAGGAAAAACTAAAATTTTTGCTAGAGCTCTAGTTTGAACCCAGAACTTCTCCAACACTCCCAACTCTTCCCTAATCACTTAGCCACTAGACTAAACATGAAATTAGTGAAATTTCCTCGCACAACTAAAATCCAATTGCTCCGATACTCGAATCCCATTTCTCCTAGGCCCAAAATTTGGGGCGTTACAACTCACCCCTCCTTAAAAAATTTCATCCCTGAAATTTCCAACTAACAGGGTGGTTGTGTAACAACTACACCCCTACGCTACCGCTGCGCACTCTCATCCCAACGTCTTTAACACACATCCAAAACATCCACCTACCGTAGCAGATAGGTTACAATTTTCATATCCAGAACAACATTTCCAAACAAACACAGAAAATGAAAAAAAAATACCAAACAAATACCGTCCAATATCTAAGGAAACCACCGTATTCCTAACTCACTGACTTTAAATTTCTAAACAGACAAAGGTATTCAGAAAACTTACGGATTCAGAGCAACAGACTCGATGTACCAGACATTCAGAAAAACGGTCAATACAATGTTTCAGAACTTCAAATCTTTTCAAGCCTTTTTGAAACAACCCTTTCAGAAATTCAATTTTGAAAACCCAATCCACAGTCGAGTTTTACAACTAGGCTCTGATACCACTAAATGTAACACCCCAAACCCGGCCTAGAAGTTAGGCCCAAATCTGGCGTGTCACATTGAAGTGTTTTTCGAAAACCATGTTTTCATTGAAAACCCTTCTTGTTTAAAAGCTTAAGTAAAATCCAAGTTACGCTAGTTTATTTTTAAAACGTGGTACATTGAAAAATTATAAATTTTATTCCCAAAATGTCTTTTTAATTTCGGAAGCTAATTTTGAGAGTAATCAATTTACGAAAAAGATTAAGTCGCGAAACCATTCCGAAAATGTAGCGAAAACGTAGTGTTGTTTTAAAAACTTTTAGCAATTTGGAAAACCATGATTTACTTCTAACGGATACAATTCGAACATAAATAAAACCCAAAGTAAAAAACCATAAACTTAAAGAGGCTTAATTACAACCCAATTCAAAATACTTGGTTGTAAGTAATAAAAACGGAAAACATAAGCAGTGTGTGGCCCTCTCCGAGTCCCTCGCAGAACCGATCCTTCTAAAACTAGGGATTACCTGCACAGTTAGACAGAAGGGTGAGTTTGTGAAAACTCAGTGTGTAATCCCTTATAATACAAACAGTCAAATATACGGTATGCGAGAAATGCAGTGGGCCTCGAGCCCATCACGGATACTGATGTCGTGGGTCTTAGCCCATAACAGAACCAGTGGGCCTAAGCCCATTCTGTAACCGATGATCGGATGCGAGATATGCGACGGCAAATCTAGCCCAATCCAACCAATTCACCACCCGTACCAACCAACACACCATGTGGGGATAAAATCGACCCACCCAGCCAACACATAAAGCTTAGCACCGGTTGCGGCATAAAGTCAATAAAACGGCTCGGCACCGTAGACAGATAGAATGGCTAAAAGCCATAAATATCACAGCATCGCTACCAGATAACAGAACAGCTAAAAGCCATAAATATCGCAGCATCAGTGCCGGTTAATAGAACGGCTAAAAGCCATAAATATCGCAGCATCGCTTCCGATTAACAGAACGGCTAAAAGCCATAAATATCGTAGCATCGCTGCCGGTTTATAGAACGACTAAAAGCCATAAATATCACAGCATCGCTGCCGGTTAACAGAATGGCTAAAAGCCATAAATATCGCAGAAAGGCTGAAAGCCTTGTACAGAACGACAATGGGCCGTACACTTCCTCCGTAACTTTGTCCCAACCCTATGCAATATGTCGTGTATGTCATGCTCAATCATCACAGGTGTATGCAGAATGACCATACTCAGTAACAGTCATTTAACATATATTACAAGCATATCAGTCACACAACCACAGTCAAGTTAGTTAAAACACAGTCATAAGATCACAGTCAAGTCCTAGTAAAAAATCAGTCATTTACCCTCAGGGGAAAAATAGACATTTTACCCTATAAGGGTATTTCAGTAATCCTACCCTTCAGGGGTAATTCGATAATTCTACCCTACAGGGGTATTTTAGTAGTTTTGCAAACCGAGGGTATTTTAGTATTTTTTCAAACTGAGGGTATTTCAGTAATTTTGCAAACCAAGGGTATTTCAGTAATTTTGTGAACCAAGATATTCTAAACAGAGATAACGATGCGAATGGTCCTAGGGCCCATTCTCGGCCCAAATGGGCCCACACGGTCGTGCGGCCCATTTAGCCCAAATCTAGCCACAGATATTAGATTCTCATATTTCAGTCCAATATCTACTACACAATCATACAATTTATCCGATTGGGCCCACGGGCCCATTGCCCCACATGGCCCCTTTTAGCCCATCGTGGCCCAAATAGCCTAAACCCACAAGAACACTCATGATGGCCTCAACTATCGTGTCGAAGCTCCCACACGTGCGCTCGCACGCTCGTGTGGCTACCATCGTCGTGTGACCGGCATTTCAGCATTTGCCGCTCTACAGCTAGAGTAGGGTGAAATACACATCTGATAGGAATCTGGAGTTAATCTATGCTCCGAACACTCCTATGCCCAAATGCCAACCAAGGTATTCTTACTCTCCTCACAGATCGCTCTATTTAAAGCCAGCTTCTCGCCTACTCTCATGCTAGCTTCCCAATGTGGGATCCCTCCATCAAACCTCTAAAACCGTTCTAAATTAGCAAAATAGTCACATTTCACATGCAAGGGGTTTTGAACTCAGGCTCCCCTGTAACTTAATCCACGCCGCTAGCCACCTTACCAACTAGCTCCTTATGTAACAAAACAAGCACAACTAAATATAAGCCTATGGGCCAAAGTCTAAGTTCATTTAAAAGGAAATCAAAATGAATTGCAAGCGCCAAGACTTGAACCCATGCTCCCTTGCAACCTTAATGACGCCTTGCCACTAGACCACTCACTTCCTTGTGTCATATTTTTACCAAACAAATTTATAATGTAACATCCCGATTTAGGGCCTAGTCTGAATAGTGGTGTGAGACCACAAATCTGAGGTTTATGAATGAGTTTTTGAAGTTTATGCTATGTTTGCATGCTAGTGTGAAAGTTTCATGAAGCAATTTTGTGAAATTGCGGTTGAATTGTCCAAAAGGACTAAATTGCAAAAGTTGCAAAATGTGAGATTCTAGAAGCTATTTGTGTGAAATAGCTTTAGAATATTAATTAGAGGTCCTTAAATATCAATTTTCCCAATTTCTAATTTTTGGACAAAATTGGGCATGGATGAGTTAAAATAGAAAGTTTGTCAAAAAGGGCATTTTGGTCATTTGACAATTAAATGTTTTAAATGGGAAAAGATGATAGAAATTCATTCATCTTCTTCTCCAAGGCTGCCGAAAATTCAAGGAGCCATTGTTAGGGTTCTTCAAATTTTTCAATCTTGCTTGTAAGTGCAACCAAGCCCCGTTTTTTATATTCTTTGTATTTTTGAAGTCCTAGTAGCATGAGAAAGCTATTTTTAGTTATATGTTGAGCTAAGATGGATGTTCAAAAATGTACCCATGTATGACATGCATGTATTTTGATGTTTTATGGAAGAATATGAAAGCTTGATGTAGTAGAAACATCTTTTGCTAAGTGATTTTCCATGAAAATGCATGTAAAGACTTGTGTGTGAAAGTCTTGAGATTGGTCATACATGTATGATTTAGTGAGAATTGATGATAGCTTTAGTTGAGTAAATGGTTCGGCTAAGCATGAAAGGCTAGAAAGTTGAATAAAAATCACTTTACGAGCCTTGGGGCAAAAGTGTGAATATGAGAAAGTTAGGGGCAGATTAGTAATTTTGCTAAAGTATGAGATAAGGGTCAATTTAGTCAAAGTGTCTATTGAATAAGTTGATTTATTCATTATAGATCAAGAAAGATGAAGCCCGGATCGAAACCGAGGCAAGAGCAAGATGGTGGACTAAATCGCACATCTCTATACTTTTGAGTGCCGAGGTAAGTTTATGCGTAAACAATGCATTCATACTTACAATTTGTTAATGCTAGCTAGTGTGTAGCATGATTGAGAATGATTAAGAACCTATGTGGAATGAATGTGGTAGAAATTGTGAATGGATGTATGATTGAGTAAGTAGATATGTGGATGTGTAGTGATAATGCTAAATGGTGGGCTAACTGCGATACCATCCTAAGGCATAACGACGATGAGCTGGCTATGTGCGATGCTATCATTAAGTATATTGTTTAGTGGGCTATGTGCGAAACCACTATGATTACCTTTGTGGTAGGCTAAGTGCGATACTACCCTATTATTTGATTGTGGTGGGCTAAGTGCGAAACCGCCGAGACATTAGCTGTGTGGATTAGCTGTGTGGATGTATTATCGAGAAATAATGATATGTTGTATATTGTGTGATACAGTCCGCCTCGGGGAGAGTCGAAATGTATGTGAGTGCCCAATCGTCTACGAGGATGAATTCTAAGCCTTCGGGAAATTATTCAGGATTAAGGTTGAATTTGCGAAAGCTTGAATAAGTTTGCTTTCAGAAATGGTTTTTAAGTTAGGAATGAAAGGAATGATGTGATTGAATGAAAGGGATAGGTTCGGTTAAGGGTTGGAAAGAAAGAAAATGATGTTTGAATAGTTCGGTTTAGCAAACGAAAAGTAAAGGGATAATGATAGTAGGTGGAAATGGACAATGAACTTAAAAAAAGAAGTGATTTAACATTAACAAATGTTACCCCAGTTTCTATTTTTGCTTAAGGTGGAATTATGGATATCGATGATGGACCAAAGACCCGTTATCTAGGTAGATAAGAACCGATGGTATAGTTTGATGAAGGAACAAGTCTAGACGCCACAAGCACAGCTCGATAAGTCTATAAAACTTGTACGAAAGATAGAGAGGAGATAACTCACTCAAATGAACAAAGTTCATATATCATATTCAAAGATCAAAATAAGCTCCATCACAACTAAAAATAACAAGTATTTATAGGTAACTAAAGGTGCTAGCTGAATGGACACAAAATAGCTTAATAGCTAAGTAAGATTCAACTAGAAAAGCCTTGAAAATTCTAGAACGTTGCCCCTTGGAGTCTTGTCTAGGTTCGGCTGAATGGGGGAGTCAAATGGACATCTTCATGAACACTCCAAGTCTCCATAATATTGATGAATGAATGATCCCTTGTAGCCAAATCTAAATTCGTCAAATGGGAAGATGGATGGACGCTAGTAGGCTTGCTTCATGATGAAGAATTCGGCTGAATGAATGTAAGAAAATAGCCTTTATGAATAATGGATGCACATTCTTGATGTATGGACAAAATTCGGTGGAAAGAGTTTGTATGTGCATTGGTTGGCCGAACATTGGCATTGGAAAGCTTAAAGAACATTAAATTCAGCCTTGAAAAGATCAATGGCCAGCCTTGATTAGGCATGCACCTTGGCCGAAATATGGGTAGCTTTTAGGCTTCAAAAGTGCCAAAATTAATGAAAGAACTTAGTCCTTTGCACTCCACGATTTGCCTCCTTGGAAACACGCACATCAGCCCTCTTTTAATGCTCTCAAAATGCTTCAGCCAAACTTTAATGCTTGGTCTTTTATGTTCACAAAAAATAACTCCAACATGCCTTTAATGGGTGTTCACGCATGAAGCAACTAGCAGCTCATTAACTCCATGTGGATTTTCATGAAAAGGTGCCTTGGAGAGCCTAAACGTCACCCCCTTGTCCAGCATGCCCTTAAATGCCGTCCAAGCTTGTCCCCATCCTTTAATTCAGCCAGCAACAATTAAATGTGGTTGTTGTTCCAACACCAACATTCATTTAATTAGCTGTACACGCATGGGAAAGCAAAGAAGTGCTTTGTCCCTTTGTATTCCCGAAAAGGCTCCAGCATAGTATTAAATTCGGCCAAAGTCAAGGCATGCATCCATTAAATTCGACAGACAAAGCATGCTGCAAACTAATGCATTAATCACGTCCATTTATGTTGGACAAAGCCTTAATTGCTGTCCGTGCTTGAGGAAACAAGACCCAACAGCTTCTTTAATGTTTTGTTGCACATTAATTCATCCCAACCTAGCACCCAGCATGTTATTTAATGTGCTGCAATTCATGAAACAAAGGCTTTAGTGACTCAACCATTTCGGCTGGAAAAAGAAGCAACATGCATTAATAACATGTCTAAAATTCGGCAGCAACTACAATTAAACAAAAATCTGCACATTTAATTTAACTTTAAAACACTTAAAAACATGTAATAAAAATGTGACAAATTAATTTAGACTAGAAAAAAATTAATTTAGACACTAAATAATTTATTTAGACAAATTAATTTGCTGTAGAAAATTAATTAAATTAATTTATTCAATTTATTTAAAGCATTAAATTTTAGGAAATCAGCTCGACGAGCTGGAGCGAGCTCGAGTGAGCTCAAATCAAGCCCAAATAGACTAATCCGGCTCGATTTGGAAATGCACCAAAGTGCATATCAGCTTCACGGCACTTGGGACTTCGGGTTCGAGCTTCATAAACTTGTAAAACGTTAGTGCCCCGGGCGTGCCCGTATCATTGTGTAAATGTGATATTGAATGCGTCAATGGTTATGAGTATGTGACTCATGATGTGTTGAAAAGGTGGTAAGGGATAGAAAGAGTAAGCATAGTTGTACATTATATGTTAGTATAATGCTAATTATTGTTTAGCTTATACTATGATGCTTAATTGTTTATGTGTAAACTTACTAAGCTCAAAGCTTACTCCCCTTCTTTTCCCTTGTCTTATAGAGCAAAAGTGTTGAATCGAGATAAGTGGATCAATTGGAAGATCGCCCACATTATCAGCACACTCTGGTACATGAGACTCAATGTTTTGTAAATGGCATGTATAGGGGCTAGACGAGTTAGTGAATTTTGTTGTAAATGGCTAAGACGTGTTGGCTTTTAGATGGATAATCTATTTTGTATAATGCCATAGTTGTTGGCTACTTTATTATATGAAAAGATGTAGTTATCCATGTGAGATTGTAAGATTATGAGTTGGTTATGGATGTGTTGAATGAGTACTCGTTGTGTATGATTGAGGAGTGAAAAGAACTTGACAAATAGGTTTGTTCTTGTCCATGTGGGTAGACACACGGGCGTGTGTCTAGTCCATGTGTGACACACGGTCAGCCCATGAGCGTGTGACTTGGCCGTGTGTCCCCTGCATGTTAGTATTTTAAGTCAGAATAGACCACGGACTAGGCACACGGGCGTGTGCCTAGAACGTGTGTGTTAATCAGTGTTGGCCACGGGCTAGCCACACGGGCGTGTGTCTAAACTCTAGGTCGTGTTAAGGTAGTCAGTGTGCACCACAGGTGGAGAGCACGGGCGTGTGCCCTAACTGTGGGGCATTGGCAGAATGCTTGAGTTTTCATGCACGGGTAGTGACCATGGGCGTGTGTGACCTCTATAGGCGTGCCAAATCTTACACGGGCGTGTGAGCCCTGTATAAATGGAAAAGTTTTAAAAATCGTAGAAGTTTCGATATGGTCTCGAGAGCCCTCTTGAGTATGAGTGAGGCCTCGTAAGTCGAGAATGAGGTTGTTGAGGTGACTTAAGAGAGCAGTCACAATGAGCCTAAGTGGCGATCTTGAGGATTTTATTATGGTAACGCCTCGGGCCTGGTTCCAGCGTAGAACCCGGGTAAGGGGTGTTACATTTAGTGGTATCAGAGCTATGGTTTAGTCGGTTCTAGGACTACCGTAGCGGGTGTAAGAGTCTAGCTATACATGCCATAAGTGTACAATGATAGTGTGGTGGCTTCTGATGATTTTAAATCTTGTTTTGTATAGAATATGGATTCCAATCCATTGACTGTTGATTAAGCAGCTAGTAATGCACCGGCTCCTGCGCAAGGAATCGTGCCTGTTCAAAGTGGACCCAAGGCTAGGGGTCAAGGGGAAGAGGCACGGGAAGCCTTTCTCCAGATGATGAGTAATTGGTACTCAGATTACGTCCGAGCGAACCCTAATGCTGAACCTCCTCCACCTCCTCCCATACCTCAGCCAATTCCAGTGGTTCCTCAAGGTATTGATGTAGTGAGGATATCGAAACCCCCGGTGGATAAGATTAGGAAACACGGGGCTGAGGAATTTAGAGCTAAGGTGGATAATGGCCCCGAGAGGGCAGAGTTCTGGTTAGAGAACTCAATGAGAGTATTCGATGAACTCTCTTGTACACCAGAAGAGAGCTTGAAGTGTGCCGTGTCTGTGATGAGGGACTCGGCATACCATTGGTAGAAGACGTTGACGTCAGTGGTCCCGAGAGAGTGGGTGACGTGGGACTTCTTTCTAGAAGAGTTCCGGAAGAAGTATATAAGCCAAAGGTTTACTGATCGAAAAAGGAAGGAATTCGTTGAGTTGAAGCAAGGAAGAATGTCAGTAGCAGAATATGAGCGCGAGTTTGTTAGGCTTAGCAAATACGCTCAAGAATGTGTGTCGACAGAGACCATCTTGTGTAAGAGGTTCAAAGATGGGTTGAATGAGGATATCAAACTCCTAGTTGGTATTTTAGAGTTGAAAGAGTTTATTGTGTTGATCGAGAGGGCAAGTAAGGCCGAAGAGTTGGGTAAAGAAAAGAGAAGGGCTATGAGTGAAGCCTGAGATGCGAGGAAGAGGCCGATGGGCAAGTCGTACCAAGCCCAGTCGAAAAGATCCAAGGAAGTGAATCCTCAGACGATAGCACCAGTGGGTTATTCGCATCGAAACTTGGACAACACTCGTTCGGGTTCGAGAGCCCAAGCCACTTCGATGGAAAGTGTGGGCAATCTGAAGAATAAACTGGAGTGTCCAAGTTATGGTAGATATCACATCGGAGAGTGTTGGGGTAACAGTCGAAACTATTATAAGTGTGGTTCCCCCGATCACTTTATCCGAGATTGCCTCGAGAGGGATGATAAGGAAGAGAAGCAAGAGATGAGATCCGGCGATGTGTCTGCAAGGGGTAGACCACCAAGGAACCCGAGAGGTGGGGCTAGTGGTAGAGGTGCGTCCAGAGACTCTGCTGTGAGACCGGAGGGTCGGGCACCTGCGAGGACGTATTCCATTCGCGCTCGCGAAGAGGCATCCTCCCCTGATGTGATAACGGGTACTTTTTCTCTCTTTGACACCTTTGTTATTGCTTTAATAGATCCAGGGTCTACTCATTCTTATATCTGCATGAGACTGGCATCTAGTTTTAGTATGATCGTTGAGCCTACGGACTTTTTGGTTAAAGTGTCAAACCTGTTAGGAAAGCATGTGTTAGTGGACAAGATGTGTAAGAATTGTCCTTTGATGTTTGAGAGTCAATGTTTTCCGGCAAATCTTATGTTGTTGCCGTTTGATGAGTTTGACTTAATCCTTGGCATGGATTGGTTGACTACCCATAGTGTCTTAGTGAACTGTGGTAGTAAGTATGTCGAATTGAAATGTGAGAGTGGAGATGTTATTCGGGTTGAATCAGTGGATCGGATAGTCTACCAAAGGATGATTTCTTCCCTAGTGGTGAGAAATGTTTGAGAAAAGGTGTGAGTCCTATCTTGCTTTTGTGTTGAATACTCGAGAGGTTGGAGTAGAGTTTGAAACAGATGCGATGGTATGTGAGTATCCGGATGTATTCCCGGAAGAGTTACCCGGATTGCCTCCAGTGAGAGAGGTTGAGTTTGGGATTGAGTTAGTTCCAGGAACGGTACCTATTTCGATTGCTCCGTACAAAATGGCACCTTTAGAGTTGAAAGAACTGAAGGTTCAGTTGCAAGAGTTGACAGATAAGGGTTTTGCAAGACCGAGCTACTCACCCTGGGGTGCTCCGGTATTATTTGTAAAGAAGAAAGATGGGTCTATAAGGTTGTCTTTAGACTATAAACAACTTAACAAAGTGACGGTTAAGAATAAGTATCCTTTACGAAGGATTGATGATCTTTTTGATCAACTGAAGGGAGCTATAGTGTTCTCCAAGATAGACTTGAGGTCTGGTTATTATCAGTTGAGAGTGAAGGAGCAGGATGTGTTGAAACCTGCATTTCGGACAAGGTATGGCCATTATGAATTTTTGGTTATGCCGTTTGGTTTGACAAATGCACCGACGATTTTTATAGATTTGATGAACCGTGTCTTCCGACCGTATGTGGATAAGTTTATGATTATCTTCATTGACGATATATTGATCTATTCTCAGGATGAGAACGATCATGAAGAACATTTGAGAACTGTCTTGCAAACTTTAAGAGATAAGCCGTTTGCTAAGTTTAGCAAGAGTGAGTTTTGGCTCCGAGAGGTCAGATTCCTAGGACACATTGTGTCAAGTGATGTTGTCAGAGTTGACCCGAGTAAGGTATCGACTGTTGTGGATTGGAAACAGCCAAGGAACGTGTCGGAAGTTAGAAGCTTCTTGGGATTAGCGGGATATTACAGACGTTTCGTAAGGGGGTTCTCTGTGATTGCTACCCCGATGACGAAATTATTGCATAAGGATGTCAAGTTTGATTGGACTGGGGCATGTCAACAGAGTTTTGAGAGATTGAAAACATTATTGACTGAGGCGCCTATTTTGTGGTTTACAGTCATGCGTCGTTTAATGGTCTCGGTTGCGTGTTGATGCAAGAGGGTAAGGTAGTCGCTTACGCCTCGAGGCAACTAAAATCGCACGAGAAGAATTATCCGACTCATGATTTGGAGTTGGCTGCGATTGTTTTCGCGTTAAAGATTTGGCGACATTACTTATATGGTGAGAAGTGCCGAATCTTTACGGATCACAAGAGTTTGAAGTATTTGATGGATCAGAAGGATCTGAATTTGAGACAGGGGCGGTGGCTTGAGTTATTGAAAGACTATGAGTTAGTCATTGATTACCACCTGGGAAAAGCGAATGTGGTTGCGGATGCCCTGAGTAGGAAATCCTTGTATGCTCTAAGAGTTATGAGGACGAGTTTAGCATTGTCCGATGATGGTGCTATTCGCGAGTTTGAGAGCTAAGCCACTATTTGTTCAACAGATATGTGAAGCTCAGAGAAATGACAGTGAGATGCTAACTAAGAGAGTTAAGTGCGGATCAGAAAGTGATTCTAATTTTCGAGTGGGCTCGAATGGATGTTTGTTGTACCGTAACAGAATTTGTGTACCCAGAGATGAAGAGTTAATCCAAAAGGTTTTACACGAGGCACATAGTGGTTATTTGTCAGTACATCCGGGCAGTACAAAAATGTACAATGACTTGAAGAAGTCTTATTGGTGGCCGGGTATAAAGAGAGATATCTCCGAATTTGTGGCAAGGTGTCTGATTTGTCAACAAGTGAAAGCTGAGCATCAAGTGCCTTCGGGATTGCTTCAGCCAGTGATGGTTCCCGAATGAAAGTGGGATCGGGTTACCACGGACATTGTGACGGGGTTGCCTATGACTCCGAAAAAGAGAGATGCTGTGTGGGTTGTTGTGGATAGATTGACGAAGTCGGCTCACTTTATTCCAGTACGTGTTAATTATTCACTGGATAAGTTAGCTGAATTGTATGTGGCAGAGATAGTGAGGTTACATGGTATACCTGTGTCTATTATATCGGATAGAGATCCGAGGTTTACTTCGAGGTTTTGGAAGAAGTTACAAGAGGCTTTGGGAACAAAGTTGAATTTCAGTACTGCGTTCCATCCGCAAACAGATGGTCAGTCTGAAAGAGTGATTCAAGTTCTCGAAGATATGCTTTGATACTATGTGTTAGAATTCAAAGGTAGTTGGGAGAGGTATCTACCTTTGGTCGAGTTTGCCTACAACAACAGTTATCAGTCGAGTATACAGATGGCACCGTATGAAGCTTTGTATGGTTGTAAGTGTCGGACTCCATTGTATTGGACCGAGCTTAGTGAAAAACGGATCCATGGAGTCGATCTAGTGAAAGAGACTGAGGAGAAAGTAAAAGTAATCCGTAATAGTCTGAAAGCTACTTCGGACCGACAGAAGTCGTACGCGGATTTGAAAAGAAAAGAAATTGAGTTTAAGGTGGGTGACAAAGTGTTTTTGAAAGTGTCCCCATGGAAGAAGATAATGAGATTTGGACGAAAAGGGAAATTGAGTCCAAGATTCATAGGACCGTATGAGATTACAGACAGAGTTGGGCCAGTAGCTTACCGGTTGGCTTTGCCGGTAGAGTTGGAAAAGATACATAATGTGTTCCATGTGTTGATGTTGCGACGGTATCGCTCCGATCCTTCACATGTGATTCCTTCAATGGCAATTGAGATAAGACTGGATATGTCTTATGAAGAGGAGCCGATTAAGATCTTGGCTCGAGAAGTGAAACAGTTGAGAAGTAAGAGCATAACACTAGTGAAAGTGTTATGGCAGAAACACGGTGTTGAAGAGGCTATGTGGGAAACGGAAGAAGCTATGAGAGAGCAACATCCAAACCTCTTTACTGGTAAGATTTTCGGGGGCAAAAAACTCAAAAGGGGGGAGAGTTATAACATCCCGATTTAGGGCCTAGTCGGAATAGTGGTGCGAGACCACAAATCTGAGGTTTAAGAATGAGTTTTTGAAGTTTATGCTATGTTTGCATGCTAGTGTGAAAGTTTCATGAAGCAATTTTGTGAAATTGTGGTTGAATTGTCCAAAAGGACTAAATTGCAAAAGTTGTAAAATGTGAGATTCTAGAAGCTATTTGTGTGAAATAGCTTTAGAATATTAATTAGAGGTAATTTAATAGCAATTTTCCCAATTTCTAATTTTTGGACAAAATTGGGCATGGATGAGTTAAAATAGAAAGTTTGTCAAAAAGGGCATTTTGGTCATTTGACAATTAAATGTTTTAAATGGGAAAAGATGATAGAAATTCATTCATCTTGTTCTCCAAGGCTACCGAAAGTTCAAGGAGCCATTGTTAGGGTTCTTCAAATTTTTCAATCTTGCTTGTAAGTACAATCAAGCCCTGTTTTTGATATTCTTTATATTTTTGAAGTCCTAGTAGCATGAGAAAGCTATTTTTAGCTATATGTTGAGCTAAGATGGATGTTCAAAAATGTACCCATGTATGAGAAGCATGTATTTTGATGTTTTATGGAAGAATATGAAAGCTTGATGTAGTAGAAACATCTTTTGCTAAGTGATTTTCCATGAAAATGCATGTAAAGACTTGTGTGTGAAAGTCTTGAGATTGGTCATACATGTATGATTTAGTGAGAATTGATGATAGCTTTAGTTGAGTAAATGGTTCGGCTAAGCATGAAAGGCTAGAAAGTTGAATAAAAATCACTTTACGAGCCTTGGGACAAAAGTGTGAATATGAGAAAGCTAGGGGCAAAATAGTAATTTTGCTAAAGTATGAGATAAGGGTCAATTTAGTCAAAGTGTGTATTGAATAAGTTTATTTATTCATTATGGATCAAGAAAGATGAAGCCCGGATCGAAACTGAGGCAAGAGCAAGGTGGTGGACTAAATCGCACATCTCTATACTTTTGAGTGCCGAGGTAAGTTTATGCGTAAACAATGCATTCATACTTACAATTTGTTAATGCTAGCTAGTGTGTAGCATGATTGAGAATGATTAAGAACCTATGTGGAAAGAATGTTGTAGAAATTGTGAATGGATGTATGATTGAGTAAGTAGATATGTGGATGTGTAGTGATAATGCTAAATGGTGGGCTAAGTGTGATACCATCCTAAGGCATAACGACGATGAGCTGGCTATGTGCGATGCTATCGTTAAGTATATTGTTTAGTGGGCTATGTGGGAAACCACTATGATTACCTTTGTGGTAGGCTAAGTGCGAAACCACCGAGACATTAGCTGTGCGGATGTATTATCGAGAAATAATGATATGTTGTATATTGTGTAAATGTGATATTGAATGCAGGGATGCATGTCAATGGTTATGAGTATGTGACTCATGATGTGTTGAAAAGGTGGTAAGGGATAGAAAGAGTAAGCATAGTTGTACATTATATGTTAGTATAATGCTAATTGTTGTTTAGCTTATACTATGATGCTTAATTGTTTATGTGTAAACTTACTAAGCTCAAAGCTTACTCCCCTTCTTTTCCCTTGTCTTACAGAGAAAAAGTGTTGAATCGAGATACATGGATCAATTGGAAGATCGCCCACATTATCAGCACACTCTGGTACATGAGACTCAATGTTTTGTAAATGGCATGTATAGGGGCTAGACGAGTTAGTGAATTTTGTTGTAAATGGCTAAGACGACGTGTTGGCTTTTAGATGGATAATCTATTTTGTATAATGCCATAGTTGTTGGCTACTTTATTATATGAAAATATGTAGTTATCCATGTGAGATTGTGATACGATCTCGATACGTTGAAGTCGAGTCGTAAAATATGCCCGATCGTAAATTGGAGTAAGTTGGGGTTTTCGGGAAAATAATAGTTTATGAATGAATAAGCTTAGGTTCAAATGGGTGTTGATGAACAGAAGGATACGTAAAGATTAGCGGACAATAAAACTAAGGTTCAAGCCGAACTGACACAATGAGATGTATTAACCCGAGTCTTAAGTGAACGCTTAGGTTGGATAAGGATTCGGTGGAAGGCTAAGGTAGACAAATGGAACCTCGACCCGCTATCAACTGATGATAGGAACCTCGGTATAGTGAACGCCACACCTTGGGGTTACAAAGTGATAAGTTCGATAAACAAAGATGAGGATGACGCCACAAGTGTTTGCTTGATAAGTCAACAAGTCTTTGGAGAGAATTGGGAGTTGAAAACAAACTCACAAATTAATAAAGTTATAATAATGTTCATTGCCTCTAAAATGAGGATTACATGGCCTATTTATAAGCTAAAACATGGTCAGCCGAATGGCCCCTTTTGTAACATTAAATGGGATGTTCTTTAGGCCTTAAGTTGAAGGAAACTTCCTAGCATCTTCTTGAATACATTCTAGACCAATCTAGGCTTAAAAATATGAAGAGAAAGCTTCTAGAATGAAGAAAATTTGGCTGAACTGGATTGGATATGTCTTCATTTGGTTTTGGCCTTTAAATGGCATTAATTGCGGTCTTGGAGAAGATAAATGGCCAGCTTTGGGAAGACATGCACTTTGGCCGAATAGGAGCAGCTTTTAGTGTAACACCCCAAACCCGGCCCAGAAGTTAGGCCCGAATCTGGCGTGTCACACAAAAAAAACTCGTTTGAAAATTTCAGCCTCTTTGTTAAAACCCAAAACACTTAAGCAATTCATGTGCAATTGAAAACGTAATTATCTTTAAAAACCTTTTCGTTTGCGAAAGCATATTTGAAATAAACAATTTACGAAAATGTGACGTTTAGAAATAGAGTTGCAGAAGCATTTTGAAAACGTTACAAAAATGTAGATAAAATGCAAGTATGTTTCAGAGGTTGTTTGATAAATCGATAATCGAACTAGTAATCTTTTAAAACCGTAACTTTTGAAAACGCCGTTGAAAATTCGAAAGAGAATCCAAGTCTTTTGAAAATATCGTTAATAGTTCAAGAGAAAATATCTGTGTTAAAAATAATTGTAAAAGTTTATTTTGAAATCCATTTGTTAATGTGCGGCTATCATTCGGCTATCCATTTGATCTATCATCGATCAAGGTAAGGAGTTTCTTCTTGGTCCATTCGATATCTACGCGGTTATTTTGTTAAACGGATCGATAGATTTGACTAATCGATTATTCTAAGGACTAAATCACTCGTTCTCCTCTACTCGTTGATCCTTCGGAGGTAGTGGTAAGCCGAAACCCTCTCCTTAGACAACTACTTCTCTCATTGTAATATTATTCTGACCGAGACTCTTCCAATGGAGGCAAGTGGTAGCGATACTAAAGGAAAATCGATAGGAGGACGAAAAGGGTGTGGACTTGCAATCTCTACTCCCAAGTTCAAACGTAGGGTGGTATTGACAGTTCAGGATTTTCCACCGGGTTGTGGAAGGGAGCCAGTATTCGGTGAGAATAGGCAGATTGTGGTTGTTCGCGGTGGTGAGGGTAAGTGTGATAAACCGATTGTTTAGATATGGATTAAGAAACTCTTTTTGTTAGTTAATCGAGTGTTATGGTATCATAGGTGCCGACGATAAAGAAGGTTTAGTGCTCTACGTAATCAGGTGTGTAATCTCACATAGAAATCCCGTAGAATCGTTCTGTCAAAATCGGTATTAACTTGATTAATTACAAAAATGCCCTTAAAGGTCGATTACTAAAATGCCCTCCATGGGCCGATTATCGAAATGCCTTAACGGGCCAAATTGCTTTAACGCCCTTAAAGGGGTTGATTTACCAAAATGCCCTCGATGGGTCGAATTATTAAAGTGCCCATAGTGGGCCGAATTGCCTAAGTGCTTTAATGGGCCGATTCACCGAAATATTTCATTAGCTTAATAGTTGTTATATATATTTGGATATTTTTTTGCATGATGCATCTTTACATAATGCATGGGGTGGGAAAAATTGTATGGAGAGCAGTGTAGCCTGGTGGCATAGCCACAATTCGTTTATTATTGTGCTTAATTATGATTTCGGTGGCTTGACCACAAAAATACTATACGATAGTAGCTCGACTACAAATTGGAGTGAGCGGCGGGGTGGGTTGACTTGATCCCCACAGGTGTGATTGGCTGGTCGGGGGTGTGATGGATGGATGGGTTGGGTTGCATTCATTTCATTTAAATACTGTTATGTAAATGGGCTTAGGCCGAAAATGTTACTATGCGGGTTCAGGCCTAGTGGATGACGGTAAGGGGATTATACACTGAGTTCTTGTAACTCACTCATTTTTCTTAATCCTTGCAAGTAATGCTCAGTAATGAGGACTTGGGGCCATGGATGACTCGGTGGAGGCCATACTTTAGGAATGATGTTTTCGAACATTAGTAAATTTCTTTTCCGCTTTATTTCGTTACTTTTACTATTTTGGGTTTAAGTTGTAATAAGGCCTCTGATATTTTTATTTTGCTTTATGTTTTGATATACTTATTATTTTCTATGAATTGTTTTAAACGGGGATTTTTCTGAGATCTTAAACAACGGTTTTCCAAAATTGATTAACAAACGGATTTCATAACGAATTATGTACAGATAATTTAACTTGGATTTTTCTTCGAATTATCAACATCATTTTCAAAAGTCACGATTTTTAAAGTTTACTAGTTTGATTTTCGATTCACCAATCAACCTCTCGAGATTAGTGGTATTTTTTTTATCGAATATTAATAATCAAACTTGTTTACTTAACTATAACCTCATAACATCAACTTTAGTAAGAATCATAAGTTCTTTACACACTTTCTTCATGTGACATGCCAGATCCGGCCATACCGCATGGGCCGAGTTTGGGGTGTTACAGCCTAGCAATAAAACAGGTGATGTAAGCATGCCCGGGAGCTCATTTAGCTGAACCTTATTTCTTTTTCAAACCGAACCTACCAAAAAATCATACCTAGCCTATCATTCGAACCACTTTGTCAACTTCCGCTCATACTTAGCCTAATACATCCTTTTTCTTGAGCCGAACGATACTTCCTCGACGACGATCGGGCAATTAGATCGACTCGACTATCAACGCCGGGCCGGATCATATCAACAGGGGAAGATTTGAAAAAAAATTTATTATTTGGTTTAAGTAGAAATTCTAAAATTTTTATGGTAAAAAGTTTGTTAATCTAGTTTCAAAAATAAAAAGTGGATCTTAATTTGGAATTTTGTAGGCCAAGATATAAATAATTTAGTAATTATTACTCAAGAAGACAACGTTTTTAAAGATATATGTGTAAATAGTAAAAGAATGATTAATGTTACACATAACCATGCACTAAAGGCCAAAGACTTTTATATAAATACATGTAAATTTAGGATGTGGAATGGAAAGGATGAGGGAAATAATGGAAGAGTTATAAAATGAATTAATATTTGATTATGACTGATCGAATCAAATTGGTGTGTTGGATGGATCTGTGTGTCCATTCTGAGCCCGTGACAAGTTAATAGGGTTATAAAGATTTAAATTAGTTAAATGTTATAAGTAAAGAAAGCATATTGAATCGAGCTTAATTGTCATGATAATAAATTATATGCGATAAGTGTTAAATTATTCATGAATGTGATAATGATATTTGGAAATGATTAAACATTGTAAGTTTGAAATGCATGCATTTATATATGACATTGGATATTGAGAGTAAGTATAAAACAAATTGTGAGTCGGCTAATAAACTGAAGAGTCAATTTGATAAGATAAGAAAACTATATGAATCAGGCTGTGGCAAAATAGAATAACAACTTGTAGATGAATAATCATGTATGCAATATTAAAATCAAATAACTAACTTAAAATGTTTTGGCAAAGATGCGGAGACAAAGTTGAGGGGATCTACGCTGTTGAATGGAAATGTTGGGATTCCTAAGATTCTTTCCTCATAACACAATAAAGTCATGGAAAAATCTTAACCAATCTACTATTCAGATTAAATCTAAGTAGTCCACTTCTTTCCAGAGTCAGACTTCAAGCTACCTACCTAAGGCTTTGCATGTCTATAAGCCTTACGAAGGATACCCAACATTGTTTCTTCCTTTCTCTGTACAAAGGGCAACTCTATGTCTATAGTGCTACGAGTATTTTGTTGAGTACTCACTTATATCATTCAATCACAATCCAACTCATCTAACCTTTTCAGAATTAAATCAAGTTTATAAAAATACCATACATTCATCTATGTCTAGAGACTGCATGCATACATTGTAAAATAGCGCACATCGAAAGAAACAGTAAGTCAAATCAGGATAATGCCTTGGTCATTAAAGGAACTAAAAATTAATCCAATAATCCCAACCCAATGAGATTAGCTCATGAGTTGGAAATTAAAGTCCTAAATGAAAGTATCATTCAACAACATATTTCCACAATTAAAATTCACAGATATCAATTAAGATAATGAAGGAAGAACTTCAGGAAGCTTTCACCAACCTAGCCCTCAACTCTAGTGCTGTAATATCTTACGAGCCCAGGATTGAATGCTCTCATTCTTCCTTGTGTTGTTGCTCTGTTCCTTAGCTGCTACCCTTTTTCTTGCGTCTCTAAATCTACCGTGAGAATTTGTGTGAGAGGAAAAACTACTCTCTTCTTCTCTTTCTCTTTCTCTTTCTTCTTTTTATAGTGTAGGTCCCCCTTTCAGCACACACTCCTTTCTCCTCTTTTTCAAGTGGATATTTCTGGTACAAGTATAGTTGGCTGAGAGTGGCATGGATTGATAGCTGAGTCAGCATCTTCCTGGAATTGCCATGACATTTTTGCTTGCAATCTATGTAACAACCCGAACCCGGTCCAAACATTACGATCGAATTTGGTTTGTTACAGAGAAAAACTTTTTGAAACCATTTTAAAACCAGTTTAGGTTTTGTTGAAAACTTCTCGTTTTTGGTTATCTTGCCGAAACCATACTTAGATTTAATTTGGGAATTTAATTGAGTCAGCTTATTATACAAATTTCAAATGTGCCCGATGGCACGATAAAACATTTTCGTGTTAATTTAAGAAAAACATGTGATTTTAATTTAATTTTAATAATATAGTTTAAAACAAAGTATCCAACATATGAGAAATAACAAAAGTAAAGTATATGGAGGCCTTATTACATCCAAAATAAAAATAAACCAATAATAAAATAAAATAGCTAAGTTTAAAGTTCAATTTATTCAAGTCCACTGCATGGCCACCTCGAGTCCAACCGGCTCCTCAACCGCCATCTACGAGTCACCTGAAAAATGTTAAAGGAGAAGGTGAGTCACCAAGACTCAGTATGTAACCCTTCCCCCTGTTTTAAAAAAACAACATTTCCATACACAACATATAACGGTTAATATGCAGAATATTATGTGCCCCAACCTAGCCAACCAAACGCCTTTGTCTACCCCATGTGGTACCAAACCACTGGTGACCGTAGTCACAATGTGTTACCAAAACACTGGTGGTGCCAAACCACTGGTGACATATAGTCACGATGTGTTACCAAAACACTGGTGTCCGTAGACACAAATCGGGTGATGGGGCCAACCCATCGTGTGATACCAAATCACTGGCAGACGATCCCATATCTCAAGTGGGGCCAACCCACGGTGGTATTAACCACAGGGACGAGTCGCTATGAGGTACCAAACCTCTGGAGGTACCAAACCTCTGGTGACCGTAGTCACAGTGTGTTACCAAAACACTGGTGCTCGTCAGCACAAAATATCACTGCCCCCTCCACTCATTTAACCCACAATAGTCAAATAATCATGAATAGATCTCATACATTTATCACATGTAACATATGAACCATGCTTCCCAAAAGCATCAATAACACATTCATATTAACAGGTACTTACCTGAATCACCACTCATACCGTTATGGTATTAATCCGATGCTACACAAATCAGAGTTAGCATACATAGCACTCAGCACATTTAAATGATTATACGTGTGTATGTACACACCTGATATTACGATGGTCTTAATCCCGAAGAAAACCAATCGGCCACACTCTAAGTCCTTGCCCCTATATTCGGCCAACTATCAAAGTTAGTGAAATGGCCATTCGGCCAAACCAATAATTCTATAGGGTTATTGCTTGAACCCGAATCCTTACCTACTCGCTTTGAATACTAGCTTCAACACCCAAATCACGAATCGGTTCTCACAAACTATAATCGGTCAATGGACAATGTCAATCGCCTTCTGCTTTTAATCACTTAAAATAATAATCCATTAACAATAGGCCCTTACCACCACTTACCAATGTCGACAATTAACAAATGAAGGCTTGATTGAAATATCCCTGAGTACCTTCACTAATCGATTGCCACAAGAAATCCCGAGAACACCTCTGTCTTCCTGATATTCGGCCACAAGGAGTCTTAATAGGGGGAAGGAGATTTCGGCAACAAGGGTGGAGGTTATTCGGCTATGAGAGATAGGAAAAATATGGGGATTTCGGTTTAAGAAGAGAAGAAATAGATGAGATATGAAAGTGTGGAGAATTCGGCAAAAGACTAAGAAAAAGGAGAATGGTTTTCGGGGAATGAAAAAGAATTGAAAGATGGAATATTGGGAAGGGTAAAATTCGGCTATGCATCAACTGAAGAAAAAAAAAAGAATAGGATGGCACATAGGTGCTTTTATAGGCATTTGGCAACCCCCCCTTAAGCTTGCCGTCCAACCCACTAGGGAATTCAAAATTCAACCAATTCTAGATTTGAAATAATTCAAAAGAGTTTGAATTATAATATGCCTACTTTTTTCCTTGCCAACTTATCATAATTTAATCCAAATAATATCCCTTTTATCTACTATTATCTTGTTATCAAAATAATAATAATATTATCCTTGATTATCACTTATTATCTTATTATCTAATAATAATAAATAAATAAAAACAAAACAAGACCATGTGCCCATCAACTAGCCGAACAAGGAACCCCATGTGCAGGCCAACTCCCTTTCACGCCAGCCATGCAAAATAAAAACCACCGCTGCTGCATGCTGGGTTCGAACATGGGACCTGGGGGAATCCAGCAGCCAAGTAGCGCCCAGGCCATTCGGCCAACCTGCCTTTTATGTCAAAAAGCCCCAACATTTATTTTTAAATCCTTCCTTCTTCAGCCCATCACCACATAACAAAAATTAAAACGCCAAAATGCCGCTCCAGGCCCTCGAACCCGCGCTCTCTCTTCCCTCCAGCGCCTAAGTGCCGTATGAGTGCCACTTTGCCAAGTTATTTCTTGTGCCAAAGATTACCGAAAAATATACTTAAGGCCTCCCTTGGCCCGATTCCCTTCTTTACACTAAAAATCCAAAATTTTTCAAAGCCTTCCCCTTTCATCCAAGCATTCTTAGAACCTCTAAAACTCATCCAAGCACTCCCAAAAACCTACTAACACTTGATTTATACCCAATATGCACAGCCCCTAAACCAGGGTGTTACAATTCTACCCTCCTTAAAATAATTTCGTCCTCGAAATTACTTACTATCGTTCAATCGTGCATCCTTAACTCATCACACTACACTACTGCTGCGCACTCTGATCTAAAAAAAAACTATCATACTTCCTAGAAACATTCCCTACGTTCATAATCCAAGTTCCATACACTTTACTAGCAATCATAAGAATGAACTAACGTAACCATAACCAAGACAATTGAGGGTATTCCGAAAATAAGAAACTTACCCGTTGTCATGTCTGGCACATCTTCCTCCTCACAACAGCCAACTGCATAAACCAACCTTGGTTGCCTCGCCTCTGCACCTTCAGCACCTCGGCCACGCCCGTTACCATTTGCATTACTTCTAGCTGCACCTCGACCCCTCTGTGGTGGTCCTTCATTTCTAACCTGCGCACGGTTCTGACCCTCTGGTTGGTTCCTAGCTAGCTTTCGAGGACAATCCCTTACACGGTGATCGAATGACCCACATTCAAAGCACCCTTTACTTCCAGCCAAACATTCTCCTGAATGGGGTTTCCCGCATCTAACACACTGAGGTGGCCACTGAGCAGGCTTTGTGACTCTTCCTGATTCCCCAAATCTAGCCCTCTTTTCCACATTATTGTCTGATCCAGGCGATCCAAAGCCTCTCTTCTGGTTGTTCCTATCATGCTTCTGTCTTACGGTCTCTTTGATCCCTTCGGCCACCTTAGCCTTCTCCACTAGCGACGAAAACTCACGAACCTGCTGTGGAGCAATTATCAGCCTCAAGTCATCTCTAAGCCCGTCCTCAAAGCGGACGAAACGTTCATGTTCAGTAGCCACGATGCCTCTAGCATATCTACTTAGCCTTAAGAACTCCGCCTCATATTCCGACACTGACTTAGTTCCTTGCACCAACCCTAGAAAAGCCTTTCTCTGCGCGTCAGTGTAGCTGGTACCCACATACTTCTTCTGATAGGTGGTTCTGAAATACTCCCAAGTCAAATCATCTGTAGTAGCCCCATCTCGAACCGTAAGCCACCACTGATACGCTTCATCCTTTAGAAGCGACACGCCTTTTTCGACTTTTCTTCCTCGGTCAGTCAAGGTCATCCATAATTCTTTCGGTTGACTCTAGCCAATGATTCTCACACCTGGGTGCCACTCGACACACACTCGGAATACCTCCGCTCCGTTAGATCGGAGTCGCTCGGGACAGATTTACGAGCTCCCACATTTCCACCACCCGACCACCATCTCTCCAAGACTCGCAAAATAGCTTGCGATACCGCCTCACCACCGGTCTGATCCGGCTCCTCGGCTCTAAAAGTAGGAGGTGGTGGTGGCAGTGGTACCTCATTTTCAGAACCTTGTCCTGACCTGACGGGTTCAGACACCGTCATCCTACCCCTACCACGTCCACGGCGTCCACGTCCTCTAGAACTCATTCTATCTACCGCGCTTTTAATCTGATTAAGAAAAATTTTATGCGTTAGCATTTGTTTCACTTTATTACCCGCGAAGAAATTTTATGGATAAGGTTTAATCAGAGATTCTTTCGAGCAAACAATGTTTCAGTCTTCTTTCCTAGTTCACACAAAGAAGTTCATGCATCCATTCCTTAATACTTTCCATACCTATTCGCTCATCGAACATTTCTGCCCATTTCTATCCCAGGGGTATTTTCGTCTTTTTCCTACAGGGGTATTTTTGTAATTGTCCAGAACCAAAATATTTTGCTGATGATTTCCAAAGCTAAGTTGTTGAATATTTGTAAAATAGTTGAAATTTTTGAGCAATACCATTGAACTGATATTTTATGAACCGAGGGCATTTTAGTAATTTTACCCCCTAAGGGCATTTCTGTAATTTTCCACCATCAAGTTTTTCGAGAAATAACGTTGTAAAAATAATGTTCTCAGATTTGAAAAAGTTATTGCACAAGTTTTGAAAACATTAGGGTTTGTTGTTTCATTCTTTTTCGAAAACATGGCTAATTCCCTTTTCGGGTTTTAATCATTGTGTTTAGCCTATGACCGAGCCCTCCTAGTCAGGGTGAACCAAAGCTACGCACCAGGCAGAATGCGAGTGAAGAGGAGGTGGGTCACACGGACCGCTTAAATACCAGGCTCTCACCGAATCTTTCTAGACATGCGCACAGAGGTTACCACACCACTGAGCCCTCTGAGTTAGGGTGAACCGAAGCTACGCACCAGGTAGGATACCTGCGAAGAGGAGGTGAGTCACGAGGACCGCTAAATACCGTGCTCTTCCGGATCCAATCCTAGACATGCGTCACAGGTTACACACCCTAGCTCATTGACTAAGTCATAGGTTGGTTTAGTTCTTTAAGTCTTATGTTCCGTTTGTGTTTGAGTAATCTAACCTTAGGGTCCAAGTCCTATAAGTCTATCTACGTTCCATGCTTCCTACCCTTCTACAGAATATAATTCACCAAGAGGTTTAGATGTACTTACCTGGGCGTATTGGTGCCGGAGACTCGGGCCATGCTGTTCAAAACCAAAAATCATTCCCTAAGGCCTACCAAAACATTTTTGGGCCTTGGGCCCCCACAGCCGAGCTTTGAACTGGGCTCTGATACCAATTTTGTAACAACCCGAACCCGGTCCAAACATTACGACCGAATTTGGTTTGTTACGGAGAAAAACTTTTTGAAACCATTTTAAAACCAGTTTAGGTTTTGTTGAAAACTTCTCGTTTTTGGTTATCTTGCCGAAACCATACTTAGATTTAATTTGGGAATTTAATTGAGTCAGCTTATTATACAAATTTCAAATGTGCCCGATGGCACGATAAAACATTTTCGTGTTAATTTAAGAAAAACATGTGATTTTAATTTAATTTTAATAATATAGTTTAAAACAAAGTATCCAACATATGAGAAATAACAAAAGTAAAGTATATGGAGGCCTTATTACATCCAAAATAAAAATAAACCAATAATAAAATAAAATAGCTAAGTTTAAAGTTCAATTTATTCAAGTCCACTGCATGGCCACCTCGAGTCCAACCGGCTCCTCAACCGCCATCTACGAGTCACCTGAAAAATGTTAAAGGAGAAGGTGAGTCACCAAGACTCAGTATGTAACCCTTCCCCCGTTTTAAAAAAAACAACATTTCCATACACAACATATAACAGTTAATATGCAGAATATTATGTGCCCCAACCTAGCCAACCAAACGCCTTTGTCTACCCCATGTGGTACCAAACCACTGGTGACCGTAGTCACAATGTGTTACCAAAACACTGGTGGTGCCAAACCACTGGTGACATATAGTCACGATGTGTTACCAAAACACTGGTGTCCATAGACACAAATCGGGTGATGGGGCCAACCCATCGTGTGATACCAAATCACTGGCAGACGATCCCATATCTCAAGTGGGGCCAACCCACGGTGGTATTAACCACAGGGACGAGTCGCTATGAGGTACCAAACCTCTGGAGGTACCAAACCTCACGGTGACCGTAGTCACGAGTGTGTTACCAAAACACTTGGTGCTCGTCAAGACAAAATATCACTGCCCCCTCCACTCATTTAACCCACAATAGTCAAATAATCATGAATAGATCTCATACATTTATCACATGTAACATATGAACCATGCTTCCCAAAAGCATCAATAACACATTCATATTAACAGGTACTTACCTGAATCACCACTCATACCGTTATGGTATTAATCCGATGCTACACAAATCAGAGTTAGCATACATAGCACTCAAAGACATTTAAATGATTATACGTGTGTATGTACACACCGATATTACGATGGTCTTAATCCCGAGAAGAAAACCAATCGGCCACACTCTAAGTCCTTGCCCCTATATTCGGCCAACTATCAAAGTTAGTGAAATGGCCATTCGGCCAAACCAATAATTCTATAGGGTTATTGCTTGAACCCGAATCCTTACCTACTCGCTTTGAATACTAGCTTCAGCACCCAAATCACGAATCTGGTTCACAAACTATAATCGGTCAATGGACAATGTCAATCGCCTTCGGCTTTTAATCACTTAAAATAATAATCCATTAACAATAGGCCCTTACCACCACTTACCAATGTCGACAATTAACAAATGAAGGCTTGATTGAAATATCCCTGAGTACCTTCACTAATCGATTGCCACAAGAAATCCCGAGAACACCTCTGTCTTCCTGATATTCGGCCACAAGGAGTCTTAATAGGGGAAAGGAGATTTCGGCAACAAAGGTGGAGGTTATTCGGCTATGAGAGATAGGAAAAATATGGGGATTTCGGTTTAAGAAGAGAAGAAATAGATGAGATATGAAAGTGTGGAGAATTCGGCAAAAGACTAAGAAAAAGGAGAATGGTTTTCGGGAATGAAAAAGAATTGAAAGATGGAATATTGGGAAGGGTAAAATTCTTTGCTATGCATCAATCAAGAAAAAAAGAATAGGATGGCACATAGGTGCTTTTATAGGCATTTGGCAACCCCCCCTTAAGCTTGCCGTCCAACCCACTAGGGAATTCAAAATTCAACCAATTCTAGATTTGAAATAATTCAAAAGAGTTTGAATTATAATATGCCTACTTTTTCCTTGCCAACTTATCATAATTTAATCCAAATAATATCCCTTTTATCTACTATTATCTTGTTATCAAAATAATAATAATATTATCCTTGATTATCACTTATTATCTTATTATCTAATAATAATAAATAAATAAAAACAAAACAAGACCATGTGCCCATCAACTAGCCGAACAAGGAACCCCATGTGCAGCCAACTCCCTTTCACGCCAGGCCATGCAAAATAAAAACCACCATTCTTTGCATCTTGGGTTCGAACATGGGACCTGGGGGAATCCAGCAGCCAAGTAGCGCCCAGGCCATTCGGCCAACCTGCCTTTTATGTCAAAAAGCCCCAACATTTATTTTTAAATCCTTCCTTCTTCAGCCCATCACCACATAACAAAAATTAAAACGCCAAAATGCCGCTCCAGGCCCTCGAACCCGCGCTCTCTCTTCCCTCCAGCGCCTAAGTGCCGTATGAGTGCCACTTTGCCAAGTTATTTCTTGTGCCAAAGATTACCGAAAAATATACTTAAGGCCTCCCTTGGCCCGATTCCCTTCTTTACACTAAAAATCCAAAATTTTTCAAAGCCTTCCCCTTTCATCCAAGCATTCTTAGAACCTCTAAAACTCATCCAAGCACTCCCAAAAACCTACTAACACTTGATTTATACCCAATATGCACAGCCCCTAAACTAGGGTGTTACAATCTATCCAACCTTTTGTCATGACAACACTTCACACCTTCATTTCTTTTCCTCCTTTTTGCACCTGTTATAAACAACACGCAACACTTCACTCATATCAACCCACTTAAATCATCATTTCATATTGTTACCATGAAATTTTACTATTTTCTTGAATAAGTCCTTAAATCCTAAATTCACTAAAAATCCTTTAAGAAAACATGTTTTTTTAACAACCAAGAGTAATAATCTATCAATTAACATCAAAACACATTCTAAAATAATCATGGAAAGTCCCTCAACCTCTAACAATTTTTCAAATTAACCCACGGGCTAAGTAGATTAAGCTAAAACGAGCTCAAAAACATAAAAATCAATTAAAACGGGGCTTGAAAACCTACCATGCATGAAGAAATACCATGACTGAAAGCTTCTCCTCCTTTAACAATGGCTAATCGGTTTTGAAACCATCAAATGAAGAAGATGATGATTTTAACTTAATAAATTTTATGTTTATTTACTAATTTACCATCTTATCCTTGTTATTAATTAAAAATTTCAATTAAACCTTGTTCATAACTATCCACTAACTTAAATAAGGTATAATTACCATCTAAGTTCATTAGATTTCCTTTCCAGAGCCATTTAGTCCTTTTAACTAATAGAATTCAACTTTTGCACATTTTTCAATTTAGTCCTTTTTACCTAATTAACCATCTAAACTTTGAAATTTCTTAACAAAATTTTAATACGACCCTAATATAACCTCATAGACTTTAAATAAATATTTAAATATTTATTCTCTCATCGAAATTGTGGTTCTGAAATCACTGTTTTTAACACCACTGAAAACGGGTTGTTATAGAGGGTTTTAGGGATGTTACATCCTTATTGTAGTATTAAGTGCTTGCAATCACTCCAAATATGTCATGCTTGAGCTGTGACAAAGCCAATTGTCAACGTGTCATAATGTTCTATTGATGCTAAAGCTGAAGCCTTTGTTTTGTTGATGGAACTCATCAATAAATATCTTAAATCCTTATTTTTAATTACTATATTAGTTATAATTAAATATTTACTTGAGTAGGAAAAATAAATTTAAATTAACTAATCAGTTTAAATTGTTGTTAAATTACATATAGGTTACTACAATCATTAAGAAAAGAAAATAAAGAGATATAGATTCATCTTTATTTATTGAAAATTATGTTAATGTTATTAACTAAACAATTTTTTTAACAATCTCATTATAGGTTCTGATCATATATGCTCTTTTTGACACGATGCCTAGAACTATCTATAGCCCCTCCCCAACCCATAAATAGGAGGATAATGCGCTTCAGCACACTCAAACCCACATCCTCCTACATTGGCAACAATACCCATGCCAATCGAACTAAGACTCAATCAACCAAAACAAGTTTATATGACAATGTTTATTTAATAAAATGTTAATATATGTTTATATCATGGCATATAAGTCAAAATACAATAAAAGATATTATATCATCCATTTAAGGTAAAATTATAAGTTGATTATCATATAAAATGTCATGTATAAAGCCTTTACATAGTTTGAATAAATTTTACTATTTTATTCAACATTATAAGATGTGATATAATATTAAAACATTACTTAATTATGAAATAAATTAAATTATTTTGTTGATTTAAATATATCTTATGAGTATGTTTAATGGTAATCATACATAGTAGATTTTACTTAATAGATCGTATACTTTACTTTATATTATTTCAAATATATTAACCAATGTGTTACTTATGTTTTGTTTTAAATTTCCTAGAAAGTTTGTCTTGAGATGAATACTATAGTGGCCAATTTCTGGTGGGGATAGAAGGTTAATGAGAGGAGGATTCATTGGAAATATTGGGAGCAACTTACAATTGGTAAGCATGACAGTGGTATGGGTTTTAAAGAGCTAGAGATTTTCAACCAAGCTTTGCTAACGAAACAATGTTGGAGATTGTTACATGAACCTGAGGCTTTATGGGTGAGAATACTGCAAGGTATCTATTTTTCCAACTGCTCTTTCCTCCAAACAAGAAAGAGAGGTAAGGCATATTGGGTGTGAAGTAGTGTGTTGGATGGTAGAGATGTTTTGAGGTCTCATCTAATTTGGCAGGTTTTGGATGGGGAAACTGTTTGATGTAAGCACGGCCGGGAGCTTATCCAACTCGAGCAAGGACTACGCGAGGCTGTTCAATATTTCTACGAATCGAACTCGGGCCAACATCTTAAGGACTCTTTGCATCTTAGTGCAAGCTGATTTCAGCTTATCTTCAGCTCCCCGAGCTCCGTCCAGCTTGAATCAGCTCACTTGAGCTCATTTAAGCTCGTTTGAGCTCAACAAAGTTTACTTTCAGCTCGTTTCTTTAATCCTTTAAATAAATTAAATATTTGTGTTATTTTAATTAATTTTCTACAGCTCATGACCGAAAATGCCTAGCTCAATTAGTTCATTAAATTGTTTTCACTTAGTTGAGCTAGCCGAATTTTTTAAGTTAGCTAGTTTATAATAATTATGTCTTAATTTAATTAGTTTGTTAATTAATATGTCTAAAATATGTTAATACTTGGTTCAGCCGAATTTGGCTTGCTTTAATAGTGATTCATGTCTTTTGTAGGTGCAGTCGAATGTAGGAGTGCATTAAAGGCAAGGTGCATGCACGGCTAGATTCAAAGCAAGGAAGGATTCATGCATGTCTTTCTACAATGCATGGTGGCTGATCATTGGTCTCCCAAGTATCTATTCGGCCAAGGAGTAGTTACTAATTTAATTCTAAGACACATTCATGAAGGGAGCCAAATGCATGATACATGAACAACTAGTTACAACGAATGGGAGAATGCATGCATATCTAGCTACATGAATATTTGCTGATTCTTTGAATCCCCTAAGTGACTATTCGGCCAAGAAGCATCTATTGGATGGTTCATTCAAGTCATAGCTGAATTTAGACAAGGCCAATTAGCTCCCTACATCCAAGTTCATCCAGCCGAATTTCCTTCCTCATTAAGCATGTCCATTGGCGTCTCAAGTGGCTGAATATAGACTTAGCATTTTAGTGGTTTTATTCTAGATTAATCTAGCACATTCCCTAGTCGAATACTTAGTCTCTAAGCAATGTCAATTGTCCATTCGGCTAGCCTAGTTAGATAGCTATAAATACTTAGCATTTTTCAATTGTAAGAAACTTTTGCCAAATTATATGAACATTGTGTTCTTTGTAAGGTTACTTCCTCTCAATTTCGTACGAGTCTCGTGTGACTTATCTAGCTTGCTAGTGGCATCTATCGAACTTGTTTCTTGAACTTATCACCATTCATTGGTGTGGCGTTCACCTATCCATCTACCAATCCATCCTACCACCTTAACAATATAAGAATCAGGGTGACACTCTCTATAGTGTTGAATCATTCTTGACGTCAAGTTCATTTTTCCATTCCACCCACTTTTTCGAATTTCACCTATTTTTATTTTATTGTTAAACCAAACCTATTTCATTCATCCATAACCTATCCTTATCTTTTTGTTAAACTTCCGCTTCTACCTTAACCAAAATTAACCCCTTTCCAACGTTACGAACAATCTTCTCGTCGACGATTGGGCAATCAAGTGACTCGACTCAACATCACCGAGCCGGATCACATCACTGTTCAAATTTGGAACAACAGGTGGGTGCCTAACATTACTGATGGCAAACCAAGGCACCCTGGACATCCGAACGTGCCTTTAGATATGCGAGCGATGGAAATTATGTGTAAGAAAGAAGGTAGTTGGGATTTATCTAATATTTCTTGTTGGATGGATGATAATATGATTTCGAAAATTTTAAAACTCCCAATTTATGATACTTAGAAAGAAAATAGAATTATTTGGCCGTTTAGCAAAAATGGAGAGTATTCTTTCAGATCAGGACACCGAGCTCTCACTTGGTGGACACCAAGCCGGGGAAAACTATTTGGAAGATGGAAGTTTCGAGCAAGTTGAAAGTTTTTTGCTGGGAGTTGTAACAGCCTGTTTTCAATGAAATCGGAACAATGGTTTCGGGACCATAAATTCGAGACAGAAAGAAAATTTATTTTAATAATATTGCATGGTCTGCATTATGATAGGAAAGAGGTATGAAAATTTCGATAAGAAAATTTTACCGATTTCATGTTTAATTATAGAAAGGACCAAATTGCATAAAATGTAAAAGTTGCGTTCTAGTAGCTATAAGTATCAAATAGCTATGGAATTAAAAACTTGAGGTCCTTATATGATAATTAGACCATTAAATGGAGTTAGTAGATATTTATGATGAATCATCCATGGAAACTTAGAAAAAGAAAATGACTAAATTGGAATTTGGAATAAATAAAGATGATAATAGACTAATATCATCTTATTTCATCATCTTCCCCAAATTTTCTATAGAAACCCTAGGAAAGAGAAAGAAAATCAAGCAAGCTTAATTAGGTAAGTAATCATGTCTCGTTTTTAGTAATTTTTATATTTTTGAGATCAGAATAACCTAATCTATCTATTTTGGGGATCAATTTGAAAAGATATTAAAGTATTGAAATTTTTCCATGGATGAATATGCTGAAAATTTGAAATTTATGGTAGAAAATGAAAGGTTGTTGATAGATAAACAACTTTTGTAAAGTGAATTTTCATGAAATTGTGAATTAGGGACTAAATTGTAAAGATGTAAAATTCATGGAAAATTTCTGATTTTTATGAAAGATATGTGCTGAAAATGTTATATGTAAAAATTGGTTAGGCTTGGAATAAGGATTAAATTGCACGAATTTAATTTTCCAAGCCTAGGGATGAAATCGTCATTTATGGAAAGTATAGGGGCAAAATGGTAATTTTGCCTAAGATGTGAATTAAATTAAATTGAATATGAAATGGATTAAATTGAAATTAAATTCATTTATATAGATTCAGATAACTCAAATACGATGTTAGATCGAGGAAAAGAAAAAGTGTCGGATTAGTAGATTTTCATATACGAACAAGTGACGAGGTAAGTTCGTGTAACTAAATTGTGTATTTATATGTTTTAAATTGAATAATATGTATGTGAATTGTATCATTGTCATGAATATGAAATAAGTCTTATATCCGACAAAGGCCGATACATGATAAGTCCCGTTAGAGTAATGGAATTCAATGGATACAAGATTTCCCGATTGGTTGTGGTCTTGCATATGTTGCGGACACACCATAGCTCTTACGAGCATCCTATTATAAGCCCTCTCGAGTTTCCTGTTACATGGTTCCTACGAGCATCCTGATCGGTAGTGGTCCTGCATGTGTTGCGGACTACCGTAGCTCTTTGTGAGCGTCCTGTTGTATGATCGGTTGTGATCTTGCATATATTGCGGACACAAACGCAGCTCTTTATGAGCGTCTTGATATAGGCTCTTTGTGAGTATCCTGACATGGCTCGCTCGAACTTCCTGTTATATGGCTATTCGGAGCTCCCTAATAATAACTCTTCGGAGTTACCTGTTAAGCTCAATGAGCTTCCCGTTCTAAACTCTTATGAGTTTCCTGATTTAGCCCGGATAAGCTTCTTGTTACATGGCTCACATGAGCATCATGTTATATGGCTCGAGAGAGTGCTTCTTGGTTATGTGCCCTAATTAGGTACCCTTGAGTATGAGTTGACGGTTTACATTTATGTACACTTTGAGTGTACTACATGTGTATCCATCGATATTTCAAATAAATTCAACGGGAATAGTTTTGACATGGTTGAATTGAACTTAAGATGATTGATTATGGAAATGCACATGTTATATGGAAATATGATATGAAAAAGCACATGTTTATGAAAGTTATTACATGATGAGCTCATCTTTGATTTTTTATGTTTACATGATATACATGACTAACAAGTTTCATGAGATCATATATGTTTAGGCAAATGTCCATAATGATTTGGATGCATGTTTGTATACTTATTTTGAATGTACATGATTGGTAAGTTAAATTCTTGTTATACGAACCTAGTAAGCATTTAAAAATGCTTACTCGGTTTTCTTTTCTCTGTTTTATAGTGCTTGGAAGCTCGTAAAGGTTGGAATCGGTCGAAGCATCATCACACTATCCTTCAGCTCGTTTTGGTATAAATAGTAAACTTGTTTTGGTATAATGGCATGTATATGTTAACTTGGTCAATGTTGGCATGTAAATGGTTGTTTGTAATCTAGCCATTAGAATGGCTAGTATTGGTATATTTAGTGAATATATACTTGAGGATATAATATGGTTAATATATGTATGCTTTGTATGGTTAGATTGAATTATGGTAAACATATATATCTTTTAAAAAGGTAAGTTTGAATACATGTGATGATATATCAAGTATAATGTTAATGTTGGCTTGGTTTTAACATCTTGAATTGGTTGGTATATGTATGCAAGTATTAATGTAGGTACAAGGCAAAATTTGGGTGAGAAATAAGGCTTGGAAATGGCCTTGTTTTTTTCCACACGGATAGACACATGGGCGTGTGTCTCAACTGTGTGTGACACACGGCCATGCATACGGGCGTGTGGTTTGGTCATGGTCCCCTGCATCTTAAAAATTGAAAAACAGAATGCTCAGAATTGGTCACACGGGCAGAGACACGAAGGTGTGTCTCAGCCGTGTTCACACGAACGTGTGTCTTGGCCATGTGAATCCTGCACCTAATTTTCGAAAATTAAATTGTCCACACGGCCTAGCACACGGGCGTGTGGTTGGCTGTGTGACCCAAGTCAGAGAGTTATACGGGTATGAACACGGGCTGGGACACGACCGTGTGTCTCATATTGAATGCCCACACGGCCTGGGACACTAGCATGTCACTTGGCCGTGTGAGCCACACGGCCTAACCACACAGGTGTGTGTCCTCTGCACTTAAGAAAAATTTTGAAATTTCGTAAAAAATTCTCTAAGTTCTCGATTTAGTCCTGACTTGTTTCAAATGCATAAATTGGGCCTCGAGGGTCCATCTAAGGGACAATATGATTAACTATGGTTGATTCCTGATATGGATAGTAATTGACATGAATTAATTGTAATTATTCTTGTAACATCCCAAAAACGGGGTTATTTGAAATTTCATTATTTTCTTATGTATGAACTACTGGGATATTACTTATGGAATAAGAGAGTTTAAATTAAGGCCTTGAGTTGTCTCATTTTGGTAGGAAATTTTAATTTTTAACTTTTCAAAGAAGGGGGCCTTGGTAAGTGGTGTTATAAGAATAAATTGGGTATTTTTAACACAAAATAGGCCTTGGAAAAGTGGCAAAGCAAGCCCACTTAAGAGCTAGCATGTGACGCCACAAGGGATAGGGAGAGCCTTGGTTCGAGTCATGATTCCCCTCTTATTTTGCATTATTGTTGGACGGCACATAGGAGAGTTTTGCTCCTTTAAATTTTTTTAGAGATAATTAAGGATTTTATTAAAAAGGGATATTAGGGATATTATTAGATTAAGTGGATTATTGATTATTAATTGATTAATGGAGATTAATTCAAATTAATTTTGAATTAATGCAAATAAGTGGCCAGAGAAGTTTTAGGCATTGAGTCGAATTTGAACTCCTTGAACAAGGAGGTGTGGACGGCAAGGTCTGCTAGGTGATGGCCGAATACGGGACTCCTTGGTGAAGAGGAGTTGGCTAGAGTTGGGCTCCTAGTTGCCAAAGTTGGACTGACAAGTCAAGAGGGGGTGCCAATGCTTATAAATACCCCAACCCACCACCTTGTTTTTTTTTTTTTTTTTTTTTTTTTTTTTTTTTCCATCTCTTGTTAGCCAAAAACATAACCGTTTTCCCTTCTAATTTTCTTTATTTTCTCTCAAACACTTTTAGCCGAAACTCTTACCACCTTTTCCTCTCAATTGATTTTCCTTCCATTGTCCTCTTCATAATAGCCGAATATACCCAATCGTAAGTGCCGAATCTCTTTCTCCTTTTAAAGCACCTTGGCCGAATATTGTGCAAGAAAAGGGGTGGCTTTCCTTTAGTCGATTCCAAAAGGTAAGGGTCTTAGGCCGAATGCTTATGTTTTTCTTCCCATCATGTCGACTTTGATAAAGGTAGGTAATTGGTTTCGGCAACTGTTAATTAAGGGTGCTAACTACAGATTCAACCGAATTGGTTGTAGGATCTTCGGGATTGGAAACAAGCAAGTAGGTTCGTCCACGTTTGACAATTAATTTTCGAGGCACTTTGAGGGTGGTGTTTAGGACTCAAGCGATTGGGTAAGGATTCGGTACAAAGTATGACCCTTTTAAATTGTTTGGTTTGGCCGAATGGGCCATATCACTAACCTTGAGAGTTGGCCGAATATAGGGCAAAAGACTTGAGTGTGGTGACTTCTCTTCTCATTTAGACTCCTTGTTGGTGACAGTGTGTACATACACACCATTTAACTTGTTAATTATGCTAAGTAATGTGATTGCTAGCTTGATGTATGTAGCAATGGCTTGAATACCATAACGGTATATGGGGTAATCTGCAGTAAGTACTGTGCATATGATTGCTATTTTATGCTTTTGGGAAGCATCTTTGTGATAATACATATGATAAATCTATATGTGACTGATGACTAGGTGGGTTGATTGAGTGGAGGGGCGTTGTATTCGTGTTTGGCGAGCACCAGTGCTTTGGTAGCACACCGCGACTATACGTCACCGAGAGGTTTGGTACCTCCGGAGGTTTGGTACCTCATAGCGACTTGTCCCCGTGGTTAACACCACCGTGGGTTGGCCCCACTTGAGATATGGGATCGTCGCGGTGATTTGGTATCACACGATGGGTTGGCCCCATCACCCGATTTGTGTCTACTGGACACCGGTGCTTTGGTAGCACATCGTGACTATATGTCACCAGTGGTTTGGCACCACCAGTGTTTTGGTAACACATCGTGATCGCGGTCACCAAAGTGGTTTGGTACCACGTGGGGTAGACAAAGGTGTTTGGTTGGCTAGGTTGGGTACTCGATACTTTGCTTAATTGATCATTATATGTGGTGTATGAAATGTTGTATTAACCGGGGAAGGGTTACATATCGAGTCTTGGTGACTCACCTTCTCCTTTAATATTTTTCAGTGACTCGTAGATGGCGGTTGAGGAAGCCAGAAGTGGGACTCGAGGCGGCCATGCAAAGGATTTTAATTTGAGAACTTTAAAGTTGTTTAATTTTTATTTGGGTTGTAATAAGGCCTCCATAAACTATAGTTATGGTTTTTTTTATATGTTGGATGTCGACTTAAACTATATCATTAAATTAAATTAAATCACATGTTCTCTTTTGGTAAACACGAAAAAGTTTAATCGTGCCATCGGGTACACTTGAAACTCGATAAAATAATTGGGCTTAATTAAAATCCCAAATTGGATCTAAGGTTAGCTTAACAAGACAACCAAACGAGGAGGTTTCAATAGAAAATTAAATGTTTTTCAAAAAGCGATCACAAGGTTTTACCTCGTAATAACTCGATTTGGTCGTAGTGTTTGGGCCGGGTTTGGGTTGTTCTGGTACTGGTATCGAGCCAGTTCAAAGCTCTCATTGTAGGGGCCCAAGGCCCAAAAATGTTTTTGGTAGGCCTTATGGTATGATTTCTGGGTTTTTAAGCGAAGATGGCCCGAGTCTCCCAACCGATCCGCCTGTAAGTACATCTAAACCTTTGTGTGAAATATATTCTGTAGAAGGGTAGGAAGCATGGAACGTTAGATAGACTTATAGGACTTGGACCCTAGGGTTAGATTACTCAAACACAACGAAGCATAAGACTTAAAGAACTAAACCAACCTATGACTTAGTCAATGAGGTAGGGTGTGGTAACCCCTGACGCATGTCTAGGATTGGATCCCGAAGAGCTTGGTATTTAAGCGGTCCTCGTGACTCACCTCCTCTTCGCAGTATCCTACCGTGCGTAGCCAGTTCACCCTAACTCGGAAGGCTCGGTGGTGTGGTAACCTCACGTGCGCATGTCTAGAAAGGTTCATGAGAGCTTGGTATTTAAGCGGTCCGCGTGACCCACCTCCTCTTCACTTGAATTACGCACAGTGCGTAGCTTTGGTTCACCCCGACCGGGAGGGCTCGGTCATAGGCTAAACACAATGATTAAAACCCAAAAAAAAAGGGAATCGACCATATTTTCAAAAAGAAGGGAATAATAAGCCCTAATGTTTTAAAAACGTATCCAATAACCCTCTTAAACCCTAGAACACTAGGTATACCATGTTTTCTCGGAAAACTTGACTTGTGAAAAATTACCAAAATACCCTAGGAGTAAAATTACCAAAATGCCCCGACCCTAAAATATTGATTCAATGATTTTGCCTAAAAATTTCAACTATTTTATAAAACATTCAATAATTAGCTTTGGAAATCATCAGTAAAATATCTTGGCCCCGAAAAGTACGAAAATACCCTCAGTAGGAAAAAGACGAAAATACCCACAGGTTAGAAATGGGCGAAATGTCCGATGAGTGAATAGGTATGGAAAGTATTAAGGAATGGATGCATGGACTTCTTTGTGTGAACTAGGATAGGAAATCAAAACATTGGTTGCTCGAAAGAATCTCACGATTAAACCTCATCCATAAAACTTCTTCGCGAGTAATAAAGTGAAACAAATGCTAACGCATAAAATTTTTCTTAATCGAGTTAAAGCGCGGTAGATAGAATGAGTTCTAGAGGACGTGGACGCCGTGGACGTGGTAGGGGTAGGGATGACGGGTGTCAGAACCCGTCAGTCGACAAGGCTCGAGAAAATGAGGTACCACCGCCACCACCACCTCCTACTTTTAGAGCCGAGGAGCCGAGCGGGCCGGTGGCGAATCGGTATCGCAAGTCGTGTTCGCGAGTCTTGGAGATGGTGGTGGGGTCTGGTGGAAAATGTTGGAGCTCGTAAATCGTCCCCGGCGACTCCGATCTAACGGAGCGGAGGTATTCCGAGGTGTGTCGAGAGTGGCACCCAGTCTGTGAATCATGGCTAGAGTCAATCGAGAGGATCATGGATGACCTTGACCGATCAAGAAGAGAAGTCGAAAGGGGCGATGTCGCTTCTAAAGGATGAAGCGTATCAGTGGTGGCTTACGGTTCGAGATGGAGCTACAGCAGATGATTTGACTTGGGAGTATTTCAGATCCGCCTACCGAGAAAAGTATGTGGGCATTAGCTACACTTGACGCGCAGAGAAAGGCTTTTCCGGGATTAGTTCAAGGAACTAAGTCCGTGTCGAATATGAGGCGGAATTTCTACTACCGAGTAGATACGCGAGAGGCATCGTGGCTACAGAACATGAGCGTTGTGTCCGCTTTGAGGACGGACTCCGAGATGATCTAAGGTTACTGATTGCCCCACAGCAGGTTCGTGAGTTCTCATCCCTAGTGGAGAAGGCTAAGGTAGCCGAGGGAATCAAGGAGGCCGTGAGGCGAAACTATAGTAAGAACAATCGTAAGAGAAGTTTTGGGTCACCGGATCAAGCGGTAGTACTCGTAAAAAGGCTAGGCCAAGTGGGCCCAATCAGCGCAGACAAGGCCCACAATCGCTAATCAAAGGCCGACTCGGTCAATCGGCTGTGGAAAGACCCATTGGGGAGGTTGTTGGGCCGGTGATAAAGGATGCTTTGAGTGTGGGTCTTTGGAGCATCGCGTACGAGAGATTGTCCCCAAAAGCTAGCTAAGAAGCAGCCGGAAGGGCGAAACAGTGCACAAGATAGAAATGTAGGACCACGAGAGGGTCGTGGTAATGGTAGAGGAAACAACGGTCCCAACCGAGGTCGTGGAACTCAAGGCGAGGTTCAGGGCAACACAGAGCTAGGCGGCTGGCTTAGTCTATGCAAAGCAAGGTGTCGCGAAGAAGGTGACGCACCTGGATGTCATAACCGGACGCGTTTTTAATTTTTGGTTTTCCTTATGTTGCATTGATTGATGTGGGCTCGACACACTCGTATACATGCTAGTAATGTGGTAGGAACTATGGACCTAGACTCAAAAGCGCTTCTAGGGAGATGACCGTAGTTAGCCCCTTAGGTCACTCCGTAGTCGTGATAAACTCTATAGAGGCGTACCCTAGAACTTCAAGGGGTAGTGTTTGTAGCCGATCTAATGGAACTACCATTTGGAGAGTTCGATTTGATCCTTGGCATGGATTGGTTGGTTAAGTACCAAGCAAGGTTGGATCACAAGCGCCAAGCGCATGGTTCTTAAGACGGCGGAAGGTGATGAAGTGGTTATGATAGGAGATAGGAGGAATTATCTATCCAACGTAGTGACCGCCTTAAAGGCTGAAAAGATGGTCAAGAAGGGTTGTGAGGCGTATTTGGTTCAAATCTATGCTTTGGAAGCTAAGGAGTTGGAAGTTGAAAAGGTCCGAACGGTTGGGGAATTTGTTGATGTGTTCCCGTAAGAACTTCCGGTTTGCCTCCGGATCGAGAAGTCGAGTCGGTATAGACTTGCTACCTGAACGGCACTGTGTCCATAGCACCATACCGAATGGCACCAAAGGAATTGGTGGAGCTAAAGGCTCAAATTCAGGAGCTCTTGGATAGGGGTTTATACGACCAAAGTATATCTCCGTGGGGAGCGCTGTGTTGTTTGTCAAGAAGAAGGACGGTTCTATGCGGATGTGCATCGACTCACCGTCGCTTAAATAAGTTGACGATCAAGAACAAGTATCCGCTGCCTCGGATTGACGACTTGTTCGATCAACTGAAGGGTGCCTCGGTGTTCTCGAAGATAGACCTTAGGTCGTTATCATCAACTTAAGGTAAAGGAGGTCGATGTTCACAAAACGGCATTTCGAACTCGGTATGGGCATTTTGAGTTCTTGGTAATGCCATTTGGGTTGACTAATGCGCCGCGGCATTCATGGACTTGATGAACAGAGTATTCCAAAGAAGCACTTGGACCATTCGTCGTGGTATTCATAGACGACATATTGGTTTATTCAAGGACGTAAGAGGAGCATGACAAGCATCTGCGATAGTTCCGCAAGTATTGAGGAGAAGCGATTGTATGCCAAATTCGGTAAGTGTGAATTTTGGTGAAGGAGGTGGCTTTCTTAGGTCATGTAGTGTCACCAAGGAATTAGAGTAGACCCCGCAAGATTGAGGCGAAGATTGGAGTGGAAACCACCTAGGACGGTGGGTGAAATACTAAGTTTTCTCGGTTTAGCAGGATACTATCGGAGATTCGTGGAAGGATTCTCTCTAATAGCAAATACCACTGACTAAGTTGCTAAGGAAGGGTGTCCCATTTGTATGGACGGAAAAGCAGCAAGAAAGCTTTGATAAGTTAAGGAAGATTTTGACTAAGCTCCGGTTTTGGTACACCAAGCAGAAAGTTATTCACAGGGTTTATTGTGATGCATCTCACACCGGCTTGGGATGTGTGTTGATGCAGGATGGGAAGGTAGTAGCCTATGCATCCCGTCAATTAAGATCGCATGAGGTTAACTACCCAACTCATGACTTAGAGTTAGCAGCGATGCGTCTTCGCCCTAAAGATATGGAGACATTACCTGTATGGAGAGAAGTCGATGGTCTACACGGATCACAAAAGCTTGAGGTATCTCCTGACTCAGAAGGATCTGAATCTGAGACAGCGTCGATGGATTGAACTACTAAAGGACTACGATCGTTCAATTGAATACCATCCGGTAAGGCTAATGTAGTAGCCGACGCATTGAGCCTGAAGGTGGTGACGGACTTAAGAGCGATGTTCGCTTCGGTTAAGTCTATATGACGATGGGAGTCTTTTGGCGTAACTTCAAGTTAAGCCGACATGGATTGAGGAGATTAAGGGAAAGCGATTAGTGGATGAAGGCTTGAGTTCAAGAGGGTACAAGTTCAAGACGGTGGTTTGGAAGGGTACATCGACTAGTGAAGGAGCGCTTTGTTTTCAGGACGAGTCAGATGCCAAAGGATCCAGATTAAAGCGAAAAATTCTCCAAGATGCACATAGCAGCCCATACGCTATGCACCTGGAGGAAGCAAAATGTATGGAGATTTGCGAAACAGTTTTGGTGGCCGGGGTTGAAGCGTGAGATAACGGAGTTGGTAGGAAAGTGTCCGACGTGTCGTGAAAAGTTAAGGTGAACATCACCACCATCGGGACTACTTCAACCGATAAAGATCCCTCAATGGAAATGGGAGAGGATCACCATGGATTTTGTTAGTGGGCTACCCTTACACCCACCAAGAAGGATGCGCTTTGGGTAATTGTGGATCGCCTAACTAAATCAACTCACTTCATGCCGGTGAGAATGGATTACTCTCTCCGTGCTTAGCAAAGTCGTATGTGGGTGAAATAGTAAGGTTGCATGGCGTGCCGTGTGTCGATTATCTCGGATAGGGATCCCGATTCACGTCAAGGTTTTGGAAAGCGTTGCATCAAGCTTTGGGTACACTTTAGATTTCAGTACGGCTTTCCATCCACAGTCTGACGGACAGTCGGAAAGGGTGATACAGATTTTAGAAGACATGTTAAGGGGCTGTGTCTTGGATTTTAGTGGTAGTTGGGAGGAGTACCTACCATTAGCGGAATTCGCTTATAACAATAGTTATCAAGCGAGTATTCAAATGGCTCCATACGAGGCCCTATATGGACGAAAGTGCCGTACTCCTACATGTTGGACGGAGTTGGGAGAACGACAAGTTATGGGTCCAGAACTGGTAACCGAGACGGAAGACAAAGTCAAGGTGATTCGGTCTCGTCTCAAGGAAGCATCGGATAGGCAGAAGTCTTATGCCGATCTCAAACGCAAGGAAATGGAGTATGCTGTGGGAGACAAGGTCTTTACGAAAGTGTCGCCTTGGAAAAAGGTGTTGAGATTTGGACGGAAAGGAAAGTTAAGCCCAAGGTTTATTGGGCCATATACTCGTTGTGAAGCGAATAGGACCAGATGGCTTATCACCTAGAGTTGCTTGGCGGAGCGAGTCGATTCATGACGTCTTTCACGTGTCAATCTTTGAGGACTCAGTATCGGTCGAGATCCTTCGCACGTTGTGCCGATGCGTAAATCGAAGTGAATCCAGATTTATCTTTTGAAGAGGAGCCGTTCGGATCTTAGACCGAGATGAGAAAGTTCTACGTAGGAAGTCGCGCCCTTGGTGAAGGTCTTTGTGGCGGAACCATGGTATAGAGGAAGCTACGTGGGAACCCGAGGATGTAATGAGGCAACAATACCCCACCTTTTCTAGTTAAGAAATTTCGAGGACGAAATTTATTTTAAGGGGGTAGAATCTGTAACATCCCAAAAACGGGTTATTTGAAATTTCATTATTTTCTTATGTATGAACTCTTTCGGATATTACTTATGGAATAAGAGAGTTTAAATTAAGGCCTTGAGTTGTCTCATTTTGGTAGGAAATTTTAATTTTTAACTTTTCAAAGAAGGGGCCTTGGTAAGTGGTGTTATAAGAATAAATTGGGTATTTTTAACACAAAATAGGCCTTGGAAAAGTGGCAAAGCAAGCCCACTTAAGAGCTAGCATGTGACGCCACAAGGGATAGGGGAGAGCCTTGGTTCGAGTCATGCGGATTCCCCTCTTATTTTGCATTATTGTTGGGCGGCACATAGGAGAGTTTTGCTCCTTTAAATTTTTTTAGAGATAATTAAGGATTTTATTAAAAAGGGATATTAGGGATATTATTAGATTAAGTGGATTATTGATTATTAATTGATTAATGGAGATTAATTCAAATTAATTTTGAATTAATGCAAATAAGTGGCCGGGAGAAGTTTTAGGCATTGAGCCGAATTTGAACTCCTTGAACAAGGAGGTGTGGGCGGCAAGGTCTGCTAGGTGATGGCCGAATCACGGGACTCCTTGGTGAAGAGGAGTTGGCTAGAGTTGGGCTCCTAGTTGCCAAAGTTGGACTGACAAGTCAAGAGGGGGTGCCAATGCTTATAAATACCCCAACCCACCACCTTGTTTTTTTTTTTTTTTTTTTTCTCTGCCTTGGCCGAAAAACATAACCCTTTTTCCCTTCTAATTTTCTTTATTTTCTCTCAAACACTTTTAGCCGAAACTCTTACCACCTTTTCCTCTCAATTGATTTTCCTTCCATTGTCCTCTTCATAATAGCCGAATATACCCAATCGTAAGTGCCGAATCTCTTTCTCCTTTTAAAGCACCTTGGCCGAATATTGTGCAAGAAAAGGGGTGGCTTTCCTTTAGTCGATTCCAAAAGGTAAGGGTCTTAGGCGAATGCTTATGTTTTTCTTCCCATCATGTCGACTTTGATAAAGGTAGGTAATTGGTTTCGCAAATGTTAATTAAGGGTGCTAACTCAGATTCAACCGAATTGGTTGTAGGATCTTCTGGATTGGAAACAAGCAAGTAGGTTCGTCCACGTTTGACAATTAATTTTCGAGGCACTTTGAGGGTGGTGTTTAGGACTCAAGCGATTGGGTAAGGATTCGGGTACAAAGTATGACCCTTTAAATTGTTTGGTTTGGCCGAATGGGCCATATCACTAACCTTGAGAGTTGGCCGAATATAGGGGCAAAGACTTGAGTGTGGTGACTTCTCTTCTCAGTTTAGACTCCTTGTTGGTGACAGTGTGTACATACACACCATTTAACTTGTTAATTATGCTAAGTAATGTGATTGCTAGCTTGATGTATGTAGCAATGGCTTGAATACCATAACGGTATATGGGGTAATCTGGTAAGTACACATGCATATGATTGCTATTTTATGCTTTTGGGAAGCATGTCGTGATAATACATATGATAAATCTATATGTGACTGATGACTAGGTGGGTTGATTGAGTGGAGGCGGCAGTATTCGTGTTTGGCGAGCACCGGTGCTTTGGTAGCACACCGTGACTATACGTCACGGAGGTTTGGTACCTCCAGAGGTTTGGTACCTCATAGCGACTTGTCCCCGTGGTTAACACCACCGTGGGTTGGCCCCACTTGAGATATGGGATCGTCTGCGGTGATTTGGTATCACACGATGGGTTGGCCCCATCACCCGATTTGTGTCTACGGACACCGGTGCTTTGGTAGCACATCGTGACTATATGTCACCGGGTGGTTTGGCACCACCGGTGTTTTGGTAACACATCGTGATCGCGGTCACCAGTGGTTTGGTACCACGTGGGGTAGACAAAGGTGTTTGGTTGGCTAGGTTGGGTACTCGATACTTTGCTTAATTGATATGTTATATGTGGTGTATGAAATGTTGTATTAACCGGGGAAGGGTTACATATCGAGTCTTGGTGACTCACCTTCTCCTTTAATATTTTTCAGGTGACTCGTAGATGGCGGTTGAGGAGCCGGGACTCGAGGCGGCCATGCAAAGGATTTTAATTTACTGAGAACTTTAAAGTTGTTTAATTTTTATTTGGGTTGTAATAAGGCCTCCATAAACTATAGTTGCGGTTTTTTTATATGTTGGATGTCGACTTAAACTATATCATTAAATTAAATTAAATCACATGTTCTCTTTTGGTAAACACGAAAAAGTTTAATCGTGCCATCGGGTACACTTGAAACTGATAAAATAATTGGGCTTAATTAAAATCCCAAATTGGATCTAAGGTTAGCTTAACAAGACAACCGAAACGAGGAGGTTTCAATAGAAAATTAAATGTTTTTCGAAAAAGCGATCACAAGGTTTTACCTCGTAATAACTCAGATTTGGTCGTAGTGTTTGGGCCGGGTTTGGGTTGTTACAATTCTGTAAACTTCGGTAATGCTCCTTAACTCTGTTCCGGCGACGGATAAGGAGTTATGCTCTAATATTGTTCCCTCGAGGCTCAATCTTTGGAAGAGGAATTGTTCTCCAACACCTTTTTGTTTGTTGTGCGAGATGGAGGAGGAGTCTATTGAACACATCTTTTATGGATGCAACTGGGTAAGGGGTAGTTGGTTTGAATGTTGCTTTGATTTGCGAATTTACAAAGAGTATATATATTCATTTGATGCATGATTCACTGAAATTCTGTCAAATGTTGGGGGGTTGAGGGTCTTACCGCTAGGATCGTTTTTATATGTGGGTTTATTTGGAAAAAGAGGTGTGAGGTCATTCTTGGTGGTAATCAGGTGGATATTAATGATGTCATCTGTAGAATAAAATCTGCTACTTAAGAATATATGGTTGTCAGGAATAAATGTTCGGTTGAGAGGGATTTAAAGCAGGATGGTGTTGTTGAAGAAGTTTGGGGAGACCACCTGAAGGATGGGTTAAGATTAACTATGGTGGGACATTCGATGTTAAAAATGGTAAAGCTAGTGTAGGTGTAATTTGTAGAGACTATAGAGGAATGGTTCTTGATGGAGCAGCTGAGAAGGTGATAGCGGATGAGGTTGAGGTTGTAGAAGCTAGGGCGATCACTAAAGGGATTGAACTTGCTGTTAAAAACAGATGGGAGAATATGCTTCTGGAAACTGATTCTCTTATTTTCTTCTTTGAAACTAAGAAAAATGATTTTGAGAAAAGGTTGAAGCTGAAACTGATTTTGAAGAGGTTTGATACTTTGAAAAAGTAGGTGAACAACTTTTTAATCCAAAGGATTAGAAGGGATATTAACAAAGCTGCGGATTGGGTAGCTAAGCATGCTAAAGTGGAGATGTGTTTTGAGGGTTGGATTCACCACCCACCATCTTCCTTGGTGTTTATCTTGGAAAAGGATGGTCTGTCATCTTTGCCTATCGCCTAATTTCGAACTCGACCTAACATTAGTAAAGTTGATTTTATGTTTGCTCTTTTAACTTTGTTAGACTCTTATTTTCCTTTGTTGTTCACTAATGTTTTTCTTTATAGCTAATACTATGGTGCTTTAGTTGTTCAATCAGTACATGAAAGTGTTTTTCTAGCAAAAAAAGAAAAAAGGTTAAACTAAAATTAATATTTCACTTTAAAGACAATAAAAAAAGTTAAAAAAATAAGACTTCATACACAATTTAAATTAAACAATTTAAAAATATTCTTGAGTAAATAATTTATCATTTAAATAATATAATAATTTATATTAACAATTTAAATAATTTCAATCTTTTTAACTATGACGTAATATTTTATAAACATTTTCATAGTTAAGGTATTTGAAAATCTTTCACTCAATTCTTAAATAATATAAAAAGATTAAATGAAAATAAATAATATAATTTTATAACTAAAATATTTAACTTTAAAACGTCAATTCCGCAAAGCGGTAGCATATTACTAATTTAAAAATAAAACTAAATATTAACTACAAGCGAAATAAACTAGTTTATAATTGTTTCAACTGCGGTCCAAAATCCCAGTTGGAACACAACTGAGAATACGAAAAGGAAAGAGAAAGCTCAAAGAGGCCTACCTCCTTAATATTTCCCTTCGAATCTAGAACCACTAAAACAAAGACAACCCATTACTGATAAAAAAGTTGTTTAACCACGCCCCAGATTTAGACTCTGGAGTGAATTTGTAACATAAAACCCACTGCGAGCAACTATTTTGTTTTTTTTATTTTTTTATTTTTATTCTCACTTTTCTTTGGATTGAAGCTTGAAGAAAGCCAAGCGTTCTAGTCTGGAAAGGAAATGAAACGAAACGAAAAAGAAGTTGGAAAAGAGATGAAAGAGCTTTAGGTTGGGCCCATCGACTTTAGTAAATGTCGAAATCAAATGGTCCCAACTTTTGAGCAATCCCACGAGCTGTGCCTAGCAACACAAAATCAACCCACATGAGTACATGGGTTACTGTCACAGATCCCAGCTACACAGAAAGATACCCACAAAAGGGGCGCCAGCTAGAAACAACTAAGCGTACATTAGGTTCTTTTCTTTCCCCATATATATATATATATAACCAACTCTACATCTCTTTTCCTTCATTATCAATTTAGAATTTAGAGAGAAACATGGCTATATTCCAACATATTATTTTGCTTCTCTGTCTCTCGTTGTTTTGCGCGACAAGCTTAGTTTCTTCACACAACAGGCATTACACCACTCCTAGCGTTCCACATTTAACAGACTTGTTTAGCCATGTCTCAGTGAATAAAAGTTTGTCCAACATTTTTGGTGGACCAAATATCAAGATTCTCAACAATGGGTCCACGGCCACTTTTGCTCTGGACAGAACCTCAGGTGAACTAATCAACACCCGTTTTGGCTTTTTACAGAAAATCACTTTTCTTAGAATTCTAGTTAGCTCTCAAATCTCAGCTAATCTCTCAATGATCTCCTTTCAGGGTCAGGATTGGCATCTTGGAACAAATTTAACTACGGATTCTTCAGTGCAGCAATAAAGTTGCCTGCAGGTCTCACATCTGGAGTGGTGGTAGCCTTCTATGTAAGCTCCTTTCCATCTGCATTTAACAATTTGTATATATATATGTATGTATGTATATATATGAACATTTGTACTTGGTTAAATGGCTCATTTGTGATGAAAGTGGGATATCCGAATATGTGCAGTTGTCTAATGCAGACATGTATCCACACAGTCATGATGAGATTGATATTGAATTGCTTGGAAATGATAAACGAATTGATTGGGTCCTCCAAACAAATGTATACGCAAATGGTGTCAGTACTGGAAGAGAAGAGAAATTTTATTTCTGGTTTAATCCAACACTGCAGCACCATTACTACAGCATTCTTTGGAACAGTCATCATATAGTGTAAGACTATTGAAATCAACTCCATATTTAATCTCACAAAGAAAGCCTAAATTTTGATCAACTTAATGGAATATTAATGAACTGTCTGCCTTTATATTGCAGGTTCCTGGTTGATAATATACCAGTGAGAGAGTTCCCAAACAATGGAAAATTCTCTGCCGCATATCCCTCGAAGCCAATGTCGCTTTACGTCACCATATGGGATGGGTCGCAATGGGCAACTCATGGAGGGAAATACCCTGTGAATTACAAGTATGCTCCATTTGTAACTTCGCTGACTGACGTGGAAATGGTTGGGTGTATAGTAAGTCCTAAGCAGCCTAATTCATCTTGTTCCAGTGCCAGCGTTTCAAGTATCGACCCTGTCGAAGGACCTGACTTTGTTAAGCTATCGAATCAACAGATGTCCGCCATGGTTTGGGCTAGAAGGAAGCTCATGTTTTACTCATACTGCAAAGATATATCAAGGTTTAAAGTCTTACTTTCGGAATGCAAGTAAATTGTACTATGATTATTATATAGTCACATATATATACATTGTTTTTTTCCTATTCTAAAGATTATTTTCCCATCAAGGAGCAATAATGATATGTTCCCATTTGTTATTAGAAAGAAATCATAAAGCATTATAGTTTATACTCCCGTATCTATGCTTTCATATTGCTGCTTTTTCATAATTACTCGCATTCGAGAGTTAATGAGATTAACAAATTAATATGTGATTAGTTCAATCTAGGTCAATATTATCTCTGAGGGAAGACACGAACACCAAGGATCTCTCCTGCCTTTTGGGACCGGAGAGAGTACAATTTAAAGGGTAAAATTACACCACAATGAATTACAGGTTATTTTCTTTTTTGTTCACCCAATAATGAATATTTTTTTAAATTGGTCACCAATTATACAAATTTATCTCTCAACTTTTATTCATTGTATCGATTTAGTCATAATTTGAAAAAATTAATCCTCAAAATTTTCAAATGGTCTCAATTTTAATCCTAATTCTAATTTTTAAAATATATATATACATATATAAATACATAAATATTTTGAAAAATATAATAATAAATTTAAATTTTATATTAATATTAATATTAATATTAATATTGAATAATAATATTTATTTAATATTAAATAAAAAAACTCCCCTCTCCCCCACCCCTATCCCTCTCTTTCTCCCCACCGTCCCTCTCCCTCTCTACTGCATCAAGTCAAATCTGTCCACCCGTTTGTTTTCACTTAATTCGCAACCTTGACCCCTTTGGATTTCATACAGAGCAAGTGTTTCCTAAATCGACTTGGTCTCCTCCAAGAACCCTAATTTTGATTCGGTTTCCTTAGGACATCTTCACGCCACAAAAACCCTAAACCCTTTTTTTTTCATTCTTTTAACCAAAAATCTAATTTGTTTTGTTTTGTTTTTGTTTAGATCTCAATTCAATATCTACTTTTCGTCCAAGAATGGTTCAAATCATCTTAATATACTTGATTCTTCATGTTCTTTGCTGGTCGGGCCTTCGTTTAAGCTTTATTGTGATTTCATTCGGTTTTGATCTTTATTCTTCAAATCTATCCAACCATTTGTTTTCACTTAATTGGTAGCCTTGACCCCCTTGGATTTCATACAGAACAAGTGTTTCCTTAATAGACTTGGTCTTCTCTAAGAACCCTAATTTTGTTTCGGTTTCCTTGTTCTTTTATTACATGATTTGTGTTACAACCCTTTTAATTCTAATTTGGATTGTTTGAGTTTTGGGTGGGGTCGAACTCCAAGATTCCTTTCGTTTATCTAGAGCCCAAAGTAAAATCTGCAACTTGGAAAGACTTTTGATCCTGTACCGTACGCGTCATTTCATAAATGATCGATTCATATTTAATAAGTAAAGAACATCGAATAAATTAAATTCATTGTGATAGAAAAAGAACAAGTAAACCGAGCAAAAATAAGGATATTGAAAGAGATCAAGTCGGTTCATGAAGAAGACTTGTTCTTGATAAATTCCAATTGAATTAAGGATGCCAAGAAGGGAAAAAATCAATTAAGAAAAGATTTGAATAATTGATATGTAACACCCCTAACCCGTATCCGTCGCCGAAATAAGGTTACGAAGCATTACCGGACTAATCTCATAATCAAGCGTACTATTCGAATTACAATTTTCATATCAATTAAAAACCATACAAATACAATCATATAGTCCCTAACACAAGCTATCGATGCCAAAAACAAACATTAGAAGTGGTTCGGGACTAAACAGATAACTTAGGAAATTTTTGGAAAACATAGAAAATTTTTCAAAATACAAGGGACACACGGCCGTATGGCCCAGCCGTGTGTCGCACACGGCCAAAGACATGCCCGTGTTGTAGGCCGTGTCGACATTCGAAATGGGACCACAAGGTCGTGTCCCAGCCCGTGCCTGACCCCATGTGTAACAGCCTGATTTTGGGGCTAGTCGAAACAGTGGTTTTAGAACCACTAATCCGAGGTTGAAGAAAATTATTTTGATATCATTTTATGTATTATGGCATAATTATATGGATGTATGAAAATTTTGGTGCATTAATTTTAGCGATTGCATGCTTAATTGTGAAAAATGACTAAATCGCATAAAGTGCGAAAGTTCTATTTTGCAAGGTAGAGGTGTTTAATAGCCATAGAATATTAAATTGGAGGTCCTTAAAGTGTAATTAGGCCATTAAGAGGGTGTGGCCGGGCATATAGACTAAGGGGACAAGAGCATTAAATTTTGGTCAAAATTTGGTGAAATTAGGTGAAAAAAAATAAATAAAATAAGGCAAAGAAAGAAGATATCATCTTTCACTATTCATCCTTCTTCTCCCACCGAAAATTGAAGAGAAAATAGGATATTTTGGAGTCCAAACTTTCAGCCAAGCTATTCCCTTGCAAGTAAGTGATTTTAGAGGTCTTTCTTGATAATTTTTGTACTTTTAGAACCCTCAAAGCTTGAGCTAGCTAATGAGGAGACTATTTTGCAAAATGGTTGAAAGTTAAGGGACTTTCCATGAGAGTGTTCATATTGTTTTCTGAGTTTTTATGGAAGAAAATGAATGTTAGAGGGTTAAGGAATAACTTTTGTGAAAGGTGTTATCATGAAAACACCTAAAGAGGACTTAGTTGTAAAGGTTGTAATTTAGTAATAAATGCATAAAATAATAATTTTGTGAGTTGTTGTAAGAGAAATAAATGTTCATCTAGGCTTGTTTAATGAGAAAATGTGATGAAAAATGATTTACGAGCCTAGGGGCAAAATCGTAATTTTGCCAAAGTATAAGGGCAAAATGGTCATTTTTGCCTAAGTAGAAATTTTGATGTATCATGAATTATAAAGTGATTAAATGAGTGAATTTTATTATTATAGATCAAGAAGTGCGCGGAAACAACCTTGACCGAGGAAAAGGCAAGGTTACGGACTAAGCCGTCGATTAATATATTTTGCACCGAGGTAAGTTTATGTGTAAATGATACATCTTTAATACATATGTTGGTACTTATTGGTGCATTGTATGAATGAGATTATTTATGATTGATATTGATAGAAATTGATAGATAGTGAGTAATTTCCGTATAAGTCTCAGAATAGATATGTAAGTGCGGGAAAATATCCGTAATAATCATTTGGTGGGCTGTGTGCGATACCACTGTAATTATTATTTTGGTGGGCTGTGTGCGATACCACCGTAATTATTCTTTTGGTGGGCTGTGTGCGATACCACCTTATTACTTATTCACGATGGGCTGTGTGCGATACCATCGTTTATAATATCTTTTGGTGGGCTATGAGCGATACCACCGTAAATATTCTTGTTGGTGGGCTATGCGCGATACCACCCTATTATAGATTAATGGTGGTCTGTGTGCGAAACCACCGAGTGTTTAGTATTATTCCGAATGGTTCATCGAGAAATTGTTTAAGTAAATTTTTCATATGACTGTAACATCCCGATTTAGGGCCTAGTCGGAATAGTGGTGCGAGACCACAAATTCGAAGTAGAAACATGAGTTTTAAGGTTTATGATATGTTTGCATGAAAGGATGAAAGTTTCATGAAGTAATTTTGCTAATTGTGATTGAATTGTCCAATAGGACTAAATTGCAAAAGTTGCGAAATGTGAGATTCTAGAAGCTTTAAGTATGAAATAGCTTTGGATTATTAATTAGAGGTCCTTAAATAGCAATTTGCCCAATTTCTAATTTTTGGACAAAAATGGGCATGAGTGGGTGAAATTTGAAAGTATGGTAAAAAGGGCATTTTGGTCATTTGTCAAATAAATGATTAAAAAGATGAAATAGTCAAAATTTGATGCTCATCTTCTTCCCTTGGCCGAAAATTTCAAGAAGCCATAGCTAGGGTTCTTCAAATTTTTCAAGCTTGCTAGTAAGTGCATCCTAGCCCCGTTTTTGATATTCTTCGTATTTTTGAAGTCCTCGTAACATGAGTTAGCTATTTTTAGCTATATGTTGAGCTAGGATTCATGTTCAAAAATATACCCATGTATGACATGCATGTATTTTGATGTTTTATGGAATATTATGAGAGTTGGATGTAGAATAAACATCTTTTTCTAAGTGAATTCCATGAAAAATGCATGTAAGGACTAGTTTGTAAAAGTCATGAAATTGGTCATACATGAGTGATTTAGTGAGAATTGAAGGTTGCTATAGTTGAGAGTATGATTCGGGAATGCATGAAAAACAAGAATGTTGAATGACAATCACTTTACGAGCCTTGGGGCAAAAGTGTAAATATAAGGAAGTTTAGGGGCAAAATGGTAATTTTTCCAAAGTATGAGTTATGAGTCAATTTAGTCAATGTGTGTATTAAATGAGTTGATTTATCATTGTAGATCAAGAAAAATGAAGCCCGGATCGAAACTGAGGCAAAAATAAAGTCGTGGACTAAATTGCACGTCTTCATACATTTTGAATACCGAGGTAAGTTTATGTGTAAACAATGCATTTATACATATTCATTGTTGATGCTAACTAGTGTGTAGCATGATTGAGAACCTATACGGTTCAAGTGGATTGAATGTGGTAGTTATTGAGTAATTGATGTATGAATTACGAAATAGATGTGTGAATGTGTAGCGATAATATTCGACGGTGGGCTAAGTGGGATACCACCTTAATACTTAATTACGATGGGCTATGTGCGATGCTATCGTTAAGTATATTATTTAGTGGGCTATGTGCGAAACCACTATAATTACCCTATTGGGTAGGCTATGTGCGATACTACCCTACTATTTGATTGAGGTGGGCTAAGTGCGAAACCACCGAGTGATTTAGCTGTGTGGTTGAATTAGTGAGAAATCATGATGTGTTGTATCATGAGAAATTGTGGTGTTGAGTGTAGGTATGCAAATGAATGAATGAAAGCATTAAGCTTGTGATGTGGTGGAAATATGGTAAGGGATAGAATGAGTAAGCATAGTTGTGGATGTGAATTATCTTGTTTAGTATAATGCTAATTGTTGTTTAGCTCATACTATGATGTTAATTGTTTATATGTAAACTTACTAAGCTTAAACCTTACTCCCCTTTCTTTTCACTTGTCTTATAGAGCTAAAGAGTCAGGACGAGATACGCGGATAATTTGGAAGATTGCCCACACTATCAGCTCACTTGGTATATTTAGACTTAGTGCTTTTGTATATGGCATGTATAGAGGCTAGACAAGTTAGTTTATGTTGTTGTATTGGCCAAGGGTGTGTTGGCCCTTTTGATTGGATAATCTATTTTGTATAATGCCATGGTTAATGGTTTACCTTATTATATGAAAAGATGTAGTTATCCATGCAAGTTTAGATTGCAAAACATGAATTGTGTGATAATATGTTGAATGGATCCATGTTGTGTGAGCTAGAAGAGTGAAAAGAGCTGGGCAAATAGCCTTGTTCTTGTCCATATGGGTAGACACACGGGCGTGTGTCTAGGCCATGTGTGACACACGGTCAGCCCATGAGCGTGTGATTTGGCCGTGTGTCCCCTGTATGTTAGAGTTTTAAGTCTGCCACATGGGTGTGTGCCTAGGCCGTGTAAGATGGTCAGTGTTCACCACGGGTGGAGAACATGGGCGTGTTCTTAGACCGTGTGACACAAGTAGAATATTCAAGTTTTTATACACGGGGTAGGGACCTGGGCGTGTGTGACCACACGGCCTACCTACACGGACGTGTCCCATTTCCCGTGGGCATGTGGACCCTTGTTTAGGTGAAAGAAATTTTAAGATCGTAAAGATTTCCTGTAGGGTCTTGAAACCCTCGTATGTATGTTTAAGGCCTTGTGAGTCCTTAATGAGTTCGTTGTGGTGACCATAGAGAGTAGTTAAGTTGTGACTAAAGTAGTGTGATCAAGTGGATTAAGCCGGTAATACCTTGAGCTCGGTTCTAGCATAGAATACGGGTAAGGGGTGTTACATTTAGTGGTATCAGAGCTATGGTTTAGTCGGTTCTCAAACTACCGTAGCGGGTGTAAGAGTCTAGCTATACATGCCATAAGCGTATAATGATAGTGTGGTGGCTTCTGATGATTCTATACTTTATTTTATATAGTATATGGATCCCGATCAATCGAGTGCTGATGATTGAGCTAGTAATGTGCCGGCTCCTACGCAAGGGACCGCGCCTGTACAGAGTGGACCCGAGACTAGGGGTCAAGGAGAAGAGGCTCGGCAAGCCTTTCTCCAGATGATGAGTAATTGGTACTCGGTTTATGTTCGAGTAAACCCTAATGCTCAACCTCCTCCACCTCCTCCTATACCTCAGCCAGTTCTAGTGGCTCCTCAAGGTATAGATGTAGTGAGGATAACGAAGCCCCCGGTAGATAAGATTAGGAAGCAAGGGGCTGAGGAGTTTAGAGCTAATGTAGATGATGACCCTGAGAGGGCGGAGTTCTGGCTTAAGAACTTAATGAGAGTATTTGATGAACTCTCCTGTACACCTGAGGAAGGTTTAAAGTGCGTTGTGTCTTTGCTGAGGGACTCGACATACCATTGGTGGAAAACGTTGACATCAGTGGTTCCTAAAGAGAGGGTGACCTAAGACTTCTTTTTGGAGGAATTTCAAAAGAAGTATATAAGTCAGTGATTTACTGATCAGAAACGGAAGGAATTCCTTGAGTTAAAGCAAGGAAGAATGACTGTGGCAGAATATGAGCACGAATTTGTTAGGCTTAGCAAGTACGTGCAAGAATGTGTGTCAACGGAAACTATTTTGTGCAAGAGGTTCGAAGATGGGCTGAATGAGGATATTAAACTACTAGTTGGTATTTTGGAGTTAAAGGAGTTTGTAGTGTTGGTTGATAGGGCAAGTAAGGCCGAAGAACTGAGTAAGGAAAAGAGGAGGGCTATGAGTGAGGCCCGAGATGTAAGAAAACGGCCGGTGGGCAAACCGTACAAAGCTCAGTCGAAAAGATCCAAAGAAGCCAATCCTCGGACGACTGCATCAGTTGGATATTCACATCGAGACCAAGGCAACACTCATTCGGGTTTGAGAGTTCAAGCCACCTTGATGGAAAGTGTGGGCAATCCGAAGAACAAATTGGAGTGTCCAAGTTGTGGTAGATATCACACTGGAGGGTGTTGGGGAAACAACTGAAATTGTTATAAGTGTGGTTCCCCCGACCATTTTATCCGAAATTGCCCCGAGAGGGATGACAAGGAAAGAAAGCAAGAGATAAGATCCAGTAATGTATCTACAAGGGTTAGGCCACCAAAGAACCCGGGAGGTGGGACTAGTGGTAGAGGTGCGTCCCGAGACTCTGCTGTGAGACCGGAGGGTCGGGCACCTGCAAGGACGTATGCCATTTGCGCTCGCGAAGAGGCATCATCCCCAGATGTAATAACGGGTACTTTTTCTCTTCATGACACCTTTGTTATTGCTTTGATTGATCCAGGGTCTACCCATTCTTATATTTGCATGAGACTGGCATCTAGTTTGAGTATGACTGTTGAGTTTACGGAAATTGTGGTTAAGGTGTCAAACCCGTTAGGTAAACATATGTTAGTTGACAAGGTGTGCAGGAATTGTCCTTTGACAATTAGGACACGGGCGTGTTTAGGCCGTGTGATGAACACGGGCCAAAGACACGGGCGTGTGTCTGGCCGTGTGAAAACCCCTGTAGGTTTGAATGAAAAATAAATTCCACACGAGCTAGGGATATAGACGAGTGTGACCACACGGCCTGCCCACACGGGCGTGTCCCATTTCACACGGGCGTATAGCCCTTTTTAGGCAAAATTTTTCTAGGTGAACAAAAGTTTTCGGTTTGATTCTAAGACCATCCGTTTGTATGTTTAAGGCCTCGTAGGCCCATAATAAGAATGTTATGAATGTGAATGGAAAGTTTTAAATTAGATTGAAATTTTATAGCCTAAAGTTGCAAGTTCAAGCGAGTTATGTCCGGTAATGCCTCGTACCCAGTTCCGGCGATGAATACGGGTAAGGGGTGTTACATTTAGTGGTATCAGAGCAATGGTTTAGTCGGTTCTCGGACTACCGTAACGTGTGTAAGAGTCTAGCTATACATGCCATAAACGTATAATGATAGTGTGGTGACTTCTGACAATTCTAAACTTTATTTTTATATAGTAAATGGATCCCGACTAAGCAGTTGTTGATGACGCAGCTAGTAATGTGCCAGCTCCCGCGCAAGAGACCGCGCCTGTAGAGAGTAGACCCGAGACTATGGGTCAAGGAGAAGAGGCCCGGGAAGCCTTTCTCCAAATGATGAGTAATTGGTATACGGAGTATGTACGAGCGAACCCTAATGCTCAACCTTCTCCACCCCCTCCTATACCTCAGCCAGTCCCCGTGGCTCCGCAAGGTATAGATTTGGTGAGAATGACCAAACCCCCGGTAGATAAGATTCGGAAGCAAGGGGCCAAGGAATTTAGAGCTAATATAGACAATGACCCCGAGAGGGTGGAGTTCTGGCTTGAGAACTCGATGAGGGTATTTGATGAACTCTCCTGTACACCTGAGGAGAGCTTGAAATGCACCGTGTCATTGCTAAAGGACTTGGCATATCGTTGGTGGAAAACGTTGACGTCGGTGGTTCCAAGGGAGAGAGTGACGTGGGACTTCTTTTTGGAAGAATTCCGAAAGAAGTATATAAGTCAGAGATTTGTGGATCAAAAACGAAAAGAATTCCTTAAACTGAAGCAAGGCAAAATGACTATGGCAGAATATGAGTGCGAGTTTGTTAGGCTCAGCAAGTATGCACAAGAGTGTGTGTCCATAGAAGCCATCTTGTGCAAGAGGTTTGAAGATGGGCTGAATGAGGATATCAGACTTCTAGTTGGGATCTTAGAACTGAAAGAATTTGTGGTGTTGGTTGATAGGGCATGCAAGGCCGAGGAACTGAATAAGGAAAAGAGAAAAGCCATGAGTGAGGCCCAAGATGCAAGAAAGAGGCCAATGAGTAAATCATACCAAACTCAATCAAAGAAGTCCAAGTAAATGAACCCTCGGACGACTGCTTCAGCTGGGTATTCACATCGGGATCGAGGTAATACATATTCGGGCTCGAGAGTTCAAGCCACCTCGATGGCAAGCGTGGGTAATCCAAAGTCTAATAAATCGGAGTGTCCAAATTGTGGTAGGCAACACACTGGGGAGTGTTGGGGAAACAACCGAAATTATTACAAGTGTGGTTCACCCGATCATTTTATCCGGAATTGTCCTGAGAGGGATGAGAAGGAAAGAAAGCAAGAAGTAAGACCAAGTAATGTATCTTTGAGGGGTAGATCACAAAGGAACCCGGGAGGTGGGGCTAGTAGTAGAGGTGCGCCTAGAGACTCTTCTGTTAGATCAGAGGGACGAGCACCTGCAAGGACTTATGCCATTCGCGCTCACGAAGAGGCATCATCTCCAGATGTGATAACGGGTACTTTTTCTCTTCATGATATCTCTATTGTTGCTTTGATTGATTCGGTGTCTACCCATTCTTACATTTGCATAAAATTGGCATCTAGCATGAGTATGATTGTTGAGTCTACGAAATTTGTAGTAAAAGTGTCAAACCCGTTAGGCAAACATGTGCTAGTTGACAAGGTGTGTAGGAATTGTCCTTTGATAATTAGAGGTCATTGTTTTCCGGCAAATCTCATGTTGTTGCCGTTTGATGAATTTGACCTGATTCTTAGTATGGATTGGCTGACTACTCATAATGTTTTAGTAAACTGTGGTAATAAGTTTATTGAATTGAGATGTGTAAATAGAGATGTCATTCGGGTTGAATCAGGTAAATCAGACAGTTTGCCTGTAGTGATCTCGTCTATAGTAGCTGAGAAGTACTTGAGAAAAGGGTACGAGTCCTATCTCGCCTTTGTATTGAATACTCAAGAGTTAGAGGTAAAGATTGAATCAGTGCCGGTGGTATGCGAGTATCCAGATGTATTCTCGGAAGAGTTACCCAAATTGCCTCCAGTTAGAGAGGTCGAGTTTGGGATTGAGTTAGTTCCGGGTACAGCACCTATTTCGGTTGCCCCGTATAGGATGGCACCATTGGAGTTGAAAGAATTGAAAGTTCAATTGAAAGAGTTAACGGACAAGGGTTTTGCAAGATCGAGCTATTCGCCGTGGGGTGCTCTGGTACTTTTTGTAAATAAGAAAAATGGGTCGATGAGATTGTGCATAGACTACAGACAACTCAACAAGGTGACAGTGAAGAATAAGTATCCTTTACTAAGGATAGATGATTTATTTGACCAACTGAAGGGAGCTACGGTGTTCTCTAAGATAGACCTAAGGTCTGGCTATTACCAGTTGAGAGTTAAGGAGCAAGATGTGTCAAAAACTGCATTTCGGACAAGGTACGGCCATTATGAGTTTCTTGTCATGCCATTTGGCTTAACGAATGCTCCTGCAATTTTTATGGATTTAATGAACCGTATCTTTCGACCGTATTTGGATAAATTTGTGGTTGTTTTTATCGATGAAATATTGATTTATTCTTGGAATGAGAGTGAGCATTCAGAGCATCTGAGAATTGTTTTGCAGACTTTAAGAGACAAGCAGTTGTATGCTAAATTCAGCAAGAGTGAGTTTTGGCTCTGAGAGGTCGGATTTTTAGGACACACTGTGTCGGGTGATGGCATTAGAGTTGCTCCGAGTAAGATCTCGGCTATTGTGGACTGGAAACCGCCAAGGGATGTGTCAGAAATTAGAAGTTTTTTGGATTTAGCGGGGTACTACAGACGTTTCGTAAAGGGGTTCTCCATGATTGCTACCCCAATGACGAAACTGTTGCACAAAGATGTTAAATTTTAATGGACTGAGAAATGCCAACAAAGTTTTAAGAGATTGAAAGCATTGTTGACTGAGGCGCTAATTTTAGTACAACCTGAGTCGGGGAAAGAGTTTGTGGTCTACAGTGATGCGTCATTAAATGGTCTCGACTGTGTGTTGATGCAATAGGGTAAGGTAGTAGCTTACGTCTCGAGACAGCTAAAACCGCATGAGAAGAATTATCCAACTCATGATTTGGAGTTGGCTGCGATCATTTTTGCTTTGAAGATTTGGCGTCATTATTTATATGGTGAGAAGTGTCGAATCTTCACCGATCACAAGAGTTTGAAGTATTTGATGGACCAAAAGGATTTGAATTTGCGACAACGACGGTGGCTCGAATTATTGAAGGATTATGAGTTAGTAATCGATTACCATCTGAGGAAAGCGAATGTGGTTGCAGATGCCTTGAGCAGAAAATCCCTGTATACTTTGAGAGCTATGAGTACGAGCTTAGCGTTGTCTAATGATGGTGCTATATTGGCCGAGTTGAGGGCTAGACCATTATTTATTTAGCAGATATGTGAAGCTCAAAAGAATGATAGTGAGATGCAAGCTAAGAGAGCTCAGTGCGAATCGGGAAATGACTCTGATTTTCGGGTTAGTTCAGAGGATTGCTTGATGTTTCATGATAGAATATGTGTACCAAAGGATGATGAGTTAATCCAGAAAATTTTACATGAAGCACACAGTGGTTGTTTGTCAGTACACCCGGGCAGCACAAAAATGTACAATGATTTGAAGAAGTTGTATTGGTGGCTGGGTATGAAAAGAGACATCTATGAGTTTGTTACGAAATGTTTAGTTTGTCAACAAGTGAAAGCCGAGCACAAAGTGCCCTCGGGATTACTTCAGCCGGTGATAGTTCCCGAGTGGAAGTGGGATCGAATCACGATGGACTTCGTAATGGGGTTACCTATGACTCGGAAAAAGAAAGATGCTGTGTGGGTTATTGTTGATAGATTAACGAATTCGGCTCATTTTATCCCGGTGCATGTGGATTATTCATTTGATAAGTTGGCCGAGCTATATATTGTTGAGGTGGTGAGATTACATGGAGTGCCTAAATCTATTATCTCGGATAGAGATCCAAGATTTACCTCGAGGTTTTGGAAGAAGTTGCAAGAAGCCTTGGGTACAAGATTGAATTTTAGTACTGCGTTCCATCCTCAAACTGATGGCCAATCCGAAAGAGTGATTCAAGTTCTTGAGGATATGCTCTGATGCTGTGTGTTAGAGTTCGAAGGTAATTGGGAAAAGTATCTACCTTTAGTTGAGTTTGCCTATAACAACAGTTATAAGTCGAGTATACGGATGGCACCGTACGAAGCTTTATATGGTCGCAAGTGTCGGACTCCCTTGTATTGGATCGAGCTTAGTGAGAAGCAAATTCACAGGGTCGATCTGGTTAAAGAGACTGAGGAAAAAGTGAAAGCGATCCATGATAGTCTGAAAGATGCTTCGGATCGACAAAAGTCATACACGGATTTAAAAAGGAAAGAAATCGAGTTTCAAGTGGGTGACAAAGTATTCCTGAAAGTATCCCCGTGGAAGAAAATATTGAGATTATGTCGAAAGGGCAAATTGAGTCCATGATTCATAGGACCGTATGAGGTTATTGAGAGGATTGGGCCAGTAGCATACCGGTTGACTTTGCCGCAGAGTTAGAGAGAATACACAACGTGTTTCATGTGTCGATGTTGCGGTGATATCGTTCTGATCCTTCGCATGTGATCCCTCCAACAGAAATTGAGATACGACCGGACATGACTTATGAAGAGGAACTAATTAAGATATTGGCTCAAGAGGTTAACAGTTGAGGAATAAGAGTATAGCCTTAGTGAAAGTGTTATGGCAAAAACATGGTGTGGAAGAGGCTACGTGGGAACCGGAAGAAGCCATGAGTGAACTGATACGATCTGCCTCAGGGTGAGTCGAGTCGTATGCGAGTTTGCCCGATCGTCTACGAAGAAGTATCGTTCGGCTCTTTTTAAGAGGATATCTTAAGGTAAAAATGATGGTGGAAGCTATATTTAAGGGTTCAAAAAGGGGTTTATAGTTGTGAAAAATATGTATAGGTTCAATTTTGGAGAATATAATTATGGAAATAAAAATGGAAGTTGGATAACAAAGAATGGATAGAAAGGGAAATGGATGGATCGATTATGATAAAACAAAAAGATGGAATGGAATGAAAATGATCTCAAAAACAAACATGAACCAATATTAGAAAATATTGACCCAAATGCTTATAAGTTTTCAAGATGGTCAGATGGAGAATAGGAGAACCTCGACCCGCTACTTAGCAAAGTAGGAACCTTGGTATAAGGGTGAACGCCACACTATTTGATAGTGATAAGTTCAGGATAAAGAAGAAGGCAGGTTGACGCCATTAATGACCTAGATAAGCCAACGAGTTCTTCAACGAAATATGAGAGAAAGAAATCTCAGAAATTTCATATAAGTTCAATAATGTTTTCAAACTAAGCAAAAAGATCCAAAGCTCCCTACAATAGGTTGATTACATGTATTTATAGTATCAAAAGAAGCTAGCTGAATGGTCATTTTTAATGAAGCTACTAATGAGCTCAAATGAAAAGTCTCATCTTTTAAAATTCTAGCCAAGTAACTCCCATATTCAATGTGAATAATTTCTTCAATTAAGTTGTTTGTTAAAGTCCTTTGAAGTCTCCATGACCAAAGAAAAGTCACCACCTCTTTGATGAAGAATTGATTGCAAGTATTGACTACTCATGAAGCAATGGTTATTGAAGTTGAAAACAAAGAGGCTGCCGAAATTAAAGAAGAATAATGTTCTTCTTTAATTAATAAAATAACTTCTTAATGATGAATTAAGCCTCTTTATATCAGCCCCCCTCTTGTGTAACCGAATTCACTTGAAAAGCCATCCCATTGAATGCATAATAGCTTTTAGAAGTAATGGATGTGAGTTGAAAAGTCACCTACAATTAACACATGTAACCGACACATTAATGCAATTATTAAACTTAAAACAAATTAATAACTAACTTAAATAAATGAACTAACACTTAAGTATTATTTATTCCAACAACTTGTTTAATTCAGTAAAGCATTATTAATTGAACTTAACTCATGCATCAATAAATTAACCTAGTAGCTAGATTAATTAATGAAGCAACTATTAAATTAAATTCATTAAAAGAAACTCAACTAATTAAACTAAGATGAATTAATGAGCATCACTCATTTATTAACTAAGATGCTTAAATGCAAATATTTAAAAATGCAAACTAAATGCAATGTTGAATATTAAATAAAAAGTTCAATTTAGTTGGAACGGTTCAAAGAGTTGGAATTGAGCTAAAATCGGTTTGCAACAAGTTGAAAGGAAACTTCATTGAGCTGGTCCCAACTCGATCTATTTCTCCAACCAAAGTCTTGCCCCACATTTGGTTAACTAAGGCCGAAATGGCCTCTTTGAATTGCTTAGCTCGAGCTCGCGTAATTGGCCCTTGGGGCAGCACCATTGAATCCTTGCTCGAACTTGATGCACTCCGGGGCGCGATCGTATCAGGAACAATACCCAAACCTCTTTACCGATAAGATTTTCGGGGACGAAAATCTCTAAAGGGGGGAGAGTTGTAACAGCCCAATTTTGGGGCTAGTCGAAACAGTGTTTTTTAAACCACTAAACCGAGGTTGAAGAAAATTATTTTGATATCATTTCATGTATTATGGCATAATTATATGGATGTATGAAAATTTTGGTGCATTAATTTTAGTGATTGCATGCTTAATTGTGAAAAAGGACTAAATCGCATAAAGTGCGAAAGTTCTATTTTGCAAGGTAGAGGTGTTTAATAGCCATAGAATATTAAATTGGAGGTCCTTAAAGTGCAATTAGGCCATTAAGAGGGTGTGGTCGGCCATATAGACTAAGGGGACAAGAGCTTTAAATTTTGGTCAAAGTTTGGTGAAATTAGGTGAAGAAAAATGAATAAAATAAGGCAAAGAAAGAAGATATCATCTTTCACTATTCATCCTTCTTCTCCCACCGAAAATTGAAGAGAAAATAGGATATTTTGGAGTCCAAACTTTTAGCCAAGCTATTCCCTTGCAAGTAAGTGATTTTAGAGGTCTTTCTTGATAATTTTTGTACTTTTGGAACCCCCAAAGCTTGAGCTCGCTAATGAGGGGACTATTTTGCAAAATGGTTGAAAGTTAAGGGACTTTCCATGAGAGTGTTCATATTGTTTGCTGAGTTTTTATGGAAGAAAATGAATGTTAGAGTGTTAAGGAATAACTTTTGTGAAAGGTGTTATCATGAAAACACCTAAAGAGGACTTAGTTGTAAAGGTTGTAATTTAGTAATAAATGCATGAATAATGAGTTTTGTGAGTTGTTTTAAGAGAAATAAATGTTAATCTAGGCTTGTTTAATGAGAAAATGTGATGAAAAATGATTTATGAGCCTAGGGGCAAAATTGTAATTTTGCCGAAGTATAAGGGCAAAATGGTCATTTTTGCCTAAGTAGAAATTTTGATGTATCATGAATTATAAAGTGATTAAATGAGTGAATTTTATTATTATAGATCAAGAAGAGCGCGGAAACAACCTTGACCGAGGAAAAGGCAAGGTTACAGACTAAGCCGTCGATTAATATATTTTGCACCGAGGTAAGTTTATGTGTAAATGATACATCTTTAATACATATGTTGGTACTTATTGGTGCATTGTATGAATGAGATTATTTATGATTGATATTGATAGAAATTGATAGATAGTGAGTAATTTCCGTATAAGTCTCAGAATAGATATGTAAGTGCGGGAAAATATCTGTAATAATCATTTGGTGGGCTATGTGCGATACCACCATAATTATTCTTTTGGTGGGTTGTGTGCGATACCACCTTATTACTTATTCACGATGGGCTGTGTGCGATACCATCGTTTATAATATCTTTTGGTGGGCTATGTGCGATACCATCGTAAATATTCTTGTTGGTGGGCTATGTGCGATACCACCCTATTATAGATTAATGGTGGGCTATGTGCGAAACCACCGAGTGTTTAGTATTATTTCGCATGGTTCATCGAGAAATTGTTTAAGTAAATGTTTCATATGACTCTATGGTGATGAGTGCAGGGAATGTGTGCAAGTAAATGTGAGCATTATAATTGTTATATGGTTGGAATGTGGTAAGAGATGAAATGAGTAAGCATGATATGGAAATGTGAATTGTTTTTGCTTAGTATGTAATGTTATGATGATTATTGTTTACATGTAAACTTACTAAGCTTAAAGCTTACTCCCTTTCTTTTCCCTTGTTTTATAGTGTCAAAGAGCTAGTTCAAGATTCGAAGATAATTGAAAGATCACCCACACTATCAGCTCATCTCGGTATATTCAGACTTAGCATTTTGAGTAGGGCATGTATAGGGGCTAGACTTAGTAAAATGTCTTATTGTTTTAGCCAAGTGTGTTGGCTCCTTCAAAGATAAACTTTTTGTAAATAGCCATAGTTAATGGCTCATTTTTATTAATATATGAAAAGATGAGGTTATTCATGAATGAGTATGATGCATGATTGGGTTGCTTGGTTAATGGTTGAATGTAATTGATGTTTATGAGTTAGGGTGATAAAAAGAGCTTGGCAAATAGCCTTGTTCTTGTCCACACGGGTAGGCACACGGGCGTGTGTCTAGGCCGTGTGTGACACACGATCAGTCCCTTGGGTGTGTGACTGGGCTGTGTGTCCCTTGCATGTTAGTGTTACAAGTCAGTGTCAACCACGGGCTAGACAAATGGGCGTGTGCCTAGGCCGTGTGTCCCTTATGAGGTTGCTGACGTCATAAACAAAATACCCAGGTTTTCACACACGGGTGAGGACACAGGCATGTCTAGGCCGTGTGAAGGACACGGGCCAGAGACACGGGCGTGTGTTCGGCCGTGTGAAAACCCCTATAGGTTTGAATGAAAAATAAATTCCACACGGGCTAGGGATATGGGCGTGTGTGACCACACGGGCGTGTCCCATTTCACACGGGCATGTAGCCCTGTTTAGGCAAAATTTTTCTAGGTGAACAAAAGTTTTCGGTTTGATTCTGAGACCCTCCTTTTGTATGTTTAAGGCCTCGTAGGCCCATAATAAGAATGTTTTGAATGTGAATGGAAAGTTTTAAATTGGATTGAAATTTTATAGCCTAAAGTTGCAAGTTCAAGCGAGTTATGTCCGGTAATGCCTCGCACCCGGTTCTGGCGATGAATATGGGTAAGGGGTGTTACACCATGTAACTCTCTGACTTGGGTCACACGGCTAACCACACGCCCATGTGACTAGCCCGTGTACCCTTTGAAATGGCCTCACACGCCCGTGTGCCAGGCTGTGTGCTACGCCGTGTGAAAACTGGAGGGTATACTGACTTAAGCCACACGGCCAAGTCACACGTCCGTGTGCTGAGCCGTGTAGAGCATACTAACTTGGTTTCTAATTAAACATCAGGGGACACACGGTCGTGCCACCTGACCGTGTGTCACACACGGATGAGACACACGCTCGTGTCTCTGCCTGTGTGGACAAGAATAGGCTATTTTCCAAGCCATCATTCTCACCCAAATTTGCATTCACCTACACAAACCAAATTGCATATGACCATATCTTCAATAGGCATTCCAACCAATCTAAACCAAGTTCAATTCATGCTATATCAATACCAATAACCACAAGGCACATATGTATCACAATTAGCCATTCAATTTCATACCTATTTCACATCCAAAATCACCTAAATGATCACTGTCAACTATGCATTATATTGCCTAAAACCACATACATACCATATCTCAAAATTCAACCATTTGGTACTCAATTACCAATTCACAACAAGCATTCACATAGCAATTTATACACCACATAACAAAAGGCCATTTACCTATATATACATCATCAAGTATACCAAAATAAGCCAAATCACATGGCTATACACATAAACAAAACATACATCACTTACAAGCCAAATCAATTGGCGAAACTCATCACCAACATATAGACCATATTATCCACAACAACTATACATGCCATATAACCAAATACACAAGTTCAAAAGTACCAAAATGACAGCCAGATAGTGTGATGAGATCTACGACTACTTGTAACACCCCATACCCGAGTTCGAGACTAAAACCGGATACGAGACATTACCATGCTTGAACTCACTTAATCATGTACTTACGGACTATAAAATTTCGTTCTGAATTAAAAACTTCTCTTTCTTAGTCAAATCAGGAATTTCATGGGCCTACGAGGCCTCAGACTTATGCCCCAAAACTTTCGGAACTCATCTAGAAACTTTCTCTCCAAAAAGGGGTCATGTAACACCCCTTACCCGTATTCAACGCTGGAATAGGGTACGAGGCATTACCAAAACACATACACTTGTAGACGTATTAAACTGAGTCATAAAATTTCATCCAAATTATACAAAATGAACTGCTAAATATTAAAGGCCAACACTTTAGGCCAAACCAATTATGACATATACAAATGACTAAGTCCCTATACATGCCATAAACTTAAGAGGTTTGTATTCACTTTTACCCCCACGATGATAGCTTGATAGTGTGATTACATCTCCTGCGATCTCCAACTCGAGTTAGCATACAACCCTATAAGATATGGGAAACGAAGGGAAGTAAGCTACAAAGCTTAGTAAGTAAGTATGTAAATAATAAGAAATGGATTTAACATGTTTACAAAATAACACAATCATATCTACATTCAAATTCACTATTTATTCAAGTTTGGAGCAAGCTGTCTATTCGAGTCACAATCACAAAATTATTTTTATCTGGAGCTACAAAACTCCAAATTAAGATCCCTAAATTTTACGTGAAACTAGACTCACGTATCTTGTTACCATAAAATTTTCAGAATTTTTGGTTTTTCCAATTAGTACAGTTTATTCTTCAAAATCTCCCCTATTCTGCTGTCCGACAGTTCCAATCATTCTTCTCTAAAATTTAATTATCTGTTTTTACAGAATTAAAATGATGTTCTAGTTTTTTTTTTCTAAATATAGACTCATTAAGGAATCTAAACATATAAATTATGTCCCAAAATTATTTTTTTACAATTTTTAATTATTTTTCCAAGTCAGAACAGGGGATCTCGAAATCACTCTAAACCAGTCTCACAAAAATCTAAATATCTCAAAATACAGAATTTCTTTGATTTCTATGTTTCTTTCATATGAAAATAGACTCAATAAGATTTAATTTAATATCTCACTAAACTACTAATTCCATTTCTACCATTTTTGGTGATTTTTCAAAGTTACTCTACTGCTGCTGTCTAAAACTGTTTTATTTCTAAATTTACTCTTTCATAATTTCACTTACTCCATTTCATCTTACCGAAAGTTCGCTCAAATATCGAGCACATTGTTCATAAATTTTCACACTTATACCTGCACTTATCCATCACTTAGTCGTATTCGATTACACTTAGTCGTTACATAATCACATGTATTTTCACTTAGTCAATTTCCCGTTGAACTCATCGAATAATAACAGATACACGGTGGCCTGCACATAGTACCACCCTTGTAGCCGAAGCTATATGGTACACATAGTAGCCTGCACTTAGTACTACACATGTGACCAAAACCATCACTTACACATAGTGGCCTGCACTTAGTACCACACATGTCATCGAAACTATCGGGTACGCATAGTAGTTTGCACTTAGTACTACACATGCGACCTATCCGTCTGGTACACGTAGTAGCTTGCACTTAGTACTACACACGTGACCTAAAACCATGTCGTAGCTCTCTTGTACACATAGTGGCCTACACTTAGTACCACACATGTGACCTAGCTACCTCATTCGTATCTTTTCTATTCCGAAGGTTCAATGGGAATTCTCACTTTTCAACATTTTTCCAATTCATCCATAATCAATCACAATTCATAATTTGCATCAAGTAATTAATCCATAGTCAACTATATCTCATATAATATAACCAAAATATTAAAACATAAATAAAAATATTGTATTATTTACATACAAACTTACCTCGAAAGCAAAATCGGTGAAAATGACTTATTCGTCAATTTCTCGTTCTAGTTCCAAACCTTATTTTCCTTGATCTATAACAACAAATTTCACTTATTTAATTAATGTACTATTCAAAACAGTCCTTAACTCAACTTTTGCAAAATTACAATTTTGCCCCTAAACTTTTACATATTTACACTTTTGTCTCAATACTCGAAAATTAAACTTCAGCCCTTATTCTTATGTTTTATAACATTCTGATCATTTTTCCCTTCTATGGCAACATCAAATTCTTACTCTAACATACACTTTTGAACATTAGGTATTTTTACCGATTATGTCGTTTTACTCGTTTTCACTTAAAATCGCTTAGTAAAAGTTGTTTAACATAATTTCAAGCTTCATATTCTATCATAAAACATCAAAATAAACACTTTTCACCTATGGGTAATTTTCCAAAGATGAACCCTAGCATGAATTATTGGTAGCATAAGCTAAATCGAACTGTCGGGACTCCAAAACCGTAAATAACTTGAAAAATGGGGCTAGAACGGACTTACCATGAGCTTGGAAAGTTGAGAAAACCCTAGCCATGTCTTATCTTGGTAAATTTCGTCCATATGGAGAAGATGGACAAATTTGGCATTTTAATTTTGTTTTTAATTCATTTAATTTACAAAAGGACCAAAATGCCCTTACAAAAAAAATATCTTATCTAACATATACCATATCCATTTTTGTCCAACAATTTAACCAATGGGCTAATTACCATTTAAGAACCTCTACGTTAAAATTTCATAGCAATTTGACACCTCTAACTTCTAGAACTCAAGTTTTGCACTTTTACAATTTAGTCCTTTTGACTAAATTGAGTAATAAACGTCAAAATTTTCGAACGAAATTTTCACGAAATCATTCTGTGAAATTTTAGACCATAAAAATATAATAAAAATAAATTTTCTTACGTCGGATTTGTCATCCCGAAACCACTGTTCCGACTAGGCCCTAATTCGGGATGTTACATTTCTCCCCCCCTTTTTAGGATTTTCGTCCTCGAAAATCTTACCAGAAGAGTGGTTTAGTATCTTTCTCTTAATGTCCAACTGAACTTAAAACTAGAGCTTCAGTTAATAATACCTTCAATTGCTTTAACTTTGTTAGTATACCAAGACCATTCAAACTTTCACAAATGTGATAACTTTTCCAATCAGAACAACTTTAACTTTTAATAACATCATCCGGTTAGAATAATCCAATAGGCATATCTCTGTATTATGCTTTCTAGAATATAATTTCCGTATATATAAAACAAAACCATAATCAGTAGAAACATAATAATAATCTCACATAAATTTTTACCATCGACTTCATTCCAACATATTTAAATAGAATTCCGAAGAGATAAAGAAATACCAATCATAAACCGACCAAACCAACAGGGCATTCGTCTAACATCATAGTTAGCTTCTCACAACGTAGAAACTCCATCAGAAACTGAACAATCACACACATATCTCTGAGGATAAAAGAATATATAGAATGCACAGAAAAGATCATCATATTCATTTCAACTGGAACTGTCACACACACGGACATCTTTACTACTCAAATATCATTTCTTTGACTAATTCTGTCATCATGAACCCCGTATTATTCCGCTCACTAACGAAAATTAGTTCGGGAAAAATTTCAGCAAACACATACTTTAGACATCATATCTGAATAATTCGATTAGCCGAGACTAACTTCTCCTTTATCCGGACATTGCATAATCTGTATAATCTTTAAAACATTCTGATATCCTTCCAAAATTGTTTCCAGTTTCCAAACTATTCTTATCTCTATATGCATTACTAAGTATTTCACCACTAAACTCTTTAGTTTCACATTTATGGACTTATTCCACATGGTTCTCGTGAATTTTCGTTATAAAACAACACTGGTAAGGGGGTGAGGTCGTAAAACTTCTGACTTAACTCTCATAAATACATACATATGAATTTGTATTCATCACCAACATCATATAATCACAATTACATAATTCACTTCAAGCTAATTAACATACATAGTAATGTTACACGAACTTTTTCTATTATCTTATTCAAACAAGTGTACATAAACACACATTCTGTCAATTTGAGTAAATTTACTTATCGTACTCACTTAATCAAATATGTTGTGTACATAACATCATATGCATGCCAAACAAACATGGATGGGCTTATCACCATATAAACTTTCATTTCGTTCCACTTTTCACATTTCTCAACTTGTGGTTATCTCATTTCGTACATTAACACATATATATCGTGAACTTCTACTCATACCTTTCCAAATTTCGACACATCATAAGCACATCTCAATCATTTCAATATCATTATCAGTATTATCGAAAAATAGCTCGGTTGGAAGTCATCTCTGTCTTAACAAAACAATTTCGTCAGAGTCGGGAGATATCACACTATCACGAGTAGTAATATGGCATGTATAGCTAGACTCACATACGCTATGTTAGTCCGAGAATCGACTAAACCATAGCTCTGATACCACTAAATGTAACACCCCTTACCCGTATTCAATGCCGGAATAAGGTACGAGGCATTACCAAAACACATACACTTGTAGACGTATTAAACTGAGTCATAAAATTTCATCCAAATTATACAAAATTAACTGCTAAATATAAAAGGCCAACACTTTAGGCCAAACCAATTATGACATATACAAATGACTAAGTCCCTATACATGCCATAAACTTAAGAGGTTTGTATTCACTTTTACCCCACGATGATAGCTTGATAGTGTGATTACATCTCCTGCGATCTCCAACTCGAGTTAGCATACAACCCTATAAGATATGGGAAACGAAGGGAAGTAAGCTACAAAGCTTAGTAAGTAAGTATGTAAATAATAAGAAATGGATTTAACATGTTTACAAAATAACACAATCATATCTACATTCAAATTCACTATTTATTCAAGTTCGGAGCAAGCTGTCTATTCGAGTCACAGTCACTAAATTATTTTTATATGGAGCTACGAAACTCCAAATTAAGATCTGTAAATTTTCTGTGAAACTAGACTCACGTATCTTGTTACCATAAAAATTTTAGAATTTTATGTTTAGCCAATTAGTACAGTTTATTCTTCAAAGTCTCCCCTATTATACTGTCCGAGACAGTTCCAACCATTCTTCGCTAAAATTTAATTATCTGTTTTTACAAAATTCAAATGATGTTCTAGTTTTTTTTCTAAAAATATACTCATTAAGGAATATAAAAATATAAATTATGTCCCAAAATTATTTTTGTACAATTTTTTATTATTTTTCCAAGTCAGAATAGGGGATCTCGAAATCACTCTGAACCAGTCTCACAAAAATCTAAATATCTCAAAATAAAGAATTTCTTTGATTTCTCTGTTTCTTTCATATGAAAATAGACTCAATAAGATTTAATTTAATATCTCACTAAACTACTAATTCCATTTCTACCATTTTTGGTGATTTTTCAAAGTTACTCTACTGCTGCTGTCTAAAACTGTTTTATTTCTAAATTTACTCTTTCATAATTTCACTTACTCCATTTCATCTTACCGAAAGTTCGCTCAAATATCGAGCACATTGTTCATAAATTTTCACACTTATACCTGCACTTATCCATCACTTAGTCGTATTCGATTACACTTAGTCGTTACATAATCACATGTATTTTCACTTAGTCAATTTCCGTTGAACTCATCGAATAATAACAGGACACGGTATCCTGCACATAGTACCACCCTTGTAGCCGGCTATGTGGTACACATAGTAGCCTTGCACTTAGTACTACACATGTGACCAAAACCATCACTTACACATAGTGGCCTGCACTTAGTACCACACATGTGATCGAAACTATCTGCACGCATAGTAGTCCGCACTTAGTACTACACATGCAACCTATCCATCCGGTACACGTGTAGCTTTGCACTTAGTACTACACACGTGACCTAAAACCATATCGTAGCTCTCTTGTACACATAGTGGCCTACACTTAGTACCACACATGTGACCTAGCTACCTCATTCGTATCTTTTCTATTTGAAGGTTTAACAGAATTCTCACTTTTCAACATTTTTCCAATTCATCCATAATCAATCACAATTCATAATTTGCATCAAGTAATTACTCCATATTCAACTATATCTCATATAATATAACCAAAATATTAAAACATAAATAAAAATAGTGTATTATTTACATACAAACTTACCTCGAAAGCAAAATCGATGAAAATGAGTTATTCGTCAATTTCTTGTTCTAGTTCCAAACCTTGTTTTCCTTGATCTATAATAACACATTTCACTTATTTAATTAATGTACTATTCAAAACAGTCCTTAACTCAACTTTTGCAAAATTACAATTTTGCCCCTAAACTTTTACATATTTACACTTTTGCCTCAATACTCGAAAACTAAACTTCAGCCCTTATTATTATGTTTTATAACATGCTGATCATTTTTCCCTTCTATGGCAACATCAAATTCTTACTCTAACATACACTTTTGAACATTAGGTATTTTTACCGATTATGTCGTTTTACTCGTTTTCACTTAAAATCGCTTAGTAAAAGTTGTTTAACATAATTTCAAGCTTCATACTCTACCATAAAACATCAAAATAAACACTTTTCACCTATGGGTAATTTTCCAAAGATGAACCCTAGCATGAATTATTGGTAGCATAAGCTAAATCGAATCACGGGACTCCAAAACCGTAAATAACTTGAAAAAGCGGGCTAGAAACGGACTTACCATGAGCTTGGAAAGTTGAGAAAACCCTAGCCATGTCTTCTCTTGGTAAATTTTGTCCATATGGAGAAGATGGACAAATTTGGCATTTTAATTTTGTTTTTAATTCATTTAATTTACAAAAGGACCAAAATGCCCTTACAAAAAAATATCTTATCTAACATATACCATATCCATTTTTGTCCAACAATTTAACCAATGGGCTAATTACCATTTAAGAACCTCTACTTTAAATTTTCATAGCAATTTGACACCTCTAACTTCTAGAACTCAAGTTTTGCACTTTTTACAATTTAGTCCTTTTGACTAAATTGAGTGGCCAAACGTCAAAATTTTCGAACAAAATTTTCACGAAATCGTTCCGTGAAATTGTATACCATAAAAATATAATAAAAATAAATTTTCTTACGTCGGATTTGTCATCCCGAAACCACTGTTCCGACTAGGCCCTAATTCGGGATGTTACAGGTCACACGTCCGTGTGACTTGGGACACGCCCATGCACCCCTAAAACATGCCCGTGTCTTTCACCCGTGGTGGATACTGGCAATTTACACACGGCCTGGACACGTCTGTGGCCCAAAACCGTGCCTAAAACCCCAGCATTCTGCCAATGCCCCACGGCCAAGGCACAATGTAACACCCGAAACTCGGCCTAGAAGTTAGGCCCGAATCTAGCGTGTCACATGGAATAAATTGTTTGAGAATTACAGCCTCTTTGTTAAAACCCAAAACACTTAAGCAATTGTTAACTACTTGAAAACGTAATTATTTTTTTAAAACCTTTTTGGTGGCGAAAGCATATTTGAAATAAACAATTTACAAAAATGTGATGTCTAGAAAAAGAGCTGCAGAAGTATTTTGAAATCGTTGCGGAAACGTAGATAAAATACAATTATTTTTGAGAGGTTGTTTGATGAGTTGGAAATCGAGGTAGTGAGCTTTAAAACCGTGGCTTTTGAAAATATTGTTGATAATTCGAGAGAAAATTTCCGAGTTAAAATATTTATAAAAGATTATTTTGAAATCCATTTGTTAATCGATTTTGGAAAACCATTATTTATGATTTTAGAAAATCCCCGTTAAAACAATTCAAGCAATATTATAAGTACGACTAAACATAAAGCAATTTAAAACATATCCCGCAGAGCCTTATTACAACTTAAACCAAAATAGCAAAATAATAAAATAAACCGAAATAGAAATTTAAAGTTCAATAACACCATTTACAAGTATGGCCTCCACCGAGTCATCCATGGGCCCAAGTCCTCATTACGGAGCATTACTTACAAGGGTTAAGAAAAGGGGGTGAGTTACAAGAACTCGAGTGTGAAATCCCTTACAGTCATCCACTGGGCCCGAACCCATATAGCAACATCTTGGGCCGGACCATTATCATAACAGAACATATATATATATATATATATATGAAGCAAATGTATGCAACCCAACCCATCCAACCGCTCTCCCAGTACCAACCAGTCTCTCCTGTGGGGATCAAGTCAACCCACCCCGCCAGTCTCTCCAATTTGCAGTCAAGCTGCCATTTATAATAATTTTGTGGCTTAACCACCAGAGTATCATATACGGTAATATAATCGGCACACAGCCTTAATCACGATGGCACAAAGCCATATTTAAATTGGCACATAGCCCATATCAGAATTTGTGGCAGAGCCACCGGTCTATACTTCTCTTCATTCAAGTTTCCCATCCCATGCAATATGTGATGATGCAATACACATAACAACATAAAATATCCACATGTATAACAACCATTAGTCTAGTAATTTAATACGATGAATCGGCCCATTATTGAGCTTTGTAATTCAGCCCACTAAGGCATTCTATCAATTCGGCCCATAGGGGCATTTCGGTAAATCGGTAATTTTACCCACTAAGGGTAATTCGGTAATCTCGCAACCCAAGGGTATTTCGGTAATTTACCCTCCAAGGGTATTTTGGTAATTCGGCAACCTAGACTTAACTACTAATGTCAGGCATAAAAATTGAAACTGTCCATCTGCGTCATACTGACTAAATTGACTATAACTCGAGTTAGGAAACTCGAAATTTAGATCCGTAAATTTTCCTTGAAACTAGACTCATATATATTCTTACTACAATTTTTCCAGAATTTTTGGCTTAGCCTTTTAGTACAGTTTATTCATTAAAGATTCCCTTGTTACACTATCCAACGGTTCTGACCTCTCTTACCCAAAATTCAAATATCTCACTGTACGGTTTTCATATGTTGCTCCCACTTGTTTCTATTGAAAATAGGCTCACTAAGGAATCTATAAATATAACTTATAACTCATAATTCACTTTGTACAATTTTAAACGATTTTTCCAATACAGAACAGGGAACCACGAAGTCAATCAAAACCAGTCTCACTAAAATTAACATATCACAGAATATAAAATTCCTCTTCCTCCTCTGTTTCCTTCATATAAAAAATAGACACAGTAGGCTTTATTTTGATATCTTTTTCACTTTCTAACTCCCTTTATCCTATTTTTCGTGATTTTTCAAAATCACGTCACTGTTGCTGACCAAAGTGTTTCATTGCAAAATATGGTTACCACTACTAATATACGTACGCCCGAGTGATCACGGATGCTGGTTTCTGATTTGCTTCGGTATTTCACAGAACATTTCATGTAAACTTTCAGAGAGATATGAGATTACCACCATTTCAAACATGTATTCGATAGGGTACGGGATTACACACCTTATTCAGAACTTGTAACACGATAATCTCCGCGGCACTTAAAGGTACAATCGGTCAACAATTAGTCCAAAGCCCAAAATACAACTTCAACCAAGTATTGTGATTGATTAACAATCTATATCACTTACCAACAATCCGAGTCTCTTATTACGAGGGATAGGTGATCGAACGATTTGGTTCCTATAGTGACCGATTAGTCCAAACTATTAATCCATTTAGCAACCAATCGAATAATGAACGATATCAAATAGTCCATAAAGAACTCCTTACCTTGTTGCGATTTACACCACTTGACTTATGGCTAGAATGATATTCGGCCACCCACTAAGATCACTACGAAAGAGTATTGATCACAACATGAGAATGATGGAGAGAGTGACGTTTTGATAAGAAACAAAGTTGACTAACCGAATAACGATGAACATTCATATTCGATTAGGAAGAAAAAGAACATAAAAATAGAAAGAGGGATATAAGATCACTTACCGATTCGATTAAGAAGAGATTTTCCTACACGATGGGGAACGAAAGGATGAAGAAATAAGATGATAAGGGGTTCGGCTATAGAGAAAATCAAACAGGAAATGTGATCACAAAGTGATGTCGATTAAAGAAGAAGAAAAGGTTGATGAAATGGTGCTTTGGTAATTTTGGCTATCAAAGGGGAGATGAGCAAGGTGAGTGTTTCGGCAAAACAAAAGAAAAGAATGCACAAATGTGTTGGGAGATTTCGGCCAAAGCTAAGAGGAAGATGGATTTGAAAAGAAGACACAAATGTTCAAAGAGAAAAGTGTACCTCTCATGCACCCAAAAACTAACAAAATGATCTAAAGAGAAAAGAGAAAGTCGGCTCTTCCTTTCCCCCTAACAAAACCGTGTGAACTCTAGCCAAAAAGGGTGGATGTTGACCAACAAAAAATCTTTCCAAAACATCACCCATGAAAAAGGCCAACATGCTCCCTTATCTTGCCTTTTTCTTTTGATTCCTTTCCTTACCTTCATCCTTTCCTTTTTCCTTAGCCACCATACCATAATTAAAAAGTCTTCCTTGCCTTAAATACCACCTTGGCCGACACATGGAAGAGAAGCACAAAAAAAATAAATTCAAAATTTTGCAATAGATGGGATTCGAACCTCAGACCATTAGTACACTCCACACGCCACTTTCCACCTTTACCAATAGACTCCTTGTGCTAGCAAAATGCACACTTATTTCCTTAAGTCATAATGCCACTTGCCTTCTCTCCTTAAAGTGCCTAAACATAAAAATTTTGCTAAGGCCCAATTTGAACCCAGAACTTCCTAGAACCCCGTAACTTTCCAAAATCACCCTCCTAATAAGTCCAACTTGAAATAATGTCGTTCTCAAATTCCCATAAATTTTAAAACGCTTCTACGCTCAAGGTCCAATGGGCCCAATAGGTTCAATTCTACTAGGCCCAATTTTGGGATGTTACACACACGCCCGTGCTTACCACCCGTGGTGCACACTGACTACCTTAACACGGCCTAGAGTCTAAACACACACCCGTGTGACTGGTCCGTGGTCTATTCTCGACTTAAGATACAAAGGTGCAGGGTGCACACAGCCTGACACACTGCGCCCGTGTGTGTCCATCCGTGTGTGCACTTAGAGGCTATTTACCAAGCCAATTGCCACCATGAAATCAAGACCAAACTCATGCTCAATTCAGCAACTCAAGTATTACATCTATCATGAACAAGGATGCATACTTCATTGATAGATTAAAACATACATACTTAATCATTCATGACTCATCTCTTTGGCCATATACAAAAAGAATACTAAGCTTGATAGCCAACACTTTGGCTAGTTTTAAAACATAACTCAAAATGAAATGTTTCCTATACATGCCATACTTAATATAAACAACTTGGCTATACCAAAATAGTGATTGATAGTGTGCTCCGAGCTCCGGTGACGATGATCCACGAGATTAGCTTAGCGGGACTACATGGAAAGAAAGAATAAAGGACGTAAGCATTTAGCTTAGTAAGTTTGCATATAATGCACGTAGCAACATACTTGCTCAATATAAACCTGTAACATCCTGAAAAGGGCCTATGCATTTTCAGTTTAATTATTCGAAATGACATGTCTTATGTGTTATGAATGTATTCTGAATATTTTTGGAAACTAGGAAATGTAAGAAATGATTTAGAAATGATTCAAAAGAGGAAAGCGAACATTTCGAAAACTTGGAAATGAAAGGAAATGTCAAGTTTAAAGAGGAAAACGAAAATTTTGGAAACTTGGAAATGTAAGGAAATGTCATAGAAATGTTAAGTTTTAAAGTTCAAAAGGGAAACTAAGGCAAGGTGGTCTTAAGAGAAAATGTATGTGAAATATGACATACAAATAGCCTTGGTAAAATGGCTACAAGGCACCACTTAGGGCCTAGCAAGTGACGCCATGTCCAAAGAGAAAGGGGCCAAGGTTAGAGTCACATAGGAAGCAAAATAAAAGATTTTTATTTTGCTACAAGGAGCAAGGGAGTTGGACGGCATGAAGGCTCTTAAAAGAGGAGTTTTATCCTCTTTAAATTTCGATTAAATAGGTGGATAAATGAGGATAATTATTGGTATAATTAAAAGGATTATTTCTTTTAATTTTAAATTAAAGGATAAATCTATCAAAATAGAAGAGTGGTGGCCAAGTAAGGGAGTCTTGGCCTAGTAATTTCGGCACAAGGAGGATAACTAAGGCCATTCATTCATTCTCTTCCCTCCACCAATTTTCCTAGCAAAATCCTCTCTTCTCTGCTATCTTGTCAAAACCAAAATCTCTAGCAAAGCAAGCCGATTTCTTCACCTTTCTTCTCTTCCTTTTTCTTTTTCTCTCAACCTTCCAAAAGCCGAAGGTTGTGAGATCATCATCTAGCCATAGCCGAATCCCTGAAGGTTGAAGTGAAGGTGCAATCAATTTCTTCAAATAAGGGTAAGATCAAAGTTTGGTTTCCATTCTTTTATAGACTTATCGAAATTTAGGGACTAATCCCTATTATTGATTTTGGCCGAAATATGGAAGGATCTTTTGGGATTATCAGAGTAGGCGACTAAAAGGAGGATTTTTCAGGATTTAAAGCTTCAAGGTAAGACATGTGAATATTCGGCCAAAGGCCATTAATTATGTTTAAGGATGAAATCGGATCTAACATGAGTCCATAGGTATTTCGACAACTCCCTAAGTAAGTGAATCTTTTCGGGACTTTAGAATCCACAAGGTAAGCATATAAGGTATTCGGCCGAGGCCTATTTTTGGTATTTAGAACTGCTTCTTATTTATTCAAAAGCCGAAACCGACATAGCTAAGTGATTTAATGGCTAGCCGATTTTCAGAAGGAACTCAAACAAGCTTTCGGGATTTGATCGGCACAAGGTAAGTTTTGGTTACAATAATCCTTGAGGATTCAGTCTTATGGCCGAATAGGCTTTTACTAAATAGTAAGGGATTGACCAAATGTAGGGATTAAGGATCTAAAGCGATAGATCGGTTTTTCTTTTTTTTCGGGATTTCAAGGAATACGCTAAGTTAATCAGGTGTGTACCTCACACTACTTCTTAATTTATTTATGGCATTATTTAATTTGTATGTGACTATAAGAATGTGCAAGAATATGGCTAAGGTACCGTGAATGGTACAAAGTACCCAGGTACGTATCCTACTCCTACTAGGATTATGAACTATGTTAATTGTAACATAAGAGTAAGAATAAGAATGTGAACTCTGGCATATTTATGCATATTATTATATGGGGCATATGGGTTATTGAAAAGGGGAAGTGAATGTGGTGACCTAAGACCACGAAATCTGAATGTGGTGACCTAAGACCACGATAATCTGAATGTGGTGACCTAAGACCACGATATCTGAGTGTGGTGACCTAAGACCACGAATACTCATAAGGGCGATGAGCACGTCGACTGCAGCGACTGCCTTCGATGGTGTGTAGCGGATGGAGGGTCGACTTAGTAGTCCCCACGGTGTGCAGGTTGGTACGGGGATGTGTAGCGGATGGCATATAGGTTTGGGTTGGGATTGCATCATAATTTTGATCTATTATGTGAATTGATATGTGAAGTGATTACGTATGCCTAAGTTGTTAAGATTTAGTGTTGTAGTACGCATTGAGTCTGTTGACTCACCCCGTTGTGGGAACATGTTTCAGGTGATGAACAGTGATGGACCGAGATGACAGAACTTGTGGTGGCCATGCTCAGCTTGAAGTTTTATTTAATTTGGACATTTTAATTTATTTAAGCACTTTATAAATTTTATTTTGGGTTTTATTTGATGTAATAAGGCCATAGTGAACTATGTTAATTTCCGTTCTATTTGCTATGTGACGAAATTTTATTAGAGCTTAAGTCAATTTAGTTTAAGAATAAACTTTAAATATTTTGTCACTCGAGGTAAATAGGTTTTTAACATAAAAAAAACTTATTTTCAACTCAAGCCCAACCCACAAACAAACTTTCTTCTAAACCCACAGTTTTTCAAAGGTAATAAAGGAAATGTGAACTGGTTTTCTTCAAGGAACATACGAGATCCTATTCAAGGCTCGTGGGCCGGGTTTGGGATGTTTCAGTTTAATATCGAGCCCATTTCAAACTCTCGGCCTGAGGTTTAAGGCCCAAAACATTTTCGAATCGAGCCTAAATAAGTTTTATAAAAATATTTTATGAAATCAGCAGGTTTTCTGGCATGGCACCCAAGTCTCCGACCCGAGGTCCACGGTGAGTACCCTATCCCTTGTGTGATTTTTAATATGATCTGTAGAAGGGTAGAAATGTAATGGAACGTAGAATAGTATGATAGGTACTTGAACCGTAGGTCTAGTCTACTCAAACACAAATACATAAGACTTAAATGCCTAAACAAACCTAGGGCTAAAGTCGCCGAGTTAGGGTGTGGTAACCCACATGCGCATGTCTAGGATTGGATCCGGAAGAGCACTGTATTTAAGCGATCCTAGTGACTCACCTCCTCTTCACTGGAATCCTACAGTGCGTAGCCGGTTCCTCTCTAACCAAGAAGACTCGGTGGGTGTGGCAACCTCATGTGCGCATGTCTAGGACCGGTTTAGGTGGGAGCTTGGTACTTAAGCGATCCGCGTGACTCACCTCCTCTCCACTCGAATCCTGCAGTGCGTAGCTTTGGTTCACCCCAACCAAGAGGACTCGGTCATAGGCTAAACACAATAACTAAAACCCGAAAGGGAACTAGCCGTGTTTTTATTAAAAAAAACCTAGTTCTAAAACTCTTAAAATTACCCTTTTTAATTCGTGATAACTATTTTTACAAAATTTTTCGAAAAATTTCCGAATTGAAAAATTACTAAAATACCCCTAGCGGTAAAATTACAGAAATGCCCTTGGTTTATGAAATTTCCAAAATACCCCTGTAGGACAAATTACAAAAATACCCCCGGGTAGTGGAAAAACAACAACAATAGAAACTACAACATTTCTTTGAATGAACGGAAGTTCATAATTGATTGATGGATGTATGAATGCAAAGACCGTGTGCATGTATGAATACGAAAGAACCACTCCTAAAATTTTTTTTCATAAAACTTCTTCGCGGGTAATAAGTGAAACAAGCACTAATTCATAAAACTTTTTAATCAGATCGCGACGGTAGAAATGAGCTCTAGGGGACGTGGTCGTAACGTACGAGGACGCGGTAGAGGTAGAATGACCGTGTCGGAACCCGTTAGATCAGGTTAGGGGTCTGACAACGAGATGCCACCACCCCCAGCTGTTGGTGTTGAGCAGCAAGCACGCAGACGCGGGGATGATCTTTGTGTCGCGGTGTCTTTGCGAGTTCTAGAGTTGGTGGCTGGTGCAGGAGGAAATTCGGGAGCCCGAAAGTTGGTACCTGAGCGACTTCGTGCCAACGGAGCTGAGGTGTTTCGTGGAGTGTTAGGAGTGGCACCCAGTACCGCTGAGTATTGGTTGGAATCAACTGAGCGGATCATGGATGAACTAGATCTAACCCCGAAGAGAAGGTGAAAGGAATGGTGGCGTTCCTACGCGATGAAGCGTACCAATGGTGGCTCACGATTCGTGATGGTGCCACACCGAGAGATCGGACGTGGGACTATGTTAAGGCGGCTTATCGGAAGAAGTATGTCCGGTGCATTCTGTATCTTGATGAGCAAAGGAAGGCATTTATGGGGCTGGTTCAAGGAACAAGTCCGTGGCGATATGAAGTGAGTTTTTGAGGGTGAGCCGTTATGCTCGAGGAGTGGTGGCTACGGAGCATGAGCGGTGTGTCCGATTTGAGGACGGTTTGAGGGATGATTTAAGGTGTTGATAGCTCCGCATTAGGAACGCGAGTTTTTGCTTTAGTAGAAAAGCTAAGGTAGCCGAGGGAATTAAGGATTCTACAAAGCGGAACTTCGATCGAATGGCGAGAAAAGAGGCTTTGGTTCGTCGAGATCATCACGGGAATAAAAGGCCTAGAGTTGATAGGCGCGAGGTCGACAAGTTGCTACGGAGAGGCGATGTCGTCCTTGTGACCGGTGTGGGAAGAAACACTTAGGAGAGTGTTGGAAAAAGACGGGAGGATGTTTGGTGTGGGTCTAAGGACCACATGATTAAGGATTTCAAAAGAAGCCGAAGGAGAGTCGGCCAACAGACTCGTAAATGTTCATCAGGTGGTAGAGGTGGGCAGCAATGACCCAACGTGGTCGTGGTCCGAATAATAGAGGTAATGGTCTTTGGCGGAGGATGAGGAACATCGGCGAGAGGTGCTGCGAATCTTGAGGCAAGGCAACCGGGTTTGGTTTATGCGGTTCGCGGAGGGAGGATGGAGACGCGGCGGACGTCATAACCGTGCGTTCCTTATATTTGGGAAACCTTATTATGCTCGATTGATGTGGGCTCGACCCATTCCTATGTTGCATGTAGTGTAGTGGAAACACTAGGCCTAGACTCGAACTCTCGATAGGCGGATGATGTAGTAAGCCCATTAGGCCAAAGCTGTAGTGGTGGATAAGATCTTTCGAGTGTACCCCTAGAAATTCGGGGAGTGAACTTTGGTGACTTAATGGAGTTACCCTTCTGAGAATTTGACCTCATACTTGGGATGGACTGGCTAGTAGAGCATCGAGCCGTGTTGGATTGTGCGGCTAAGCGAATGGAACTAAGAACCCCGAGGGTGAGGTGATTATCATGATAGGAGAAAGAAGAAACTACTTGTCTAATGTAGTTTCGGCATAAAGGCTGAAAGGGATGGTTCGAGAAAGGGTGCAAGGCGTTTTTAGCCCTCGTAAGTGCGTTAGATGGAAAGGAGGAAGGTGTCAATGGAGTTAGAATGGTAAGGGACTTCGTGGATGTGTTTCGGAGAGGAATTACAGGAATACCCCGGATAGGGAGGTGGAATTTGGAATAGACTTGCTACCGAGGAACAGCTCCTATGTCAATCGCCCCATACCGAATGGCGCCAAAGGAGTTAGTTGAGCTCAAGGCTCAGATTCAAGAATTGCTGGATCGTGGGTTCATCCGACCCAGTGTGTCTCCATGGGGAGCACCGGTCTTGTTTGTGAAGAAGAAAGATGGGACTATGCGAATGTGCATAGACTATCGTCGATTGAATAAAGTGACCATCAAGAACAAGTACCCTTTGCCAAGGATAGACGACTTGTTCGATCGGCTTAAGAGAGACCGCCGTATTTTCAAAGATCGATCTAAGGTCTGGATATCATCAGTTGAAGGTGAAGGAGGCAGATATCCATAAGACCGCCTTTAGGACAAGATACGGCCATTATGAGTTTGTAGTAATGCCGTTTGGGTTGACGAATGCTCCAGCCGCGTTCATGGATATGATGAACCGGGTCTTCCAACCCTACTTGGATAGGTTCGTCGTCGTGTTCATCGACGACATCTTAGTATACTCGAAGTCAGAGGATGAGCATGATGAGCACCTACGGATAGTGCTACAAGTATTAAGGGAAAAGAAGCTCTATGCCAAATTCAGCAAGTGTGAATTTTGGCTTAAGGAGGTGGCATTCTTAGGACATGTGGTATCCGCAGAGGGGAATAAGGGTGGATCCTAGGAAGATCGAGGCGATGTTGGATTGGAAACCACCTAGGTCCGTGGCTGAAATCTGAAGTTTCTTAGGTTTGGCAGGCTATTACAGGAGGTTTGTAGAAGGGTTCTTGTCAATAGCCGCACCTTTGACAAAGTTATTGAGGAAGGAAGTACCCTTTGTATGGACGGATAAGCAACAGCAGAGCTTTGAGAAGCTCAAGAAGGTCTTGACCAAGCTCCAGTGTTAATTCAGTGGGAGCGGGAAAGGAGTTTGTGGTATCTTTGTGACGCTTCGCATACGGGATTAGGGTGTGTTCTAATGCAAGATGGAAAAGTGGTCGCTTATGCATCTCGACAGTTAAGGCCTCATGAGGTTAACTACCCAACTCATGACTTGGAATTGGCGGCAGTGGTCTTCGCTCTTAAGGTGTGGAGGCATTACCTTTATGGAGAAAAGTCGGTGATCTACACAGACCACAAAAGTCTAAAGTATCTGGCGACTCGTAAGGAGTTGAACCTAAGACAATGAAGGTGGGTGGAGCTATTAAAGGATTATGATTGTTCGATCGAGTATCACCTAGGCAAGGCGAATGTGGTAGCAGATGCCTTAAGTCGGAAAGTGGTGTCGGATCTAAGGGTGATGTTCGCACACTTAAGTTTGTATGATGATGGAAGTCTGCTGGCAGAATTGCAAGTCAAACCCACGTGGTTGAATGAAGTAAAGGAAAGTCAATTGTTGGAGGAGGACTTAAGTGCTAAGCTACAGCAAGTACAGAACGGAGAGTTAGAAGATTATGGTGTTAACAATGAGGGAGTATTGTGCTTCAAGGGAAAGGTCCAGATGCCAAAAGACGAGGAGTTAAGACAAAGGATTCTTCGGAAGGCGCATAGTAGCCCATATGCTATGCATCCCGGAGGCACTAAGTTGTATAGGGATTTAAGGGAACAGTTCTGGTGGCCTGATCTTAAGCGGGAAGTTACTGAATTCGTGGGGAAATGTCTGACGTGTCAGCAAGTTAAGGCTGAACACCAAGTTCCATCGGGATTACTTCAGCTAATCGAGATTCCACAATGGAAGTGGGCAAGAATCACCATGGACTTCGTTAGTGGGCTTCCCCTTACGCCTACTAAGAAGGACTCGGTATGGGTAATAGTGGACCATTTGACCAAGTCCGCGCATTTCATTCCAGTAAGAATGGATTATTCTCTTCAAAAGTTGGCCAAATTATATGTAGCGGAAATTGTGAGGTTGCACGGAGTACCGGTATCGATCATCTCCGATAGGGACCCAAGGTTTACGTCTTGGTTTTGGAAGGCACTTCATCAAGCTTTAGGCACTAAGTTAGACTTCACTACGGCTTTTCATCCACAATCAGACGGGCGATGCAGGCGGGTTATACAAGTGTTGGAGGATATGTTGAGAGGTCAGGTGATGGATTTTCGAGGAAGTTGGGAAGACTATTTTCCTTTAGCTGAGTTTGCCTACAACAACAGCTATCAAGCTAGCATTCGGATGGCACCATATGAAGCGTTGTATGGTCGGAAATGTCGAACACCTACTTGTTGGACTGAGTTAGGAGAACGTCGAGTTTTGGGCCCAGAGTTAGTGGCAGAAATTGAAGAGAAGGTTGAGATAATCAGGGCACGGTTAAAAGAAGCCTCTGATAGGCAGAAGTCGTACGCAGACCTTAAACGGAAGGAAATAGAGTTTGAAGTGGGAGATCAAGTGTTTCTGAAAGTCTCGCCTTGGAAGAAGGTGATGAGGTTTGGTCGCAAAGGGAAGTTAAGCCCAAGGTTTATAGGGCCCTACCGAGTGTTGAAGCGAGTTTGACCAGTGGCATATCAGTTAGAGTTGCCATCGGAGTTGAAGCAGATGCACGACGTATTCTATGTTTCCATGCTATGGCCATATCGATCGGATCCATCTCACGTAGTACCGGTTGAAGAGGTGGAGCTAAGGCCAGACTTATCCTACGAAGAGGAGCCGATTCAGATTTTGGAACGAGACATGAAAGTGTTGCGGAGGAAGTCAGTTCCTCTAGTCAAAGTGTTATGGCGCAACCATGGATCGGAGGAAGCTTCGTGGGAGCCAGAAGAGGCAATGCGACGGCAATACCCTCAATTATTTTAGCTAGGAAATTTCGAGGACGAAACTATTTTAAGAGGGTAGAATCGTAACATCACGAAAAGGGCCTATGCATTTTCAGTTTAATTGTCTTGAAATGACATGTCTTATGTGTTATGAATGTATTCTGAATATTTTTGGAAACTAGGAAATGTAAGGAAATGATTTAGAAATGATTCAAAAGAGGAAAGCGAACATTTCTGGAAACTTGGAAATGAAAGAAAATGTCAAGTTTAAAGAGGAAAACGAAAATTTTTGGAAACTTGGAAATGTAAGGAAATGTCATAGAAATGTTAAGTTTTAAAGTTCAAAAGGGGAAACTAAGGCAAGGTGGTCTTAAGAGAAAATGTATGTGAAATATGACATACAAATAGCCTCGTAAAATGGCTACAAGGCACCACTTAGGGCCTAGCAAGTGACGCCATGTCCAAAGAGAAAGGGGCCAAGGTTCGAGTCACATAGGAAGCAAAATAAAAGATTTTTATTTTGCTACAAGGAGCAAGGGAGTTGGGCGGCATGAAGGCTCTTAAAGAGGTGTTTTATCCTCTTTAAATTCGGTTAAATAGGTGGATAAATGAGGATAATTATTGGTATAATTAAAAGGATTATTTCTTTTAATTTTAAATTAAAGGGATAAAGCTATCAAAATAGAAGAGTGGTGGCCAAGTAAGGGAGTCTTGGCCTAGTAATTTCGGCACAAGGAGGAGAACTAAGGCCATTCATTCATTCTCTTCCCTCTACCGAATTTTCCTAGCAAAATCCTCTCTTCTCTGCTATCTTGTCAAAACCGAAATCTCTAGCAAAGCAAGCCGATTTCTTCACCTTTCTTCTCTTCCTTTTTCTTTTTCTCTCAACCTTCCAAAAGCCGAAGGTTGTGAGATCATCATCTAGCCATAGCCGAATCCCTGAAGGTTGAAGTGAAGGTGTAATCGATTTCTTCAAATAAGGGTAAGATCCAAGTTTGGTTTCCATTCTTTTATAGACTTATCGAAATTTAGGGACTAATCCCTATTATTGATTTTGGCCGAAATATGGAAGGATCTTTCGGGATTATCAGTGGCGACTAAAAGGAGGATTTTTCAGATTTAAAGCTTCAAGGTAAGACATGTGAATATTCAGCCAAAGGCCATTAATTATGTTTAAGGATGAAATCGGATCTAACATGAGTCCATAGGTATTTCGACAACTCCCTAAGCAAGTGAATCTTTTCGGGACTTTAGAATCCACAAGGTAAGCATATAAGGTATTCGGCCAAGGCCTATTTTTGGTATTTAGAACGGTTTCTTATTTATTCAAAAGCCGGAAACTGACATAGCTAAGTGATTTAATGGCTAGCCGATTTCAAGAAGGAACTCAGCAAGTTTTCGGGATTTGATCGGCACAAGGTAAGTTTTGGTTACAATAATCCTTCGGGATTCAGTCTTATGGCCGAATAGGCTTTTACTAAATAGTAAGGGATTGACCAAATGTAGGGATTAAGGATCTAAAGCGATAGATCGGTTTTTCTTTTTTCGGGATTTCAAGGAATACGCTAAGTTAATCAGGTGTGTACCTCACACTACTTCTTAATTTATTTATGGCATTATTTAATTTGTATGTGACTATAAGAATGTGCAAGAATATGGCTAAGGTACCGTGAATGGTACAAAGTACCCAGGTACGTATCCTACTCCTACTAGGATTATGAACTATGTTAATTGTAACATAAGAGTAAGAATAAGAATGTGAACTCGGCATATTTATGCATATTATTATATGGGGCATATGGGTTATTGAAAGGGGAAGTGAATGTGGTGACCTAAGACCACGAAATCTGAATGTGGTGACCTAAGACCACGATAATCTGAATGTGGTGACCTAAGACCACGATATCTTAGTGTGGTGACCTAAGACCACGAATACTCATAAGGGCGATGAGCACGTCGACTACAGCGACTACCTTCGATGGTGTGTAGCGGATGGAGGGTCGACTTAGTAGTCCCCACGGTGTGCAGGTTGGTACGGGGATGTGTAGCGGATGGCATATAGGTTTGGGTTGGGATTGCATCATAATTTTGATCTATTATTTGAATTGATATGTGAAGTGATTACGTATGCCTAAGTTGTTAAGATTTAATGTTGTAGTACGCATTGAGTTTGTTGACTCACCCCGTTGTGGGAACATGTTTCAGGTGATGAACAGTGATGGACCGAGACGGCAGAACTTGTGGTGGCCATGCTCAGCTTGAAGTTTTATTTAATTTGGACATTTTAATTTATTTAAGCACTTTATAAATTTTATTTTGGGTTTTATTTGATGTAATAAGGCCATAGTGAACTATGTTAATTTCCGTTCTATTTGCTATGTGACGAAATTTTATTAGAGCTTAAGTCAATTTAGTTTAAGAATAAACTTTAAATATTTTGTCACTCGAGGTAAATGGGTTTTTAACATAAAAAAAACTTGTTTTCAACTCAAGCCCAACCCACAAACAAACTTTCTTCTAAACCCACAGTTTTTCAAAGGTAATAAAGGAAATGTGAACTGGTTTTCTTCAAGGAACATACCAGATTCGGTCAAGGCTCGTGGGCCGGGTTTGGGATGTTTCAAAACCATTTAACATAAACAATGGTATCATAAATTTCAGCTATTTAAGCTTACTTACTCATACTGATTCTTACATATCTCATGATACTTACTAGTCTTATACCCGTGAGGTAAACAAGGTACCTGTATCACTTGATCACATAGATCAGCATGCTCTACAATAATAATTATAATCTCTAGTTCATCATTCATAATATGAGTAATACTCATTTCTAACTTGATAATAGCTTTTCTTACTTGTCTTTCTTGTTATCATTTTAACTTTACTCATTTTTCCGATGAGTTTCTGTGAATAACCGAGGATACTGAATCTCATCCCACATAGTTCGATGCCAAAGCCATATCCTCGATACGGTCTTACATGGGATCTCTCATCTTGGTATTGATGCCATGTCTTGACATGGACTTACTCAAAGTCTTCCTTGTGTGTTCCCTTTGGAACTTACCATTGCCATGTCTTGACATGGTCTTACTTGGTATCTTTACTCATGAACTGGTTAATGCCGAGCCTTGGCTTGGACTTACATGAAATCTTTCTTGTTACTCACCAATGCCATGCCTTGGCTTGGACTTACATGAAATCTCTACCTCATGATAGCTTTTCAATGCCAAGACTTGTCTTGGACTTACATGACATCTTTGCTTGGAGACTCACCAATGCCATGCCTTGGCTTGGGCTTACATGGGTCTTCATCTCATAATAACTCTTCAATGCCAAGACTTGTCTTGGACTTACATGATAACTTGCTTGATTGCCGATGCCATGCCTTGGCTTGGTCTTATACGGACTTTCTTATCTCGTGTGGTAGATCGAGTATCCTAAGTAATTCAACTTCAATCGGGACTTTCTCATGCTTAATCTCATTAATTTCTTTATTTAACATATCAATAAGCATTTCTATGGTAATAATGTACATTATACTAAGCAATTCAATGATAATAATCATAAAGCTTAGAAATCATACAAACTTACCTCAATATACAAAATGTATGTAGATTTGTAATTTAGTCCTCGACTTTGTTCTTGCCTCGGTTTCAATCCGGGCTTCGTTTTTCTTGTTCTATAATAATAATTAGATCATTTAATACTCACATTGACTAAATTGACTCTTAACTCATACTTTGGCAAAATTACTATTTTGCCCCTAAACTTTCTCTTATTTGCACTTTTGCCCCTAGGCTCGTAAAATGATTCTCACTTAACTTTCTTAAACATCATGCTTAGTTAATTAATTTTCTCTACTATAACAATCATCAATTCTCACTATTTCTAATAGGTATGACCAATTTCATAACTATTACAAATTAGTCTATACTATCATTTTTCATGAAATTCACTAAGGAAAATATGTTTATCTAACATCAAACTCTCATAAACTTCCATAAAATATCATTTTACATGCATGATACACATGGGTAGATTTTTGAACATGCTTCTTAGCTCATCTTATAGCTAAAAATAGCTAATTCATAATACGAGGACTCCAAAAATACGAAGAATATTAAAAACGGGGCTAGGATGACTTACTTGCAAGCTTCAAAAATTTGAAGAACCCTAGCTATGGAGTCTCCCAATTTTCGGCACAAGGAAGAAGATGAATGAAATTTTTATCATCTTTTTCCCATTTTAGTCATTTTTAATCATTTAATTGGTAAATGACTAAAATGCCCTTCTTTTTAAAAATTTACAAATTATTAACTCATGTCCATTTTTGTCCAAAACTTATAATTTGGGAAAATTGCTATTTAAGGACTTCTAATTTATATTCTAAAGCTATTTCATACAAAAAGCTTCTAGAAACTCATATTTTGCAACTTTTGCAATTTAGTCCTATTTGATCATTCCATGTCAATTTCACAAAATTTCTACATGGAACTTTATTACTATCATGAAAACATGTCATAAACCTTAAGAACTCAATTTACTAACTTAGATTTGTGGTCTCGCACCACTATTTCGACTAGGCCCTGAATCGGGATGTTACACGACTCCCAATCCGAGCAAGTTTTGAAATCACTATAAAACACGGAAAAGTAAACAGAGTAAGCTATAAAGCTTAGTAAGCTCGTATGCTTAATAAGTAAACTTACTATTCAACTACAATTCAAATACTTGACATCACATAATGCAATTCAATTTAAATCCAAAACTTAACACATATATTCAATCCTAAAAGTTAAACATGAATTCCATCAATTTCTTCGATTCAATGATTGTATAGTTCACGTACATACCTATACTAATTCGTATCAATCTCTCACTATTTAGTATCTTCGATATACCTATTGAACCATTTGGAATAATATCGGATACTCGGGAATCTCGCACCCTAAGTGCCAATACATAGTCGAAGCTATTTCAATCTCATATCTCATATAACGCTCACTCTCGAGCTATCAACCGGTCTGCTCACACAAGCTAACGGTCAAGACGTAACTACACGGTGTTGCTCACACAAGCTGACGAGGATCCGCAACACATGCCAGATAACTCAGCCACCGGTAGAACATACAGACCAGCACCCAAACACAATAACCCCTAATGACATGTCATTTGTATCCTATCTATTCCTAAGGTTCAACCGGGATTTAACATTGTCGAATCTTCGTCAAACATTTTCGTAAGATTGTATTCACAATTAATTCAATAATAAAGCATTTAAAACACAATTATAATAATGCTTATTAACATACGAACTTACCTCGAAAATGTCAGAATAGGATTGACTAGTCCAATACTTTATTTTTCCCCCGATCTAGATCCGAACTTTGCTTTTCTTGATCTATATATAATCAAATTTAATTTATTTAATTATCATTCTATTCGATTTAATCCAAATTTCATATTATGGCAAATTTACACTTTTTCCCCTAATATTTCAACTTCTTTACAATTTAGTCTCTATCTCATAAAAAATGCAAATTCATGAAATTCAACTTATACCCATGCTAGCCGAATTTCCCTTATTTTCATAACAGCCCATATTTTTCATTATGTCATACATTTACCACACAATTTATCACATTTCTCAATTTAATCCCTAATTGACAATTTTATCAAAAATCACTTAACAAATGTTGTTTATCTAACAACAACCATTCATTTCCTATCATCAAACATCAAAACACACACATATTCATCAATGGTAAAACCCTATACTTTTAACAGTTTTGCAAATTAGTCTTTGGGCTAGCTAGATTAAGCTACAACGACTCCGTAAACATAGAAATCATTAAAAACTGAGTCAAAATGCACTTACATGCAAAGATGAATTCTAGCCGAAATTTCAAGCTTCATTCATGGTGTTTCCTTAGTTGATTTTCTGTGGAAGATGGAAACAACAAAGATGATGATTTTGTTTTTAATTATTTTACTTAATTTATTTTATTAAATTACAATTTTAACCTTAATTAATAACATTTAAAACACTGATACGGGCACGCCCGGGGCACCAACCAACTTCAAATTGAAGGAGCTCGGATTCATCGTTCCAAGGGCCATGAAGCTGATATGCACTTTGGTGCATTTCCAAATCGAGCTGGATTAGTCCATTTGGGCTTGATTTGAGCTCATTCAAGCTCGCTCCAGCTCATTGAGCTGATTGCATCATTTTAATGCTTTAAATAAATTGAGTATTTAATTTATTAATTTTCCTACAGCAAATTAAATGTGTCTAAATAATTAATTTAGTGTTGGATTTAATTCTTCTAAGACTAAATTAATTTGTCACATTTTATTGCATGCTTTTAAGATGTTTTTAAGTTAAAATTAATGTGCAGTTTTTTTTAGTTAATTAGAGGGCTGTCGAAAATTCAATGTGTCCTAATGGTGTCTTTAAGTTGTCTAAAATGTCCATTAATGTGTCCATAGCATGCATTTAATTATTTTCAGCTGAATTGAAGTAATTTAATACAAGTTCATCTCCTTTTTAGGTTCAGCCGAAATTCTCCAAAACATTAAAGGAAGGTCCATGCACTTAGGTGCATTTAATTGGCCGATTGCAACAATGAGCATTGGGGGACATGGACGGTTGGAAGCATGGACATGAATGCTGCTGAATTTTGGTTTCTCAAGGCACTTTGTCGGTTGGAAAAGAAATCAACATTGAAGACCAATTTATAGCATGCTTGCCGAAATTAATGAAGTGTTGGTGTTTTTTTTTCGTGAAAATAAATAGACAAGGGAATTATGGAGATGTTGGGACGGAAATAAAGGCCTTGTCCAGCATGAATGGATGAAATTAATGCACTAATGTGCAGCATTTTCTTTTGGCCGAATTTAATGAATTGTTGGACATGCATGAACACCATTTAGTGGATGCTGGTGCCTTTTTCGTAAACATAAAAGGACAGGGTATTAATTTGGCTGATGCAATGTGGGAACATCAAAGGAGTTAATGTTTGAGCTCTTCTAGAAGACCAACTCGTGGAGTGCAAGAGCCATCAGTCTCCCTCATTAATTTCGATAACTTTTAAGCCTAAAGGCTGCTCATATTCGGCCAAAGTTCATGTTTTCCCAAGCTGGCCATTTCTCTTCTCCAAGATAGCAATTAACGTCATTTAAAGGTCAAAACCGAATGAAGACATCTCCAAACAAGTTCAGCCGAATTTTCCTTATTCTAGAAGCAAGACCATTCAAATTTTTACTTTAATTTCTTCTAGAATATATTTAGGAAACTACTAGGAAGTTTCCTAGGAAAAACTTAAGCATTAAGAAGATAGGGGAGTGACCATTCAGCTAGTTCTCATCTTAGTCTATAAATAGTTTTTAAATTTCATTTGTAAAAAAGATAATTTAGCTTTTGATCATTTTTATGAAAATATATGAACTTTGTTCATCAAGTGAGTTTTACTCATCTCTATCTTTCGTACGTGTTTCAATTCCGACTTATCAAGCTTTGCTTGTGGCGTCAGTCGTTTCTCATCCATCAACTTATACCATAGGTTCTTATCTTTATAGATAACGGATCTTGGTCCATATCTTCGTTTTCCATATTTCCACCTTGAACCATATAGAAACCGGGGTAGCACTTACTAGTGTTAAATCATTTCTTCATTCAAGTTCACTTACCCATTTCCATAAACTATCTTTACTAAATTTATCTCCCTTCAATTTTCCTTGAACCGAAAATCTACATCATCCATATTTCTTCCTATCACTAAACCCGAACCTATCGTCCCATTTACTAAAACCGTTTCCATCATTCTTTCAAACCTCCATTCCTAACTTGATTTCCTCTTCTAAACAAATTCATTCAATAGCTTTCGCATAATCGACTATATTTCCTAATATTTTCCGAAGACACATTTTACTCCTCGTAGACGATTGGGCAACTCGCATACAATTCGACTCTTCCCGAGGTGGACTGTATCATCTGGTATCAGAGCTATAAAACGAGGAGTTCTGACGACGATCGTGAAGCCAGAAGTTAGTTCGTAAGTTCGTAAAAAAAAGGTTCGTAAAAAAAAAGGTTGTATTTTATTTCTTTATAATCAAGCATATATTGTATTGAAGTAAAAAAAATTGCGAAAATTTGAAAAAAAAATATAAAAAAATTCGAGTATAAAAAAAAAGAAGTGTGTGAAGTTTGAAAGTTTTTGCTTTTGTTTTTTTTTCTCTTCTGATCTCGATCTTAGACTCTCATTTCTACCCTCCTCAACTTCCTACCCCGACCTTCAAATTTTTTCTTCTACCATCATTTGGTATTTTCCCTTTTTCAACCAACGCCACCCATCCTTAATCCATTTGTCTTTTCCTTTATTTTAGCCAACCCGATTCACCTAACATTTTCCCTTGTTACCCCTTTTGTAGCTGACCCTCAAGCCACAATAAGTCTTTTCGAAACGAAGTACGAAATTGTGAGATGAGAAAGAGCGTTAAAAGGCACGAGTGTACTCATTAAAGAAAAGCCATAAAACGAGTGAAACACGAGTGGAGTGATTTTCTTGTGAGTGACTTGTGAGATTTTTTGTGGTAAGGTTTTATCTTTGTTTTAACAATCTTTCTTTGCAGAAAATAAACATGAATCAAGAAGCGTTGCCAGAATCTGATTATCAATACTTGTTGAACAGAATGCGAAGAATCATGAACACCAAGTTTGACAAGTTGCATAAGCGATTGGATCGAATTGAGAAACGAGACCAACAAGAACAACTTTCTTCAAGTCGAAGGACAGAATCAAGGTCGTCTCGAAGACACACTTTCGAAGAACATTCGAGAAGAGACTGTGACCGAGATTCTTATTTCTCAAGAAGTTCAAGACGGTATGAATCAAACCACAAATTCGAAACTTTTCAAAGTTACCAACGAGGAAGTGAACATGGTTCATATGCGTCCAAGTATTCCTCTACGAAAGATCGTTCTCGAAGTGGTTCAAATCATTCGATGAGGAATTCAAGGCGAAACAAAGCAACTAACGAGTGTGAAGCCTATTACGAAGAAGAATACACAAGTTATTCGTCTTATGATTCCCGGATGTCACGCTCAAAGAATCTTTCAAGAATCGATCGTGATATCTATGAGAACATCACTTTGATCTTAGAATCAAATCCTTGTATTTTCAATTCTTTTGAAATATCTTCTTGTTGTAATCAAAATGAGAGAAAAGAAAATAAACATGAGAGTGAAGAAAAAGAAGAAAAAGAATTTGAAAGAGAAAAAGAAAATAAAATTGAGAAAGAAAAAGAAGTGGAAAAAGAGTTGGAAAAAGAAATGCGAGAACAAGATGAACAAGAAAAAGAGAGTGGTTTTTAAGCTAACTCTTCGGACTTTTGTTCTTCTTCTGTTTCTTCATTTCAGGTGCCCAACGTATCGCACGATGATCTCCAACTTCAGTACCTTCCCGAAGAAAGGCGTTTTCATTTGATTGAAAAAGGTAATGAAGGTAAGGAAGGTAAGTGTTTTGAAGCGATTCCGTCTCCACTAACTTATTCCAATGATTGTAAATATGTGGATGATACCGCCATTTACCATACTCTGATTAACTGTGATAATTTAAGTGATGGTAAGACGAGTTTATCTCATAATCTTTGTGATGCGAAGTATGAAAGTGGAGAGTCGCGTATCCAACAAATGCAAGACTCGAGTAAGTATGACGATGAATTTTTCTTTTAATCCCAACTTATTTGATTATGGTTATTACGAGACTTGTTCATTGTTTAATACGGAATCGTTGAGTCTTTGTAAATCTATTTTGAAACATGTTAAGAGTTTTGATGGCTTGATCTTGAATATTCACAATTCCTATTGGTTTAACATGTTTGATTTTTCTAAACCATTGTCACATCTTGAACTTAATAATCAAACGCATGTTTTTAACCGGGACTATGTTTGGTATCATCTGGTATGTATTGTTGGAAAATCAATCAGTTCCAATTGTGCTTGAACAATTTCAATCATTTTGAAACATGGTTCCTGAATAAGGTAACGAATTTTGTCAACTTTGTTTTCCATTTTTATTCGTTCCTTAAACAATTCTTATGGTTGTTCACCTACCATTTGAAAATGGGTGAATTGAACGCGAAGCTTCAACTACACTACATGCCCACGGAGAGAAGGTTTATATTGCTCAACCAAGGTAAGAATGAACTCTACCTTTTCACGCCTCAAGGTATGTCTATTGAACTTGTTGATGAATCTTTGCCTTCTTCGAATGATGATGAACTTTGCGTTGCTGATTTTGTTTTTGCCAAACATATAACCCATGATATGCTTAATCGTTCTATTTTGCCTGTCCGTGATCTATCTGTTTCGATGAATGATAACAGGATTTTTGAGTTTGATAATGTTGCCAATTTTCATGTGAACGAGTCCACATTGCGTCACAAGTGTGATACACTTGAAAACTCTGAGGTGTTTTCGTCCTCTTTGGAAGCTGATCAAAATTTTGTTAATAAATTTCATTCTATAAATCATTTGGATCATCACGTGTTTGAATGTCCAATTCTGATGATTGGTGGTCTATTTGTTTTATTCATTGACAAACAAAATTTTGTGTATGACAAATTTTATTCATGCGTGAGTAATTTAATGCATCGTTCAATGCAAGATGAGGTTGTTCTATCTCAAGTGCCATATGCATTTTCTCAACTATCTACTTGTGATGAATATATATATCATTTGATGTGTTACTCGCATGTTGATTTTGACTTATGGAATCCATTCGAATCGTATGCATGCCATGAAGCTTATTCACTTCAGTTTCAAATATTTGATAAGGCATTGTTCATTTTGTACGAAAGTTTGATGCTGCCCGATTACATGCGATTTCTTTGTTTAATGTTTATATTTAGTTTGCAAGTTTGTTTGACACAACTCTTGCTAACTCTTGGTTATATTTTTCAGGTGTTGCGATTATCATCCATCTCGTTTGATCGAGGAAAGACGAGCAAAAATGAATTTTGTTCGGGAAACCAATAGGTCGATTCGAGGATGAATCGTCTTGAAGAGGGGAGGGATGATACGGGCACGCCCGGGGCACCAACCAACTTCAAATTGAAAGAGCTCAGATTCATCATTCCAAGGGCCGTGAAGCTGATATGCACTTTGATGCATTTCTAAACCGATCCGGATTAGTCCATTTGGGCTTGATTTGAGCTCGTTCGAGCTCGCTCCAGCTCATTGAGCTGATTGCATCATTTTAATGCTTTAAATAAATTGAGTATTTGATACGGGCACGCCCGGGGTACCATCGATCTTTAAGTCGACGAGGCTCGATGCCAAAGTCCCAAGTGCCGTGGAGCTTGTGTGCATCTTGGTGCACTTCCAAATTGAGCCGGATTAGCTCAATTGAGCTTAATTTGAGCTCACTCGAGCTTGCTCCAGCTCATTGAGCTGATTGCCTTTTAATTTAATGCTTTAAATAAATTGGACAATTTAATTATTTAATTTTCTACAGCAAGTTAAGTGTCTAAATATTTTATTTAGTGTCAAATTTCATTTGCCTAAGTCTAATTTAATTTGTGTCATTTTATTACAGCCTTTTAAGTGTGTTTTAATTTAAGAATTAAAGTGCAGAATTTTTTCATTAAAATAGGGGTGCGAATTTAGTATGTGTGCTAAGTGTGTGTTTAATGTGTCCAAAGTGTCTATTGATGTGTCTTGGACGTGATTAATTGTTATTCAATTCATTTGGATTGATTTAATATGCATTCATACCCTTTTGTAGGTACAGCCGAATGTACATGAAGCAATTAAGAGATAAATGCACCTAGGTGCATTGTACTTAACGAACACATCCATGTATTTGGTGGGTGCATGGACGGTTGGAAGCATGGTTAAATGCTGCTGATTTTTGGATTATCAAGGTGCCTATTTGGTTGAAAAAATAATTCCATGAAGACACATGCATGGAGGAGTTAAATGCATGATGCATGAACAACGGTTTCAACGAATGAAGAAATACATGCATGGTTGGAGTCATGAACGTCCAAGGGAGTTTTAATGGCTGAATTAAACACTTGAAAGCCATTCAAAGACATGTTTAAATGCTAGAAATTCTTCAAACAAAAGGTGCAACTCATCCCCAATGTTGGTCGAACCTAGACAAGCCTTTTTAGCTCCTTTGCTGTCCAAATTCGTTTGGCCACTTTCTTCTTCATTAAGATGTCTTCAAAATGTCCCAAATGGCTGAATTTACATATCCAAGAGGGCTACTCACGTTCTCCCTTATTTCTAGACACTTTTCAGCCAAAAGAGAGCAATTTAATAGCTCAATTATTGCATGGGACGTACCTAGCTGCTGCATGCATCTTCAAGTGACTTAAAATTCATTTTCCCTTCTAGAAAGCTGCCCATTAACATTCCCAAAGGCTGCACATGGACTTGGATGAATTTTTGGGACAATTAATCTTCTAGAAACCCATCCATTGGAGTGCCATTGATGCCATATACATCCAAACGAATTTGCAAGCACATCAAGGCCACATTCAGCCAAAATTTGCCAAGACACTAAGAGACTTTATTCTAGATTTTTCTAGCTTATTTTAGTTTAATTTTTACTTAGCCTTTAAGCTATGACCATTCGGCTAACTCCTTCAGTTGGCTATAAATATTTGTTATTTCCATTTGTAAAGGTTACAACTTTTAGAACTTTAATCTATTTACATCCATATTTTACTATTAATTCCCGAAAGCTTGATTTACTCCTCGTAGACGATTGGGCAACTCACATACAATTTGACTCTTCCTGAGGCGGACTGTATCATCTGGTATCAGAGCCACCAAACGAGGAGTTTTTGACGACATACATGAAGCCGGAAGTTATTTCGTGTTTGTAAAAAAAATTAAGTTATAATTTTTCGTTCTCTTTGTATTATTTAATGTATTTGGAGTAAAAAAAGAAAAAAATTGAAAATTAAAAAAAAAATAAAAAAAATCGAAGTAAAAAAAACAAAAAAAGTGTGAAGTTTTGCAAGTTTTGCTTTGTTTACATACTCTTCTGCTATCCCCGATCCTCAAAGCCACCACTCTAGTCTCATCTTCCTACCCCGACCATCAATTTTTTTTTTACTACCATCATTTGGTATTTTACCCTTTTCACCTTTACTCCATTTGCCTTCTTCTGTGATTAGCCTACCCGAATACCTAACGTTTTCCCTTGTCACCTACTTTGAAGTCGACCCTCAAGCTGCAATAAGTCTTTCGAAACGAAGTACGAACTTGCGAGAGCGAGACTGAGTGGTAAAAGGCACGAGAGAATTCATCAAAGAAAAAGCCTTAATACGAGTGAAACACGAGTGTGAGTGATTTTTCTTTGCGAGTGACTTGTGAGGTTTTTGTGGTAAGGCATTTTAAATTTTGTATTTATTTTCTTTCTTTATAACGTTCTTTCTTTTCAGCAATAGACATGTTTCAAGAAGAACTCTCCGCTGATGACTTCCAATTTTTGGTGAACGAAATGGATCGAATGCTCGAGAAAAAGCTAAGTCCAATTCAAAGGCGTTTGGACCGAGCAGAGGAAAAGGTTCGATGAAAGCACACTACAACGAGTCGAGAAATGGAGCGACGACCATCTCGGAGACCCACCTTCGATTATTATTCGAGAAACGAATTCTGATATGACTCCCATTCGTCATCGACTTCAAGGTCGAGAAACTTCTACCAAGATTCCTCTTCATCAAGAAGTTCATTATTCGATGATGATGAGAGAAAGGATTATCATCGAGATTCGTATCCGTCAAGACCTTCGAGACATCGAGAAGAAAGCTACGAGTACTCATCCACGAAAGATTATCCTCGAAGTGGTACATATTATGATTCGTATTCAAGACAAAGCAAAGCGAGTTACGATTTTGAAACCTTTTACGAAGACGAACGTGAAAGTACTAGCTACTCTTCGAACGATTCAAAGATGTCACACTCAAAGGATCTTTCACGAGGAATCGATCGAGACATCTATGAGAATATTGCTTCGATCTTAGAATCAAACCCGTCCATTTTTTATTATTTTGAATCTTCCTCTTGTTGTACTCAAAATGAAAAAGAAAACTCAAATGAAAAGGAAAAAGAGAAAAAACAAAAAGAAGTAGAAAAAGAAAATAAAAGTGAAAAAAAGATTGAAAAAGAAGAAAAAGAAAGAAAAATCGAAAAAGAAAAGAAAATTGAAAAGAAAATTGAAATTGAGAAAAACATTGAGAAAGAAAGTGAGAAAGAAAAAGATGTTGAAAAAGAAACGAGAGAAAAGAACGAGCGAGAAAACGAGAGTGAATTTTCAACTAACCCATTTGAAGTTTTCTCTTCTTCTGTTTCTTCATTTCAGGTTTTCGAGGAACCAAGCAACGACTACCAACTCCAATACCTTCCTGATGAGCGACATTTTTCTTTGGTTGAAAAAGGTAAGATTGAATCACGCGAGCCGGAAGGTAAGGAAGGTAAGATTTTTGAAGAGTTTCAATCTCCACCGAATTTTTCGAATAATTGTGATTATGTGGATAGCTTCGTCGATTGCCATTCTTTGATTAATTGTGATGACTTAAACGGTGGTAAGACGAGTTCATCTCATAATAATCATTATGATGCAAAGTGTGACGGTGGGTAGTGTCTATCAGACAAATGCAAGACTCGTCAAGGTATGATGATGACTTTTCTTTTAATCCCCATTTGTTTGATTGCGGGTATTACGAGATTTGTTCATTGTCTAATACAAAATCTTTGAGTTTTTGTAAATTCGTTTTGAAACATGTTAAGAGTTTTGATCGTTCGATCTTGAACATACATAATTCTTATTGGTCTAACATGTGTGATTTTTCGAAACCGTTGTCCCATCTTGACTTAAATAGTCAAACCCATGTTTTTAAACTGAAAATCTATTCTGATTTGCTTTGTGGGAAATTCAAGTATCACCTGGTAAGTTTGAAAGACTTCTATCTTTTTGATACTTAGTTTTTGAGTAAGGTTGCGAAATTTGTTTATTTTGTCTACAATTTTTATTTGCTCCTTAAGCAAATTTTGTGGTTGTGTTTGAGATTTACAATCCATTTGAAAGGTGTTGATTCAAACGCAAAGCTTCGACTACATTACTTGCCCGTGGAGAGAAGGTTTGAATTGCTCGACCGAGGTAAGAATGATCTTTATCTTTCCACGCATCAAGGTAAGCCTACTGAAAGTATTGATACATTTTTGCTCTCTTTGGATGGTGCTAAGCTTTGGGTTGCTGATTTCATCTTTGTGAAACATTTAGATCATTACATGCTTAATCGTTCTATTCTGCCTGTTTGTGATCTACCTATTTTTTTTATTGATGAAAGGATTCTTACGTTTGATAATTTTGATAATATTCGTGTGAAAGAGTCCAAATTTCATCACATGTGCAATCCACTTGAAGATTTTGAGACATTTTCATTCTCTTTGGATGTTGATAGAGATTTTGTTAATGAATTTCATTTTATAAATCATTTAGACCATGGATTGTTTGAATGTCCTATTCTGCTTATTGATGAACTATTTGTCCTAATAGACGACAAAAGGAATCTTGAGTGCGACAGTTCTTATTCATGTGCGAGTGATCTTATATATCGTTCAATGCAAGGTTTAGTTGTTCAATATCGTGTGCAAAGTGCCTCTTCTCAACTACTTGCTTGTGACATATATGTCTATCATTTGTTTTATCATTCGCCTGATCATTTTGACTTGTGGAATCCATCAACATCGTATACATGCCTTAAAGTCTTTTCAATTTTGTTGCGAACGTTTGACAAGGCATTACTTCCTTTGTACGATGATTTGATGCTGTCTGATCATATGCAATTTATTTGTTTGGTGATGGTTACATTTGGATTGCAAACTAGTGTGAAGTTTTATTTGCTAATCCATGATTATATCTTTCAGGTGTTGAGATTATCATCTATCCCATTTGATCGAGGTAAACTGAGCCAAAAGGAATTTTGTTCGGACAACCAACAGGTCGATTCGAGGACGAATTGTCTTGAAGAGGGGAGGGATGATACGGGCACGCCTGGGGTACCATCGATCTTCAAGTCGACGAGGCTCGACGCCAAAGTCCCAAGTGCTGTGGAGCTTGTGTGCATCTTGGTGCACTTCCAAATTGAGCCGAATTAGCTCAATCGAGCTTAATTTGAGCTCACTCGAGCTCGCTCCAGCTCATTGAGCTGATTACCTTTTAATTTAATGCTTTAAATAAATTGGAAAATTTAATTATTTAATTTTCTACAGCAAGTTAAGTGTCTAAATATTTTATTTAGTGTCAAATTTCATTTGCCTAAGTCTAATTTAATTTGTGTCATTTTATTACAACCTTATAAGTGTGTTTTAATTTAAGAATTAAAGTGCAGAATTTTTTTCATTAAAATAGGGGCTGCCGAATTTAGTATGTGTGCTAAGTGTGTGTTTAATGTGTCCAAAGTGTCTATTGATGTGTCTTGGACGTGATTAATTGTTATTCAATTCATTTGGCTTGATTTAATATGCATTCATACCCTTTTGTAGGTACAGCCGAATGTACATGAAGCAATTAAGAGATACATGCACCTAGGTGCATTGTACTTGGCCGAATACATACATGTATTTGGTGGGTGCATGGACGGTTGGAAGCATGGTTAAATGCTGCTGATTTTTGAATTATCAAGGTGCCTATTTGGTTGAAAAAATAATTCCATGAAGACACATGCATGGAGGAGTTAAATGCATGATGCATGAACAGCCAGTTTCAACGAATGAAGAAATACATGCATGGTTGGAGTCATGAACATCCAAGGGAGTTTTAATGACTGAATTAAACACTTGCAAGCCATTCAAAGACATGTTTAAATGCTGTAAATTCTTCAAACAAAAGGTGCAACTCATCCCCAATGTTGGCCGAACCTAGACAAGCCTTTTCAGCTCCTTTGCTGTCCAAATTCGTTTGGCCACTTTCTTCTTCATTAAGATGTCTTCAAAATGTCCCAAATGGCTGAATTTACATATCCAAGAGGGCTACTCACGTTCTCCCTTATTACTGGACACTTTTCAGCCAAAAGAGACCAAATTAACAGCTCAATTATTGTATGGGACGTACCTAGCTGCTGCATGCATCTTCAAGTGACTTAAAATTCATTTTCCCTTCTAGAAAGCTGCCCATTAACATTCCCAAAGGCTGCACATGGACTTGGACGAATTTTTGGGACAATTAATCTTCTAGAAACCCATCCATTGGAGTGCCATTGATGCCATATACATCCAAACGAATTTGGAAGCACATCAAGGCCACATTCAGCCGAAATTTGCCAAGACACTAAGAGACTTTATTCTAGATTTTTCTAGCTTATTTTAGTTTAATTTTTACTTAGCCTTTAAGCTATGACCATTCGGCTAACTCCTTCAGTTGGCTATAAATATTTGTTATTTTCATTTGTAAAGGTTACAACTTTTAGAACTTTAATCTATTTACATCCATATTTTACTATTAATTCCCGAAAGCTTGATTTACTCCTCGTAGACGATTGGGCAACTCGCATACAATTCGACTATTCCCGAGGCGGACTGTATCAGTGTTTAATTTATTAATTTTCCTACATCAAATTAAATGTGTCTAAATAATTAATTTAGTGCTGGATTTAATTTGTCTAAGCCTAAATTAATTTGTCACATTTTATTGCATGCTTTTAAGATGTTTTTAAGTTAAAATTAATGTGCAGTTTTTTTTAGTTAATTAGAGGGCTGCCGAAAATTCAATGTGTCCTAATGGTGTCTTTAAGTTGTCTAAAACGTCCATTAATGTGTCCATAGCATGCATTTAATTGTTTTCAACTGAATTGAAGTAATTTAATACAAGTCCATCTCCTTTTTAGGTTCAGTCGAAATTCTCCAAAACATTAAAGGAAGGTCCATGCACTTAGGTGCATTTAATTGGCCGATTGCAACAATGAGCATTGGGGGACATGGACGGTTGGAAGCATGGACATGAATGCTGCTGAATGTTGGTTTCTCAAGGCACTTTTTCAGTTTGAAAAGTAATCAACATTGAAGACCAATTTATAGCATGCTTGCCGAAATTAATGAAGTGTTGGTGTTTTTTTTTTTCGTGAAAATAAATAGACAAGGGAATTATGGAGATGTTGGGATAGCAATAAAGGCCTTGTCCAGCATAAATGGACGAAATTTTCTTTTGGCCGAATTTAATGAATTGTTGGACATGCATGAACACCATTTAGTGGATGCTGGTGCCTTTTTCGTAAACATAAAAGGACAGGGTATTAATTCGGCTGATGCAATGTGAGAACATCAAAGGAGTTGATGTTTGAGCTCTTCTAGAAGACCAACTCGTGGAGTGCAAGAGCCATCAGCCTCCCTCATTAATTTCAGCAACTTTTAAGCCTAAAGGCTGCTCATATTTGGCCAAAGTTTATGTTTTCGCAAGCTGGCCATTTCTCTTCTCCAAGATAGAAATTAACGCCATTTAAAGGCCAAAACCGAATGAAGACATCTCCAAACAAGTTCAGCCGAATTTTCCTTATTCTAGAAGCAAGACCATTCAAATTTTTACTTTAATTTCTTCTAGAATATATTTAGGAAATTACTAGGAAAAACTTAAGCATTAAGAAGATAGGGGAGTGACCATTCGGCTAGTTCTCATATTAGTCTATAAATAGATTTTAAATTTCATTTGTAAAAAAGACAATTTAGCTTTTGATCATTTTTATGAAAATATATGAACTTTGTTCATCAAGTGAGTTTTACTCATCTCTATCTTTCGTACAAGTTTCGATTCCGACTTATCAAGCTTTGCTTGTGGCGTCAGTCGTTTCTCATCCATCAGCTTATACCATAGGTTCTTATCTTTATAGATAACGGGTCTTGGTCCATATCTTCGTTTTCCATATTTCCACCTTGAACCATATAGAAACCGGGGTAGCACTTACTAGTGTTAAATCATTTCTTTGTTCAAGTTCACTTACCCATTTCCATAAACTATCTTTACTAAATTTATCTCCCTTCAATTTTCCTTGAACCGAAAATCTACATCATCCATATTTCTTCCTATCACTAAACCCGAACCTATCCTCCCATTTACTAAAATTGTTTCCATCATTCTTTCAAACCTCCATTCCTAACTTGATTTCCTCTTCTAAACAAATTCATTCAATAGCTTCCGCATAATCGACTATATTTCCTAATATTTTCCGAAGACACATTTTACTCCTCGTAGATGATTAGGCAACTCACATACAATTCGACTCTTCCCGAGGTGGACTGTATCAAACACCTAATAATGTGTCCAAATATGTCCACTCACATTATGGATGGTTTAATTACAACATAAGGACCTCCACTTTAAAATTCCATAGCTATTAGACACCTTTAGCTATTAGAACACAACTTTTACACTTTATGCGATTTAGTCCTTTTTATCAAATTAAGCACTCAAACGATAAAATTTCTTAACAAAATTTTTACACAATCATACTATCATGATTTAGAAATTAAAATAATAATAAAATAAATATTTTGACCTCAAACTTGTGGTCCCGAAACTACTATTCTGATTTGACTAAAAACGGGCTGTTACAACTCTCCCCCCTTAGGAATTTTCTTCCTCGAAAATCTTACTAGAAAATAGGTTAGGGTATTATTTTCTCATAGCTTCCTCGGGTTCCCACGTAGCCTCTTCAACACCGTGACGTTGCCATAAAACCTTCACTAAAGCTATGCTTTTATTTCTCAACTCTTTAATCTCTTGAGCCAGAATTTTGATCGGTTCTTCGCTATACGACATATCAGGTTGAATTTCAACTTCTGTTGGAGAAATTACGTGTGACGGATCTGATCTGTATCGACGTAACATCGACACATGAAATACATTATGAATCTTTTCCAGTTCTGACGGTAAAGCTAGTCGATATGCCACTGGCTCAATTCTCTCGATAATCTCATATAGCCTGATAAATTGGGGACTCAATTTTTCTTTACGACCAAATTGAAGAATCTTCCTCCACGGTGATGCTTTTAAAAACACTCTGTCGCCGATTTGAAATTCAATGTCTTTATGTTTCAAATCCGCATACGATTTCTGCCGATCTGAAGCTGCTTTCAAACTGTTGTGAATTACTTTTACTTTCTCTTTAGTCTCTCTAATCAAATCAACCCCATGAATCTTTTTCTCACTAAGTTCGGTCCAATACAACGGAGTTCTGCATTTACGACCATATAAAGCTTCATACAGTGCCATCTTTATGCTCGAGTGAAAACTATTGTTATACACAAATTAAACTAACGGTAAATATTTTTCCCAGTTGCCTTCAAACTCTAAAACACAGCAACAAAGCATATCTTCGAGAATCTGAATCACTCTCTCAGACTGACCGTCGGTTTGAGGGTGAAAGGTAGTACTAAAGTGCAACCGCGTACCCAAAGCTTCTTGCAATTTCTTCCAAAATCGCGACGTAAACCCCAGATCTCTATTCAAAATAATAGAAACTGGCACTCCGTGCAATCTGACAATCTTAGAGATGTACAATTCAGTTAATCTATCAAGTGAAAAGTCTATAAGTACTGGAATGAAATGTGCAGATTTCGTCAGTCGATCAACAACAACTCAAATAGCATCTATCTTTTTCGGAGATAGGGGTAACCCCGATACGAAATCCATCGTAACTCTATCCCATTTCCACTCTGGTATCATCACTGGCTATAGTAGTCCCGAAGGCACTTGATGTTCGGCTTTGACTTGTTGACAAACCAAGCATTTCGATACAAATTCTAAAAGTCTCATTTCATGCCCAACCACCAGTACAACTATTTCAAATCATTGTACATCTTAGTACTTCCCAGATGAATAGATAAACAACCACTATGTGCTTCGTGTAGAATTTTCTGAACAAGCTCGAAATTTCTCGGTACACAAATTCTACCTTGAAACAATAAACAATCATCGGATCCGATCTAATACTCTGAATCAGTAGTCGACTCATATTGTAATATTTTAGCTTGTAACTCATTATAACATTTTTTAGCTTCACAAATTTGCTGTATAAATAACAATTTATCTTTTAACTCAGCTAAAATCGAACATCATCAGACAAAGTTAATTGTGTGTTCATCGCCCGCAAAGCAAATAAAGATTTTCTACTCAGAGCATCCGCGACTACATTCGCTTTCCCTGGATGATAATCAATCACTAACTCATAGTCTTTCAACAACTTGAGCCATCTTCATTGTTGCAAATTCAAACCTTTCTAGGACATTAAATACTTCAAGCTCTTGTGATCGGTAAAAATATGGCACTTCTCATCAAATAAATGATGTCACCAAATTTTTAATGCGAAAATAATAGAGGCCAACTCTAAGTCGTGTGTCGGATAATTCTTTTCATGCGATTTTAACTGTCTGGAAGCATAAGCTATCACTTTGCCTTCTTGCATCAAAACACATCCTAAACCGTTCAATGACGCATCACTGAAAATCACAAACTCTTTACCCGACTCAAGCTGAACTAAAACTAGTGCTTCAGTCAATAGTACTTTCAACTGTTCAAAACTCTTTTGGCATTTCTCGGACCACTCAAATTTCACATCTTTCTGTAACAATTGAGTCATCAGTGTAGCAATCATCGAGAACCCTTTTACAAAATGCCAATAATAGCCAGCTAATTCTAGAAAACTTCTGACTTAGGATACATTTCTTGGTGGTTTCCAGTCAACAACTGCTGAAATTTTACTCGGATCAACTCAAATGCCTTCCGCTGAAACAATGTGTCCCAAAAATCCAACTTCTCAGAGCCAAAACTCGTATTTATTGAATTTAGCAAACAATTGTTTATCTCGCAAAGTCTGCAATACAATTCTCAAATGCTCAGCATGCTCAGATTCGTCTCGAGAATAAATCAGAATGTCATCAATGAATACGACTACAAATCTGTCCAAATATGGTCTGAAAATTCTATTCATCAAATCCATGAATACTGCAGGAGCATTAGTTAATCCGAATGGCATAACAAGAAATTCATAATACTCGTACCTGGTTTTAAACGCAATTTTTGCACATCCGAATCTTTAACTCTCAACTGATAATAACCAAATCACAGATCAATTTTTGAGAATATTGTTGCTCCTTTCAACTGATCAAATAAATCATCAATTCTCAGTAAAGGATACTTATTCTTAATTTTAATCTTGTTGAGCTGACGATAGTCGATACACAGTCTCATCGATCCATCTTTCTTCTTTACAAACAGCACTGGTGCACCCCAGGGCAAAAAACTAGGTCGTGCAAAACCTCTATATGTTAACTCTTGCAACTGAGCTTTCAACTCTTTCAATTCTGTAGGAGCCACTCTATACGGAGCGATCGATATCGGTGATGTTCCTGGTACTAATTCAATAGAAAACTCAACTTCTCTGATTGGTGGTAACCCAGGTAACTCTTCTGGAAACAAATTCGGATATTCACAAACCACTAGCACTATTCAATCTTTGATTCTGACACTTTTATATCCAATACATACGCAAGATAAGCATGGTAACCTTTTCTCACATATTTCTCTGCTAACATCATCGATATCACTATAGGCAACCCACTTAAGTCCTCAGATTCAATTCTAATAATTTCACTTGTAACATCCTGAAAAGGGCCTATGTATTTTTGGTTTAATTGTAGGAAATGACATATCTTATGTGTTATGAATATATTTTGAACATTTTTAGAACCTTGGAAATGTAAGGAAATGTCTTGTAAGGAAATGTCATGGAAATGTAAGGAAATGTCTTGAAAATGTAAGGAAATGTCTTGTAAGGAAATGTCATGGAAATGTAAGGAAATGTCAAGTTTACAGAGCCGATCGAAAATTTTTGGAAACTTAGAAATGACCTAGAAATGACGAGTTTTAAGGTTTAAAAGGGGAAATTAAGGCAAGGTGGCCTTAAAAGAAAAAGTTTGTGAAATTTGACACACAAACAGGCTTGGAAAAGTGGCCTGAAGATGCCACTTAGGGCCTATGGAAATGGCACCATATGCAAGAGGAATGGGCCTAAGTTCGAGTCACATGGGAAGCAAATAAAAGAAATTTTATTTTGCTACAAGGAGCAGAGGTGGGCGGCACATGGCTATAAATTAGGAGCTTTTATTATTTTATAAATAGTGGATAAATAAGGGATTTATTTATCATTATTTTCAAGAGATAATTGTAGGATTAAATTCTTTTAATTTGAATAAAGAGATAAAGAGGAAAATAAGGGAGAAGTGATGGCCAAGTAAGGGACTTTGAGTTTAATAATTTTGGCTAAGTAAGGATAGTTGCTGAATTATCTTTTATTTTAAGTGATAATTAAAGAGATAAAGCTATTAAAATAGAAGAGTGATGGCCAAGTAAGGGATTCTAAGTTAGTAATATCGGTTATAAAAGGAAAAGAGAGGCCATTCTGCATTATTTTCTGTTCTTTGAAAGCCTTTGCCGAATTCTCTTCACCAAATCTTCTTCTTCTTTTATTTTTGCCAAGCCGAAATACCTTGTGTTCTAGCAGAATCCTCCATCTTTATTCTTCCTTTTCTTTTCTTTCTAATCCCTCCAAAAGCCGAAAGTTGTGAGATCATCATCTAGCCATAGCCGAATCTCTGAAGGTTGAAGTGAAGGTGCAATAGATTTCTTTAAGTAAGGGTAAGATCTCATTCGGTTTCATCCTTTTTTCTTAAGATTTGCCAAAATCTAGGACTAACCCCATTAATATCTTGTTGCCGAAACTTTGAAGAGATCTTTCGGGATTTACTAAGTGTCGACTACAAGGAAGGAGAAGTTCTTTTCCCGAAGGTACACCATAGGCCACGTGTTCCCTAGTTATTCGGTGAGTTTTGGGATTTAAAATCCACAAGGTAAGTGTCTATAGCATTTGGCCAAGGCCATGTTTGGTAAATATATGTGTTCATTAATTATTCAAAAGCCGAAAACTAACCAAGTTAATTGATTCAATGCTTGGCCGAATGCAAGAAGAGTATAGCAGAGATTTCAAGACTTGATTCTTAAGTCAAACGGCAACAAGGTAAGTTTAAGTATACTAATCCTACTAGGATTTGGATTTATGGCCGAATGGCTTTTTATTAAAGTAGTAGGTGATTAATCAAATGTAGGGATTAAGGATCTAAGCATTAGATCAAGCTTTTCGGGATTTCAAGACCCTTTCGATAAGTATGATAAGTTGTGGATATTTGGTTAAGAATTCGTATATTGATGATTAAATCGATTGTTCTGATTAAGTGTGTTGATGGAGGCGAATACCATTCAAGAAGGGAAAGGGAAGGTCCCTATCCCGAAGTTTAAGAAGAGATCTGTCTCGCGGTTAGGGATTGGCCACCGGGTGTGGAACAGCGTTAGAACAAGAAAGTAGGCAAATAGTCATAGTATCGCCCGATGATAGCATCAGTATCGAAAGCATAGTTCTCCAAGTGATCAGGTGTGTGATTAACCCACCGTTTTCAGGGTATATGATATGTATGTAAATTGTGTATGTGTTATGAATGTGCTAACTAGTGCAGTGGAAATTGTGATAAGGATACCCTCAAGGGGTATGTCGATAATCCGGTAAGTACCAAACCTGATGATATGTGATTATTAATATGAATATGTGATAATATGCTTGATGAACATGCTCATGCATCATTACATTGTATCATTATTTTATGTGGCATGTGCATGGGTTGGGATATGAAAGAAGGTACGGGTGTACTTCGAGTACGTGGTTTGATGTTAGCCTTGAGCTACATCGTGGATTGATGTTGACTGAGGCACGTTGTGGATTAATTGCGATTTAGTTCGCGTGGCTTGATGAGTGGCTATGTGCCTCATCGTGGTTGATATCGACTATGTGCCATATCGCGGTTGATGAGTGACTATGTGTCCCATCATGGTTTTTGATGTTAGCCTTGAGCTACATCGTGGATTGACGTTGACTGAGGTCACGTTGTGGATTAATTGTGATTTAGTTTGCGTGGCTTGATGAGTGGCTATGTACCTCATCGTGGTTGATATCAGCTATGTGCCATATCGTGGTTGATGAGTGGCTATGTGCCTCATCGTGGTTGATATCGGCTATGTGTCATATCGTGGTTGATGAGTGACTATGTGTCCCATCGTGGTTTTGGTGTTAGCTACGGCTACATCGTGGATTGGCGCTGACTGAGGTCGCGTTGTGGACTATTGTGCTTAATTGCACGTGGATGGCAGTGATTGCCTTTGGAGTGAAAAGGAGAGGGTGATTTGATAATCCCCTCGTGTGTGGTAGGTTTGGATAAGGGGGTGTGTAGCGGATGGACCCTAGGTTTGGGTTGGGCTTCATAATTGCATGATTTCGTATGTGAACATATGTGGAAATGGGCCAAGCCCAATATGATATGTGGATTAATGTAAAAATGGGCAAAGCCCAAAGTATATGAATGTGGATCGGTGTGGAAATGGGCTAAGCCCGGTATGTGGAAATTATGTGGTTAACTACCCTATTAGATGAATGTGATATGAATATGGGCCAAGCCCGAATGTGATAACATGTGAATTTGATAATTGATATCGATATATGAGTTAATATGTGGTTAACATGTGGGTGGAATTCATGGACTAATTACACATTGAGTCCAATATGACTCACCCAATTTTTATTAAACATCGCAGGTGATCGTGATTTTTGGACCGGGTTGGAGTGGATACAAAGGTGGCCATGCGAGCGATTTCCATGCGAGAAAGATATTTTAATTAATTAAGTATTTATATTTTCAGTATTTTGATTAAGTGTTTATTGTAATAAGGCCCATTAAAGTGATTGAACATTTTTATTATGTTTAAGCTAGACGACCATTAAATTATTATTGGGAAGTGCTTTTAATTTTGGCAACTTATATTTTAAAAGCTTATAATAAAGTTTTAATTTGGATATTTTTATCAAGCTTATATTATTTAGAATTTTTAATTGGACATGGTTTTCAAATGACAAAATCTTTAATGTTTTTTCCCAAAAGTGAAATCGGTCTTCAAACGTTTTTCATGATGGCATTTCAAATTCGGTAAGTAACGAATGGGCCGGGTTTGGGGTGTTAGAAATTGGTATCAGAGCCCGGTTCAAAACTCGACTTTGAGGGTTTTGGGTCCAAAAATAATTTTTTTCAAAGATGGGCTTTTCAAAAGTATGGGCTTTCATAAACTTTTCAGGTTATTCGCATGGCACTGTATCTCACCATGATCCACCGGTAAGTACCCTTGACTCTGACTGAAGTGAAATGTGTATGTGAATGTTATAAGTATGAAGGGAGCGTAGATTAGTGAACTAGGATCTGTTGAACCCTAGGGCTAGTGCACTCAAACACATGCATAAGACTTAAGGACTATTAAACAAACCTGTGAAGTAAGTCACCGAAAGTGGGGTGTGGCAACTATTGTGCACATGTCTAGGAGTGGATTCGATAAGAGCTTGGTATTTAAGCGGTCCTAGTGACTCACCTCCTCTTTACTCGAATCCCTGCAGTGCGTAGTGCTTCATCCTAACCAAGAGGACTTATTCACTGGCTAAACCAATCATTAAAACCCAGAAAGGGACTAGCCATGCGATTTTATAAAATTCCTAGTTTTAAAATCCTAAATTACCCTTTTAATTGTAGTAAAAGATTATTGTGAAAATTTTTCCAAAATATCTCCGATTTACAAAATTACAAAAATGCCCTCAGATTGTAAATTATTAAAATACCCTTAGTTTTTAAGATTTTCAAAAATACCCTCGACTTTTGTTAAAATATTTTTACTTTACAAAGATATCAAAACTTACATTTTACAAATAACAAGATGCCCTGATTTGGAAAATTTACTTTAACTCTTTGACTTCTAAAATTACCGAAATAACCTCGATTTACAAAATTTTTGCAACACCTCTGATTTGGAAAACAAAATAACCCAGAGATTTTGTAAATTAAAATACCTTTAATTTGAAAAATATTTTGAATTGACCCCGATTTATTACCAAAATACCCTGTAGGGAAAATACTGAAATTACCCACAGGTAGGGAAATGGATGGAATGGCCATAAAAGTGTAGTGAATGATGTTGTGAATGAATGTGACTTCATGGAAAAATGAATGTGTCTCTACTTATGAATGTGAATGTGACTCCCTGAGTTAGAGTAGTGAACTTGAACTAGAAACTTTGGTTGATCGAAAGAACTACTTCGAACATCTCTTTTCATAAAAACTGTTCGCGAATAATCGGTGGAACAAAATTTCGATGCATAAAAATTTTTAATCAGATTAAATCGCGATGTTAGAAATGAGTTCTAGGGGACGTAAACTTAGAGACTGTGCCTAGAAAGTATGATGGTTCTATTAAGATCAGAGTGCGTAGCATAAGCGTAGTGCGGTGAGTTAAGATGTACGATTATTCGTTAATAAGTAATTTCGAGGACGAAATTATTTTTAAGGAGGGTAGAACTGTAACATCCTGAAAAGGGCCTATGCATTTTTGGTTTAATTGTAGGAAATGACATATCTTATGTGTTATGAATATATTTTGAACATTTTTAGAACCTTGGAAATGTAAGGAAATGTCTTGTAAGGAAATGTCATGGAAATGTAAGGAAATGTCAAGTTTACAGAGCCGATCGAAAATTTTTGGAAACTTAGAAATGACCTAGAAATGACGAGTTTTAAGGTTTAAAAGGGGAAATTAAGGCAAGGTGGCCTTAAAAGAAAAAGTTTGTGAAATTTGACACACAAACAGGCTTGGAAAAGTGGCCTGAAGATGCCACTTAGGGCCTATGGAAATGGCGCCATATGCAAGAGGAATGGGCCTAAGTTCGAGTCACATGGGAAGCAAATAAAAGAAATTTTATTTTGCTACAAGGAGCAGAGAGGTGGACGGCACATGGCTATAAATTAGGAGCTTTTATTATTTTATAAATAGTGGATAAATAAGGGATTTATTTATCATTATTTTCAAGAGATAATTGTTGGATTAAATTCTTTTAATTTGAATAAAGAGATAAAGAGGAAAATAAGGGAGAAGTGATGGCCAAGTAAGGGACTTTGAGTTTAATAATTTCGGCTAAGTAAGGATAGTTCTTGAATTATCTTTTATTTTAAGTGATAATTAAAGAGATAAAGCTATTAAAATAGAAGAGTGATGGCCAAGTAAGGGATTCTAAGTTAGTAATATCAGCTATAAAAGGAAAAGAGAGGCCATTCTGCATTATTTTCTGTTTTTTAAAAGCCTCTGCAATTCTCTTCACCAAATCTTCTTCTTCTTTTATTTTTGCAAGCCGAAATACCTTGTGTTCTAGCCTGAATCCTCCATCTTTATTCTTCCTTTTCTTTTCTTTCTAATCCCTCCAAAAGCCGAAAGTTGTGAGATCATCATCTAGCCATAGCCGAATCTCTGAAGGTTGAAGTGAAGGTGCAATCGATTTCTTCAAGTAAGGGTAAGATCTCATTCGGTTTCATCCTTTTTCTTAAGATTTGCCAAAATCTAGGACTAACCCCATTAATATCTTGTTGCCAGAAACTTTGAAGAGATCTTTCGGGATTTACTAAGTGTCGACTACAAGGAAGGAGAAGTTCTTTTCCCGAAGGTACACCATAGGCCACGTGTTCCCTAGTTATTCGGTGATTTTCGGGATTTAAAATCCACAAGGTAAGTGTCTATAGCATTCGGCCAAGGCCATGTTTGGTAAATATATGTGTTCATTAATTATTCAAAACCGAAAACTAACCAAGTTAATTGATTCAATGCTTGGCGAATGCAAGAAGAGTATAGCGAGATTTCAAGACTTGATTCTTAAGTCAAGCGGCAACAAGGTAAGTTTAAGTATACTAATCCTACTAGGATTTGGATTTATGGCGAATGGCTTTTTATTAAAGTAGTAGGTGATTAATCAAATGTAGGGATTAAGGATCTAAGCATTAGATCAAGCTTTTCGGGATTTCGAGACCCTTTCAGTAAGTATGATAAGTTATGGATATTTGGTTAAGAATTCGTATATTGATTATTAAATCGATTGTTACGATTAAGTGTGTTGATGGAGGCGAATACCATTCAAGAAGGGAAAGGAAGGTCCCTATCCCGGTTTAAGAAGAGATCTATCTCGCGATTAGGGATTGGCCACCGGGGTGTGGAACAAATGTCGTCGAACAAGAAAGTAGGCAAATAGCCGTAGTATCGCCTAGTGATAGCATCGATGATTTAAAGCATAGTTCTCCAAGTGATCGGTGTGTGATTAACCCACCGTTTTCCGGTATATGATATGTATGTGAAATGTGTATGTGTTATGAATGTGCTAACTAATGCAAAGTGGAAATTGTGATAAGGATACCCTCAAGGGGTATGTCGATAATCCGGTAAGTACCAAACCTGATGATATGTGATTATTAATATGAATATGTGATAATATGCTTGATGAACATGCTCATGCATCATTACATTGTATCATTATTTTATGTGGCATGTGCATGGGTTGGGATATGAAAGAAGGTGCGGGTGTACTTGAGTGCGTGGTTTGATGTTAGCCTTGAGCTACATCGTGGATTGACGTTGGCGAGGTCACGTTGTGGATTAATTGCGATTTAGTTCGTGTGGCTTGATGAGTGGCTATGTGCCTCATCGTGGTTGATATCGGCTACGTGCCATATCGTGGTTGATGAGTGACTATGTGTCTCATCGTGGTTTTTGATGTTAGCCTTGAGCTACATCGTGGATTGACGTTGACTGAGGTCACGTTGTGGATTAATTGCGATTTAGTTTGCGTGGCTTGATGAGTGGCTATGTGCCTCATCGTGGTTGATATCGGCTATGTGCCATATCGTGGTTGATGGGTGGCTATGTGCCTCATCGTGGTTGATATCGGCTATGTGCCATATCGTGGTTGATGAGTGACTATGTGTCCCATCGTGGTTTTGGTGTTAGCTACGACTACATCGTGGATTGGCGCTGCCGAGGTCGCGTTGTGGACTATTGTGCTTAATTGCACGTGGGCGGCAGATGATTGCCTTTGGAGTGAAAAGGAGAGGGTGATTTGATAATCCCACGTGTGTGGTAGGTTTGGATAAGGGGGTGTGTAGCGGATGGACCCTAGGTTTGGGTTGGGCTTCATAATTGCATGATTTCGTATGTGAACATATGTGGAAATGGGCCAAGCCCAATATGATATGTGGATTAATGTAAAATTGGGCAAAGCCCAGATATGAATGTGGATCGGTGTGGAAATGGGCTAAGCCCGGTATGTGGAAATTATGTGGTTAACTACCCTATTAGATGAATGTGATATGAATATGGGCCAAGCCTAATGTGATAACATGTGAATTTGATAATTGATATCCGATATATGAGTTAATATGTGGTTAACATGTGGGTGGAATTCAGTGGACTAATTACACACTGAGTGCAGTATGACTCACCCAATTTTTATTAAACATCGCAGTGATCGTGATTTTTGGACCGGGTTGGAGTGGATACAAAGGTGGCCATGCGAAGCGATTTCCATGCGAGAAAGATATTTTAATTAATTAAGTAGTTATATTTTCAGTATTTTGATTAAGTGTTTATTGTAATAAGGCCCATTAAAGTGATTGAACATTTTTATTATGTTTAAGCTAGACGACCATTAAATTATTATTGGGAAGTGCTTTTAATTTTGGCAACTTATATTTTAAAAGCTTATAATAAAGTTTTAATTTGGATATTTTTATCAAGCTTATATTATTTAGAATTTTTAATTGGACATGGTTTTCAAATGACAAAATCTTTAATGTTTTTTCCCAAAAGTGAAATCAGTCTTCAAACGTTTTTCCGCAGTGGCATTTCAAATTCGGTCGTAACGAATGGGCCGGGTTTGGGGTGTTACATCACTATTCTGACATTTCAACTCAATAGTCTTTCGTCTCTAATTCACAACAACATCATGCAGAGTCAACCAATCCATACCTAAGATCACATCAAATTCATCAAACGGTAAAAGCATCAAATTAGCCAAAAAATAGTAACCCCGAGTCATCAAAGGACAATTCTTGCAAACTTTTCTAACTAAGACATATTGCCCTAAGGGTTTGATACTTTAATCACAAATTTAGTTGACTCAACAGGTAAACTCTTATTAAACACTTAATTCTTACAAACATACGAATGAGTCGATCTAGGATCAATCAATGCAATTACATCAGTGTCATGGAGAGAAATGTACCGGTGATAAGATCTAGTGATGACACATCTTCGCGAGCGCGAATAGTGTAAGCTCTGGCTGGTGCTCGAGCCTCGGATCTCACAGTAGAATCCTTTGTCGTACCTTTTCTACTAGTCACATTTCTCGTATTTCTAGGTGGTCTCCCTCTAGCAGCTGTATTGCTCGGTCTTGTATTCAAAAATTTATCTTTCTCGGGTAACTCAGGACAATCCCAAATAAAATGATCTTGCGAGCCACATCTAAAACAAGCTTTTTTATTCATCTAGCAATCTCCAAAATGCCGTCTACCACACTGTTGACACTCAGGTTTGTTGGTTCTAACACTACCAATGCTCGATACTGTAGTGGCTTAAGCTTTAGGACTTGTGTATTGCTTTCCACGATCTCTATTAGAATACCCCACTGAAGCATTCGAACGATTATACGAATCCCGTGATTTCTTTCAAGAAGAATGATAGGGTTTACTCATTGACCTTTTTCTCGAATCTCTAGCCTCAGACTCGACTTTTCTCTTTTATTTGCTAAGCTCCTCGGCTTTGCAAGCTCTGTCGACCAAAACAACAAATTCTTTCAATTCAAGAATCCCCACTAGAAGCTTAATGTCTTCGTTCAACCCATTTTCAAACTGCTTACACATAATTTCCTCAGTTGTAAAACATTCTCGAGCGTATTTACTTAGTCTCACAAATTCTCTTTCATATTCGGTCACAGTCATACGACCCTGTTTTAATTCCAGAAATTCTTTGCATTTTTTATCGATAAACTGCTGGCTTATGTATTTCTTTTTGAACTTGGTCTGAAAGAATTCCCACATGACTCTTTCTCTCGTCACTACAAATATAAAAGTGTTCCACCACTGATATGCAGTATCTCTTAGAAGTGATACAACGCATTTGACACATTCTGCTGGCGTACAAGACAATTCATCAAATACCCGGATCGTATTCTTAAGCCAAAACTCGGCTCTATCAGGATCATCATCAACTGTAGCTTTAAACTCTTTAGCCCTGTACTTTTGAATTTTATCAATAGGTGGCTTACTTAAATGTAAAGGTTCCAAACCTTGAGGAGCTACGTGATACAACCTTAGCCCAGGATGTCTCTACTGAATCCATTGAGCTGCCACGAGGGCTTATAACTCGATCACGAGCTAAGAAATTTCAAGAAGCCTTAGCAAGCTATGTGGATCGAGCTTGGGGAGAGCAAGAGGCCGAATCCAACATTCATGCATGCCACGGCTCAATTGGTGCTACTTGCAATTTATTGCAAGTTGAACTTTAATTTTTAATAAACTTATCTTACTTTAATAAATGAGTTGCTGGATTTTATTCAACTTATTTTAGTTTAATTAATAAGTGTTTTTTTTTTAACTTTATTTAATAAGTGTTGCTCTTAATTAATCTAGTTCCTAGGATTATTTAATGGAGCATGAGTTTAAGTTTATTTAATTCTGCTTCTTTAATTAAACTAGTTGCTGCATTAATTGATGTCTTTACTATTAGTTCATTTATTGAAGTCAAGTGTTTAATGTGTTTGAGTTTAATTAGTGTTTAAATGTGTTTAATAAGTTCATTTTAATGTGTTTATTATAGGTGTCTCTTCACTCTACAAATTTACATTTCAAGGTCATTACAACTTAATTGAAGTGACTTTTTAGGTTATTTTTGGTTACAAATGAAGTGGTTGTTACAAGGGATGTTTAATACATCAATTAAGGAGTTTTAAGGAGCATTTTAACTCCTCTTAAATTCAGCAACAACACCCTTTCACCTACCAGCAGTTTTTGCTCATTTAAAGATGAAAACAAGCATTCAAAACACCATTTAGTCTGGTGTCTTTTTGGCTAGCCAAGGGACAACTCAAGAGACATTTTAAGCATTCAAGGATGATCATTCAAGCTGAATTAAAGTGAATTCAAGCATGGAGTAAATTGTTACAAGAATATCAAGAGTCTTGAGTTTAATTTCAGTTTTAATTAGCACATTAAGATGTGACCTTTCAGCTAGCTTTTCTATCCTTATAAATATGTGTAACCAGCCATTTTGAAAGGCACTTTTGGACATTTTAATGAAACTCTGTTCATTTGGTGAGAAATACTTTTCTCCGATTTTGTACAAAGACTTGTTGGCTTATCTACAAAGCTAGTGGCGTCAACCTGTTCTTTGTTTTATTCCGAACTTATCACTTTCGTAAGTGTGGCCTTCGAACCCTATACCGAGGTTCCTATCTATCTAGATAGTGGGTCGAGGTTTTTGAATGAATTTTCAATTCAACTCATAAGCTTATAAGTGTTGGGTCGACACTTACTAGTGTTGGTTCTTGCTTGCTTTTGAGCCGTTTCTTTCCATCAGTTTACGATAACCGAACACATCCAAATAGCCATTTCAGATCCTTGTTGTTTTTAAACAATATTGAGCCTATTTCACCATTTTTTATTAACTAACCATCCATTTGATCCTTACTTCATCGTATACGATCGGGCAACACAAATACGACTCGACTTATCTTCAAGGCGGATCATATTATTTGGTATCAGAGACATTAAAACGAGAAGTACGGACTTTCGGAGACAAGCCGGAATAGGTTAGTGAAGTGAAAAAAATAAAAAAATAAAAAATCGAAAAAAATTCGAAAGTTTCTCATTATACTTATTTTGTGTATTTGAAGTATTGAAAAAAAAAACAAAAATTCAAAAAAATATATATATACAAGTTTAAAAAAAAAGTGAAGTTTTTGACGGTTCTTGAATTTTTTCTTTTGTTCTCATTTCGATTGGTTCCTGATCATCTATTTTCCCATCTACCATTTCTTCTACCCAAACGCCACACTTAAAGCACTTTTCATATTTTCTTTCAGCCTACCCTATCCCTTTTTATTATTTCCTTTGTTACCCAATTTGTGACCGGCCCCTAAGCCTACGATTAAGCCTTGGCAAGTCTGCTTACAAAGTCACGAGAAAAGAAGGAGTGGAAAAAGGCACGAGAGCGTGAGCACAATAGAGAGGAGGTAAAAGCCAACATACGAGTGCAAACACGAGCGTGAGTGTTATCAATTTCTTTCTTTCCGAGTGAACATAAGGTTTGTTGTGAGGTTTCAATTATTATTTTTCTTCAGTTTTGATTTGATTTAATTTTTGTTTTATATCACAAGATCCTGATCGAAATATGGAGGAGCGATAAGAACGACAACCTGTTAGAAATGTTCCGGACCTTAATTTCAAGCTATGCTTCGAGAGGTGGAGCGACTCTTTGATTGGAAGCTTGAGCCTATACAAGAAAGGTTGGACTTAGTTGAAGAGAGAGTGTAACATCCCGAAATTGGGCCTAGGAGAATTGGGCCCAATGGGCCTTAGGCGTAGTAGCGTTTAAAATTTTTGAGAACAAGAGAACGACTTGTTGGACCTATTAGGTGAGTGGTTTTGGAAGGTTAGGGGGCTTCTATGAAGTCCCGGGATTAAACTTGAGCTTTAGGAAAATTTTGGTTTTAGGTGAATAAAAACCTAGGAGTTAGTAGGTAGGCTTTAAGAATAAAATATGGAGAAAAATGACACAAGTGGAGGTGTGGTGTAGTGGCAAAGTGACGCCACTTAGAGGCAAGGGAGTGATGCCACAGGGAAGGAAGGAGGTCCAAGGTTCAAGTCTTGGCTCTTGCATTTTGGTTTTCTTTTTAAATGGACTTTAGAATTTGGCTATAGATTTATATTTAGTTGCGCATGGTTTAAGACACAAGACGAGCTTGTGGCTTGGTGGCAAGTGGCGTGTTGAACTATTGAAGGGAGCCTGGGTTCGAATCTCATGAAAAGCAAGGGAGTATTTATTTTACGAATTGGACGGCAAGAGTTTGAGTTGGATTTAAACTCTTCTGACGAAGGGATCCCACATCGGAAAGATACAAAGAAGGAAGGTGAGAAGCTAGCTATATATAGAGCATTCTATGATAGGAGGAAGGATACCTTGGAGGCGTTTGGGCACGGGAGTGGTCGGGCGCGGATTAGCACCGATTCCTATCGGTGTGTAACTCTCTCTATTCTAGTTGTAGAGCGGCAAATGCCGAAGTGCGGTCCACGGTAATAGTAGCCACGAGCGTGCGAAACGCACGTGTGGGGCTTCGGCGTGATAGTTGAGGCCATCGGTAGTATTCTTGTGGGTTGAGGCTGCTTGGGCCACGATGGGCCGAAGTGGGCCCAATGGGCCCGTGGGTCCAATTGAATAAAATGTATGATGGTGTAGTATATAGTGAACTAGACTAGGTGAATCTCATATGCGTGGCTAAATTTGTGTTAGGTGGGCCACACGAGCGTGTAGGCCCGAATGGGTCAAAATCGGGTTTTAGGCCCAATAGTCCCAGTCTGACCAGAAAATGGTAGTTGAGTCGCTCGAGGCGACATTAGGCCTTTGGAAAGGCCATTGCAGGTGCGAAATTACTAAAATACCCCCGATTTGTAAAATTACTAAAATACCCCCGATATGTACAATTACCAAAATACCCCCAATTTGTGAAATTACCAAAATACCCCTGATTTGCAAAATTACCTAAATACCCCCGGTTTGCGAAATTACCAAAATACCTTTGGTTTGCAAAATTACCAAAATACCCCCGATTTGTGAAATTATTGAAATACCCCCAAGGGGTGAAATTACCGTTTTACCCCTAAACGATGAAATGATCGTTGTACCCTCGTGGTAGTACTAGCGTTGTATGTGTTAATTGTATGATTGATTATGTTTGAGATGCGTTGCTTACATGGATTGGTTATTAGTAGAATTACCGAACTACCCCTGTAGGGTAGAATTACCGAAATACCCTTATAGGGTAAAATGACTGATTTGCCCTTGTAGGTAAATGATCGACTTGTGCAATGAGTGGACTAATTTGGCTGTGGTTGTATGACTGATATGCTTTTATTACATGTTTAAATAATTGTTACTAAGCATGGCCATTTTGCATGACATACACGACATATTGCATGGGGTTGGGATTATTAATACGGAGGAAGTGCTAATAGGATCGCATGGTCGCTTGACGACTGTGGATCCACCAAAGGCTTTATAGCCACCGCAGGATTTTTAGCCACCGAGCAGCCATGCTGCACCGATAATGTTACCGAGGGTCATGTGCCATTAATATGGGCTTCGTGCCATAATTATGGGCTTTGTGCCAATCACCAAGGCTTTGTGCCGATATTATGGCTTTGTGCCAATTGTATTTACCGTGGCTATGTGCCTAACTTATATATTGATGACTCGTGTTGATCATATTTACCCAAGGTCAGTGTGCCGATTATATTACCGTCGGCCGATGGCTATGTGCCAAATATAATACAATCACCGATGGCTTTGTGCCAATTGTAATACCGCTCATCGAGGCTTTTTAGCCACCGAGCGGCTATCTTTCGCACCGATAAGTTAGTGCCACAACCTGCTACATAAGGAGTGTAGGGATGGGTGGGTCGATTAAATCCCCACAAGAGTGTAGGGTTGGACAGGAGACGGAGTGCAGGGTTGGTATGGGCATTAACGCATTGCATATCTAGATTATATTACTGAGATGGGCTTAGGCCCCGATTTATATGTATGACATGTGACATTTGACTTGGGTTAAGGCCCAACCGAGGCTATTTTGGGCTAATGCCTAATTGCCACCGTTACTTTAATGGGCTTGGGCCCGAATTGTATTGATGCATGTTCTTATAGATTTTGTTCGTAAAGGGAATTACACACTGAGTTTTCGTAAACTCACCCCCTCTTTTTAATTTTTCTTAGGTAATCCTCAGTAGGCGGTTCGACGTACTGGAGGACTCGGAGGTGGCCACACTACGAGCAGTTTTGGACTTTATTATTTTACTTATTTTTAACTTGGGTTAATATTTTGTAATAAGGCAGCTTTAACTTTAAATTTGGTATTTTATTTGGTTTAGCTTTTAATATGATACTGCCTATTATTCTTAAATGTTTAATACGGGATTTTCCTAAACCCTTAATAACCGTTTTCCAAAATGTTAACAAAAGGATAACAAGCGAATACATAAATAAACTCAAAATTTTTAACAAATGCGTAATTTTTAAACAACCCTTTTATGTGACATGCCGGATCTGGTCGTAATGTTTTGATCGGGTTTGGAGTGTTACATTTAGTGGTATCAGAGCCTGGGTTGCAAAACTCAGCTGTGGAATGGGTTCAAAAATGTTTTTTTTCAGAGTTATTTGAAATTTGGTTTAGAAAAAAAGTATCTTTATTGAAAGTATGGCACCCGAGTCTCCGGTACCAAATTCGTAAGTCCCCTTACTTATTATATGCTATAATGACTGTATTTATTCTGTGTATGTTTTGGATGTGATGTTTGAATGAAATTTTTTTATGTATGAGTGTTAAATACCTGTTTGCTTCTGTATTAGATATTTGGTTGTGTGAAGAGGTTGCAAGCTTAAGTTAGAAAGTGTATTACTATTTTAGAATCAGAGTGCGCAGCGTGAGTGTAGTGTTGTAGGTTAGGATGTGCGACTGTTTCTATAGCTGGAAATTTCGAGGACGAAATTTCTTTAAGGAGGGTAGATTTGTAACATCCCGAAATTGGGCCTAGGAGAATTGGGCCCAATGGGCCTTGGGCGTAGTAGTGTTTAAAATTTTTGAGAATAAGAGAACGGCTTGTTGGACCTATTAGGTGAGTGATTTTGGAAGGTTAGGGGGCTTCTATGAAGTCCCGGGATTAAACTTGAGCTGTAACATCCTGGAAAGGGCCTATGCATTTTCGGTTTAATTTTACGAAATGACAAGTCTTAAGTAATATGAATAAATTTTTAATATTTTTGGAAATTCGGAAATGTATGAAAATGAAAATGGAAATGAACATTTTTGGAAACTTGGAAATGCATAGACATGAACATTTTTTGAAACCTGGAAATGTAAGGAAATGATTCAAAAATGGAAAGTACACATTTCTGGAAACTTGGAAATGTAAGAAAATGGCAAGTTTACAGAGCCGATCGAAAATTTTAGGAAACTTAGAAATGACCCAGAAATGTCAAGTTTTAAATTCTAAAATAGTAAATCAAGGCAAGGTGGCCTTAAAAGAAAAAGTTTGTGAAATTTGACACACAAACAGGCTTGGAAAAGTGGCCTGAAGATGTCACTTAGGGCCTCTGGAAATGGCGCCACCTGCAAGGGGTTGGGCCTGAGTTCGAGTCACTTGGGAAGCAAATAAAGGAGGTTTTATTTGTGCTTCCATAAGCCAAGGAGTGGACGGCAAGGCTTCTAGAAAAAGGGAGGTTTATCCTCTTTAAAATTCGGCTATTAAGGATAAATAAAGGTTTTTTTTTTAATTGGAGAGATAAATGATGATTTATCTTAAGTATTTTCAAAAAGGAAATTTTTTATCATAATTTCCATGAGATAAAGGCTGGATTAAACTCTTTTATTTTATGATAATTAAAGGTTAAAGCTATCAAATTGAAGAGTGGTGGCCAAGTAAGGGACTCCTTAGCTGATAATTTCGTCTATAAAAGGAAGGAAGGAAGGAGGGATACTCATAAGTTTTCTTTTTTTTTCTCTGCCCTGCCGAAATTCTTAGGGTTCTCTCCTCTTCTTTTCTCTTTTCCTTTGTCTAGCCGAATTCCCTAGCCTCCTCTCTCTTTTATTCAAAACCAAAAACACAATCCAACCAAGCCGAAATTCTGCCAAAGCCGAATCTTTGTTGTGACAAAAGGGTGTTGCCGATTTCATTCAAAAAGGTAAGATCAGCTATTATTTGATTTTCAATCTCTCTTTTTAGCTAAAATATAGGAATCTAACTCCTTTAGAATTCCATGGCCGAAATTTGGAAGGTTTTCTTTGGGATTTCTAAGACTCAAGGATTTTCGACAGGACTTATAAGGCAAGGTTTGAGATTTGGACAAAAGGAAATTAACACCAAGGTAAGTGTATAAATCCTACTAGGATTTGGATTGTGGTTGAAAAGGTTTATTAATATGTTTAAATGATTGACCGAATATAGGAGTTAAGGATCTAAATCGATGAGATCGGTTCTTGGGATTTCAAGGACTTCATTAAGCGAATCAGTGTGTAATCCCACTATCATTTAATATGATACATGGCAATATTTAATCTATGTATATATATATTTTAATGTGAATATGGCTAAGTACCTAATGTGGTACAAAAGTACTCAGTATGCGTTTCCTACTCCCATTAGGATTATGAAATATGTTATTTTATAACATGTGAAAATATATATGAATGTGAATTTGAGTATGATATGCATGATATGAATAATATGGGTCATTCGGGACATATGAAAAAGGGGAAGTGAAGGTGATGACTACGGTCTCACTATCCGAATGTGGTGACTTGGTCACATTATCCGAATGTGGTAACCGGTTACATTATCTCAATGTGGTGTCTCATGACACAATTATCTGTGGCTATGCCACAAATTTTATATGGGCGATGAGCACGTCGACTGCAGCGACTGCCTTCGAAGGTGTGTAGTGGATGGAGGGTCGACTTAGTAGTCCCCACAGTGTGCAGGTTGGTACGGGGATGTGTAGCGGATGGCATCTAGGTTTTGGGTTCGGGTTGCATCATCATTGATATCTCATTGTATGAATAAATGTTTGATATGAATAGGTATGCCTGATCTATTGAATGTTAGTGTTGGTTACACATTGAGTCTGTTGACTCACCCGTTGTGGGAATATTTTTCAGTGATGAGCATTAATGGACCGGGTGGCGGGAGTCGAAGGTGACCATGCATCGCAAGGAGAAATTTAAAGATTTGGACTTTTATTTTTACTAAGTACTTTAATTTTATTTTTGGGTTTTGATTGATGTAATAAGGCCATAAGGCCCAAGTTAGATTCCTTTACTTCATTTATTTTAATTTATTATGTTAAGAATTATTTTTGACTAAAGTTTAATTAAAATTATTTCTTTCAAAATAAACCCTAAAATTGTTTTGTCACCATAATTAAATGATTTCTAAGTATAATAAATGGGTTTCCAACTTAAGCCAACCCAAAACGATAATTTTCTAAAATTACACAAATTTTCTCTAAGTAACAAAGAACTTTGAAACCGGTTTACTTAAGGAGCATACGAGATCCGGTCCGGCTCGTGGGCGGGTGTGGAATGTTTCAATTTGGTATCGAGCCCGTTTTAAACTCTCGGCCTGTGGGCTAAGGCCCAAAACATTTTCAAAGCGAGCCCAAAGGAGTTTTTGAAAGTATAAGCAGGTTTTCTGGCATGGCACCTAAGCCTCCAACCCGCAGTCCACCAGGTAAGTACCCCTAACCCTATGTATGATTAGGTGGTTTATGAATTGTATAAGGGTAGAAAAGGCATGGAACGTAGAATAGTATGATAGGAACTTGAACCCTAAGATTAGACTACTCAAACACAAAACACATAAGACTTAATGCACTAAACAAACCTATGGCTAGGTCACTTTGAGCTAGGGTGTGGTAACCCCTGATGCGCATGTCTAGGATTGGATCCTAAGAGCCTGGTATTTAAGCGATCCTAGTGACTCACCTCCTCTTCACGAGAATCCTGCAGTGCGTAGCTTCGGTTCACCCTAACTCGAGAGGGCTCTGGTGGTGTGGCAACCTGCGTGCGCATGTCTAGGAATGGTTTCGGTGGGAGCTTGGTATTTAAGCAGTCCGCGTGACTCACCTCCTCTCTATTCGAATCCTACCTGGTGCGTAGCTTTGGTTCAACCTGACCAAGAGGGCTCGGTCATAGGCTAAACATAATGACTAAAACCCAAAAGGGAACTAGCCGTGTTTTTATAAAAAAACCTAGTTTTAAAACTCTTAAAATTTACCTTTTCAATTTGTAAAAAAAAAATTTAAAAAAAAAAACTATCTTTACAACAATTTTCCGAAAAACTCCTGATTTGTGAAAATTACAAAAATACCCTTAGTGGTAAAATTACCAAAATGCCCTTGGTTTATAAAATGACAAATTACTCAACAGTTTTACCAAAATTTCACTATTTTATAAGTATTCAAAAACCCTAATTTGCAAACTATCAAAAATATCTTGGTTTTGGAAAATTACGAAATTGCCCTCAACTTACAAAATTACCAAAATGACCTTGATTCTCAAAGGTTCTGCAACATCATCGTTTTGAAAAGAATAATTCTCAAAAAGAACCCTCAAAGTCTTACAACTTTCAAAATATCCCTGATTTGTTAACTTTTATAAATTTGCCCCGGTTTACGAAAAATTACCAAAATACCCCTGAGGTCAAAAATTACCGAAATACCCCCGGATTCCAAAATTTTTCCAAGTTACTCCAGGACTTTGAAATTACCAAAATACTTTTTGACGAAATCACCAAGGAACTTTTTCTTTTGAAAAATTACGAAAATGCCCCTGTAGGACAAATTATGAAAATACCCCTGGGTAGTGGAAAAACAATAACAATGAAAACTACAACGTTTCTCTGAATGAACGAAAGTTCATACTTGTTTGATGGAGGAATGAATGAATGGAAAGACTGTGTGTTTGTATGAATACGAAAGAACCACTCCTAAATCCTTTTTTTTCCATAAAACTCCTTCGCGGGTAAATAAGTGGAACAATGACTAATTTATAAAACTTCTTAATCAGATCTCGACGTGAGAAAATGAGCTCTAGAGGACGTGGTCGTCGTGGAAGGGGTAGAGGAAGAATGACTAGGTCGGAACCCGTTAGATCGGGTCAAGGATCGAATAATGAAGTACCACACGCCACCCACCACCCCAACCGTTAATGTTGAGCGAGCAAGCTCGGGCGGGGAAGATCTCGTGTCGCAGGTGTCTTTGCGAGTTTTGGAATTGGTGGTGATGCGGTGGAAATTCGAACACGTAAGTCCGTGCACGAACGGCTCCGAGCTAATGGAGTGAAATGTTTCGTGGAGTGTGCGGGCGGCACCGATCTGGTGATCTTGGGAGGAGGCGACGGAGTGCATAATGGATGAGCTTGATCTGATCCCTGAGGAGAAGTTGAAAGGGATGGTGGCATTGTTACGCGATGAAGCGTATCAATGGTGGTTAACTATTCGGGATGGCGCCACGGCTGAGGATCTGACCTGGGAGTATGTTAAGGAAGCATTTCAGAAGAAATATGTGGGAACCAGGTATACAGATGAGCAAAGGAAGGCTTTTAAGGGTGGTTCAAGGAACAAGTCCGTGGCGGAGTATGAGGTCAATTCACGAGGTTGAGTCGCTATGCTCGAGGAGTAGTGGCAATCGAGCATGAGTCTTGTGTCCGTTTTGAGGACGGACTAAGAGACGATCTGAGACTGTTGATAGCCCCGCATCAGGAGCGGGAGTTCTCTGCTTTGGTAGAAATGGCCAAGGTGGCTGAGGGAATCAAGGATTCTACCAAGCAGGCTGTGGACAAGAATAAGCCCAAAAGAGGTTTTGGACCATCCGGAAAGGTTCATAAGAGGCCTAGAGTTGATGGGCCGCGAAATCAACAAGGCGGGTGCAGGATGGCGATGATCGTCCTTGTGAGCATTGTGGAAAGAAGCACTTAGGGAGTCTTTGGAAAAAGACGGGAGGATGTTTTTGTGTGGGTCCAAGGACCATATGCTCAAGGATTGTCCCAAGAAACCAGGATGAGAGTCGATCGCGGCTCGGGATCGTTAGTCAGTGGTAGAGGTGGACAGCAACCTCAACGGGTCGTGGTTCGAAACAGAGGTAATGGTGCTTGGCGAGGCCGTGGAACACGGGCCGAGGTGTCGCTAATCTTTGAGGCAAGGCAACCGGGTTTGGTTTATGCGGTTCACGGAGGGAGGATGGTGACGCCACGGATGTGATAACCGCAGACGTTCTTTATTTTTGACGAGCCTTATTATGCCTTAATTGATGTGGGCTCGACCCATTCCTATGTTGCATGTAGTGTAGTGGAAACACTAGGCCTAGACTCTGAACTTTCTGATAGGGAGATAACTGTAGTAAGCCCATTAGGCCAAACTGTAATGGTGGATAGGATCTTTCGAAATGTACCCCTAGAGATTCAGGGAGTGAACTTTCGGGCTGACTTAATGGAACTACCCTTCGGAGAGTTTGAACTTATACTCGGAATGGACTGGCTAGTAGAACACCGAGCCGTGTTGGATTGTGCGGCTAAACGAATGGAACTAAGGACTCCGGAGGATGAAGTAGTAGTAATGATTGGAGAAAGGAGAAATTACTTGTCTAATGTAGTTTCAGCGTTAAAGGCTGAGAAAATGGTTAAGAAAGGGTGCAAGGTGTTCTTAGCCTCTGTAAGTGCGTTGGGTGGAAAGGAAGAAGGTGTTAGCGGAGTTAGAACGGTTAAGGACTTTGAAGATGTATTTCCGGAGGAATTACCAGGAATACCCCCAGATAGGGAGGTGGAATTTGGAATAGATTTACTACCGGGAACAGCTCCTGTGTCAATCGCTCCATACCGAATGGCGCCAAAGGAGTTAGTGGAGCTCAAGGCCCAAATCCAAGAGTTGTTGGATCGTGGGTTCATACGACCCAGTGTGTCTCCATGGGGAGCACCAGTTCTGTTTGTAAAGAAGAAGGACAGAACTATGCGTATGTGCATAGATTACCGTCAGTTGAACAAGCTGACCATCAAGAACAAGTTTCCTTTGCCAAGGATCGATGACTTGTTCGATCAGCTGAAGGGGGTCGCAGTATTCTCAAAGATAGACTTAAGGTCGGGATATCACCAGTTGAAGGTGAAGGAGGCAGATGTCCATAAGACCGCTTTTAGGATAAGATACGGCCATTTCGAGTTTGTGGTGATGCCGTTTGGATTGACGAACGCTCCAGCCGCGTTCATGGATATGATGAATCGGGTTTTCCAACCCTATTTGGATAGGTTCGTCGTTGTGTTCATCGACAATATTTTGGTGTATTCTAAGTCAGAAGAGGAGCATGATGAGCATCTCCGAGTTGTGTTACAAGTGTTAAGGGAGAAGAAGCTTTATGTCAAATTCAGCAAGTGTGAATTTTGGCTTAAGGAGGTGGCATTTTTAGGACATGTGGTATCCGCAGAGGGAATAAGAGTGGACCCTAGGAAGATTGAAGCAGTGTTGGATTGGAAACCACCTAGGTCCGTGGCTGAAATCCAAGTTTCTTAGGTTTGGCGAGCTATTACGAAGGTTCGTGGAAGGGTTCTCACAATAGCCGCGCTTTGACAAAGTTGCTAAGGAAGGAAGTACCCTTTGAATGGACAGATAAGCAACAAGAGAGCTTTGAAAAGCTTAAGAAGGTGTTAACTAAGCTCCAGGTGCTAGTTCACCAGAGGAGGCAAGCAAGATTTTGTGGTGTATTGTGACGCTTCGCATACGGGATTAGGATGTGTGCTAATGCAAGATGGTAAAGTGGTCGCTTATGCGTCTCGGCGATTAAGGCCTCATGAGGTTAACTACCCAACTCATGACTTAGAGTTGGCGGCGATGGTTTTCGCCCTTAAGGTTTGGAGGCACTACCTTTATGGAGAAAGGTCGATTATCTACACAGACCACAAAAGTCTTAAGTACTTGTTGACTCAGAAGGAGTTAAACTTGAGGCAACGAAGGTGGGTGGAATTGTTAAAAGATTACGACTGTTCGATAGAATATCATCCGGGCAAGGCGAATGTGGTAGGCCGATGCCCTAAGTAGGAAGGTTGTGTCGGATTTAAGGGCTTTGTTCGCTCACTTAAGTCTCAGATAATGATGGAAGCTTTGTTGGCGAGTTGCAAGTCAAGCCTACATGGCTGAAGGAGGTGAAAGAGGGACAGTTGGCTGATAAGGACCTAAGTGCTAAGTTACAGCAAGTCCAGAACGGAGAATTAAAGGATTATGGTGTCAACGATGAAGGAGTATTGTGCTACCAAGGGAAGGTCTGTATGCCGAGGGACAAGGAGTTGAGACAAAGGATTCTTCGGGAAGCGCATGGTAGCCCTTATGCTATGCATCCCGGAGGCATTAAGCTATATAGAGATCTAAGGGAACAATTTTGGTGGCCTGATCTTAAACGAGAGGTGACTGAATTTGTGGGGAAATGTTTGACGTGTCAGCAAGTTAAGGCTGAACACCAAGTTTCATCAGGATTGCTTCAACCAATCGAGATTCCACAATGGAAGTGGGAGAGAATTACCATGGACTTCGTTAGTGGGCTTCCCCTTACGCCTACTAAGAAGGACTCGGTAAGGGTGATAGTGGACCGTTTGACCAAGTCCGCGCATTTTATTCCAGTAAGAGTTGATTATTCTCTTCAAAAGTTAGCTAAGTTATATGTGGCGGAAATCGTGAGGTTACATGGAGTACCGGTATCAATCATCTCCGATAGAGATCCAAGGTTTACGTCTCGATTTTGGAAGTCACTTCATCAAGCTTTAGGCTCTAAGTTGGACTTCACTACGGCTTTTCATCCACAATCAGACGGGCGATCAAGGCAGAGTTATACAAGTGTTGGAGGATATCTTTGAGAGGTTGTGTGATGGATTTCCGAGGAAGTTGGGAAGATTATTTGCCTCTAGCTGAGTTCGCCTACAACAACAGCTATCAGGCTAGCATTCGGATGGCACCATATGAAGCATTGTATGGTCGGAAGTGTAGAACTCCTACTTGTTGGACCGAGTTAGGAGAACGGCGAGTGTTAGGTCCGGAGTTAGTGGCGTAAACCGAGGAGAAGGTTGAGATAATTCGGGCAAGGTTGAAGGAAGCCTCTAATAGGCAGAAATCGTACGCGGACCTTAGGCGGAAGGAAATAGAGTTTGAAGTGGGAGACCAAGTGTCCCTGAAAGTCTCGCCTTGGAAGAAGGTAATGAGGTTTGGGCGCAAAGGGAAGTTAAGCCCAAGGTTTATAGGGCCTTATCGAGTCTTGAAGCGAGTTGGGCGATGGCATACCAATTGGAGTTGCCACGAGTTGCTGCAAAGAGATGCACGATGTATTCCATGTATCCATGTTACGTCGCTCACCGATCGGATCCGTCTCATGTGGTACCGTTGAAGAGGTGGAACTAAGGCCGGACTTATCCTACGAGGAAGAGCCGATTCGGATCTTGGAACGTGATGTGAAAGCACTACGAAGAAAGTCGGTTCCTCTAGTCAAAGTGTTATGGCGCAATCATGGATCGGAAGAAGCTTCGTGGGAGTCGAGGAGACAATGCGACAAAGAATACCCTCGATTATTTTAGTTAGGAAATTTCGAGGACGAAATTATTTTAAGAGGTAGAACTGTAACATCCTGGAAAAAGGGCCTATGCATTTTGGGTTTAATTATGCGAAATGACAAGTCTTAAGTAATATGAATAAATTTTTAATATTTTTGGAAATTCGGAAATGTATGAAAATGAAAATGGAAATGAACATTTTGGAAACACGGAAATGCATAGACATGAACATTTTTGAAAACACGAAATGTAAGGAAATGATTCAAAAATGGAAACTACACATTTTTGGAAACTTGGAAATGTAAGAAAATGGCAAGTTTACAGAGCCGATTGAAAATTTTAGGAAACTTAGAAATGACCCAGAAATGTCAAGTTTTAAATTCTAAAATAGGAAATCAAGGCAAGGTGGCCTTAAAAGAAAAAGTTTGTGAAATTTGACACACAAACAGGCTTGGAAAAGTGGCCTGAAGATGTCACTTAGGGCCTCTGGAAATGGTGCCACCTGCAAGGGGTTGGGCCTGAGTTCGAGTCACTTGGGAAGCAAATAAAGGAGGTTTTATTTGTGCTTCCATAAGCCAAGGAGTGGACGGCAAGGATTCTAGAAAAAGGGAGGTTTATCCTCTTTAAAATTCGGCTATAAAGGATAAAATAAAGGTTTTTTTTTAATTAGAGAGATAAATGATGATTTATCTTAAGTATTTTCAAAAAGGAATTTTTTTATCATAATTTCCATGAGATAAATGCTGGATTAAACTCTTTTATTTTATGATAATTAAAGGATAAAGCTATCAAATTGAAGAGTGGTGGCCAAGTAAGGGACTCCTTAGCTGATAATTTCGTCTATAAAAGTAAGGAAGGAAGGAGGGATACTCATCAGTTTTCTTTTTTTTTTCTCTGCCCTGCCGAAATTCTTAGGGTTCTCTCCTCTTCTTTTCTCTTTTCCTTTGTCTAGCCGAATTCCCTAGCCTCCTCTCTCTTTTATTCAAAACCAAAAACACAATCCAACCAAGCCGAAATTCTGCCAAAGCCGAATCTTTGTTGTGACAGAAGGGTGTTGCCGATTTCATTCAAAAAGGTAAGATCAGCTATTATTTGATTTTCAATCTCTCTTTTTAGACGAAATATAGGAATCTAACTCCTTTAGAATTCCATGGCAGAAATTTGGAAGGTTTTCTTCGGGATTTCTAAGACTCAAGGATTTTCGACAGACTTATAAGGCAAGGTTTCGGGATTTGGACAAAAAGGAAATTAACACCAAGGTAAGTGTATAAATCCTACTAGGATTTGGATTGTGGTTGAAAAGGTTTATTAATATGTTTAAATGATTGACCGAATATAGGAGTTAAGGATCTAAATCAGTGAGATCGGTTCTTGAGATTTCAAGGACTTCATTAAGCGAATCAGGTGTGTAATCCCCACTATCATTTAATATGATACATGGCAATATTTAATCTATGTATATATATATATTTTAATGTGAATATGGCTAAGTACCCTAATGTGGTACAAAAGTACTCAGGTACGTTTCCTACTCCCATTAGGATTATGAAATATGTTATTTTATAACATGTGAAAATATATATGAACGTGAATTTGAGTATGATATGCATGATATGAATAATATGGGTCATTCGGGACATATGAAAAAGGGGAAGTGAAGGTGATGACTACGGTCTCACTATCTGAATGTGGTGACTTCGGTCACATTATCTGAATGTGGTAACTTCGGTTACATTATCTGAATGTGGTGTCTCATGACACAATTATCTGGTGGCTATGCCACAAATTTTATATGGACGATGAGCGCGTCGACTGCAGCGACTGCCTTCGAAGGTGTGTAGCGGATGGAGGGTCGACTTAGTAGTCCCCACGGTGTGCAGGTTGGTACGGGGATGTGTAGCGGATGGCATCTAGGTTTTGGGTTCGGGTTGCATCATCATTGATATCTGTTGTATGAATAAATGTTTGATATGAATAGGTATGCCTGATCTATTAAATGTTAGTGTTGGTTACACATTGAGTCTGTTGACTCACCCCGTTGTGGGATATTTTTTCGTGTGATGAGCATTAATGGACCGGGTCGGCGGGAGTCAAGGTGACCATGCATCGCAAGGAGAAATTTAAAGATTTGGACTTTTATTTTTACTAAGTACTTTAATTTTATTTTTGGGTTTTGATTGATGTAATAAGGCCATAAGGCCCAAGTTAGATTCCTTTACTTCTGTTTATTTTAATTTATTATGTTAAGAATTATTTTTGACTAAAGTTTAATTAAAATTATTTCTTTCAAAATAAACCCTAAAATTGTTTTGTCACCATAATTAAATGATTTCTAAGTATAATAAATGGGTTTCCAACTTAAGCCAACCCAAAACGATAATTTTCTAAAATTACACAAATTTTCTCTAAGTAACAAAGAACTTTGAAACCGGTTTACTTAAGGAGCATACCAGATCCGGTCCAGGCTCGTGGGCCGGGTGTGCGGTGTTTCATGAGCTTTAGGAAAATTTTGGTTTTAGGTGAATAAAAACCTGGGAGTTAGTAGGTAGGCTTTAAGAATAAAATGTGGAGAAAAATGACACAAGTGGAGGTGTGGTGTAGTGGCAAAGTGACGCCACTTAGAGGCAAGGGAGTGATGCCACAGGGAAGGAAGGAGGTCCAAGGTTCAAGTCTTGGCTCTTGCATTTTGGTTTTCTTTTTAAATGGACTTTAAAATTTGGCTATAGATTTATATTTAGTTGCGCATGGTTTAAGACACAAGACGAGCTTGTGGCTTGGTGGCAAGTGGCGTGTTGAACTATTGAAGGGAGCCTGGGTTCAAATCTCATGAAAAGCAAGGGAGTATTTATTTTGCGAATTGGACGGTAAGAGTTTGAGTTGGATTTAAACTCTTCTGACGAAGGGATCCCACATCGGAAAGATACAAAGAAGGAAGGTGAGAAGCTAGCTATATATAGAGCATTCTATGATAGGAGGAAGGATACCTTGGAGGGTGTTTAACTCTCTCTATTCTAGTTGTAGAGCGGCAAATGCTGAAGTGCCGGTCATGGCAATAGTAGCTAAACGAGCGTGCAAATGCACGTGTGGGGCTTCGACGCGATAGTTGAGGCCATCAGTAGTATTCTTGTGGGTTGAGGCTGCTTGGGCCACGATGGGCCGAAGTGGGCCCAATGGGCCCGTGGGTCTAATTGAATAAAATGTATGATGGTGTAGTATATAGTGAACTAGACTAGGTGAATCTCATATGCGTGGCTAAATTTGTGTTAGGTGGGCCACACGAGCGTGTAGGCCCGAATGGGCTGAAATCGGGTTTTAGGCCCAATAGTCCGGTACGACCGAAAATGGTAGTTGAGTCGTTCGAGGTGACATTAGGCCTTTGGAAAGGCCATTGCAGGTGCGAAATTACTAAAATACCCCCGATTTGCAAAATTACTTAAATACCCCCGATTTGCACAATTACCAAAATACCCCCGATTTGTGAAATTACCAAAATACCCCCGATTTGCAAAATTACCAAAATACCCCTGATTTGAAAAATTACCAAAATACCCTCGATTTGCAAAATTACCTAAATACCCCCAGTTTGCGAAATTACCAAAATACCTTTGGTTTGCAAAATTACCAAAATACCCCCGGTTTGTGAAATTATTGAAATACCCCCAAGGGGTGAAATTACCGTTTTACCCCTAAACGACGAAATGATCGTTGTACCCTCGTGGTAGTACTAGCGTTGTATGTGTTAATTGTATGATTGATTATGTTTGAGATACGTTGCTTACATGGATTGGTTATGAGTAGAATTACCGAACTACCCCTGTAGGGTAGAATTACCGAAATACCCTTATAGGGTAAAATGACTGATTTGCCCTTGTAGGTAAATGATCGACTTGTGCAATGAGTGGACTAATTTGGCTGTGGTTGTATGACTAATATGCTTTTATTACATGTTTAAATAATTGTTACTGAGCATGGCCATTTTGCATGACATACACGACATATTGCATGGGGTTGGGATTATTAATACGGAGGAAGTGCTAATAGGATCGCATGGTCACTTGACGACTGTGGATCCACCAAAGGCTTTATAGCCACCGCAGGATTTTTAGCCACCGAGCAGCCATGCTGCACCGATAATGTTACCGAGGGCTGTGTGCCATTAATATGGGCTTCGTGCCGTAATTATGGGCTTTGTGCCAATACCGAAGGCTTTGTGCCGATATTATGGCTTTGTGCCAATTGTATTTACCGTGGCTATGTGCCTAACTTATATATTGATGACTCTGTGTTGATCATATTTACCCAAGGCTGTGTGCCGATTATATTACCGTCGCTGATGGCCATGTGCCAAATATAATACAGTCACTGATGGCTTTGTGCCAATTGTAATACCGCTACTGAAGGCTTTTTAGCCACCGAGCAGCTAAGCTGCACTGATAAGTTAGTGCCACAACCGGTGCTACATAAGGAATGTAGGGATGGGTGGGTCGATTAAATCCCCACAGGAGTGTAGGGTTGGACAGGAGACGGAGTGCAGGGTTGGTATGGGCATTAACGCATTGCATATCTAGATTATATTACTGAGATGGGCTTAGGCCCCGATTTATATGTATGACATGTGACATTTGACTTGGGTTAAGGCCCAACCGAGGCTATTATGGGCTAATGCCCAATTGCCACCGTTACTTTAATGGGCTTGGGCCCGAATTGTATTGATGCATGTTCTTACAGATTTTGTTCGTAAAGGGAATTACACACCGAGTTTTCGTAAACTCACCCCTCTTTTAATTTTTCTTAGGTAATCCTCGTAGGCGGTTCGACGTCTTCGGAGGACTCGAGAGGTGGCCACACTACTGACGAGCGCTTTGGACTTTATTATTTTACTTATTTTTAACTTGGGTTAATATTTTGTAATAAAGGCGACTTTAACTTTAAATTTGGTATTTTATTTGGTTTAGCTTTTAATATGATACTGCCTATTATTCTTAAATGTTTAATACGGGATTTTCCTAAACCCTTAATAACCGTTTTCCAAAATGTTAACAAAAGGATAACAAGCGAATACATAAATAAACTCGAAATTTTTAACAAACGCGTAATTTTTAAACAACCCTTTTATGTGACATGCCGGATCTGGTCGTAACATTTTGACCAGGTTTAGAGTGTTACATTTAGTGGTATCGGAGCCTGGGTTGCAAAACTCGGCTGTGGAATGGGTTCGAAAATGTTTTTTTTCAGAGTTATTTGAAATTTGGTTTAAAAAAAAGTATCTTTATTGAAAGTATGGCACCCGAGTCTCCGGTACCAAATTCGTAAGTCCCCTTACTTATTATATGCTATAATGACTGTATTTATTCTGTGTATGTTTTGGATGTGATGTTTGAATGAAATTTTTTTATGTATGAGTGTTAAATACCTGTTTGCTTCTGTATTAGATATTTGGTTGTGTGAAGAGGTTGCAAGCTTAAGTTAGAAAGTGTATTACTGTTTTAGAATCAGAGTGCGCAGCGTGAGTGTAGTGTTGTAGGTTAGGATGTGCGACTGTTTCTATAGCTGGAAATTTTGAGAACAAAATTTCTTTAAGGAGGGTAGATTTGTAACATCCCAAAATTGGGCCTAGGAGAATTGGGCCCAATGGGCCTTGGGCGTAGTAGTGTTTAAAATTTTTGAGAATAAGAGAACGGCTTGTTGGACCTATTAGGTGAGTGATTTTGGAAGGTTAGGGGGCTTCTATGAAGTCCCGGGATTAAACTTGAGCTTTAGGAAAATTTTGGTTTTAGGTGAATAAAAACCTGGGAGTTAGTAGGTAGGCTTTAAGAATAAAATGTGGAGAAAAATGACACAAGTGGAGGTGTGGTGTAGTGGCAAAGTGACGCCACTTACAGGCAAGGGAGTGACGCCACAGGGAAGGAAGGAGGTCCAAGGTTCAAGTCTTGGCTCTTGCATTTTGGTTTTCTTTTTAAATGGACTTTAAAATTTGGCTATAGATTTATATTTAGTTGCGCATGGTTTAAGACACAAGACGAGCTTGTGGCTTGGTGGCAAGTGGCGTGTTGAACTATTGAAGGGAGCCTGGGTTCGAATCTCATGAAAAGCAAAGGAGTATTTATTTTGCGAATTGGACGGTAAGAGTTTGAGTTGGATTTAAACTCTTCTAACGAAGGGATCCCACATCGGAAAGATACAAAGAAGGAAGGTGAGAAGCTAGCTATATATAGAGCATTCTATGATAGGAGGAAGGATACCTTGGAGGGTGTTTGGGCAAAGGAGTGGTCGGAGCGCAGATTAGCACCAGATTCCTATCAGGTGTGTAACTCTCTCTATTCTAGTTGTAGAACGGCAAATGCTGAAGTGCCGGTCATGGCAATAGTAGCCACACGAGCGTGCGAACGCACGTGTGGGGCTTCGACGCGATAGTTGAGGCCATCAGTAGTATTCTTGTGGGTTGAGGCTGCTTGGGCCACGATGGGCCGAAGTGGGACCAATTGAATAAAATGTATGATGGTGTAGTATATAGTGAACTAGACTAGGTGAATCTCATATGCGTGGCTAGATTTGTGTTAGGTGGGCCACATGAGCGTGTAGGCCCGAATGGGCCAAAATCGAGTTTTAGGCCCAATAGTCCGGTACGACCAAAAATGGTAGTTGAGTCGCTCGAGGCGACATTAAGCCTTTGGAAAGGCCATTGCAGGTGCGAAATTACTAAAATACCCCCGATTTGCAAAATTACTAAAATACCCCTGATTTGCACAATTACCAAAATACCCTCGATTTGTGAAATTACCAAAATACCCCCAATTTGCAAAATTACCAAAATACCCCTGATTTGCAAAATTACCTAAATACCCCGGTTTGTGAAATTACCAAAATACCCTCAGTTTGCAAAATTACCAAAATACCCCCAGTTTGTGAAATTATTGAAATACCCCTAAGGGGTGAAATTACCGTTTTACCCCTAAACGACAAAATGATCGTTGTACCCTCATGGTAGTACTAGCGTTGTATGTGTTAATTGTATGATTGATTATGTTTGAGATGCATTGCTTACATGGATTGGTTATGAGTAGAATTACCGAACTACCCCTGTAGGGTAGAATTACAGAAATACCCTTATAGGGTAAAATGACTGATTTGCCCTTGTAGGTAAATGATTGACTTGTGCAATGAGTGGACTAATTTGGCTGTGGTTGTATGACTGATATGCTTTTATTACATGTTTAAATAATTGTTACTGAGCATGGCCATTTTGCATACACGTGTAATGATGAGCATGACATACACGACATATTGCATGGGGTTGGGATTATTAATACGGAGGAAGTGCTAATAGGATCGCATGGTCGCTTGACGACTGTGGATCCACCGAAGGCTTTATAGCCACCGCAGGCTTTTTAGCCACCGAGAAGCCATGCTGCACCGATAATGTTACCGAGGGCTGTGTGCCATTAATATGGGCTTCGTGCCGTAATTATGGGCTTTGTTCCAATACCGAAGGCTTTGTGCCGATATTATGGCTTTGTGCCAATCGTATTTATCGTGGCTATGTGCCTAACTTATATATTGATGACTCGTGTTGATCATATTTACCCAAGGTCAGTGCCGATTATATTACCGTCGATGGCTATGTGCCAAATATAATACTGATCCATCGATGGCTTTGTGCCAATTGTAATACCGCTCATCAAGGCTTTTTAGCCACCGAGCGGCTATGCTTGCACCGATAAGTTAGTGCCACAACCGGTGCTACATAAGGAGTGTAGGGATGGGTGGGTCGATTAAATCCCACAGAGTGTAGGGTTGGACAGAGACGGAGTGCGGGGTTGGTATGGGCATTAACGCATTGCATATCCGGATTATATTATCGAGATGGGCTTAGGCCCCGATTTATATGCATGACATGTGACATTTGACTTGGGTTAAGGCCCAATCGAGGCTATTTTGGGCTAATGCCCAATTACCACTGTTACTTTAATGGGCTTGGGCCCAAATTGTTTTGATGCATGTTCTTACAGATTTTGTTCGTAAGGGAATTACACACTTGAGTTTTCGTAAACTCAACCCCTCTTTTAATTTTTCTTAGGTAATCCTCGTGAGGCGGTTCGACGTCTTTGGAGGAATCGGAGGTGGCCACACTACGAGCGCTTTTGGACTTTATTATTTTACTTATTTTTAACTTGGGTTAATATTTTGTAATAAGGCCGCTTTAACTTTAAATTTGGTATTTTATTTGGTTTAGCTTTTAATTTGATACTGCCTATTATTCTTAAATGTTTAATACGGGATTTTCCTAAACCCTTAATAACCGTTTTCCAAAATGTTAACAAAAGGATAACAAGCGAATACATAATTAAACTTGAAATTTTTAACAAACGCGTAATTTTTAAACAACCCTTTTATGTGACATGCCGGATCTAGTCGTAACGTTTTGACCGGGTTTGGGGTGTTACAGAGAGCATGTCGGAGAAGGACACCTCAAAGTCCCCCTAGAAATCGTGGCTGACAACAATATAATGAATATAATCTATTTGATCCTAGTGATGTCGAGAGTGACCAAGGGTCCAATGTGAGTGTTCAACGAAGGGAACAACGGAATCGTGGCCAAAGAGATCGGAGACGAGAAGATGATGATCTCAAGAATATAAAGCTGTCAATACCTCCCTTCCAAGGCAAATCTAACCCGGAGGCGTACCTAGAGTGGGAGAAAAAGATTGAATTAGTATTCAATTACCACAACTATTCCGAGAATAAGAAGGTTAAACTAGCCGCAATCGAGTTTTCTGATTACGCGATGATCTGGTGGGATCAATTCACCACTAGTCGAAGGCGCAACGGAGAAAGGCCTATTACTACTTGGGTTGAGATGAAAGCGGCAATGCGACGACGATTCATTCCTTCGTATTATCATCGGGAACTTCATCAGAAACTCCAAAATCTTACTCAAGGAACTAAGAGCGTAGAAGATTATTACATGGAGATGGAGGTGGCGATGATTCGTGCGGATGTGCAAGAAGACCGCAAGGCGACGATGGCTCGTTTTCTAGCTGGTCTTAATCATGATATTGCTAATGTCGTCAAACTTCAACATTACATCGAGGTGGTGGACATGGTACACATGGCCATCAAAGTGGAAAAACAAATGAAGCAAAAAGTTACTACCCAAGGCTATTCCACCACAAATCCTTCAAGATGGGGACAAGGCGTTAGCAAAAGCTTTCCATCAAACTGAGCGAAAGAGTCCACGGTGTTGCCTAAGACAGACAAGTCTTTGGCCGAATCAAGCAAAGGTAAAGCCATTGAGAATTCGTCCAACCGTTCAAGAGATATCAAATGCTTTAAATGTTTGGGAAGAGGACATACCGCGAGTCAGTGCCCAAACCAGAGCACCATGGTGTTACGTACCAATGGTGAAATTAAAACGGAGGATGAAGAGGAAGATGAGGCCGAATTGAATCCTGACGAAGAAGAGGATTTGGAGCACCCTGTCGAAGGTGAGTTGCTTGTAGTCAAATGAAATTTAAGCCTTCAAGGAGTGGAGATCGAACAACAACGAGAGAATATTTTCCATTCGAGATGCCAAATCCAATGGTGGAAGTTGCACAACTGTGGCAAGTACTTTCATGGTGGAGAAGTTAGGACTGCCGACCACCAAACATCCGAGCCCGTACAAGCTTCAATGGCTCAACGATGGTGGTGAGCTTAAAGTCATGAAATAAGTCCTTGTTTCTTTCAGTATTGGAAAGTATTCCGATGAAGTTTTATGTGATGTGGTGCCAATGCACGCGGGCCATTTACTGTTAGGACGACCATGGCAGTTCGACCGAAGAGTGGTTCATGATGGTTATACCAATAGGTATACCCTTCAAGCATTGTGGCAAGAATGTGACACTTACACCGTTAACCCCGAAGCAAGTATACGACGACCAACTCAAACTCAAAACTTCTATAGGACAAATACAAGAAAAAGAAAAAAATGAGTGCGAGTGGAAAAGAAAAGAAAAATGAGAGAGCTAGAGGTAAAATTTTAAAAGAGAGTGAAAAGGAAGCAAGAAAAGAAAAAAATGGAGAAGAAAAAGAAAGTGAGAAAATAAGTGTGTTCGCAAAAGCGAGCGATGTTCGGAGAGCATTAACTTTGAGGCAACCTGTATTTGTACTCATGTACAAAGAAATTTTGTTAAACACTAACGAGTTACCCGATGATTTACCTTCTTCTATGTTGTCTCTTTTACAAGAATTCGAGGATGTTTTCCCGGATGAAGTGCCTAGTGGATTGCCTCTCATTCGAAGCATCAAGCATGATACAGGCCAGCCCGGGGCACCAACGTTTTACAACTTAGCAGCTCGGATCAAAGCCTTGGAGCTATTGTGTATTTTGATGCCCGACCAAAATGAGCTCGTTTTCATCTCATTTGAGCTCACTCCAGCTCATTGAGCTGATTACTTAATTTAATGCTTAAATAAATTAACTCTATAATTTATTTATTTTTACTACAGCAAGTTAATGTGTCTAAATAATTTATTTAGTGTCAAATTTAATGTGTCTTAGTCTAATTTAATTTGTCACATTTTATTACAGCCTTTTAAGTGTTTTAATTTAAGAATTAAATGTGCAGGATTTTTAATCCAAGTTACTGCCGAAAATTCAATGTGTTTTAAAATGATGTGTTTAATTTGTCCAAAGTGTCTATTAAGGTGTCTTAGTGTGTCTTTAATTGTGTTCAACATGCTTGGGCGTCCATTAAATGAGCTACGAATTTAAGGAGTGTTCTTCATGCATGAGACATCATTTAATGTGTTTGTGGCTGCCAAATTTAATGTGTTTGCTGCCAAATTATGAGTTAATGGTGTGACTTAAATAAGTGCAGGTATAAGGGCATTTGTACGGCATTAAAGGAGTGTCCCTTGTGAAGGCAACATTGCTTTGGGCGGATTTAATGAGCTTCTGGTTGCTATCCTCCAAGCATCACTTCGGGAATGGCAAGGAACATTACTGGCTGACGCTCCTATTTCCCAAGCTGATTGTTCAGCTCTTCCATGCAAATTAAAGCTTCCTTTCAGCCGAAAAATTCATTTCCCATTTCAAGACCATTCAGTTTCGTGTGTTCACATGCAAGGCTGCCCAATTTCACGTTTTCACACCTAAAGGGCTGTTGGAGAACTCAAGAAGAATTTAAGGACTCTAAAGGCTGTCCAGCTGATCAAGGAGCCACAATTAAAGCCAATTTCAAGCCCCTAGGCCGAACCTACATGCACCATTCAGCTTCCAAGGCCTCCATTTATTTCAGCTGAATTTTTAGGCATCTAGAAGGTGAGTCTCCCCTCCACATTCAGCCGAATATTGCAAGCAAGTCAAGGGCCACATTCAGCCGAATTTTGCAAGCAAATTGAAGGCCACATTCAGCCGAATTTAGCTAGGCAATTTAAAGGATTTTCTTCCAGATTTTTCTAGTTAATTCTTGCTGGTTAATTCTTGCTAAAATTGCTTAGTTATTAAGTCCTAGAAGGAGGCTATTCGGCTACCATAGCCAACTAGTATAAATAGGAGTTCATTTGCTTATTGAGTATAGAGTTTTTGAACCTTTATCAAATTTATGAACTTTTGTTCAATGAGTGAGTTTGTCTCCTCTCTATCTTTCGTACAAGTTTCATAGACTTATCAAGTTAGCTTGTGGCATCTTGACTTGTTCAGCCATCAAATTATACCATTGGTTCTTACTTTATTAAGTAACGGGTCTTTGGTCCATCTTCGATTTCCATCTTCCACCTTAAACATCATAGAAACCGGGGTGACACTTATTAGTGTTGAATTGTTTCTCGTTTAAGTTCTATTTTCCATCTCCACCAATTATCATAACCTATTCATACTTAAACTGAATTCCATCTTTCTTACTTCCATCCTCAACCGAACTTATTCTTTCCATTATCCAAAATATTTCCAACATTTATTCACCTCCATCCCTAACTTAAATCCATTTCTAAAAGTAATTCTACTCAAAGCTTCCGCTATCTTTCCATATTTATCTAATATTTTCCCGAAGGCTTAATTCCTCCTCGTAGAATATTGGACAACTCAAATACGACTCGACTCATCCCAAGGCGAACCGTATCATCTGGTATCAGAGCTACAAAATGAGGAGCACCGACGACGTTCGTGAAGCCGAAATAGGATCGTAAGTTGAAAAAAATTTGAAATTTAAAAAAATCTCAAAGTTGTAATTTCATTCTTATTGCAATAGTTTCATATTTTTGAAGAAAAAAAGTACGAAAATTCAAAAAAAATACGAGTAAAAAAAAAGGTGAAGGTGAAAGTGTTGCAAGTTTTTGGTTCTCATCTCTTCTATTTTGTTTCCCGAGCATCGAAATCATTCTTTTACCCCGATCTCCGAATTTCCCTTTACCCTTCTTTCTACCCCCATTTGCCTTTTTCTTTTTTTAGCCTACCTGAAACACCCAACATTAACCCTTGTAACCACTTTGAAGCCGACCCTCAAGCAGCAAATAAGTCTTTCGAAACGAAGTACGGATTGTGAGACGAGATTGAGTGGTAAAAGGCATGAGTGCTTACACTAGAGAAAAAGCCATATTCGAGTGAAACACGAGTCTGAGCGAATTTTCTTTGTGAGTGAACTTGTAAGCTTTTGTGGTGAGGCTCAATAGTATGTCTCTAATTTTTGAAAGAAGAATTATTGCTGCTGGTGGTTGGTTCGATCCATCATCCAACCAAAGTGAAAGGTGATGCGTTCAAAGAAATCGAGGCTTTAGAGATCAAGGATGTTTTAATGGCGTCAAGAAGAGTAACAAGTCAAACATTCCACCGTTTCAAGGTAGATCTGACCCGGAGGTATACCTTGAATGGGAGATGAATGTAGATTTGGTTTTCAAGTACCACGATTACTCGGAAAGCAATAAAGTAAGACTTGTGGTAAATAGTTTCTCCGATTATGCCATGACTTGGTGGGATCAATTCACCATGAGTCGAAGACGATGCGGGGAGTATCCAATATTAACGTGGTCTGAAATGAAAGATGTGATGCGCAAGCGATTCCTCCCACCTTCCTATCATCGAGGGCGAACTTCTTCAAGCCAAAGTAAGAAAACCAGAACATCCAGGAATTTGGCGTCTGATGATTATTCAAGAAGTGACTATTATCGAGACTCCTACTCAACAATGCCTCTGAGACAATGAGAAGAAAGCTACAAGTACGAGGCTCTTCAACATCATGAACGAGAAAGTACGAGCTACTCTTCAAACGATCCAAAGGTGTCGCGCATGAAGAATCTTTCACAAAGAATCGAACGTGATTTCTATGAGAAAATGTCCTCCTTCTTTGAGTCAAACCCTTATATTTTTGACTCTTTTGTAACATCTACGAGTTGTAACGAAATCGAAAAAGAGTGTGAAGAAGGAAAAGAAATAAAAGATGAAAAAGAAAAAGAAGAAAAAAATTGAAAAAGAAAATAAAAGTGAAGAAATCGAGATTGAGAAAAAAAGTGAAAAGGAAAAAGATGCTGAAAAATAAACAAAAGAACAAGATGAGCGAGAAAAAGAGAGAGTTGATTCCACTAACTCACTTGAAGTTTGCTCTTGTTCTACTTCTTCTTTTCAGGTTCCCGACATATCGCACGATGACTTTCAGCTCCAATACCTTCCCGACGAAAGACGTTTTTATATGATCGAAAAAGGTAAAGTTGAAAATAAAGTTGAATCACATGAGCTGGAAGGTAAGGAAGGTAAGTGTCCTAAAGCTGTTTGTTTCTACCAACTTATTCGAATGATTGTGATTATGTGGATAGCATCGTTAATTGCCATTCTTTGATTATTTGTGATGTTTTAAATGACAACGGTAAGGCGAGTTTATCTCATAACAATCATTGCATTGCAAAGTATGAAGGTGGAGTAACGCACATCCGAAAAATGCAAGACCCGATTAAGTATGACGATGAATTTTCTTTTATTTCTAACTTGCTTGATTGTGATAATTACGAGATTTGTTCATTGTCCTATGCGAAATCTTTGAGTTTATGCAAATCTATTTAAAACATGTCAAAAGTTTTGATTGCTCGATCTTGAGTACGCACAAGTCTTATTGGTTTAACATGTTTGATTTAATGAAACCGTTGAAACATTTTGACTCAAATAATCAAACACATGTTTTTAAACCAGGAATATATTTTGATGTGTTTTGTGGGAAAATCAAGTATCATCAATTGTGTGTGAAAAATTCCTATTGTTTTGATACTAGGTTCTTGGATAAGGTAGCGAAATTTGTTCATTTTGTTTTCAATTTTTATTCGCTTCTTAAACAAGTTTTGTGGTTGTACTTAAAATTCACATTCCATTTGAAAAGTGATGATTCAAACGCGAAGCTTCAACTACGTTATGTTTCCGAGGAGTGAAGGTTTGTGCTAACGGAGAAAGGTAAAATCGATCCTTTTCTTTCTGCTCATAAAGGTAAGACGCTTGAGCCTTTCGGAACATGTTTGATCTCCTCAGATGATGGCAAAATTTTTGCTAGCAATTTGATATTTTTAAAACATTTAGATCATGATATGCTTCATCGTTCTATTTTGCCTGTTTGTGATCTACCTGTCTTGATGATTGATGAAAGGATTCTTGTGTTTGATAATTTTGATAATTCTCATGTGAAAGAGTCCATATTTCGTCACATGTGTAGTTCACTTGAAGACTTAGAGATGTTTTCTTCCTCTTTGGATGTTGATAGAAATTCTGTTAATGAATTCTCTTTTGTAAATCATTTAGATCATGAAGTGCTTGAATGTCATATTCTGCTTATTGATGTTCTATCTATTTTGTTCATTGACAAAAAGAATCTTGTGAACGATAAGTTTTATAATTCATGTACGAGTAATTTCATATATCGTTCAACGCAAGGTTTGGTTGTTCAAATTCGTGAGCTATGTAAACCATTTCAACTATCTGCTTGTGACGAATATACCTATCATTTGATGTGTTACTCGCATGATAATTTTGACTTGTGGAATCCCATTAGATCGTATGCATGCCTTGAAATCTATTCCATCGTGAGTCAAACATTTGACAAGGCATTATATCTTTTGTATGATAATTTGGTTCTTTCCATTAGCATGCGATTTATTTGTTTGGTGCTGCTTACATTTGGATTGCAAGTGTGTTTGAAACAACTCTTGCTAACTCTTAGCTATCCATTTCAAGTGACCCGATTACTATCTGCCCCATTTGACCGAGAAAAGCTGGGCAAAGGAATTTTGTTTGGGAAAACCAATGGGTCGATTCGAGGACGAATCGTCTTGAAGAGGGGGGATGATACAGGCCAGCCCGGGGCACCAACGTTTTACAACTTAGCAGCTCGGATCAAAGCCTTGGAGCTATTGTGCATTTTGATGCCCGACCAAAAGAGCTCGTTTTCAGCTCATTTGAGCTCACTCCAGCTCATTGAGCTGATTACTTAATTTAATGCTTAAATAAATTAAACTGTAACGACCCAAATTTGGGCCTAGTAGAATAGGCTTGAGCGTGGGAGCATTTTAAAATTTTTGTGAGTAGGGAAATTTCATAAGTGCAAGTTGGTCTTTTAGGTAAGTGATTTTGGAAGGTTACGGGGTTTTATGAACTCCCGGGATCAAGTTGGGCCATGGGAAAATTTTGTTTGCTGGGCACTTAAGCGGAGAGAGCTGTAGGAGGCAGGGCTTAAGGGAAATTGTTGGTGCTTTGCTAACACAAGAGGACTTGTGGTCTAGTGGCAAGTGGGGCCACTTAGGTAGCAAGGGAGTGACGCCACATGGAGGCAAGGGATCCAAGGTTCTAGTCCTGGTACTTGCGTTTTCTTTTAGATTATTTTCTTTTAAATGGAATTAGACTTTGGCTAGAGACTTATCTTTAGTTATGTATGTTTTAAGACACAAGTGGAGTGTGTGGCTTAGTGGTGATGGCGTCAACAAACATGTAAGGGGAGTGAGGTTCGAATCCCACATGTTGCATTTTGGAGCTTCATTTTGTGCTAGGGTGGAGAAGAGGTGGAGTGGGTGTGGGGCTCTACCAAGCAGGTGTTGAATTGGTCAATCAAGTTTGAATGGAAGGTGGTGAGGAGATTAAGAAGATTTGAATTGGTCAAATGTTTCAAATGGGTTTGAATGAGGGATGGAGAGTAAATCAAGGAGAAAATCAAGGGGATTTGGGAGTGTGGTGATAGTTGGCCGAAAATGGGAGCTTGGGAGGGGGTGAAAATACGGTTGGGGGGTGTTCGGTAGCATATTCGGTCAAGTGAGGGGTTGTGTGCCGAAATTCTCTAGTGCATCTTAGTGTTTCCTCTTTTCTTTCCTTTGCATTTTCGGCATTTGCTTCTTAAGTGCTTCGGGTACCTGGTTGTTTCTTTTCTCTTAGCCGAAACCCCTATTTGTTTTTCCCCATTTTCTTTCTCATTTTAGACACCTTCTTTTCCTTGTTAGTTGACAAGCATCAATAGCCAAATTCATCTACTCATCTTTTCTCTTTTGTTGATTAATTCGTCTCTCATCTTTTCTCATCCATCTGTTTGCTTTCTTCGTTTGCACTCTCTTTTTCTTAGGCCGAACCTTTCCCTCCTCTCCAATTTGAAGTTGGCCTCTTTATTCCTCGTTGTTAGTAAGAACCGAGTTGCCTGAAGAGTGAGGGACTTGGGTTTTCCGAATCTGCCTTGGCTATTCGGCACTGTGGTGAGCAAGGTAATATCTTTTCTTTTATTTTTTTCCTTTTTATCGTTTCTTTCTTTTCCCTTCACTCTAAAGCTGAATCCATTCTTCTTGCAAGGCCAAACCTCTGCTTCTCTTTCGACTCATCTCTGATTTGAGGATGAATCTGTTGGGTGCTAGCAAACCCCTTATCGCTTGAATAGTCTTAGTTTTCGAAGGTTGGTGGATAAGGTGAAGCTTGTATTTACTTTTATTGTGACGTGTTGCTATGTGGATGCCTTTTTGGAGAGTTAGCTTTGGTCTCCTCCTTTATTAGGGGAGGGCCGAACGTTGCTTTGGTGCTAACGTTTGGGTTTATACTACCCTCTTTTAGGAGCGTGTGGAAGTCGAAACTAGGAACAACTACTGAAGGTCCCTCTTCATTCAGTTTTGCTAGTTGCAAGGTAATAGGTTCTTCTCTTTGTATGTTCTTCTTTTCTTCTCTCTTCTAAAGAATCGAAACAGTTATCTTCTAACTCTTTACATTAGGGCCGAATTGGAATACTTTTCTTCATTCTGAATTGTGTGTGTTCATTCGTGGTGGCCGAAGCTCTTGTTGGACAGTGGCCAAATCTTGTCATCCCATTCGGCTCACCCCTTGTATTTAGCCGGAATCTTGCTGAGTAAACTGTCGTTTCTATGCTACTTTATTAATCAAGAGTTCTTCATGGAGGTAGGCAATAGCCGATCAGAGGGAGGATCAGGAAGGGTGCCATTTGGAAGTGGACTCAGAGTTCCTGCTCCCAAGTTTAAGCAGCGGAGGGTGTCAGCAGTTCGAGATTTTCTGCCGGGTTGTGGAAGGGTGTCGACATCTTGAATAGATAGGCAAATCGCAGTTGCTCGTGCTAGTGAAGGTGACGACGACCGTGAGTGTTTAGTTCTCGTCGTAATCAGGTGTGTAACCTTACGTACTTTCGATAAATGTTTGTGAAATCCTGTGCAACAGCGAAAATGCTAAAAAGCCGGCAACGGTAACCGCTCGAGCGTGCGAGCACTCGTAATGGTAAATCGAGAAGTAAATCGTGATGTCGAGTCATTGAGAATGTCACAAACACTCCCGCAATACTGAGGCTATAACGGGCCTAATCGGGCCAAAACGGGCCAAAACGGGCCAAATAGGGCCAATGGGCTATCCGGTCCAACTGGGCCATTTGGTATGGAAACTAGCAATAGATAGATCGAAACGGGAATTCTGCAAATCTGGGACTGAAACCTTACGTTTTGGGCCACACGAGCGTGTGGGCCCGTTTGGGCCTAGAATGGATTTTAGGCCCAATAGCTCCGTAAAGACCCAAAAAGGGTCCCACGTCACTCGAGGTGACCATAGGCTTTCAGAAAGGCCATTACATGCTAAGTTACCGAATTACCCTTAGTGGGTAAAATTACCAAAATACCTTGGAGGGTAAATTACTAACATACCCCTAGATTGCAAAGTTACTGTTATACTCTTAGGGGTTGATTTGCTTGATTATGTTGCATATTGTTCATCTAATTATGTTGATAATTTATATCATACGTTTTATTTGATATATGTTTTGCATACATGATATACTGCATGCACGAGTTATTATGTCATGACATGTTACATGGGATTGGAATATTGATGATCGGGGAAGTATATTTCGGTGGCTCTGCCACATATTTCGGTGGCTCTGCCACATATTTCGGTGGCTCTGCCACAATTTCGGTGATGAGCAGCGTGACTGCCATCGAGGTGTGTAGCGGATGGAGGGTTGATTGTAGAAATCCCCACAGGTGTGTTAGGTTGGATACGAGTGGTGTAACACCCCAAACCCGGTCTATGCGTTTAGACAAGATTTGGTTTGTCACACCAAACATACTTTCGTTTCTTTTCAAGATTTACGATAAAATAATGATGCAAAAACTTTTGAAAATCGAGTTAAAGATGTAGTACGAGGTTTTGAAAATAATTTAAGAATATTCTTGTTTAAAACTTATCTTAAATAAAATGTTTATCGAAACTTTAAAACTTCTTAAAAGAATTTGGAGGAAAATTTTAAAGAAAATCGTCTAATTGTCAAAATATTAAATAAACGATATTTTTAGGAAAAACCAAATGATTTAACATAAACTCATAATTAAAGTCTCAAAATAAAAATTTTAAAACCATCCACACGATAAAATCCATAAAACATACTTAGAGGCCTTATTACATCAACCCAATAATAGCAATTAAAATAAAAACTTAAATAAAGTCATAGTTTATAAAAAAACCCAAATTCGTAGTATGGCCTCCACCAAGTCATCTCCTACCAAGTCCACGTCAATTTCCATTACCCGAAATGGTTAATAAAAATTGGGTGAGTTACAAAGAACTCGATGTGCAACTCACTTACCACCATTTTTAGGCGGATCGTCAAGATATCATCTTTGGGCTTGAGCCCATTAACATTTCAACCATACATCGTAAAGTAACATAATTTAAAGAGAAGAATGCATGAAATATGAATTTCCCAAACCAACCTAGTATCCATCCGCTAACACCCCGTACCAACCAACACACCTGTGGGGATCAAGTCAACCCACCCCGCCAAACACACCAATCATGGGCTTAAAGCCCTTAAATAATTTTGTAGTGCACTACCGAACTAGATTGTGACATTGTCACCGAACTAGAGGCATTTAGCCGAATTTGTGGCAGAGCCACCGAACTAGAGGCATTGAGCCATATTGTGGCAGAGCCACCGAACTAGAGGCAATGAGCCAAATTTGTGGCAACTGGCCATTCTTCTCTTCATATAACCCACCCCATGCAATCATGCGTATATAACAAATATAATCATATAACAGATTTTCATTAATCCATATCATCGGTGGGCTTATCAATTAACCTTTCATTAGGCTCATATAAACAATTTAACAACTAGCCCATTTAGTAGTTTAGTGACTTTGGCCCATTTTAGCCCAATTTATCGAAACAGTTTCGGCCCATTTAATCGAACTAGAGTATTATCGGCCCATTTTATCGAACTAGAGTATTATCGGCCCATTTTATCGAACTAGAGTATTATCGGCCCATTTTATCGAACTAGAGTATTATCGGTCCATTTATCAAACTAGAGTATTATCGGCCCATTTTATCGAACTAGAGTATTATCGGCCCATTTTATCGAACTAGAGTATTATCGCCCATTTTATCGAACTAGAGTTTTATCGTATTTTTTTTCTCGGTTTTAACTGTTTTCATGCATTTACTCAAAAATATGAGTTACTACGTATTTTTCCCGCTTTTTACTATTTTACGATTTTATCACGTAACTTACAACTTGATGTCCAACCCAAAAATGAGTGTGAAGTTACACACCGGTTATGGAGAGAACTAAACTTTCCCGCTCTTCAACACCTATACGTATTGTGTTAATTAAAACACTATAATCTATAATAAAACCGATCTAAATATAGCGATCTAGAAATTTACCCTCGGATTTTCGTAAGACTTCTACTTGCGATTTCTCTCCGATTGATGGTTCGCTAACCGAATCGAATCCACGAACAAATAATGGTTCGAGAGTGCGAACGACTTCGAGCGCTTGATTTTCCTCGGTTGAACGTCCGCAACCCTGGAAAATCCCGGATTCCCGAAATAGTCCTTTGCTTGTACTTAGGGGAATAATGTAACCTCCTTCTTCCGAAGGCTAAACACCGCCCGTTTCTTCCCTATGTTGAATGTCTTCAAAGGCAAAGAACATTAATCTAATGATATCGAAAAAATTTCTAAAGTTTAAAAGATGTGATTTCCTTACCACGAGAATCGATTCCTACGCTTTGTCACCCACCACTTCTTGATTCCAACTTTCCGTTATCGCACTAAAGTTTAACAAAATAAACGTTAATAAAATAAACGTTTATTTTGATCCAAATAATGCCTTCAAGCCAACATTAATATTCTAAGACTAACCACTAATAACTAATCGAAACAAAAGAACTCTTACCTATATTCCACGTCGAAAGAAAGGATTTGAGAATAGTATGGTTTTAAGGAGGATTCGGCTATGAAAGATTAAAGAGAAAGGGAAATAATTTGGCTTATGAACACCTTAGCATTCGGCCATGAGAGAAATATTGGAGAGAAATATTGATTGATAATGAATAAAAATAAGAAAATGGAGATGATGATGAATTCAGTTTTCAAAGAAAATAAAAGAGAAAGAAAGAGAGGAGGTTAGAATCAAGACACATTCGGCAATGAAGAAAAGAGAGAAAAGAAAGGAATGGTCATTTGATGTAGGTGATTTCGGCACTCAAATGAAATAAGGCACAAAAGAATACCAATTGATGTGCTAAAATGACCAAATGGTCAAAAACTTTAGGACTTACCAATGCTCAAATTCGGCCAAAGGGAGAAAAGGTTGAGAGAGTTTTCAAAACTTGCACAAACTAACAAAAATGACCAAAACAAGACTAAAATTCCTAGCCAAAACTATCACCAAAATTCGGCTCCCCTATAGCCATATTGCCGTCCAAGTACATGGTCTTTAGGCCAAGATATTGTTTCCAAAAATTCTTCCTTGATTCATGCCTCATATCTTCACATTTTCCTTATTCTTTTGATACCCTTCCTTAAGTTCAAAATTTCCTTATTCCTTTGATATTTTAACCAAAATAACAAGTCAACACCTTCCATAAAAGCTCTTGACCGACACTTGCTATATTGGTGCATAAAAATTCAAAATAAAATTCACCTAGATGCTAAACATGGGATTCGAACCTTCAACCTCATGCACAAGCTCATGCGCCATCACCACTTGTCCAATAATTCATCTTATGCCTCACTTTGACACTTAAATTAATTTATGTGTCAAAGTCACTTAATCCACTTCCATAAATAATTTCTTAAAATTAATAGTATTCCTTCTAAAAATTTTAAATCCTTCTTCAGGACTATACTAACCACGAAAATAAATCGAAAAATTTTACTTTCTAGAATAATTACTCAAAGCACACATAGAAAATAAATTACTCAAATTTTCAGGGTGTTACAACTCTACCCCCCTAAAAGAAAATTTCGTCCTCGAAATTTACCTGGCTGAAAAAGGTGAGGGTATTGTTGCCGAATTGCATCCTCGAGGCTCCCACGTAGCTTCCTCCACTCCGTGGTTACGCCACAACACTTTGACCAACGGCACGATCTTCTTTCTTAGCACCTTCACGTCTCGGTCTAAGATTTCCACGGTTCCTCCTCAAAAGACAAATCCAAATTCAACTCCACTTCTTCTACCGGTACTATGTGCGAAGGATCCGATCTATAGCGCCTCAACATGGACACATGAAAAACATTATGAATTTGGCTCAATTCCGGAGGTAACTCAATCGATAGGCCACTGGACCAACTCGTTTCACCACACGATATGGTCCAATGTATCTAGGACTCAACTTGCCCTTCTTCCCGAATCGAATATCTTCTTCCAAGGTGAGACCTTGGGAAGACTTGATCTCCTACGGCATACTCGATCTCTTTACGCTTGGATCCGCATCGACTTACGTCTATCCAAGCTTCCTTTAACCGTGCTCGAATAACTTTCACTTTTTCTTCCGTTTGAAAATCATCTCGAGTCCTAACAATCGCCGATCACCCAACTCGATCCAAAGAAATAGGAGAACGACACCTACGACCATACAATGCCTCGTAGGGTGCCATCTGAATGCTAGATCGGTAGTCGTTATTGTACGCAAATTCCGCTAACGGTGAAAATCCTCCCAACTACCTTTGAAGTCGATTACACATCCCCTTAACATGTCTTCCGAATCTGAATCACTCTCTCCGTGACCATCGATCGAGGATGAAAAGCCGTACTAAAATTAAGCTTTGTACCCAAGGCTTCATGCAAAGCTTTCCAAAATCGAGATGTAAACCTAGGATCCCTATCCGATATAATCGATCTGGTACCCCATGCAACCTCACGATTTCGATACATACGACTTCGCCAACTTCGCAACGAGTAGTCCGTGCGCAGACTTTGGTAGAAAATGAGCGGTCTTCGTCAAACGATCAACAATTACCCAAACAGAATTTTTCTTAGTAGGTGTTAAAGGTAACCCACTAACAAAATCCATTGTTATCCGCTCCCATTTCCAAAGAGGAATCTTAATCGGTTGCAAAAGACCGACGGCAATTGATGCTCCGCTTTCACTTGGCGACAAGTTAAGCATTTTCCCACAAATTCTGAAATCTCCGTTTCAATCCAGGCCACCAAAACCGCTCACGAAGATCCCGATACATCTTATTTCCTCCGGTGCATAGCATAAGGGCTACTATGCGCCTCCTCAAAATCATTTGCCTCGGATCTGAATCCTTAGGCATACTGCACCCTTCCACGAAAACACAATACACCTTCTCGAATTTATTCCAAAATCCTCAATTTCACCATTTTCCACTTGCTTTGAAATAAAAGTCTCAACTTCTCATCTAAAATCTGTTTTTCCTTAATTTGTTCCAACCACATAGGCTTCACTTGAAATTCCGCTATCAAACTACCATCCTCATACAAACTCAAATAGGCAAACATAGCTCTCAAATCGATACCACCTTACGACTTAATCGCGTCCGCCACTACATTAGCCTTTCCAGGATGATACTCAATAGAGAAATCATAGTCCTTTAACACTCCACCCATCTTCGTTGTCTCAAGTTTAACTCCTTACGAGTAAGAAGATACTTAAGACTCTTGTGATCCGTATAGATGATAGACTTTTCACCATAGAGGTAATGCCTCCAAATCTTTAAGGCAAACACCACTGCTTTGCTAACTCCAAATCATGAGTAGGGTAGTTCACTGCAAGCGGTCTCAATTGACGAAAGCGTAAGCTACAACTTTCCCACTTTGCATCAATACGCAGCCTAAACCCGTATGTGACGCATCACAATAAACTGTAAACTCCTTCCCACCTCAAGTTGAATCAATACCGGCGCTTAGTTAAAACCTTCTTGATCGCTCGAAAACTTTCTTGCTTGCTTATCACCATATAAACAACACTCCTTCCGCAAAAGCTTAGTTAGAGGTGCAACAATCAATGAGAACCCCTCAACAAAGCGTCTATAATATCCAGCCAAACCCAAGAAACTCCGAATCTCGACTCCGACTTCGGTGGTTTCCAATCCAATACCGCCTCAATCTTCCGAGGATCCACCCTTATTCCTTGGTGATACAACATGACCCAAGAAAGTCACTTCTCTTAACCAAAATTCACATTTACTGAATTTGGCATACAATGATTATCTCGAAGCACTTGCAATACAATCCGCAAATGCGAGTCATGTTCTTCTTCGCTCCTCGAATAAACCGAATGTCATCTATGAATACCACCACAAACCGATCTAAGAATGGTTGAAAGACCCGGTTCATCATATCCATAAATGCAAACTGGTGCATTGGTCAACCCAAACGGCATCACTAAAAACTCATAGTGTCCGTGAATCGGTTCGAACGCCGTCTTGTGAATATCCGCTTCTTTCACCTTAAGCTGGTGGTAACCCGACCTTAAATCAATCTTGGAGAAAACAGAAGCTCCTTCAATTGATCAAACAGTCGTCAATCCTCGGCAGAGGGCACCGATTCTTGATCGTCGACTTATTCAATTGCCTATAGTCAATACACATACGCATTGACCCATCCTTCTTCTTAACAAACAAAACCGTGCTCCCACGGAGACACACTCGGTCGAATAAAACCCCGATCTAGCGGTTCTTGAATTTGGGCTTTAAGCTCCGACAACTCCTTCGGTGCCATTCTATAAGGAGCAATGGACACCGGAGCGATTCGGGCAAAAGCTCAATACCAAATTCCACTTCCCGATCCGGAGGTACACCAGAAGTTCTTCAGGGAAAAACATCGAGGAACTCCTTCACCGTTCTCACATCTTCCACCAACAACTTTTTGGCATCTAAAGCACAAATAAATGCTAAAAATGCTCAGTACTTTTCGCGCACTAACTTCTCCGCTTTCAACGCAGAAATCACGTTTGCCAAGTAATTTCTCCGCTCGCCTATCATAACTATCTCCTTATCCTCCACATTTCTTATCGACATACGCTTTTCAAAGACAGTCCAATTTCGCGGTGCTTAACCAACCAATCCATGCCCGCAATAATATCGAATTCGCCAAAAGGCGCTTCCATCAAATTTGCCAGAATGTTTCTCCTTGAATTACTAAGGGCACGTCTCTAAACAGTTTATTAACCACCACCGATGACCTAAGGGACTAATCACCTCATCTCTTTATCGGAAATTTGAGTCTAATTTCAAGTTTCCGATTATGGTGCTAGCAATGTACGAATGAGTAGAACCAATATCTATCAAGGCAATAACGGGTACATCGAAATGAAGAACGTACCGATTATCACATCAGTGCATTGCCATCCTCACGACGTCGACCGCATACACCAATCCTCGGCTGTCTTGCATCCGCGTTGCCTCTAGGACCATTGCCTCGACCATTGCACCTTGACCACGTCCACCCCATTACCACCACGACTGGTCCCCGACCTCTCGGTGGTTGCTTTGAACTCCTCTTGCCGGTGGTGCATCGAGTACGAACTTCTTGAGTTGTATCCATACGTCGAGGGCAACTCCTATATTGATGCTCCGTCGATCCACATTTATAGCAAGCACCCGTTTTCCTCCAACATTCTCGGAATGTCTTTTCCCACATTCAAAGCACAATCCCGACTGACAACGACTCTTCGGTGCTCTTCCTTGAGTCGGTTCCTCATTCCGGCCTCTTCAGAATCTTCTCGAAGAACCCGAATGCTTCAGATCTTTCTTGCCTCGAATTTGCTCCCGATTTTGACGTTCCTAAGTTCTTAGCCTCTTCGGCTATCTTGGCCTTCTCCACAAGAGCGGCAAAAGTTCTAACTTGTTGTGGGGCTATCGTAACCCGCAACTCGTCTTTCAAACCGTCCTCGAAGCGCGCACACAACGCTCATGGTCCGTTGCCACTATCGTTCGAGCATAGCGACTCAAACGTAAGAACTCACCTCATATCTCGCCACCGTCTTATTTCCTTGCACCAGTTCAAGAATTCCTTCCTTCGGGCATCCACATAGCTTGTTCCCACATATTTCCCTTGAAAGGAAGCCTTGAAAAATTCCCGCTAATCAAAGCGACATCGGTGCCATCTCGGATAGTAAGCCACCATTGGTAAGCTTCGTCTCTCAACAAAGATACCGCTCCTCTTAACTTTTGTTCCACGATGCACTCAAGATCGTCCATAATTCGCTCTCTCGCCTCAAGCCAATATTCAGCGACATTGGGAGCTACACCGAGACACCTCACGAAAACCTCACCTCACTTGGATTTCGATCGCTCCGATATCGACCCACGGCGGTTGGTCCAGATTCTGGATCCAAATGACCCTTTCAAGTACTCGCAGCATTGCTCGTGTCACAAAGATTATCCTCTTCCATATGGTCGTGCGATCCCGTCTCACTCTCGAGTGACGCAGTGCATCCATTTCCGACATATGACCCGGCACATCGATTGCGCCCCTAACACCTCGTCCTCTACCACGGCCACGCCTACCGCGTCCCACGACCACGTCCTCTAGTGCTCATGGCGACTAATTCGATTTAATCTGATTAAGAGTTTTATGAATCGAGAATAATATTTCAATTGTTTATTAACGATGTCTTATGATATGAAAGAGATAGAGTGTTTTCGCATCAATATCCTATTGTCTCAATCTCTACGGTTTAACACCTAAAACTAGAAGTTCTAGAGTGTTTCTTATAATCATATCATAATGATAATAAACATACAAGATATCTGATACTTACTTGACTTGGCGCGGGATGCTCATGGTGCCATACTACCTTTAATCAAAACTCTAGAAATTATTTTCAAACAAATTTCTTTATTGAACCCAAACCACAGTAGAGTTTTGAAATCGGGCTCGATACCACTAAATGTAACACCCCAAACCCGGTCTATGCGTTTAGACAAGATTTGGTTTGTCACACCAAACATACTTTCGTTTCTTTTCAAGATTTACGATAAAATAATGATGCAAAAACTTTTGAAAATCGAGTTAAAGATGTAGTACGAGGTTTTGAAAATAATTTAAGAATATTCTTGTTTAAAACTTATCTTAAATAAAATGTTTATCGAAACTTTAAAACTTCTTAAAAGAATTTGGAGGAAAATTTTAAAGAAAATCGTCTAATTGTCAAAATATTAAATAAACGATATTTTTAGGAAAAACCAAATGATTTAACATAAACTCATAATTAAAGTCTCAAAATAAAAATTTTAAAACCATCCACACGATAAAATCCATAAAACATACTTAGAGGCCTTATTACATCAACCCAATAATAGCAATTAAAATAAAAACTTAAATAAAGTCATAGTTTATAAAAAAAAAGCCCAAATTCGTAGTATGGCCTCCACCAAGTCATCTCCGCCCAAGTCCACGTCAATTTCCATTACGAAATGGTTAATAAAAATTGGGTGAGTTACAAAGAACTCAGTGTGCAACTCACTTACCACCATTTTTAGGCGGATCGTCAAGATATCATCTTTGGGCTTGAGCCCATTAACAGATTTCAACCATACATCGTAAAGTAACATAATTTAAAGAGAAGAATGCATGAAATATGAATTTCCCAAACCAACCTAGTATCCATCCGCTAACACCCCGTACCAACCAACACACTGTGGGGATCAAGTCAACCCACCCCGCCAAGCACACCAATCATGGGCTTAAAGCCCTTAAATAATTTTGTAGTGCACTCACCAACTAGATTGTGACATTGTCACCGAACTAGAGGCATTTAGCGAATTTGTGGCGAGCCACCGAACTAGAGGCATTGAGCCATATTGTGGCGAGCCACCGAACTAGAGGCAATGAGCCAAATTTGTGGCAACTGGCCATTCTTCTCTTCATATAACCCACCCCATGCAATCATGCGTATATAACAAATATAATCATATAACAGATTTTCATTAATCCATATCATCGGTGGGCTTATCAATTAACCTTTCATTAGGCTCATATAAACAATTTAACAACTAGCCCATTTAGTAGTTTAGTGACTTTGGCCCATTTTAGCCCAATTTATCGAAAACAGCAGTATTTTCGCCCATTTAATCGAACTAGAGTATTATCGGCCCATTTTATCGAACTAGAGTATTATCGCCCATTTTATCGAACTAGAGTATTATCGCCCATTTTATCGAACTAGAGTATTATCGGTCCATTTATCAAACTAGAGTATTATCGGCCCATTTTATCGAACTAGAGTATTATCGGCCCATTTTATCGAACTAGAGTATTATCGCCCATTTTATCGAACTAGAGTATTATCGTATTTTTTTTTCTCGGTTTTACTGCTTTCATGCATTTACTCAAAAATATGAGTTACTACGTATTTTTCCCGTTTTTACTATTTTACGATTTTATCACGTAACTTACAACTTGATGTCCAACCCAAAATGAGTGTGAAGTTACACACCGGTTATGGAGAGAACTAAACTTTCCGCTCTTCAACACCTATACGTATTGTGTTAATTAAAACACTATAATCTATAATAAAACCGATCTAAATATAGCGATCTAGAAATTTACCCTCGGATTTTCGTAAGACTTCTACTTGCGATTTCTCTCCGATTGATGGTTCGCTAACCGAATCGAATCCACGAACAAATAATGGTTCGAGAGTACGAACGACTTCAACAGTTGATTTTCCTCGGTTGAACGTCCGCAACCCGGTGGAAAATCCCGATTCCCAAATAGTCCTTTGCTTGTACTTAGGGAATAATGAGAACCTCCTTCTTCCGAAGGCTAAACACCGCCGCTTCTTCCCTATGTTGAATGTCTTCAAAGGCAAAGAACATTAATCTAATGATATCGAAAAAATTTCTAAAGTTTAAAAGATGTGATTTCCTTACCACGAGAATCGATTCCTACGCTTTGTCACCCACCACTTCTTGATTCCAACTTTCCGTTATCGCACTAAAGTTTAACAAAATAAACGTTAATAAAATAAACGTTTATTTTGATCCAAATAATGCCTTCAAGCCAACATTAATATTCGGCACTAACCACTAATAACTAATCGAAACAAAAGAACTCTTACCTATATTCCACGTCGAAAAGAAAGGATTTGAGAATAGTATGGTTTTAAGGAGGATTCGGCTATGAAAGATTAAAGAGAAAGGGAAATAATTTGGCTTATGAACACCTTAGCATTCGGCCATGAGAGAAATATTGGAGAGAAATATTGATTGATAATGAATAAAAATAAGAAAATGGAGATGATGATGAATTCGGTTTTCAAAGAAAATAAAAGAGAAAGAAAGAGAGGAGGTTAGAATCAAGACACATTCGGCAATGAAGAAAAGAGAGAAAAGAAAGGAATGGTCATTTGATGTAGGTGATTTCGGCACTCAAATGAAATAAGGCACAAAAGAATACCAATTGATGTGCAAAAATGACCAAATGGTCAAAAACTTTAGGACTTACCAATGCTCAAATTCGGCCAAAGGGAGAAAAGGTTGAGAGAGTTTTCAAAACTTGCACAAACTAACAAAAATGACCAAAACAAGACTAAAATTCCTAGCCAAAACTATCACCAAAATTCGGCTCCCCTATAGCCATATTGCCGTCCAAGTACATGGTCTTTAGGCCAAGATATTGTTTCAAAAATTCTTCCTTGATTCATGCCTCATATCTTCACATTTTCCTTATTCTTTTGATACCCTTCCTTAAGTTCAAAATTTCCTTATTCCTTTGATATTTTAACCAAAAATAACAAGTCAACACCTTCCATAAAAGCTCTTGGCCGACACTTGCTATATTGGTGCATAAAAATTCAAAATAAAATTCACCTAGATGCTAAACATGGGATTCGAACCTTCAACCTCATGCACAAGCTCATGCGCCATCACCACTTGTCCAATAATTCATCTTATGCCTCACTTTGACACTTAAATTAATTTATGTGTCAAAGTCACTTAATCCACTTCCATAAATAATTTCTTAAAATTAATAGTATTCCTTCTAAAAATTTTAAATCCTTCTTCAGGACTATACTAACCACGAAAATAAATCAGAAAATTTTACTTTCTAGAATAATTACTCAAAGCACACATAGAAAATAAATTACTCAAATTTTCAGGGTGTTACAAGTGGTGTGTAGCGGATGGATTACTAGGCTGGGCTGGGTTACATTGCATTGCATTCATTATTTGTTATACCATGTTGATAGGGCCAAGGCCCAATTCATCTCCGTATGGGCTTCGGCCAGATTGCTTATGTGAGGGCTAAGGCCCAATCTGCTTCTGTGGGCTTAGGCCCAACTAATGTTCGATCAGGGGATTACACACTGAGTTCTTGTAACTCACCCCTCTGCTTAATTTTGCAGGTAATCCCTAGCTTTGAGGATTTGGAGCCGAGACAGACTCTGTGGTGGCCATACATCACTACATTAGTAAATTTCGTTTTACTTTACTAAAGATTTTATTTTAATCTGGGTTTATGTTTTGTAATAAGGCCTTTGGTATTTTATTTGGTTTTAGTTTTTAATTTGATTATTGCTTATTCATAAATGTTGAATACGGGATTTTCTTAAAACATTAACAACTATTTTTCCAAAATGTTAACGAACGGTTTACAAGTTGTAATTGATAAAAGTCTAGATTTTCTTAACAATGATAACTCTTTTCAAAATAACATTTTTTCCTAGAATTCATTGAATCTGATTGTTTAAAAACAAAGTCATCGAAAACAGCATCAAAGATGTTTTTGCAAGAGAACTATAAAACAAGTTGGATTTTACATAAGCAACAAAACTCGAAGTTTTTATCGAACGCGAAGTTTCTTTAATAACCCTTCCATGTGACATGCCAGATCTGGTCGTAATGTCTAGGCCTGGTTTGGGGTGTTACATAAACTCTTTAATTTATTTATTTTTACTACAGCAAGTTAATGTGTCTAAATAATTTATTTAGTGTCAAATTTAATGTGTCTAAGTCTAATTTAATTTGTCACATTTTATTACAGCCTTTTAAGTGTTTTAATTTAAGAATTAAATGTGCAGGATTTTTAATCTAAGTTACTGCCGAAAATTCAATGTGTTTTAAATGATGTGTTTAATTTGTCCAAAGTGTCTATTAAGGTGTCTTAGTGTGTCTTTAATTGTGTTCAGCATGCTTGGGCGTCCATTAAATGAGCTACGAATTTAAGGAGTGTTCTTCATGCATGGGACGTCATTTAATGTGTTTGTGGCTGCCAAATTTAATGTGTTTGCTGCCAAATTATGAGTTAATGGTGTGACTTAAATAAGTGCAGGTATAAGGGCATTTGGACGGCATTAAAGGAGTGTCCCTTGTGCAGGCAACATTGCTTTGGGTGGATTTAATGGGCTGCTGGTTGCTATCCTCCGAGCATCACTTCGGGAATGGCAAGGAACATTAATGGCTAACGCTCCTATTTCCCAAGCTGATTGTTAAGCTCTTCCATGCAAATTAAAGCTTCCTTCCAGCCGAAAAATTCATTTCCCATTTCAAGACCATTCAGTTTCGTGTGTTCACATGCAAGGCTGCCCAATTTCACGTTTTCACACCTAAAGGGCTGTTGGAGAACTCAAGAAGAATTTAAGGACTCTAAAGGCTGTCCAGCTGATCAAGGAGCCACAATTAAAGCCAATTTCAAGCCCCTAGGCCGAACCTACATGCACCATTCAGCTTCCAAGGCCTCCATTTATTTTAGCTGAATTTTTAGGCATCTAGAAGGTGACTCTCCCCTCCACATTCAGCCGAATATTGCAAGCAAGTCAAGGGCCACATTCAGCCGAATTTTGCAAGCAAATTGAAGGCCACATTCAGCCGAATTTAGCTAGGCAAATTAAAGGATTTTCTTCCAGATTTTTCTAGTTAATTCTTGCTGGTTAATTCTTGCTGAAATTGCTTAGTTATTAAGTCCTAGAAGGAGGCTATTCGGCTACCATAGCCAACTAGTATAAATAAGAGTTCATTTTCTTGTTGAGTATAGAGTTTTTGAACCTTTATCAAATTTATGAACTTTTGTTCAATGAGTGAGTTTATCTCCTCTCTATCTTTCGTACAAGTTTCATAGACTTATCAAGTTAGCTTGTGGCGTCTTGACTTGTTCAGCCATCAAATTATACCATTGGTTCTTACTTTATTAAGTAACGGGTCTTTGGTCTATCTTCGATTTCCATCTTCCACCTTAAACATCATAGAAACTAGGGTGACACTTATTAGTGTTGAATCGTTTCTCGTTTAAGTTCTATTTTCTATCTCCACCAATTATCATAACCTATTCATCCTTAAACCGAATTCCATCTTTCTTACTTTCATCCTTAGCTGAACTTATTCTTTCCATTATCCAAAATATTTCCAACACTTATTCACCTCCATCCCTAACTTAAATTCATTTCTAAAAGTAATTCTACTCAAAGCTTCCGCTATCTTTCCATATTTATCTAATATTTTCCCAAAGGCTTAATTCATCCTTGTAGATGATTGGGCAATTCAAATACAACTCGACTCATCCCGAGGCGAACCGTATCAGAGCACCAAATCGACCTAGTGCCTGGAGCCGCACTTCCTAATCGTCCTGCTTATTGAAGTAACCCGGAAGAAACCAAGGAGTTGCAAAAGCAAGTTGCTGAACTTATGGATAAGGGTTACATCCGAGAGAGTCTCAGTCCTTGCGCGGTGCCTGTTCTACTTGTGCTCAAAAAGGATGGTTCGTGGTGAATGTGTGTTGATTTCCGTGCCATCAACAAGATCACCGTCAAATATAAACATCCTATTCCTCGTCTCAATGATATGCTCGACGAGTTAAGTGGTGCCAAGATATTCACGAAGATCGATCTTAGGAGTGGCTACCATCAAATTCGAATGCGAGAAAGCGATGAATGGAAGACTGCCTTCAAGACCAAACATGGTTTGTACGAATGGTTGGTAATGCCATTTGGTCTCACAAATGCACCTAGTACTTTTATGCGATTAATGAACCATGTGTTGCGTGCTTATATTAGAAAATTTTGTATAGTTTATTTTGATGATATCTTGATATACAGCAAGTCATTGGAAGATCACGTTCAACATTTGCGAGCGGTGTTAGAAACGTTGCGACAAGAGGTACTCTATTCAAATTTTAAAAAGTGTTCGTTTTGCACTAACAAAATTGTGTTCTTAGGTTTTGTGGTGAGTTTTGAAGGATTGAAAGTTGATCAAGAGAAAGTTCGAGCGATCCAAGAATGGCCGCGCCCTACTAGCATTAGCCAAATTCGAAGCTTTCATGGGATGGCTAGTTTCTACCGACGTTTCGTACCTAATTTTACAATTGCTGCGCCATTAACAAGTGTTATTAAGAAAAAATTTAGCATTTTATTGGACAGATGAGCAAGAAAATTCATTTAATAAAATTAAACAATGTCTTGTCCAAGCACCTTTATTAGCACTTCCTGATTTTACTAAAACCTTTGAAATCGAATGTGATGCTTTAGGTGTAGGAATCGGGGCCGTGCTAACCCAAGATGGAAAACCGGTGGCGTATTTTAGCGAGAAGATAAGTGGGTCTATTCTCAATTATCTCGTGTATGACAAGGAAATGTATGCCTTAATTCGATCCCTCGAGACGTGGCAGAATTACTTGTGGCCCAAGGAGTTCATGATTCACTCTGATCACGAAGCCTTAAAGTACATCAAGGGCCAACATAAGCTAAACAAGCGCCATGCAAAGTGGATTGAATATCTTGAATCCTTTCCATATGTCATCAAGTATAAGAAAGGTAAAGAAAATGTAGTGGCTGATGCCCTATCAAAGAGGTACACTTTATTATCTTATCTTGATTCTAAGCTACTTGGGTTTTCTTATTTAAAAGAATTGTATGTTACTGATGATGACTTTGGTAATATCTTTGTTGCTTGTGAGAATGGATCTTTTGAGAAGTTTTATAGGTACGAGGGATTCCTTTTTAAGGAAGGCAAGTTATGTATACCACAAGGCTCGATCCGGGAATTGCTTACGCAAGAGGCACATAGTGGAGGTCTCATGGGACACTTTGGTATAAGCAAGACACTATCAACCTTACAAGAACATTTTTATTGGCCGAGAATGCGAAGGGATGTTGCACGTGTCTGTGAGCATTATGTGACTTGCAAACGAGGTAAGTCTAAAATTCAACCACATGGTTTGTATATGCCGCTGCCCATACCTGAATTTCCTTGGACGAATGTATCCATGGACTTTGTCCTTGGGTTACCAAGAACAAAAACGGGAAAGGACTTTATATATGTAGTAGTTGATAGATTTTCGAAAATGTCTCATTTTATTGCATGTCCCAAGACTGATGACGCTATCCATGTAGCTAATCTTTTCTTTAGGGAAGTTGTTCGTTTACATGGAATCCCAAGAACGATCGTATCCGATCGTGATGCAAAGTTTTTGAGCCATTTTTGGAGATCATTGTGGGGAAAGCTTGGAACGAAGCTGTTATTTTCGACCACTTGTCATCCACAAACGGATGGACAAACAGAGGTGGTAAATCGAGTATTGACTACTTTGTTGCGTGCCATTGTCCATAAAAATCTAAAGTCGTGGGAAGAATGTTTACCTCACATCGAATTTGCTTACAATCGCTCTGTCCACTCTGCTACTAAGTTTTCTCCCTTTGAAGTAGTTTATGGCTTTAATCCATTAAATCCCCTTGATTTATTGCCATTGCCTAATGATCAATTTGTACATGTAGATGCCAAGAAAAAGGCCGACTACATCAAGGAGCTCCATAAAAAAGTGCGAGCTAACATTGAAGCCCGAACCGAGAGATATGTTCAAAGAGCAAACAAAGGAAGAAAATGAGTTATTTTTGAACCTGGTGATTGGGTCTGGGTTCATATGCAGAAAGAACGATTTCCAGCCCAACGAAGACCAAAGCTGTTACCACAAGGAGATGGTGATACGATCTGCCTCGGGGTGAGTCGAGTCGTATGTGAGTTGCCCAATCGTCTACGAGGATAGGTTGAGTCTTCGAAAAATAATAGAAATTATGGTTAAGTTTGCGGAAGCTTTGATTAGGTTTGCTTTTAGAAATGGATTTAAGTTAGGAATTGGAGGTTGAGAAATGTTGGAAATGATTTAGAAGATGGAAGGGTTAGGTTCAGCTAAGGATGAAAGGAATGAAGATGGGGTTCGAATGGTTCAGTTTAAGGATGAATGGAGATAGATTAAGTAGAGGATAGTTTGTGGGGATGGAAAAATAAACTTAAACGTCAGAAACGATTCAACACTATACAAAAGTGTCACCCCGGTTTCTATATTATCTAAGGTGGAAGATGGAGATAGAATGAATGCCACACCAAAGAGGTTTGGTGATAAGTTCAAAAGAACAAGTCAAAGACGCCACAAACAAGCTTGATAAGTCTAAGAAACTTGTACGAAAAATAGAGAGGAGATAAACTCACTCAAGAACTCAAAGTTCATAAATTTGATTAAGGTTCAAAAGTCCCCTTTACAAGCTAATAACAAAGTATATATACTGTTTACATGTGGTTAGCTAAAGAGTCATATGAATTCAGCTTTAATATGCATTTAAATGGCTGAAATAAAATCTAATCAATAAATAAAAACTCTTGAGTTGCTCCCAGCCAAATAACAGCAACTTTATGACTCCAAATGAGCTGATTAAATGAATTTGAATGCTTGGTTTCATGCTCTCTTAGCAGCCGAATGGTCACCAGCAACTTAATGAAAATTTGTAACTCATGTGTGATCTTTTAAGCATCAACGGTTATGGAAGAAGAATAGGCTGCTGCCGAATTAAATAGATATGTAATGCTTCCTTCAATTATCATAACAGCCCCTTTTAATGTTGAATAATGCTTCCCCATGTGTGTAACTGATTCTCACTTGAAAAGTCACATTAAACTCTTTGTAACAGCCCTTGAGTGTAACAGTTTCCAGCTGAAAAGTTTCCTACATTCAAACACATTAAACAAACATATTAATCACATTTAAACACTTATTAAACACTATTTTAACTTAACACATTAAACACTTAACTTAATAAATGATCTAGAAGTAAGGACTTCAATTAATGCAGCAACTAGTTTAATTATAGAAGCAGAATTAATAAACTTAAACTCATGCTCCATTAAATTATCCTAGTAACTAGATTATTTAAATAAGCCCCTTATTAAACACAACTTATTTATTAAACTAAGATGCTTAAATGCATGGTTTGAAATGCAAACTAAATAAACAAATGCAAGACTTAATTTAATGATGCATACTTATACTAACATGGGAGTTACATAATGCATGTCATAATTTATGATGCAAACTTAACTAACATGAGAGTTACATAATGCATGACTTTATTAAATGCAGAACACATAATGCATGTCATAATTAAAAGATGTAGATCAATAATGCAAGACATTAATTAAAGATGCATTTAAAAAACAAGACATAATTAAAGACTCATATTATAATAACTAAAGTAACTAAAATAAATAAATCAAAGTCCTTATTCCAGCAACCAAATTAACAAACTAAAATTAAAAGCTTCATTTTACACTTGGGCCCCTCGAGTTTGGGCCAATCTCGATGTCGTCGAGATGTATCGAAACATGATGCGACCAGGATCGCATCATACCCTCCCTCTTGAAAGTGATTCGTCCTCGAATCGAACCGTTGGTTTTCTAGAACAAAATTCCTTTTGCTCGGCTTTCCTCGGTCAAATGGGGCGGATATTAATCGGGTTACCTGAAATGGATAACCATGAGTTAGCAAGAGTTGTTTCAAACAAATTTGCAATCCAAATGTGAGCGGCACCAAACAAGTAAATCGCATGCTAATGGACAGAACCAAATTATCATATAAGATAAGTAATGCCTTGTCAAACATTTGCAACAAAATTGGATAGACTTCAAGGCATGCATACGATCTAATTGGATTCCACAAGTCAAAATTAACATGCGAATAATGAATCAAATGATAAACATAAACGTCACAAGAAGGTAGTTGAGAAAATGCACATAGCACACGAAATTGAACAACCAAACCTTGCGTTGAACGATATATGAAATCACTCGCACATGAATTATAAAAATTATTGAACACAAGATTCCTTTTGTCAATGAACAAAACAGATAGATCATCAATAAACAGAGTAGAACATTCAAACAATTCATGATCTAAATGATTTACAAAAAAGGAATCAGTATCATGAGTTCTATCAACATCTGAGGAGAACGAAAACATCTCAAAGTCTTCAAGTGACGTACCTTTATGCTCGGAAAGACTAAGATCATTCTTACCTTGCTCGAACATTACAAACCTTCTCTCCTCGGGATTGTAGTGTAGTCGGGGCTTCGAATGCAAATCAACCTTTTTCAAATGAAATGTGAACTCCATGTACACGAACTCCATGTACAACCACAAAACTTGCTTAAGGAACGAATAAAAATTGAAAACAAAATTGGCAAAGTTCGTTACCTTATTCAAAAACCTCGTATCAAAAAGATAGAAATTTTTCGCACATGATTGATGTTGCTTGATTTTCCAACAAGATGAATCATAACAAATTCCCGGTTTAAAAACATGTGTTTGATTATTTGAGTCAAAATGTTTCAACGGTTTCATTAAATCTGTAACACCCAATACCCAAGTCCGAGACTGAGACTGGATACGAGACATTACCATACTTGAACTTAAGAAAACATGTACTTACGGGCTGTGAAATTTTGTTTCGAAATAGAAACTTCTCCTTCTTAATCAAAACATACGTTTCATAGGCCTACGAGGCCTTAAACACCTATCTGGAAACTTTCGGAACTCAATCGGGAACTTTTCCTCGAAACAGGGGTCACACGCCTATGTAACTTGGGACACGCCCGTGTACCCCTAAGACATGCCCGTGTCTTCCACCCGTGGTCGACACTGACTAATTTCACACGGCCTTAACACGCCCGTGGCTTTGGCCCGTGTGCTAAAATTTGGCATTCTGACTTATCCAGACGGTCCATACACATGCCCGTGTACTTCAGTCGTGTGGTAATTTAATTTACAAGTGCAAGGTGCAGACTTCACACGGCCAGGGTACACGCCCATGTGCTAACCGTGTGTCAGACACGGCCTAAACATACAGCTGTGTGATTAGCCCGTGGTCTATTCTAACTTAAAACACTAATGTGCAGGGGACACACGACTTAGACACACGCCCGTGTGTCTATCCGTGTGGGCACCAAGAGGCTATCTTCCAAGCCAATTGCTACCCTGATATCAAGATCAATCCAATACTCAATTCAATAACTCAAGTGTTAAATCTAACATGAACAAGGATGCATACTTCATTGATAGATAAAAACATACATACTTAATCATTCATGACCCATCTCTTTGGCCATATACAAAAAGAATACTAAGCTTGATAGCCAACACTTTGGCTAATTCTAAAACATAACTCAAAATGAAATGCTTCCTATACATGCCATACTTAATTTAAACAACTTGGCTATACCAAAATAGCGATTGATAGTGTGCTCCGAGCTCCGATGACGATGATCCACGAGATTAGCTTGGCGGGACTACATGGAAAGAAGGAATTAAAGATGTAAGCATTTCGCTTAGTAAGTTTGCATGTAATGCATATAACAACGTATATAAATATATATACTTAACATACTCATTCATCATAAGCAAAGGCATTGCTAAGTTCACATGCTTGAGCTTACTTACTCTTAATGATTCTTACACTTATCATGGTACTTACTAGTCTCGTGTTTGTAAGGTAAACAAGGTACCTGTATCACTTAATCATATAGATTAGCATACTTTGTTAAGATAAGCATGATCTTAACTTCATCATTCATAACATGAATAATACTCTTAGTTCACTATGATTAACATACTTTGATGATAGCTTTACTTGTTTAACTTTATTGCTTTCTCATTTATTCTTTACTCATTTACCCGATGAATTACTATGAATAATCGAGGATACTGAATCTCATCTCACAAATATCTCGATGCCAAAGCCATACCCTAGATATGGTCTTACATGGGATCTCTCAACTTGGTATCGATGCCATGTCCTGACATGGACTTACACGAAGTCTTCCTTGTGTGTTCTGTTGGGAACTTACCATTGCCATGTCTTGACATGGTCTTACTTGGTATCTTTACTCATGAACGGGTTAATGCCGAGCCTTGGCTTGGACTTACATGAAATCTTTACATGGAGACTCACCAATGCCATGCCTTGGCTTGGGCTTATATGGGTCTTCATCTCATAAACTCTTCAATGCCAAGACTTGTCTTGGTCTTACATGATAACTTGCTTGATTGCCGATGCCATGCCTTGGCTTGGTCTTATACGGACTTCCTTGTTTCATGTGATAGATCAAGTATCCTAAGTAATTCAACTTCAATCGGGACTTTCTCATACTTAATCTCGTTGATTTCTTTGTTTAGCATAGCATCAAAAATCTCATGGAATTAAGATATATTTTACATCATACTAAGCAATTCAATGATATTAATCATAAAGCTTAGAAATCATACAAACTTACCTCAATGTACAAAATGTATGTAGAAATGCAATTTAGTCCTCGACTTTGTTCTTGCCTCGGTTTCGATCCGGGCTTCATTTTTCTTGATCTATAATATTAATAATAATTTAGCTCATTTAATACACACATTGACTAAATTGACTCTTAACTCATACTTCGGCAAAATTACCATTTTGCCCCTAAACTTCCTCATAATTACACTTTTGCCCCAAGGCTCGTAAAGTGATTTTTATTCAACTTTCGTAAACTTCATGCTTAGCTGATTCATTCTCTTAACTATAGCAACAATCAACTCTCACTATTTCTATCATGTATGACAAATTTCACAACTTTTACAAACTAGTCCTTACTAGCATTTTTCATGAAATTCATTTAGGAAAAGATGTTTATCTAACATCAAACTCTCATAACCTTTCATAAAACATCATTTTACAAGCAAGTCATACATGGGTAGATTTATGAACATGAATTCTAGCTCAACTTATAGCTATAAATAGCTAATTCATAATACGAGGACTCCAAAAATACGAAGAATATTAAAAATGGGGCTAGGATGCACTTACTAGCAAGCTTCAAAAATTGAAGAACCCTAGCTACGAGTCTCTCAAATTTTTCGGCACAAGGAAAGAAGATGAATAAGATTTTTGTCATCTTTTTCCCTTTTTAATCATTTAATTGATAAATGACCAAAATGCCCTTCTCACTAAACTTTCAAAATTTCTAACTCATGTCCATTTTTTTCCAAAAATTATAATTTGGGAAATTGCTATTTAAGGACTTCTAATTAATATTCCAAAGCTATTTCATACTAAAAGCTTCTAGAATCTCAAATTTTGCAACTTTTACAATTTAGTCCTAATGGACCATTCAATGACAATTTCATAAAATCTCTACATGAAACTTTCATACTATCATGCAAACATATCTTAAACCTCAAAACTCATTTTACTACTTCGGATTTGTGGTCTCACACCACTGTTCTGACTAGGCCCTAAATCGAGATGTTACAATTCTCCCCCTCTTAGGAATTTTCGTCCTCAAAAATCTTACCAGAAAATAGGTTTGGGTACTGGTTTCTCATGCTCTCTTCTAGTTCCCACGTAGCTTCCTCTATCCCATGTCTTTTCCACAACACTTTCACTAGGGCAATACTTTTATTTCTTAGCTGTTTGACTTCCCGAGCTAAAATCTTAACTGGTTCTTCACCATAACTCATGTCGGGATGAATCTCTATCTCTAGCGGGGCAATTATATGTGAAGGGTCTGATCGGTAGCGTCGCAACATGGACACGTGGAACACATCATGTATCTTTTCTAACTCTGATGGAAAAGCCAATCGATAAGCTACCGGCCCAACTCTCTCAGTAATCTCGTATGGTCCGATAAAACGTGGACTCAACTTGCCTTTACGGCCAAATCTGAGAACCTTTCTCCATGGTGATACTTTCAAGAAAACTTTATCCCCGACCTGATACTCTATCTCTTTTCTTTTTAAATCCGGGTAGGATTTTTGTCTGTCAGAAGCAGCCTTTAAACTTTCTCGAATTACTTTCACTTTCTGTTTGGTTTCTCTAACCAAATCAACCCCGTGAATCTAGTTTTCCTTGAGTTCAGTCCAATATAAAGGCGTTCGACACTTACGCCCATATAAAGCCTCATAAGGCGCCATCTTCAAGCTCGACTGAAAACTATTATTGTAGGCAAATTCTACTAATTGGAGAAACTTTTCCCAACTACCTTGGAATTCAAGAATACAACACCGGAGCATATCTTCGAGTACTTGTATTAACCTCTCTGACTGACCATCAGTTTGAGGATGAAAAGCTGTACTAAAACTCAATTTTGTACCCAAGGCCTCTTGTAACTTCTTCTAAAATCTGGAGGTGAATCTCGGATCTCTATCTGATATGATTGACAAAGGAACTCCATGTAGCCTTACTATTTCTGAAACATACAAGTTTGCCAACTTGTCGAGTGAGTAACCCACTCGTACAGGTATGAAATGGGCCGACTTCGTAAGTCTATCAACCACAACCCATACAACATCTTTCTTGCTTGGTGACAATGGTAAACCTGTTACAAAATCCATGGTGATACGGTCCCATTTCTACTCGAGAATCGAAATGGGTTGAAGCAAACCCGAAGGTACTTGGTGTTCAGCCTTTACTTGCTGACAAATCATGCATTTGGAAACAAACTCTGAAATATCTTTCTTCATTCTTGGCCACCAATACTGTTGCTTCAAGTTATTATACATCTTGGTACTACCCGGATGTACAGATAAACATCCGTTATGTGCGTCATGCAAAATTTTCTGAATAAGCTCCTCCTTTCTCGGTACACAAGTTCTATTTTTGAACATCAAACTTCCATTGGGACTCATCTGGAAATCGGACTCAACATCTGTCTCGCACTGAGCTCTCTTAACTTGCAATTCACCATCTTCTTTTTGAGCTTCAATGATCTCTTGGAGAAACATTGGTCTAGCTCTCAACTCAGCTAGAATAGAACTATCATCGAATAAAGTCATCCGTGAATTCATTGCCCTTAATGCAAATAGAAACTTTCTACTCAAAGCATCAGCGACAACATTAGCCTTTCCGGGATGGTAGTCAATGACCAACTCATAGTCTTTTATCAACTCTAACCATCTCCATTGCCTTAAGTTCAACTCTTTCTGCATCATCAAGTACTTCAAACTTTTGTGATCGGTGAAAATTCGACATCTTTCACCATATAAATGGTGTTTCCAAATCTTCAATGCGAAGACTATGGCAGCCAACTCTAAATCATGCGTCGGATAATTCTTCTCATGGGGCTTTAGCTGTCTTGAGGCATAAGCAATCACTTTGCCTTCTTGCATAAGTACACAGCCTAATCCGTTTAAGGATGCATCACTTGTATATCACGAACTCTTTCCTGTCTCTCGTTGTACTAAAAAGCTGAGCTTCACATCAATAGTGCCTTTAGTTTCTCGAAACTTTGTTGGCATCTTTTTGTCCACTCAAACTTCATATTTTTCTGTAACAATTTCGTCATCGGAGTTGCAATCATGGAAAACCTCTTGACGAATCGTCTATAATAGCTAGCTAGCCTAGAAAACTTCTAATCTCAGAGACATTCCTCGGTGGATTCCAGTCCATTATGGCTAAAATCTTACTTGGATCTACTCAGACTCCATTTCTCGAGACAATATGTCCCAGAAATCCTACTTCCTTTAGCCAAAATTCACTTTTACTGAACTTGGCATAAAGCTGATTTTCTCGTAAAGTCTGCAAGACCGTTCGTAGATGCTCAGCATGCTCATTCCCATCTCAGGAATAAATCAATATGTCATCGATAAAAACGACTACAAACGTGTCGAGGTATGGCCTGAAAATGCGGTTCATTAAGTCCATGAATACTGCAGGAGCATTGGTCAATCCAAAGGGCATGACTAAAAATTCATAATGCCCATACCTCGCTCGAAAAGCGGTCTTAGATACATCTGAATCTTTTACTCTCAACTGGTAGTACCCAGATCTCAAGTCTATCTTAGAGAACATAGTGCCCCCCTTCAATTGATCGAACAAATCATCGATCCTTGGCAATGGGTACTTGTTCTTTACTGTCACTTTATTAGGTTGACGGTAATCTATGCACAATCTCATGGTGCCATCTTTCTTTTTCACAAATAAAACTGGAGCACCCCATGGAGAACAACTTGATCTTGCAAAACCTTTATCTGTCAAGTCTTGCAACTGTGACTTCAACTCTCTCAACTCCGTTGGAGTCATTCTGTAAGGAGTAATAGATATTGGTACAGTACCAGGAGCTAGCTCAATACTGAACTCAATCTCTCTAACTGGTGGTAGTCCTGGTAATTCCTCGGGAAAAACATCCAAGTACTCACATACTATCGGTACTGACTCAGTCTTTAACTCTGTTTCTCTATCATTCATCACAAAGGCCAAATATGCCTCATACCCTTTTCTTATGTATTTCTGTGCCGTCATATGAGAAATCATTACCGGCGATCTACCTTGTTCGTCTGATTCTACATAGAGAGTGTCCCCATTCTCACATCTCATCTCAATATATTTCTTCCCACAATTTACTATTACATCATGAGTGGTCAACCAGTCCATACCAAGAATGATGTCAAACTCATCAAATGGTAACAACATAACGTTTGCTTTAAAATAATGACCTCTAATCATCAATGGGCAATCATTACATACTTTATCGACCAGCACACTTTGGCCTAATGGATTAGACTTTAATCACAAATTCTGTAGACTCTATAGGCATACTCATACTGGATACTAGTTTCATGCAAATGTAAGAGTGTGTGGATCCGGGATCTATTAAAGCAATAACTTTAATATCATGAAGAGAAAAGGTACCTGTAATAACATCAGGAGAAGATGCCTCTTCGCGAGCGCGAATGGCATACGTCCTTGCAGGTGCCCTACCCTCGGGTCTCGCAACCTGCTCTTTAGGGTTATCTCTACCACTTGCTCCACTACTTGGGTTCTTCTGCGGTCTTCCTCTGACCATACTCCCAAATCTCGGGTTCTGTGCTCTCTCTTCCTTCATCGTCTTTGGGCAATCTTTTATAAAGTTGTCTTGGGAACCACATCTGAAACAAGCATTTTCATGCACTTGGCACTCACCCAGATGATGTCTACCGCACTGTGGGCATTCCGGTCTATCAGATCGAATGTTCCCTACACTAGCGACTGAAGTAGTCTGTGCCTTATTTCCCGAATACTGTTTACCCTTGTTTCTACTTGAAAACCCTGTGGATGAAGCCGATCGGGTGGAGAAATCTCTTGATTTCTTGGAAGAGGGTTGGAATGACTTATTCCACTGTCTCTTTCTCGAGTCACGAGACTCCAGTTCATATTTTCTCTTCTCTTTTACTAGCTCTTTGGCTTTACAAGACCGCTCCACTAACACAACAAATTCTTTTAATTCTAGAACAGCAACAAACAACTTAATGTCCTCATTTAGTCCATCTTCGAATCTCTTGCTCATGATGGCCTCGGTGGATACACACTCTCGGGCGTATTTACTGAGTTGTACAAACTCACGCTCATAATCAGTTACGGACATCTTGCCTTGCTTCAGTTCTAGAAATTTCTTTCTCTTCTGATCGACAAATCTTTGACTGATATACTTCTTTCTGGACTCTTCTTGAAAGAACTCCACGTGATCTTTTCTCGTGGTACCACTGACACTAAGGTGTTCCACCATTGGTAAGCAGAATCTCTTAAAAGAGAGACTACACACTTCATGCATTCCTCAGACGTGCATAACAATTCATTGAATACCCTGATGGTATTCTCTAACCAGAACTCAGCCTTTTCCGGATCATCATCCTTTTTAGCCCGAAATTCTTCTGCCCCATGTTTCCTGATCCTATCAACCGGAGGCTTCTCTCCTCTTACCACCTCTACTACTTGAGGGGCTACTGGGATAGGTTGAGGAATAGGCGGGGGTGGAGGGGTTTGAGCATTCGGGTTCGTATGAATGAACTACGTATACCACGTGTTCATCATATGGAGGAAGGCTTCTCTAGCCTCTTCTCCTCCTCTCTGACTCACTGTAGTGGGTCTATTCTCATTCTCGTTAGGCACCGTCCCTTCAGCGGGAGCCGGCGCGTTACTTTCTACGTCATCCACTACAGCTCTTTCGGGATCCATTTACTATATGTATAAACATAATTTAAGTCATCAGGAGTCGTCACACTATCATTATAAAAACATTCATACGTATGGCATGTATAGCTAGACTCGTGCTCGTGTTACATTAGTCCTAGAACCGACTAAACCGTAGCTCTGATACCACTAAATGTAACACCCCATACCCAAGTCCGAGACTGAGACTGGATACGAGACATTACCATACTTGAACTTAAGGAAACATGTACTTACGGGCTGTAAAATTTTGTTTTGAAATAGAAAATTCTCTTTCTTAATCAAAACATTCGTTTCATGGGCCTACGAGGCCTTAAACACCTATCCGGAAAATTTCAGAACTCAATCGGGAACTTTTCCTCGAAATAGGGGTCACACGCCCATGTGACTTGGGACACGCCCGTGTGCCCCTAAGACATGCCCGTGTCTTCCACCCGTGGTCGACACTGACTAATTTCACACAGCCTTGACACGCCCGTGGCTTTGGCCCGTGTGCTAAACTTTGGCATTCTGACTTATCCACACGGTCCATACACACACCCGTGTACTTCAGTTGTGCGGTAATTCAATTTACAAGTGCAAGGTGCAGACTTCACACGGCCAGAGCACACGCCCATGTGCTAACCGTGTGTCACACACGGTCTAAACATACAGCCATGTGATTAGCTTGTGGTCTATTCTAACTTAAAACACTAATGTGCAGGGGATACACGGCTTAGACACACGCCCGTGTGTCTATCCGTGTGGACACCTAGAGGCTATCTTCCAAGCCAATTGTCACCCTGATATCAAGATCAATCCAATACTCAATTCAATAACTCAAGTGTTACATCTAACATGAACAAGGATGCATACTTCATTGATAGATAAAAGCATACATACTTAATCATTCATGACCCATCTCTTTGGCCATATACAAAAAGAATACTAAGCTTGATAGCCAACACTTTGGCTAATTCTAAAACAAAACTCAAAATGAAATGCTTCCTATACATGCCATACTTAATATAAACAACTTGACTATACCAAAATAGTGATTGATAGTGTGCTCCGAGCTCCGATGACGATGATCCACGAGATTAGCTTGGCGGGACTACATGGAAAGAAGGAATTAAAGACGTAAGCATTTCGCTTAGTAAGTTTGCATGTAATGCATATAACAACGTATATAAATGTAACACCCCTTACCCGGGTTCTACGCCGAAACTGGGCCCGAGGCATTATCGAACTCAAACCACTTGATCGCCACTTAGGCTCGTCGTAACTACTCTTTGAAGTCATCTCAACAACCTCATTCTTGACTTACGAGGCCTCACTCATACACACGAGGGCTCTTGAGACTAAACCGAAACTTTTTCCAATCTTAAAATTTTTCTCTTTTATACAAGTCTCGTACGCCCGTGCAAGATTAGAAACGCCCATGCATGGACACACACGCCCATGTCCCCAAACCGTGCCTAAAAACCCCAGCATTCTGCCAATGCCCCACGGCCAAGGCACACGCCCGTGCTTACGACCCGTGGTGCACACTGACTACCTTAACACAGCCTAGGGTTTAGACACACGCTCGTGTAGCTAGCCCGTGCCCAACACTGATTAATCCCACAATCCCTAGGCACACGCTCGTGTGACTAGTCTGTGGTCTATTCTGACTTCAAATACTAACATGCAGGGGACACACGAATGAGTCACATGCCCGTGGGTTGGCCGTGTGTCACACATGGCCTAGACACACGCCCGTGTGTCTATCCACATGGACAAGAACAAAGCTATGTGCCAAGTTCTTTTCACCCCTCTAGCATACACAACATATACTCATCTAACACAATCATAATCAACTCAAATTAAATTGCAATCTCACATAGACAACTATAACTTTTCATATAACATAAAATAGCCAACAACTATGGCATTATACAAAATAATCTATCCATCTAAAGGCCAACACATCTTAGCCATTTACAACAAAATCCACTAACTTGTCTAGCCCCTATACATGCCATATACAAAACATTGAGTCTCATGTACCAGAGTGTGCTGATAGTGTGGGTGATCTTCCAATTGATCCTCGTATCTTGGTTCAACACTTTTACTCTATAAGACAAGGGAAAAGAAAAGGAGTAAGGTTTGAGCTTAGTAAGTTTACACATAAACAATTAAGCATCATCGTATAAGCTAAACAACAATTAGCATTATACTACCAAAAGTAATGAACAACTATGCTTACTCTTTCTAACCCTTACCACATTTCCAACACACCATGAGTCACATACTCATAACCATCGAAATGCACCCCTGCATTCAATGTCACATTTACACAATATACAACACATCATTATTTCTCAATAATTCATCCACACAGCTTCTTTACTTAATAATGCAATCACATGGCTAATCCACACTGTTAACCCACACAACAAATGTCTCGGTGGTTTCGCACTTAGCACACCACAGTCGATTAATAAGGTGGTATCGCACTTAGCCTACCACAAAGGTAATCATAGGGGTTTCTCACTTAGCCCACTAAATGATATACCTAACGATAGCATCACACATAGCCACTCATCGTCAATATGCATTAGGATGGTATCGCACTTAGCCTTGCCATCTAGCATTATCACTACACATTCACATGTCTACTTACTCAATTAAACATCCATTCACAATTCTACTACATTCATTCTACTTGAACCACATAGGTTCTCAATCAATCTCGAACAAGCTACACACTAGCTATCATCAACAAATTGTAAGTATGAATGCATTGTTTATGCATAGACTTTGTAACATCCCAAATGTGGGGTTATTTGGAAATAAATTATTTTTCTTATGTATGAACTGCTGTGTCATTATTTATGGAATAATAATGATCAATTTAAGGCTTTGTGTTGGCTCGATTTGGTAGGAAATTTTAGTTTTTAACTTTTAAAAGAAGGGAGCCTTGGTAAGTGGTGTTATAAGAATAAGTGTGGGTAATTTAACACTAAAAAGCCCTTGGTAAAGTGGCAAAAAGAAGCCCACTTAAGAGCTACATGTGACGCCACCAAGGAGCAAGGGAGAGCTTGTGTTCGAGTCACGGAAATCCCCTTTTGTTTTTGTTTTTATTTGGACGGCACAAGGGGGGGAGAGTTTTTCTCCCTTCAAACTCTTTTTTTTTTTAGGTGTAATTATCAAGGGATAATTTAAGCATTTTAATTAGTTTTAATTTGCTTAAACCTTTTGATAATATAAGAGATATGATAATTGCATCAAGGATATTTTTATTTTTAAAGGGATTATTAGGTGATTAATTCAAAATTATTTGAATTAAATTAAATGGGTGGCTTGGAGCAAAAATAGGTGATGGCCGAATGTGGGACTCCTTGGTAAAGAGGAGTTGGCTAGAGTTGGACTCCTTGTTGCCAAGGTTGACGGCAAGCTTGAAAGGGGGCGAATGCCTATAAAAGCATCGCTTAACCCCCTTGCTTCTCTTTTTGTCATTCTTGCTGAAGTGCCAAATCCTTAAACCCTCCCTATTCTTCTCGTATTTTCTTCATTCCTTCAAACCCCTTCAAGCCAAACTCCTAGCACTTTTCTTTCCTATAATTTTCTTTCTCCCTTTGGCCAAATACACTCCCTTGAAGGTGCCGATCTCCTTTCCTCTTTTAACACACTTTGGCCGAACAAAGACAGATGGCATAGATACTTCGGGATTTCTCTGTTATTCAAATCGGTTGTAAAGGTAAGTGTGCCGAAACCCCATGGATTCTCCTTCCTATTCTTGCCGATTCCTATTAAGGGAGGATAAGTGCCGATTTCGGCAATGGTAAGTAAGGCTTCTAAAACGTTTTGTAAACGGTCTCTCTTAGGTACTCCAGGTTGGTGAAGCGGTCAACCCGAGTTCCAACCTCTAGCATTCGGCTTTGGTAAGTAAGGGTAAGGAATCTATGGTAATGGTTTATTCTTTAAGTGATTAAAGCCGAAGGCTACTAACATCGCTTGTGACCGATTGTTTTGGGTACAGCAGATTCGAGTATCGAGTACGGTGAATAGTAGTAAAGGGTTTTAAGGTAAGATCTCGGGTTCACAAGGGACCCCTCCCCAATAAGTTAATTAGGCCGAATAGGCCATAAGACTAATCCATAGATTTGGCCGAATATAGGACAAGTGGATCTGTGGTGACCAACGCTTTCTTTCGGGATTTAGGACTACCATCGATATCGGTGTGTACATACACACTTATAATAGTTAATTAAGTGTATGTTATGTGTAAATCACTTCTATGTAGATGTGGCAATAGTACCTTAATGGTACAAGCAAGGATCCCGGTAAGTCTCTATTTGTATGAGATTGATAATAATGCTTTTGGGAAGCATGGATTATTTGATACATGTGATATATGTATGTACCGTTGTTGACTGCTTGGCATGGGTTGATGAGAGGAGGGAGCGAGAATATCGTCTTCGACGAGCACCGTGCTTTGGTAGCACATCGTGACTACACGTCACTAGAGGTTTGGTACCTCCAGAGGTTTGGTACCTCATAGCGACTTGTCCCCGTGTGGTTAACACCACCGTGGGTTGGCCCCACTTGAGATATGGGATCGTCCGCGCGGTGATTTGGTATCACACGATGGGTTGGCCCCATCACCCGATTTGTGTCTACGGACACCGTTGCTTTGGTAGCACATTGTGACTATATGTCACCAAAGGTTTGGCACCACCGGTGTTTTGGTAACACATCGTGACTACGGTCACCAAAGTGGTTTGGTACCACGTGGGGTAGACAAAGGTGTTTGGTTGGCTAGGTTGGGTACATGATACTTCGCTTAATTAAGCGTTATATGTTGTGTATGAAATGTTGTATTAACCGGGAAGGGTTACATATCGAGTCTTGGTGACTCACCTTCTCCTTTAACATTTTTCAGGTGACTCGTAGATGGCGGTTGAGGAGCCGGTGGGACTCGAGGCGGCCATGCAAAGGATTTTAAATTTATAGAACTTTATATTCGCTTAATTTTATTTTGGGTTGTAATAAGGCCTCCATAAACTATAGTTGCGTTTATTCTTTTTTTTTTTTTTTTTATGTTGGATATTTACTTACAACTATATCACTAAATTAAATTAAATCACATGTTTTCTTAAGTTAACACGTGGAAGTTTAAACGTGCCGTCGGGTACACTTGAAACTGGTATAACAATTGGACTTAATTAAAATTTCAAATTAAATCTAAGGGTAGTTTTGACAAGACAACCGAAAACGAGAAGTTTTCTATAAAATTTAAATGGGTTTCGAAATGGTGTTCACAAGGTTTTACTTCGTAATAACTCGATTCGGTCATAATGTTTGGGCCGGGTTTGGGTTGTTACTGAATGGCATCGAGCCCGTTCAAAGCTTTCATTGTAGGGCCCAAGGCCCAAAAATGTTTTTGGTAGGCCTTATGGTATGATTTCTGGTTTTAAGCGGCATGGCCCGAGTCTCCCGCACCGATCCGCCTGTAAGTACATCTAAACATTTCGTGAATTATATTCTGTAGAAGGGTAGGAAGCATGGAACGTAGATAGACTTATAGGACTTGGACCCTAAGGCTAGATTGCTCAAACACATGAAACCAACATAAGACATTAAAGAACTAAACCAATCTATGACTTAGCCAGTGAGCTAGGGTGTGGTAACCCCTGTACGCATGTCTAGGATTGGATCCGGAAGAGCTTGGTATTTAAGCAGTCCTCGTGACTCACCTCCTCTTCGCAGGTATCCTACCTGGTGCGTAGCTTCGGTTCACCCTAACTCAGAGGGCTCAGTGGTGTGGTAACCTCTGTGCGCATGTCTAGAAAGGTTCAGTGAGAGCTTGGTATTTAAGCGGTCCGCGTGACCCACCTCCTCTTCACTTGAATTTTGCCTGGTGCGTAGCTTTGGTTCACCCTGACCAGGAAGGCTCGGTCATAGGCTAAACACAATGATTAAAACCCGAAAAAAGGAATTAGCCTTGTTTTTCAAAATAGAACGAGATAACAAGCCCTAATGTTTTCAAAACTTGTCCAATAACCCTCTTCAACCCTAGAACATTACGTATACAATGTTTCTCTCGGAAAACTTGATTTGTGAAAATTACAGAAATACCCTTAGGAGTAAAATTACCAAAATGCCCCTGACCCATAAAATATTAATTCGACGGTTTTGCTTAAAAATTTCAACTATTTTACAAATATCAAGTAGCTTAGCTTTGGAAATCATCGGTAAAATATTTTGGTTCTGGAAAATTACGAAAATACCCCTGTAGGGAAAAAGACGAAAATACCCCACAGGTTAGAAATGGCGTAAATGTCCGATGAGTGAATAGGTATGGAAAGTATTAAGGAATGGATGCATGGACTTCTTTGTGTGAACTAGGATAGGAAATCTGAAACATTGTTTGCTCGAAAGAATCTCTCGATTAAACCTCGCCCATAAAACTTCTTCGCGAGTAATAAAGTGAAACAAATGCTAACGCATAAAATTTCTCTTAATCGATTAAAAGCGCGGTAGATAGAATGAGTTCTAGAGGACGTGGGCGCCGTGGACGTGGTAGGGGTAGGATGACGGTGTCTCGAGCCCGTCAGTCGTCGGGACAAGGTTCGAAAAATGAGGTACCACCGCCACCACCACCTCCTACTTTTAGAGTGAGGAGCCGGCGCACGGTGGCGAGTCGGTATCGCAAGTCGTGTTCTGCGAGTCTTGGAGATGGTGGTCGGGTCTGGTGGAAATGTTGGAGCTCTCGAAATCTGTCCCCGAGCGACTCCGATCTAACGGAGCGGAGGTATTCCGAGGTGTGTCGGGAGTGGCACCCAAGTCTTGTGGAATCACGGCTAGAGTCAACCGAGAGGATCATGGATGACCTTGACTTTGATCAAGAAGAGAAGCCGAAAGGCGCGTGTAAACTTCTAAAGGATGAAGCGTATCGATGGTGGCTTACTGTTCGAGATGGGGCTACAAACGATGATTTGACGTGGGAGTATTTCGAACCGCCATCGAAAAAAAGTATGTGGGCATTAGCTACACCGACGCCAGAGAGAAAGGCTTTTTGGGATTAGTTCAAGGAACTAAGTCCGTGTCGGAATATGAGGCGAATTTCTAAGGTCGAGTAGATATGCGAGAGGCATCGTGGCTACCGAACATGAGCGCGTGTGTCCGCTTTGAGGACGGACTTCGAGATGATTTAAGGTTCTCGGTTGCCCCACAAAGTTCGTGAGTTCTCATCTCTAGTGGAGAAGGCTAAGGTAGCCGGAAGGAATCAAGGAGGCAGTGAGGCGAGCTATAGTAAGAACAATCGTAAGAGAAGTTTTGGGTCACCGGGTCAAGCGGAAGTGCTCGAGAAAAAGGCTAGGCCCGATGGGCCCAATCGAGCAAAGAAGGCCCACAACCGCTAATCAAAGGCCGACTCGGTCAATCGCTGTGGAAAGACCCATTGGGGAGGTTGTTGGGCGGTGATAAGGGATGCTTTGAGTGTGGATCTTTGGAGCATCGCGTCGAGATTGTCCCCGAGAAACTAGCTAAGAAGCGACGGAAGGGCGTAACCGTGCTCGGATAGAAATGTAGGACCACGGAGGGTCGTGGTAATGGTAGAGGAAACAACGGTCCTAACCGAGGTCGTGGAACTCAAGGCGAGGTACAGGCAACACGGAGGCTAGGCGGCTGGCTTAGTTTACGCAGCAAGGGTGTCGCGAAGAAGGTGACGCACCGGATGTCATAACCTGAGACGCGTTTCTAATTTTCGCTTTCCTTATGTTGCATTGATTGATGTGGGTTCGACGCACTCGTACATTGCTAGTAGTGTGGTAGGAACTATGGACCTAGACTCTGAAACTGCTTCTAGGGAGATGACTGTAGTTAGCCCCTTAGGTCACTCCGTAGTCGTAGATAGACTTTATAGAGGCGTACCCCTAGAACTCCAAGGGGTAGTATTTGGAGCTGATCTAATGGAACTACCGTTTGGGGAGTTCGATTTGATCCTCGGTATGGATTGGTTGGTTAAGTACCAAGCAAGGTTGGGCTCATGCGACCAAGCGCATGGTTCTTAAGACGGCGGAAGGTGATGATGTGGTTATGATAGGAGATAGGAGGAATTACCTATCCAACGTAGTGTCCGCCTTGAAGGTGAAAAGATGGTCAAGAAGGGGTGAGGCGTATTTGGTTCAAATCAGTGCTTTGGAAGCTAAGGGGTTAGTAATTGAAAAGGTCCGAACGGTTAGGGAATTTGTTGATGTGTTCCCGTAAGAACTTCCGGTTTGCCTCCGGATCGAGAAGTCGAATCGGTATAGACTTGCTACCGAACGGCACTTTGTGTGTCCATAGCACCATACCGAATGGCACCAAAAGAATTGGTGGAGCTAAAGGCTCAAATTCGTGAGCTCTTGGATAGAGGGTTTATACGACCAAGTATATCTCCGTGGGGGGCGCGCTGTGTTGTTTGTCAAGAAGAAGGACGGTTCTATGCGGATGTGCATCGACTACCGCCGCTTAAATAAGTTGACGATCAAGAACAAGTATCCGTTGCCCCGGATTGACGACTTGTTCGATCAACTGAAGGGTGCCTCGGTGTTTTCGAAGATAGACCTTAGGTCAGGATATCATCAACTTAAGGTAAAGGAGGCTGATGTTCACAAAACGGCATTCCGAACTCGGTATGGGCATTATGAGTTCTTAGTAATGCCATTCGGGTTGACCAATGCACCGGCGGCATTCATGGACTTGATGAATAGAGTATTCCAGCAGTACTTGGATCAATTTGTCGTGGTGTTTATAGATGACATATTGGTTTACTCAAAGACGGAGAAGGAGCATGACATGCATTTGCGTATAGTTCTACAAGTACTGATTGAGAAGCAGTTATATGCCAAATTCAGTAAGTGTGAATTTTGGCTTAGAGAGGTGGCTTTCTTAGGTCATGTAGTGTCAGCTGAAGGAATTAGGGTAGACCCTCGCAAGATTGAAGCGATATTGGAGTGGAAACCACCTAGGACAATGGGTGAAATACGAAGTTTTCTGGTTTAGCAGATACTATCTGAGATTCGTGGAAGGATTCTCTCTAATAGCAAATACCAGTTGACTAAGTCGCTAAGGAAAGGTGTCCCGTTTGTATGGACGGAGAAGCAGCAAGAAAGCTTTGATAAGTTAAGGAAGATTTTGACTGGAAGCTCGGTTTTGGTGCAAATTGAAGCAGAAAGTTATTCACAGTCTATTGTGATGCATCTCACACCGGTTTGGGATGTGTGTTGATGCAGGATGGGAAGGTAGTAGCCTATGCATCCCGTCAATTAAGATCGCATGAGGTTAACTACCCAACTCACGACTTAGAGTTAGCAGCGGTCGTCTTCGCTCTAAAGATATGGAGACATTACCTGTATGGAGAGAAGTCGATGGTCTATACAGATCACAAAAGCTTGAGGTATCTTCTGACTCAGAAGGATTTGAATCTGAGACAGCGTCGATGGATTGAACTACTAAAGGACTATGATTGTTCAATCGAGTACCATCCGAAAGGCTAATGTGGTAGCCGACGCATTGAGCCGGAAGAAGAATAACGGACTTAAGAGCAATGTTCGCTCGGTTAAGTCTGTATGATGATGGGAGTCTTTTGGCAGAACTTCAAGTTAAGCCGACTTGGATTGAGGAGATTAAAGAAAAGCAGTTAGTGGATGAAGGCTTGAGCTCTAAGAGGGTACAAGTTCAAGACGGTGGTTTGGAAGGGTACAATCGACGACTAGTGAAGGAGCGCTTTGTTTTCAAGGACGAGTATGTATGCCAAAGGATCCGAGTTGAGGCGTAAAATTCTCCGAGATGCACATAGCGGCCCATACGCTATGCATCCCGGAGGAAGCAAAATGTATGGAGACTTGCGAGAAACAGCTTTGGTGGCGGGGTTGAAGCGTGAGATAACGGAGTTCGTAGGGAAGTGTCCGACGTGTCGTGAGTTAAGGGCTGAACATCGGTCACCATCGGGACTACTTCAACCGATAAAGATCCTCAATGGAAATGGGAGAGGATCACCATGGATTTTGTTAGTGGGCTACCCCTTACGCCCACCAAGAAGGATGCACCGTAATTGTGGATCGCTTAACTAAATCAGCTCACTTCATGCCGGTGAGAATGGATTACTCTCTCGAAGCTAGCAAAGCCGTATGTGGGTGAAATAGTGAGGTTGCATGGCGTGCGGTGTCGATTATCTCGGATAGGGACCCCGATTCACGTCAAGGTTTTGGAAAGCGTTGCATCAAGCTTTGGGTACACGGTTAGATTTCAAGATCGGCTTTCCATCCACAATCGACGGACCGGATCGGAAAGGGTGATACTGATTTTAGAAGACATGTTAAGAGGTCATGTCTTGGATTTTAGTGGTAGTTGGGAGGAGTACCTACCACTAGCGGAATCGCCTATAACAATAGTTATCAAGCGAGTATCCAAATGGCTCCATACGAGGCTCTATATGGACTGAAGTGTCGTACTCCTACATGTTGGACAGAGTTGGGAGAAAGACAAGTTCTGGGTCCAGAGTTGGTAACCGAGACGGAAGACAAAGTCAAGGTGATTCGGTCTCGTCTCAAGGAAGCATCGGATAGGCAGAAGTCTTATGCCGATCTCAAACGCAAGGAAGTGGAGTATCTTTGTGGGAGACAAAGTCTTTCCAAAAGTGTCGCCTTGGAAAAAGGTGTTGAGGTTTGGACGGAAAGGAAGTTAAGCCCAAGGTTCATTGGGCCATATCTTTGCTGTAGCGAATAGGACCAGTGGCTTATCGGCTAGAGTTGCCGGCAGAACTAAGTCAGATTCATGACGTATTTCATGTGTCAATCTTTGAGGCGGTATCGGTCGATCCTTCGCACGTTGTGCCATGAGCAGAGATTGAGGTGAACACGGATTTATCTTTTGAGGAAGAACCGGTTCGATTATAGATCGAGATGTGAAAGTTCTACGAAGGAAGGCGGTGCCTTTGGTAAAAGTGTTATGGCGGAACCACGCAGTGGGAAGAAGCTACGTGGGAGCGAGGAGGTGATGCGCGCAAAGAATACCCCATCTCTTTTGATCAAGGAATTTCGAGGACGAAATTTATTCTAAGGGGGTAGAATCGTAACATCCCAAATGTGGGGTTATTTGGAAATAAATTATTTTTCTTATGTATGAATCACATGTCATTATTTATGGAATAATAATGATCAATTTAAGGCTTTGTGTTGGCTCGATTTGGTAGGAAATTTTAGTTTTTAACTTTTAAAAGAAGGAGCCTTGGTAAGTGGTGTTATAAGAATAAGTGTGGGTAATTTAACACTAAAAGCCCTTGGTAAAGTGGCAAAAAGAAGCCCACTTAAGAGCTACATGTGACGCCACCAAGGAGCAAGGGAGAGCTTGTGTTCGAGTCACTAAATCCCCTTTGTTTTTGTTTTTATTTGGACGGCACAAGGGGGGGAGAGTTTTTCTCCTTCAAACTCTTTTTTTTTTTTTTTTTAGGTGTAATTATCAAGGGATAATTTAAGCATTTTAATTAGTTTTAATTTGCTTAAACCTTTTTGATAATATAAGAGATATGATAATTGCATCAAGGATATTTTTATTTTTAAAGGGGATTATTAGGTGATTAATTCAAAATTATTTGAATTAAATTAAATGGGTGGCTTGGAGCAAAAATAGGTGATGGCCGAATGTGGGACTCCTTGGTAAAGAGGAGTTGGCTAGGAGTTGGACTCCTTGTTGCCAAGGTTGGACGGCAAGCTTGAAAGGGGGGGGCTGAATGCCTATAAAAGCATCAGTTAACCCCCCTTGCTTCTCTTTTTGTCATTCTTGCTGAAGTGCCGAAATCCTTAAACCCTCCCCTATTCTTCTCGTATTTTCTTCATTCCTTCAAACCCCTTCAAGCCGAAACTCCTAGCACTTTTCTTTCCTATAATTTTCTTTCTCCCTTTGGCCGAATACACTCCCTTGAAGGTGCCGATCTCCTTTCCTCTTTTTAACACACTTTGGCCGAACAGTACAGTGGCATAGATACTTCGGGATTTCTCTGTTATTCAAATCGGTTGTAAAGGTAAGTGTGCCGAAACCCCATGGATTCTCCTTCCTATTCTTGCCGATTCCTATTAAGGGAGGATAAGTTCCGATTTCGGCAATGGTAAGTAAGGCTTCTAAAACGTTTTGTAAACGGTCTCTCTTAGGTACTCCAGTTGGTGAAGCGGTCAACCCGAGTTCCAACCTCTAGCATTCGGCTTTGGTAAGTAAGGGTAAGGAATCTATGGTAATGGTTTATTCTTTAAGTGATTAAAGCCGAAGGCTACTAACATCGCTTGTGACCGATTGTTTTGGGTACAATGATTCGAGTATCGAGTACGGTGAATAGTAGTAAAGGGTTTTAAGGTAAGATCTCGGGTTCACAAGGACCCCTCCCAATAAGTTAATTAGGCCGAATAGGCCATAAGACTAATCCATAGATTTGGCCGAATATAGGACAAGTGGATCTGTGGTGACCAACGCTTTCTTTCGGGATTTAGGACTACCATCGATATCAGGTGTGTACATACACACTTATAATAGTTAACTAAGTGTATGTTATGTGTAAATCTGCTCTATGTAGATGTGGCAATAGTACCTTAATGGTACAAGCAAGGATCCTGGTAAGTCTCTATTTGTATGAGATTGATAATAATGCTTTTGGGAAGCATGGATTATTTGATACATGTGATATATGTATGTACTGTTGTTGACTGTTTGGCATGGGTTGATGAGAGGAGGGAGCAGTAATATCGTGCTGACGAGCACCAGTGCTTTGGTAGCACACTGTGACTACACGTCACTAGAGGTTTGGTACCTCCAGAGGTTTGGTACCTCATAGCGACTTGTCCCTGTGGTTAACACCACCGTGGGTTGGCCCCACTTGAGATATGGGATCGTCTGCCAGTGATTTGGTATCACACGATGGGTTGGCCCCATCACCCGATTTGTGTCTACTTTAACACCGTGCTTTGGTAGCACATTGTGACTATATGTCACCAAAGTGGTTTGGCACCACCAGTGTTTTTGGTACACATCGTGACTACGGTCACCAAAGTGGTTTGGTACCACGTGGGGTAGACAAAGGTGTTTGGTTGGCTAGGTTGGGTACATGATACTTCGCTTAATTAATCATTATATGTTGTGTATGAAATGTTGTATTAACCGGGAAGGGTTACATATCGAGTCTTGGTGACTCACCTTCTCCTTTAACATTTTTCAGTGTGACTCGTAGATGGCGGTTGAGGAGCGGTGGGACTCGAGGCGCCATGCAAAGGATTTTAAATTTATAGAACTTTATATTCGCTTAATTTTATTTTGGGTTGTAATAAGGCCTCCATAAACTATAGTTGCGTTTATTCTTTTTTTTTTTTTTATTTATGTTGGATATTTACTTACAACTATATCACTAAATTAAATTAAATCACATGTTTTCTTAAGTTAACACGTGGAAGTTTAAACGTGCCGTCGGGTACACTTGAAACTGGTATAACAATTGGACTTAATTAAAATTTCAAATTAAATCTAAGGGTAGTTTTGACAAGACAACCGAAAACGAGAAGTTTTCTATAAAATTTAAATGGGTTTCGAAATGGTGTTCACAAGGTTTTACTTCGTAATAACTCAGATTCGGTCATAATGTTTGGGCCGGGTTTGGGTTGTTACAGACTTACCTCGGTACTCAAAAGTATTGAGACTTGCAATTTAGTCCACCACCTTGCTTTTGCCTCGATTTTGATCCGGGCTTTGCCTTTCTTGATCTATAATGAATAAATCAGCTTATTCAATACACACATTGACTAGATTGACCCTTATCTCATACTTTAGTAAAATTACTATTTTGCCCCTAAACTTTCTCATATTTACACTTTAGCCCCAAAGGCTCGTAAAGTGATTTTTATTCAACTTTCTAGTCTTTCATGCTTAGTCGAACCACTTATTCAACTAAAGCTATCATCAATTCTCACTAAAACACACATGTATGACCAAACTTAAGATTTTCACAATCAAGTCCCTACATGCATTTTCATGGAAAATCACTTAACAAAAGATGTTTCTATTACATCAAGCTTTCATAATCTTCCATAAAATATCAACATACATGTATGTCATACATGACCATATTTTTGAACATCCATTTTAGCTCATCAAATAGCTAAAAATAGCTTACTCATGCTACTAGGACTTTAAAAATACAAAGAATATCAAAAACGAGGCTAGATGCACTTACTAGCAAGCTTGAAAATTTGAAGAACCCTAACAATGGCTCTTGAAATTTTCGCAATTGTATATGGGGAAGAAGATGAATGAATTTTGTCATCTTTTCTCCTATTTTAATCACTTATTTGTTAAATGACCAAAATGCCCTTTTTGATAAACTTTCTATTTTAACTCATCCATGCCCAATTTTGTCCAAATATTAGAAATTGGAAAAATTGCTATTTAAGGACCTCTAATTAATAATCTAAAGCTATTTCACACAATTAGCTTCTAGAATCTCACATTTTGCAACTATTTCAATTTAGTCCTTTTGGACAATTCAACCACAATTTCACAAAATTGCTTCATGAAACTTTCACACTAGCATGCATACATAGCATAAACCTCAAAAACTCATTCATAAACCTCGGATTTGTGGTCTCGCACCACTATTCCGACTAAGCCCTAAACCGGGATGTTACAACTCTCCCCCTTTAGAGATTTTTGCCCCCAAAAATCTTACCAGTAAAGAGGTTTGGATGCTGCTCTCTCATAGCTTCTTCCGTTTCCCACGTAGCCTCTTCCACACCATGTTTCTGCCATAACAGTTTCACTAGTGCTATGCTCTTATTTCTCAACTGTTTCACTTCTCGAGCCAAGATCTTAATCGGCTCCTCTTCATAAGACATATCCGGTCTTATCTCAATTTCCGTCAAAGGAATCACATGTGAAGGATCGGAGGGATACTGTCGCAACATTGACACATGGAACACATTATGAATCTTTTCCAACTCTACCGGTAAAGCCAACCGGTATGCTCTGAGCCCAATTCTCATGCAGTAATCTCATACGCAAGTCTATGAATCTTGGACTCAATTTCCCTTTTGTCCAAATCTCATAATCTTCTTCCACGGGGACACTTTCAAAAACACTTTGTCGCCCACTTTAAACTCAATTTCTTTTCTTTTCAAATCCGCGTACGACTTCTGTCGGTCCGAAGCAACTCTCAGACTATTACGGATTACTTTCACCTTCTCTTTGGTTTCTTTCACTAGATCGACCCCATGGATCCGCTTTTCACTAAGCTCGGTCCAATACAAAGGAGTCTGACACTTACGACCATACAAAGCCTCATACGGTGCCATCTGTATACTCGACTGATAACTATTGTTGTAGGCGAATTTGACCAAAGGTAGATATCTCTCCCAGCTACCTTTGAATTCTAACACACAGCATCGAAGCATATCTTCCAGAACTTGAATCACTCTTTTAGACTGACCATCGGTTTGCGGATGGAACGCAGTGCTGAAATTCAATCTCGTACCCATGGCCTCTTGCAACTTCTTCCAAAATCTCGAAGTAAACCTCGGATCTCTATCCGATATAATAGACACAGCACACCATGCAACCTCACTATCTCTCGCCACATACAACTCAAATAACTTATCCAAAGAATAATCAACACGTCTCGGAATAAAGTGAGCCGACTTTGTCAATCTATCCACAACAACCCACACAACATCTTTCTTTCTCTGAGTCATCGGCAACCCCGTCACAAAATCCATGGTAATCTGATCCACTTCCATTCAGTACCACCATTTCGGGTCAAGTAATCCCAAGGCACTTGATGCTCGGCTTTTCACTTGTTGACAAATTAGACACTTTGTCACGAACTCTAAAATATCTCTTTTCATACCCGGCCACCAATAAGACTCCTTCAAGTCATTATGCATTTTCGTCATCGCTTTCGGATGTACTGACAAACATCCACTGTGGGCCTCATGCAAAACCTTTTGGATTAACTCCTCATCTCTAGGTACACAAATTCTATCACGGTACAACAAACAACCATTCGAGTCCACTCGAAAATCAGAATCACTTTCTGATCCACACTTAGCTCTCTTAGCTTGCATCTCACTTTGTCATACTTCGAGCCTCACATATCCATTGAACAAATAGTGGCTTAGCTCTCAACTCTGCCAAAATAGCACCACCATCAGACAATGCTAAACTCGTCCTCATAACTCTTAGAGCATACAAGGATTTCCTGCTCAGGGCATCCGCAACCACATTCGCTTTTCCCAGGTGGTAGTCAATGACTAACTCATAGTCTTTCAACAACTCAAGCCACTGTCTCTGTCGCAAATTCAGATCCTTCTGATCCATCAAATATCTCAAACTCTTGTGATCCGTAAAGATTCGGCACTTCTCACCATATAAGTAATGTCGCCAAATCTTTAACACGAAAACAATCGTAGCCAACTCTAAATCATGAGTCAGATAATTCTTCTCGTGCAGTTTCAACTGTCTCGAGGCGTAAGCGACTACCTTACCCTTTTGCATCAACACGCAACCGAGACCATTAAACAACGCATCACTATAAACCACGAACTCCTTCTCCAATTTTGGTTGAACCAAAATCGGTGCCTCAGTCAATAAAGTCTTCAGTCTCTCGAAACTCTGTTGACATGTCTCAGTCCATTCAAACTTGACATCTTTGTGCAGTAGTTTCGTCATCGGGGTAGCAATCACATAGAACCCCTTTATGAAACGTCTGTAATATCCTACTAATCCCAAGAAACTTCTAATTTTTGACACGTTCCTCGGCGATTTCCAAACCACAGCAGCTGATATCTTAGTCGGGTCAACTCTGACACCATCACCTGACACAATGTGTCCTAGGAATCCAACTTCTCGGAGCCAAAACTCACTCTTGCTAAACTTAGCATACAACTGCTTATCTCTCAAAGTTTGCAAGACAATTCTCAAATGCTCTTCATGATCGTTCTCATCCCGAGAATAGATCAATATGTTGTCAATGAAGACAACTACAAACTTGTCCACATACGGTCTGAAAACACGGTTCATCAGATCCATAAAAATTGCAGGTGCATTTGTCAAACCAAACGGCATAACCAAAAACTCATAATGGCCATACCTTGTCCGAAATGCAGTTTTCAACACATCTTGCTCTTTCACTCTGAGCTGATAATAACCAGACCTCAAGTCTATCTTGGAGAACATTGTAGTTTCCTTCAGTTGATCAAAAAGATCATCAATCCTTGGTAAAGGATACTTATTCTTAACCGTCACTTTGTTAAGCTGTCTATAGTCTTTACACAATCTCATAGACCCATCTTTCTTCTTCATAAACAATACCGGAGCACCCCACGATGAGTAGCTCGGTCTTGCAAAACCTTTATCTGTCAACTCTTGCAACTGAACCTTCAGTTCTTTCAACTCTAAAGGTGCCATCCTATACGGAGTAATCGAAATAGGTGCCATTCCTGGAACTACCTCAATCCCAAACTCAACCTCTCTTACTGGAGGTAATCCAAGTAGCTCTTCCGGGAATACATTCGGATACTCACAAACCACTGGCACTGCTTCAAACTCTACTCCAACCTCTCGAGTATTCAACATAAAAACAAGATAGGACTCACATCCTTTTCTCAAACATTTCTCAGCCACTAGGGAAGAAATCATCACTGGTAGACTATCCGATCCACCTGATTCAACCCGAACCACATCTCCACTCTCACATTTCAATTCAATAAACTTACTACCACAGTTCACTAAGACACTATGGGTAGTCAACCAATCCATGCCTAAGATTAAATCAAACTCATCAAACAGCAACAACATAAGGTTTGCCAGAAAACAATGATTCTAAATCAATAAAGGACAATTCTTACACACTCTGTCCACTAACACATGCTTTCCTAACAGGTTTGACACCTTAACCACTATGTCCGTAGACTCAACTGTCATACTCAAACTAGATGCTAATCTCATGCAAATATAAGAATGAGTAGACCCTAGATCTATTAAAGCAATAACAAAGGTGTCAAAGAGAGAAAAAGTACCCGTTATCACATCAGGGGAGGATGCTTCTTCGCGAGCGCGAATAGCATACGTCCTTGCAGGTGCCCGACCCTCCGGTCTCATAGTAGAGTCTCTGGACGCACCCCTACCACTAATCCCACCTCTAGGGTTTCTTGGTGGTCTACCTCTTGCAGACACATCATTGGATCTCATCTCTTGCTTCTCTTCCTTATCATCCCTCTCGTAGGCGATTTGAGATAAAATGGTTGGGGGAACCACACTTATAACATTTTTTTCATTACCCCAACACTCTCCGGTGTGATATCTACCACAACTTGGACACTCCAGTTTGCTCTTCGTATTGCCCACACTTTCCATCGAGGGGCTTGGACTCTCGAACCCGAGCAAGTATTGCCCAAGTCTCGTCACGAATAACCCACCGTGCCGCTCGCTCGAGGATTCACTTCCTTGGATCTTTTCGACTGGGCTTAGTACGACTTGCCCATCGGCCTCTTTCTAGCATTTCGGGCTTCACTCACAGCCCTCCTCTTTTTTGAACTCAACTCTTCGGCCTTGCTTGCCCTTTCAACTAACACCACAAACTCTTTCAACTCCAAAATACCAACTAGGAGTTTGATGTCCTCATTCAAATTGGTCTTGAACCTCTTACACAAGATGGTCTCTGTCAACACACATTCTTGAGCGTATTTGCTAAGCCTAACAAACTCACGCTCATACTCTGCTACTGACATTCTTCATTGCTTCAACTCAAGGAATTCTTTCCTTTTCCGATCAGTAAACCTCTAGCTTATATACTTCTTTCAAAATTCTTCCAGAAAGAAGTCCAACGTCACCCACTCTCTCGGGACCACTGACGTCAACGTCTTCCACCAATGGTATGCTGAGTCCCTCAGCAAGGATACGACACACTTCAAGCTCTCTTCAGGCGTACAAGAGAGTTCATCGAATACTCTCATCGAGTTCTCTAACCAGAGCTCCGCCCTCTCCAGGTCATCATCAACCTTAGCTCTAAACTCCTCAGCCTCGTGCTTCCTAATCTTACCCACCGGGGGTTTCAATATCCTCACTACATCCATACCTTGAGGAGCCACTGGATTTGGCTGAGGTATAGAAGGAGGTGGAGGAGGTTGAGCATTAGGGTTCGCTCAAACATAGTCCGAGTACCAATTGCTCATCATTTGGAGAAAGGCTTCCCAAGCCCCCTTCCCCTTGACCCCTAGCCTCGGGTCCACTCTCAACGGGCGTGGTTCCTTGCGCAGGAGCCGACGCATTACTAGCTGCTTCATCAGTAGTCGATGGATCGGAATCCATATACTATATAAAACAAGATTTAAAATCATCAGAAGCCACACACTATCATTGTACACTTATGGCATGTATAGCTAGACTCTTACACCCGCTACGGTAGTCCTAGAACTGACTAAACCATAGCTCTGATACCACTAAATGTAACACCCCTTACCCGGGTTCTACGCCGAAACTAGGCCCGAGGCGTTACCGAACTCAAACCACTTGATCGCCACTTAGGCTCGTCGTAACTACTCTCTAAAGTCATCTCAAAAACCTCATTCTCGACTTACGAGGCCTCACTCATACACATGAAGGCTCTCGAGACTAAACCGAAACTTTTTCCAATCTTAAAATTTTTCTCTTTTATACAAGTCTCGCATGCCCGTGCAAGATTAGACACGCCCGTGCATGGACACACACGCCCATATCCCCAAACCGTGCCTAAAAACCCCAGCATTCTGCCAATGCCCCACGGCCAAGGCACACGCCCATGCTTACGACCCGCGGTGCACACTGACTACCTTAACACGGCCTAGGGTCTAGACACACGCCCGTGTAGCTAGCCCGTGGCCAACACTGATTAATCCCACATGCCCTAGGCACACGCCCGTGTGACTAGTCTGTGGTCTATTCTGACTTCAAATACTAACATGCAGGGGACACACGGCTGAGTCACACGCCCGTGGGTTGGCCGTGTGTCACACATGGCCTAGACACACGCCCGTGTGTCTATCCACATGGACAAGAACAAAGCTATGTGCCAAGTTCTTTTCACCCCTCTAGCATACACAACATATACTCATCTAACACAATCATAATCAACTCAAATTGAATTGCAATCTCACATAGACAACTACAACTTTTCATATAACATAAAATAACCAACAACTATGGCATTATACAAAATAAGCTATCCATCTAAAGGCCAACACATCTTAGCCATTTACAACAAAATCCACTAACCTGTCTAGCCCCTATACATGCCATATACAAAACACTGAGTCTCATGTACCAGAGTGTGCTGATAGTGTGGGCGATCTTCCAATTGATCCTCGTATCTCGGTTCAACACTTTTACTCTATAAGACAAGGGAAAAGAAAAGGAGTAAGGTTTGAGCTTAGTAAGTTTACACATAAACAATTAAGCATCATAGTATAAGCTAAACAACAATTAGCATTATACTACCAAAAGTAATGAACAACTATGCTTACTCTTTCTAACCCTTACCACATTTCCAACACATCATGAGTCACATACTCATAACCATCGAAATGCACCCCTGCATTCAATGTCACATTTACACAATATACAACACATCATTATTTCTCAATAATTCATCCACACAGCTAATTAACTTAATAATGCATCCACACAGCTTCTTTACTTAATAATGCAATCACATGGCTAATCCACACAGTTAACCCACACAACAAATGTCTCGATGGTTTCGCACTTAGCACACCACAGTCGATTAATAAGGTGGTATCGCACTTAGCCTACCACAAAGGTAATCATATGGGTTTCTCACTTAGCCCACTAAATGATATACCTAACGATAGCATCGCACATAGCCAGCTCATCGTCAATATGCATTAGGATGGTATCGCACTTAGCCTGCCATCTAGCATTATCACTACACATTCACATGTCTACTTACTCAATTAAACATCCATTCACAATTCTACTACATTCATTCTACTTGAACCACATAGGTTCTCAATCAATCTCGAACAAGCTACACACTAGCTATCATCAACAAATTGTAAGTATGAATGCATTGTTTATGCATAGACTTACCTCGGTACTCAAAAGTATTGAGACTTGCAATTTAGTCCACCACCTTGCTTTTGCCTCGATTTCGATCTGGGCTTTGCCTTTCTTGATCTATAATGAATAAATCAGCTTATTCAATACACACACTGACTAGATTGACCCTTATCTCATACTTTAGCAAAATTACTATTTTGCCCCTAAACTTTCTCATATTTACACTTTAGCCCCAAAGGCTCGTAAAGTGATTTTTATTCAACTTTCTAGTCTTTCATGCTTAGTCGAACCACTTATTCAACTAAAGCTATCATCAACTCTCACTAAAACACACATGTATGACCAAACTTAAGATTTTCACAATTAAGTCCCTACATGCATTTTCATAGAAAATCACTTAACAAAAGATGTTTCTACTACATCAAGCTTTCATAATCTTCCATAAAATATCAATATACATGTATGTCATACATGACCATATTTTTGAACATCCATTTTAGCTCATCAAATAGCTAAAAATAGCTTACTCATGCTACTAGGACTTCAAAAATACAAAGAATATCAAAAATGAGGCTAGATGCACTTACTAGCAAGCTTGAAAAATTTGAAGAACCCTAACAATGGCTCTTGGAATTTTCGGCAGCCTTGGGGAAGAAGATGAATGAATTTTGTCATCTTTTCTCCTATTTTAATCACTTATTTGTTAAATGACCAAAATGTCCTTTTTGATAAACTTTCTATTGTAACTCATCCATGCCCAATTTTGTCTAAATATTAAAAATTGGAAAAATTGCTATTTAAGGACCTCTAATTAATAATCTAAAGCTATTTCACACAATTAGCTTCTAGAATCTCACATTTTGCAACTTTTGCAATTTAGTCCTTTTGGACAATTCAACCACAATTTCACAAAATTGCTTCATGAAACTTTCACACTAGCATGCATACATAGCATAAACCTCAAAAACTCATTCATAAACCTCAGATTTGTGGTCTCGCACCACTATTCTGACTAGGCTCTAAATCGGGATGTTACAATAAATATATATACTTAACATACTCATTCATCATAAGCAAAGGCATTGCTAAGTTCACATGCTTGAGCTTACTTACTCTTAATGATTCTTACACTTATCATGGTACTTACTAGTCTCGTGTTTGTAAGGTAAACAAGGTAACTGTATCACTTAATCATATAGATTAGCATACTTTGTTAAGATAAGCATGATCTTAACTTCATCATTCATAACATGAATAATACTCTTAGTTCACTATGACTAACATACTTTGATGATAGCTTTACTTGTTTAACTTTATTGCTTTCTCATTTATTCTTTACTCATTTGCCCGATAAATTACTATGAATAATCGAGGATACTAAATCTCATCTCACAAATATCTCGATGCCAAAGCCATACCCTAGATATGGTCTTACATGGGATCTCTCAACTTGGTATCGATGCCATGTCTTGACATGGACTTACACGAAGTCTTCCTTGTGTGTTCCATTGGGAACTTACCATTGCCATGTCTTGACATGGTCTTACTTGGTATCTTTACTCATGAACGGGTTAATGCCGAGCCTTGGCTTGGACTTACAGGAAATCTTTACATGGAGACTCACCAATGCCATGCCTTGGCTTGGGCTTATATGGGTCTTCATCTCATAAACTCTTCAATGCCAAGACTTGTCTTGGTCTTACATGATAACTTGCTTGTTTGCCGATGCCATGCCTTGTCTTGGTCTTATACGAACTTCCTTGTTTCATGTGATAGATCGAGTATCCTAAGTAATTCAACTTCAATCGGGACTTTCTCATACTTAATCACATTGATTTCTTTGTTTAGCATAGCATCAAAAATATCATGGAATTAAGATATATTTTACATCATACTAAGCAATTCAATGATATTAATCATAAAGCTTAGAAATCATACAAACTTACCTCAATGTACAAAATGTATGTAGAAATGCAATTTAGTCCTCGAATTTGTTCTTGCCTCGATTTCGATTCGGGCTTTATTTTTCTTGATCTATAATAATAATAATAATTTAGCTCATTTAATACACACATTGACTAAATTGACTCTTAACTCATACTTCGACAAAATTACCATTTTACCCCTAAACTTCCTCATAATTACACTTTTGCCCCAAGGCTCGTAAAGTGATTTTTATTCTACTTTTGTAAACTTCATGCTTAGCTGATTCATTCTCTTAACCATAGCAACAATCAATTCTCACTATTTCTATCATGTATGACAAATTTCACAACTTTTACAAACTAGTCCTTACTAGCATTTTTCATGAAATTCATTTAGGAAAAGATTTTTATCTAACATCAAACTCTCATAATCTTTCATAAAACATCATTTTACAAGCATGTCATACATGGGTAGATTTATGAACATGAATTCTAGCTCAACTTATAGCTATAAATAGCTAATTCATAATACGAGGACTCCAAAAATACGAAGAATATTAAAAATGGGGCTAGGATGCACTTACTAGAAGCTTCAAAAAATTGAAGAACCCTAGCTATGGAGTCTCTCAAATTTTCGGCACAAGGGGAAGAAGATGAATAAGATTTTTGTCATCTTTTTCCCTTTTTAATCATTTAATTGATAAATGACCAAAATGCCCTTCTCACTAAACTTTCAAAATTTCTAACTCATGTCCATTTTTGTCCAAAAATTATAATTTGGGAAAATTTCTATTTAAGGACTTCTAATTAATATTCCAAAGCTATTTCATACTAAAAGCTTCTAAAATCTCAAATTTTGCAGCTTTTGCAATTTAGTCCTAATGGACCATTCAATGACAATTTCATAAAATCTCTACATGAAACTTTCATACTATCATGCAAACATATCTTAAACCTCAAAACTCATTTTACTACTTTGGATTTGTGGTCTCGCACCACTGTTCTGACTAGGCCCTAAATCGGGATGTTACAAAATCAAACATGTTAAATTAAGAAAAATTTTGCATACTCGGCAACGTGTAATCAAATCTTTTTTTATTCATCAAAACTGACAAACTCAAAGATTTTCCAAAAGGTAAAGATTGACTCATGAAGTTATCATATTTAAACAATTTATTTGCTTTTCGTGATAACGTGTCATGCTGCAAAATCAAGTGGGTTTGTCGAACAGAGGGAAAGATATCAACCATATTCAAAAACTAAAATTTAATCGAAGGAGAATAAGAGAAACTTTTAAAAACTAAGTCACCGGAAATTTCATTGACAACTTTCAAATCAGATTGTCGAGACTCGTTTAAAAATTCCTTACCTTGCTTACCTTTGGGCTCATGTGGTTCATTTTCAACTTTACCTTTACTGGTCATATGGAAACGACGTTTTTTCGGAAGGTATTGAAGTTGAAAAATTTCTTTCGGTCTTTCGGGAACCTGAAAAGTAGAAATAGAACAAGAGCAAACTTCAAGGGGGTTAGTTGAAACACGTCTCACTTTTTCTTGCTCGTTATTATCTTTCTTTTCTTTTTCAAATTTCTTTTCGACTTCTCTTTCAACTTCTTTTTCTTTTTATCCTTTTTCGTTTTCTTCTTTTATTTCTTTTTCTTTTCTTTCACACTCTTTTTCGATTTTATTACAAGAGGGAAATATAAAAGAATCATCAAGATGAGAAATACTTCATTGTGAAGAAGAGAAAGAGGAGTCTTGCAAAAGATGGTCATTTCTTCGTGATGGGTTCTTCATGGATGAATTTCTTGAAGAACGGCTTGTGCTTTCTCATTCGTTATGTCGGAGAGCCTCGAACTTGTAGATTTCTTCTCATTATCTCGGAGGCCTTGACGAATACGAGTCTTGATAATAATCTCTTCTCACATAGTCATTGAACGATGAACTCCTTAATGAAGAGGAATCTTGATGGAAATCTCTTGATCTTAAAGTCGATGATGAATGGAAGTCATGACGGAAATCTTTTCTCGAATAATCATCGAAAGTGGGTCTTCGAGATGGTCGCAACTTCATTTCTCGACTTGATGTAGTGTGCTTCTGTCGAGCCTTTTCCTCTACTCGGTCCAAACGCTTTTGTATTGGACTTAGCTTTTTCTCGAACATTCGGTCCATTTCGTTCACCAAGAATTGGAAGTCATTGGCGGAGAATTCTTCTTGAAATATGTTTATTGCTGAAAAGAAAATGTTATCAAGAAGAAATAAATAGAAAAATTGAAATACCTTACTGTAAAACTCACAAGTCACTCACAAAGAAAAAAAATAAATATTGAGTACTCACACTCGTGTTTCACTCAATTTCGGCTTTTTCTCTAATGAGTCACTCATGCCTTTTACCACTCGAATCCACCTCTCAAAATTCTGGAAGGTTGCCTCAGACTTATTAACAACTTGTAGGTCGGCTTTAAGGGGTTTAAACAAAGGAAAAATCGTTTTGGGTAAAGGTAGGCTGAATAGAAAAAAATAAAATGTTGGGGATGGTGGCGTTGGGATTGAACGGATGGTACAAGATGATGGTTAAAATGCTTCCTGAATGATCGGGGTAGAAAGAAGAATGAAAGAGAATGTTGGTTTTGAAATTGGAAACAGAGGAGAAGAACATACACAACAGGTACTTGCAAAACTTTCAAACACCTTTTTTTTTATATTTTCATTTTTTTCACTTAAAATGCATGAAAATAACTCAAGAAGAACTTTGAGATTACAACTTGAATTTTTTTTTCAAATTTTTTTATATTTTTTTCAACTTACAAACCTATTCCGGCTCTCGATTATCGTTAGAACTCCTTGTTTTGTAGCTCTGATACCAAATGATACGATCTGCCTTGGGATGAGTCGAGTCGTATGTGAGTTGCCCAATCGTCTACGAGGAGAGGTTGAGTCTTCGGAAAAATAATAGAAATTATGGTTAAGTTTGCGGAAGCTTTGATTAGGTTTGCTTTTAGAAATGGATTTAAGTTAGGAATTGGAGGTTGAGAAATGTTGGAAACGATTTAGAAGATGGAAGGGTTAGGTTCGGCTAAGGATGAAAGGAATGAAGATGGGGTTCAGATGGTTCGATTTAAGGATGAATAGAGATAGATTAAGTAGAGGATAGTTTGTGGGGATGGAAAAATGAACTTAAACGTTAAAAATGATTCAACATTATATACGAAAGTGTCACCCCAGTTTCTATATTGTCTAAGGTGGAAGATGGAGATAGAATGAATGCCACACCAAAGAGGTTTAGTGATAAGTTCAAAAGAACAAGTCAAAGATGCCACAAACAAGCTTGATAAGTCTAAGAAACTTGTATGAAAAATAGAGAGGAGATAAACTCACTCAAGAACTCAAAGTTCATAAAGTTGCTATTATTTGGCTTGGAGGAACTCAAGAGTTTTTATTTATTGATTAGATTTTATTTTAGCCATTTAAATGCATATTAAAGCTGAATTCATAAGACTCTTCAGTTAACCACATGTAAACACTATATATACTTTGTTATTAGCTTGTAAAGGGGACTTTTGATGCTTTATGAAATATCCAGATTGTGAGTTATCCGATCTCTTAATTCTTCAAGGTTCAAATTAACTTATCTATCATCTAGTGGCGTCAATCTGAATTTGTTCTTGAACTTATCATCCTTTCGGGTGTGGCGTTCAAATAAATACCGTTGGTTCCTATCTTACTAGATAGTGGGTCTCGATTTTTATTCAACTCAACCATTCCATTGAAACCTATAAGATTCAGGTCCTTAATCTTCTATTAAGGGTTCTTTCTTGTTTCAACCATCAATCCATTCATCCAACTATTTTTCTTTAACCCAAGTTGCTGCCCTTTTCTAAAATATAACCATTTTACCTTTCTTTTAAACAGATCAAACGATACTCCTTTGTAGACGATCGGCCAAATTCATATACGACTCGACTCACCCCGAGGCGGATCGTATCAGATGGTCCATTCCAAGTTATTGAATGGATCAATGAAAATTCATATCGACTTGACTTACCGGGTGAGTATAACATTAGCACAAGTTTTAATGTTGCTGATTTGTCTCCTTTTGATGCAGGTTCCGACTTGAGGACAAGTCACCTTCAAGAGGGGGAATGATACGACCTTAGCCCGGGATGTGTCTACTGAATCCATTGAGTTGCCACGAGGGCCTATAACTTGATCACGAGCTAAGAAATTTCAAGAAGCCTTAGCAAGCTATGTGGATCGAGCTTGGGGAGAGCAAGAGGCCGAATCCAACATTCATGCATGCCACAGCTCAATTGGTGCTACTTGCAATTTATTGCAAGTTGAACTTTAATTTTTAATAAACTCATCTTACTTTAATAAATGAGTTGCTGGATTTTATTCAACTTATTTTAGTTTAATTAATAAGTGTTTTTTTGTTGAACTTTATTTAATAAGTGTTGCTCTTAATTAATCTAGTTCCTAGGATTATTTAATGGAGCATGAGTTTAAGTTTATTTAATTCTGCTTCTTTAATTAAACTAGTTGCTGCATTAATTGATGTCTTTACTATTATTTCATTTATTGAAGTCAAGTGTTTAATGTGTTTGAGTTTAATTAGTGTTTAAATGTGTTTAATAAGTTCATTTTAATGTGTTTATTGCAGGTGTCTCTTCAGCTCACAACTGTTACATTTCAAGGCTGTTACAACTTAATTGAAGTGACTTTTTAGGTGATTTTCGGTTACAAATGAAGTGGATGTTACAAGGGATGTTTAATACATCAATTAAGGAGTTTTAAGGAGCATTTTAACTCCTCTTAAATTCAGCAACAACACCCTTTCACCTACCAGCAGTTTTTGCTCATTTAAAGATGAAAACAAGCATTCAAAACACCATTTAGTTGCTGGTGTCTTTTTGGCTAGCCAACGAACAACTCAAGAGACATTTTAAGCTTTCAAGGATGATCATTCAAGCTGAATTAAAGTGAATTCAAGCATGGAGTAAATTGTTTTAAGAATATCAAGAGTCTTGAGTTTAATTTCAGTTTTAATTAGCACATTAAGATGTAACCTTTTAACTAGCTTTTCTATCCTTATAAATATGTGTAACTAGCCATTTTGAAAGGCACTTTTGGACATTTTAATGAAACTCTGTTCATTTGGTGAGAAATACTTTTCTCCGATTTTGTACAAAGACTTGTTGATACGATCCGCCTCGGGGTTGAGTCGAGTCGTATGTGAGATGCCCGATCGTCTACGAGGAAGTATCATTTGATTTGTTTTAAAAGGGAAAAATTGGTTGGATTTAAGAAAATGGCAGCGGTTTAATAACAAAGAAAATAGATGGATGAATGGAATGATGTTCGAAATAAGAAAAAACCCTTAATAGAAGATTAAGGACCCGAATCTTATATGTTTCAAAGGAATGGTTGAATTGGATAAAAACCGAGACCCACTATCTAGCAAGATAGGAACCAACAGTATTGATTTGAACGCCACACCCGAATGGATGATAAGTTCGAAACAAAGTCAGATTGACGCCACTAGCTACTAGATAAGTCAATTTGAACCTTGAAGAATAAAGAGAGTAGATAACTCACAATATGAAAATTTCATTAAGGATCAAAAGTCAAAAGTCCTTCAAAAAGGCTTGATTACACATATTTATAAGGCTAGAATGAGCTAGCCGAATGGTCACATAATAAAATGCTAATAAAGAGCTGAATTAAGGCTCAAAGACTTTTGAAATTCTTGAACCAAATAATTCCTCTCTTTAAGATACTTTAATTAGCTGAATCAATGTCCTTGAATGCTTAGAAAATGACTCTTGATTTCACCTTTAGCTAGCTGAATAGACACCAACAACTTAATGAAGTTTTTAAGGCATGAATTGTCCATAAAAGTAGCAAAAAATGTTTGGCTAGTTGGAAGGGTTGCTGCCAAAATATAAAAGAAGTATAATGCTCCTTTAAACTCTTTTTAATGATGTATAAAGCCTCGTTTGTAACATCCCCCTCTTATGTAACTGAAAACACTTGAAAAGCCACCTTATTGAATGTGTAACAGCCTTGAAATGTAACGGTTGTGAGATGAAAAGTCACCTGCAATTAACACATTAAAATGAACTTATTAAACACAATTAAACACTAATTAAACTCAAACACATTAAACACTTGACTTTAATAAATGAACTAAAAGTTAAAGACATCAATTAATGCAGCAACTAGTTTAATTAAAGAAGCAAAATTAAATAAACTTAAACTCATGCTCCATTAAATTATCCTAGTAACTAGATTAATTAAGTAAGCATCTTATTTAAATGAAGTTCAATAAAACACTTATTAATTAAACTAAGATGAATAAATGTCCAGCAACTCATTTATTAAACTAAGATGCTTAAATGTATGGTTTGAAATGCAAACTAAATAAACAAATGCAAGACTTAATTTAATGATGCAAACTTAAACTAGCATGGGAGTTACTTAATGCATGTCATTATTTATTATGCATACTTAACTAGTATGGCAGTTACATAATGCATAACTTTATTAAATGCAGAACACACAAAGTGCAAATCTAAAATTAAAAATATGCAAACTTATTAATTTAAATAAAACTATATTAAATTAAAAAGTCATTAAAACATTGGCCCAATAATCAATCAGGCTTATGAGATGTTTCATCTTGCACTTGGGCCCCTCAAGTTTAGGCCATTCTCGTTGTCAGTGGGTTGTGTTGAAACATGATACGACCAGGTTCATATCATACCCTCCCTCTTGAAGACGATTTGTCCTCAAATCGGGTTGTTCATCTATTTGAAAATATTTCCTCTTGCGAAGCTTTCCTCGGTCAAATGGAACAAAGGATATCACGCAAACCTGGAAAAGAATTACCACATTCAGCAGAAAGAAACTTAAAGAAGTCAAAGTCAAATGGCATTGAAAATTCAGGAAAAATTCATTTAATCGATCATGAAACCAAAATCTCAATTGAGTAAAACAAGCATACGTAGATTTACCAAAAAGTTCCATTATGTCATCATTGCAAACATGAGAACTAAGTTGGATCAAAGGATAATTAGTTATGAATGTTTGCAAGCAATTAAACACATTATTCCTCGTCCAAAACTTTTCAATATGATTAATCAAAAATAGAATCTTATTCGATTCCTCTTCTTGCATACGCAAAGTGTGCCATGGCCAACATCTTTTAATCATTTGTTTACTAACATAATTTGTGTTAATGTTATGTTCATTGTTACATTCCAACACAAACAGATTATTACAAGGCCAAGGAGAAAAATCAGCCACATCAAGGTATAAACATTTTCCAAACATCAAAGCATCAAAAAGATTTTCAACAGCATTCGAATTTAACAAAGTTGTTGGAAAATTTTCTGGATACTTTACCTTGTTGAACTTTAGGAGAGGAAAACTTATGTTCGGTTTTACCTTTTCAATCGTAGAACAAATCTTCTCTCCTCAAAATTGTAATATAAAACAAACCTTGTAGCTCGATCAACTCGAATTGATGATGAAGCACACAGATGGCTCGTGCTTTTCAAAGGGTTACGTACACAAAAATGTAAAAGGTTAGTTTCAACAGGAGGGATCGACTTAAATGGGAAAACCAAATCATGTTTGAAATTGGATTCAAGTCCATAGGCAAAAATTGGCCTTACCTTCTCGGAATGTAATAAGGATTTCACGTGTTGCCAAATAATATGATTAAGGATCAAAACAGAATTGAAACCAAAATCATTAAATTTCATTGCCTTAATTAAAGTTCAAACATCAAGCAAACTTAAATTAGATGTACAACATGCAAGTTGCTTGAAGTTTTCATAAAATGAATCAAAGTAACAAATGCCAGGTTTGAAAACACGAACTTGATCATGAATTCCAAGAGGCAACATATATTGTTTATATCTCAATGTCCACATCATGTTATTCAAGAAAATCGTCACCAAACAATTATGTGACTCCAATCTCACTCGATCAAACTTGCATGCAAAGTTGACATAACAAGGTAAATCACTAAATGAAACATGCATTTTAAATGTCAACAAGTTTTCACGCAAATGCATCAAAGGAAACTTAGATACGCAAATACTTGAACATTTTTGCATCGCAATTTTCATTCGAACAGGTAGATCAAAGCATGGAAATCTCGCATGAAATTTCAAAGATTTATCTTGAATGGCATAATCAAATGGATCAACTATTTCATGCGATAACCTATCACAAATCAACTGAACAGACATGTTTAAATAGAAAGGATTAACACATGAATTCAAAGATTTTATGCGTTCAAAGACGTCAAAACTTTTAAGTGAAAAACTTTTATCACAAATATTCGCAATTTGCAAAGGCTGAACCAATCCAAAAGAATCAACAGAATTTCCATTATAAGACATGTCATAGGAAATGCTTTTCATGGCAACTTTCAAAACAAAGGCATTAACTCCAAAAGATAGATAATGACTAGCCAAATCAAAAGATGCAAGTCTTTCAGGAATTAAGTCATCAAAATCTTTATGAGCAACTTTGAAATCACATGGCCTTGATTCGATACACAAGGAATCCTTACCTTCCTTACCTTTAATCACAGGTGTGTGGTTGTCATTCACGTACTTACCTTTCTCGAACAATCTAAAACTCCGCTCGATTGGAAGGTAGTAAAGTTGGACTTGGTCGCACAAATTTCTAGGAACCTGAAAACTAATACCACAAGAAGATCGAACAGATGGGTTAGTGGAAATGATCCTCGCTTGTTCTCGCTTGCTATTTTTTTTCACTCGATTGATTTTCTTCGAGAACACTCACTTCTTCCACTCTTTCTTTTATCTCAATTTCTTTTTTCACTCTCAAACTCTTTTTCAATTTCTTTTTCAATCTCAATCTCAATATCATTTTCTTTTTCATTTTCATTTTGTTTTTCAAAGGCTTTTTTGAGCTCTTTCAAAATCCTCTCATTTTCTCTCTTACTTGCCTCTTTTCCCTCTTTTCTTTTTGTTTCTTTTGCCTTTTCTTCTTTTCTTTTACATGATGTTACAAAAGAATCAAGATGGTAATTATTTGGCTCGAAAGAAGAAAATTTATTTACAAATGAATCACGATAATTGCATCAGGAAAAATACTCTGTGTAGGATTTCTTTGAAGTTCCTGAAGGAGTATACCGTTCATCTCGCACGTCATCTTGGAGGGAGTAAAAATCATAGTCAACTTCTCATTGCCTCGAGTTCCTTGATAAATAGGATCCTTGATCGAAGTCTCTTCTCAAGTACTCGTTGGATGTGTATCTCTGGGATGTTCTCGAATCCTCTTTCCAACTTGATGACATTTGTTCCCATTGGTCTCTTTTCTCTACACGGTCTAATCTTTTGTGCAATTTTTTCAAACTTAGTATTCACCATTCTTCGCATTTCTTGCACCAAATATTGATTATCTGATTCGATAAATTCTTCGTGAGACATGATTGTTCACTGAAAGAAAAAATGTTATAAAGAATAAAAATAGAAAATTAAGGACCTCACCACAAAAATTCACAAGTTCACTCACAAAGAAAAAAAAATTTGCTCACACTCGTGTTTCACTCAAATATAGGCTTTTTCTCTAATGTAAGCACTCGTGCCTTTTACCACTCGAATCCACCTCTCAAAATTCAGGAAGGTTGCCTTAGACTTATTAGCAACTTGTAGGTATGCTTCAAGGGGTTTAAGCAAAGGAAAAATCGTTATAGGTAAAGGTAGGCTAAAAGAAAAATAAGTGTGGAGTTAAGTGTGGCGTTTGGGGTGGGAAGGGTGAAACCAAATGATGGTAGAAAGATGATGGTAGAATGATGAACTTGAATTAAGGAACAGAGAAGAAGAAACGAGAAACACAAACTTGCAACAAATCACACACTATTTTTTTCAATTTTCGTAATTTTTTTACTTCAAAATGCATGAAATAACACAATAAGAACTTAAATTACAACTTGGAAAATTTTTTTATTTCAATTTTTTTACTTACGAACCTAATTCCGGCTTCTCGGTCATCGTTGAAACTCCTCGTTTTCAAGCTCTGATACCAAATGATACGATCCGCCTCGGGTTGAGTTGAGTTGTATGTGAGATTCCCGATCGTCTACAAGGAAGTATCGTTTGATTTGTTTTAAAAGGGAAAAATTGGTTGGATTTAAGAAAATGGCAGCGGTTTAATAACAAAGAAAATAGATGGATGAATGGAATGATGTTCGAAACAAGAAAGAACCCTTAATAGAAGATTAAGGACCCGAATCTTATATGTTTCAAAGGAATGGTTGAATTGGATAAAAACCGAGACCCACTATCTAGCAAGATAGGAACCAACAAAGATTGATTTGAACGCCACACCCGAATGGATGATAAGTTCAAACAAAGTCGATTGACGCCACTAGCTACTAGATAAGTCAATTTGAACCTTGAAGAATAAAGAGAGTAGATAACTCACAATATGAAAATTTCATTAAGGATCAAAAGTCAAAAGTCCTTCAAAAGGCTTGATTACACATATTTATAAGGCTAGAATGAGCTAGCCGAATGGTCACATAATAAAATGCTAATAAAGAGTGAATTAAGGCTCAAAGACTTTTGAAATTCTTGAACCAAATAATTCCTCTCTTTAAGATACTTTAATTAGCTGAATCAATGTCCTTGAATGCTTAGAAAATGACTCTTGATTTCACCTTTAGCTAGCTGAATAGACACCAACAACTTAATGAAGTTTTAAGGCATGAATTGTCCATAAAAGTAGCAAAAATGTTTGGCTAGTTGGAAGGGTTGCTGCCAAAATATAAAAGAAGTATAATGCTCCTTTAAACTCTTTTTAATGATGTATAAAGCCTCGCTTGTAACATCCCCTCTTATGTAACTGAAAACACTTGAAAAGCCACCTTATTGAATGTGTAATGTACCTTGAAATGTAACGGTTGTGAGATGAAAAGTCACCTGCAATTAACACATTAAAATGAACTTATTAAACACAATTAAACACTAATTAAACTCAAACACATTAAACACTTGACTTTAATAAATGAACTAAAAGTTAAAGACATCAATTAATGCAACAACTAGTTTAATTAAAGAAGCGAAATTAAATAAACTTAAACTCATGCTCCATTAAATTATCCTAGTAACTAGATTAATTAAGTAAGCATCTTATTTAAATGAAGTTCAATAAAACACTTATTAATTAAACTAAGATGAATAAATGTCCAGCAACTCATTTATTAAACTAAGATGCTTAAATGTATGGTTTGAAATGCAAACTAAATAAACAAATGCAAGACTTAATTTAATGATGCAAACTTAAACTAGCATGGGAGTTACTTAATGCATGTCATTATTTATTATGCATACTTAACTAGTATGGCAGTTACATAATGCATAACTTTATTAAATGCAGAACACACAAAGTGCAAATCTAAAATTAAAAATATGCAAACTTATTAATTTAAATTGTAACACCCCAAACCCGGTCTATGCGTTTAGACAAGATTTGGTTTGTCACACCAATCATACATTCGTTTATTTTCACATGGTTAAGATAAAATAGTGCTACAAAACTTTTTGTTATAAAACCAATGTTCTTAAGAAAACTTAACATATTTGAGATAAAACCATATTAAGAGTTTAGAAATAAAATTTAAATCATCCACACAATAAAACCATAAAACATAATAAGAGGCCTTATTACATCAACCCAATAATAGCAATTAAAATAAAAACTTAAATAAAGTCATAGTTTATTAAAAACCCAAGTTTGTAGTATGGCCTCCACCAAGTCATCTCCTACCCAAGTCCACGCCAATTTCCATTACCCAAAATGGTTAATAAAATTTGGGTGAGTTACAAAGAACTCAAAGCAGCAACTCACTTACCACCATTTTTAGGTCAGATCGTCAAGATATCATGCTGGGCTTGAGCCCATTAACAGATTTCAACCATACATCGTAAAGTAACATAATTTAAAGAGAAGAATGCATGAAATATGAATTTCCCAAACCAACCTAGTATCCATCCGCTAACACCCCCGTACCAACCAACACACCTGTGGGGATCAAGTCAACCCACCCCCCAAACACACCAATCATGGGCTTAAAGCCCTTAAATAATTTTGTAGTGCACTACCAACTAGATTGTGACATTGTCACCGAACTAGAGGCATTTAGCCGAATTTGTGGCAGAGCCACCGAACTAGAGGCATTGAGCCATATTGTGGCAGAGCCACCGAACTAGAGGCAATGAGCCAAATTTGTGGCAACTGGCCATTCTTCTCTTCATATAACCCACCCCATGCAATCATGCGTATATAACAAATATAATCATATAACAGATTTTCATTAATCCATATCATCGGTGGGTTTATCAATTAACCTTTCATTAGGCTCATATAAACAATTTAACAACTAGCCCATTTAGTAGTTTAGTGACTTTGGCCCATTTTAGCCCAATTTATCGAAACAGTAGTATTTTCTACCCATTTAATCGAACTAGAGTATTATCGGCCCATTTAATCGAACTAGAGTATTATCGCCCATTTAATCGAACTAGAGTATTATCGCCCATTTTATCGAACTAGAGTATTATCGCCCATTTAATCGAACTAGAGTATTATCGCCCATTTTATCAATTTAATGATTTTTCGCATATTTCTTGGTTTTAACCGCTTTCATGTATTTTCACAAAAGTATCAATTACTACATAATTTCCGAGTTTACCACTTTCACGATTTTATCGCAATACTTACGATTAGAAATCTAACTCAAAATGAGTGTGAAGTTACACACCGGTTATGGAGAGAACTAAACTTTCCGCTCTTCAACACCTATACGTATTGTGTTAATTAAAACACTATAATCTATAATAAAACCGATCTAAATATAGCGATCTAGAAATTTACCTCTGGATTTTCGTAAGACTTCTACTTGCGATTTTTCTCCGATCGATGGTTCGCTAACCGAATCGAATCCACGAACAAATAATGGTTCGGAGTACGAACGACTTCAACAATTGATTTTCCTCGGTTGAACGCCCACAACCCGGTGGAAAATCCCGGATTCCCAAATAGTCCTTTGCTTGTACTTAGGGGAATAATGTAACCTCCCTTCTTCCGAAGGCTAAACACCGCCTTTTTCTTCCCTATTCTCGAATGTCTTCAAAGACAAAGATCGTTAATCCAATCTAAGATAAATTTTCAAATAATACCAAGGTTTAAAGATATGATTTCCTTACCACAAAAATCGATTCCAACGATTTGTGTCACCCACGACTTCTTGATTCCAACTTCCGTTATCGCACTAAAGTTTAACAAAATAAACGTTAATAAAATGAACGTTTATTTTGATCTAATAAAGCCTTCAAACCACCATCAATATTCGGCTATAATCACTATTAACTAATCGAACGAAAAGAATCTCTTACCTAATCTCCACGTCGAAAAGAAAGAATTGAGAATGGTGGTTGATTGATGAAAGTTTCGCTATGAAAGATTAAGGAGAAGAGAAAATAATTTGGCTTATAAACACTTTAGCATTCGGCCATGAAAGTGTAGGTGGAGAGAATTTCGATTGAAAAGAAATAAAATAAGAGAAAGATGATGATGATGTTGCTTTGATTTCAAAATGAATAGAAGAAAAAGAAAAGAAAAGATGAGCTTGAGAGAGAGATGGATATTCGGCAATGGTGAGAGAAAAGAGAAAGAGAAAAGCTTTTGGTGTAGATGATTTTCGGCACTAATGAAAATAAGGCACAAAGAATACCAATTGATGTGCAAAATGACCAAATGGTCAAAAATTAACAAGGCTTACCAAGGATCAAATTCGCCAAGGAGAGAGGTTGAGAGAATTTGCAAAACTATGCACTAAAAAAATGACCAAAACAAAACCAAAATTCCTAGCCAACTATCACCAAAAATTCGGCTCCCTTCTTTTGCCATGATGCCGTCCAAATGCATGGTCTAATGACCAAGATATTGTTTCCAAAATAATTCCTTGATTCTTGCCTCATATCTTCACACCTTTCCTTATTTTCTTGATACCCTTCCTTAAGTTCAAATTTTCCTTATTCCTTTGATATTCTAACCAAAAATAACAAGTCAACACCTTCCATATATGCTCTTGGCCGACACTTGCTATATTGGTGCATAAAAATTCAAAATAAAATTCACCTAGATGCTAAACATGGGATTCGAACCTTCAACCTCATGCACAAGCTCATGCGCCATCACCACTTGTCCAATAATTCATCTTATGCCTCACTTTGACACTTAAATTAATTTATGTGTCAAAGTCACTTAATCCACTTCCATAAATAATTTCTTAAAATTAATAATATTCCTTCTAAAAAAATTTTAAATCCTTCTTCAGACTATACTAACCACGAAAATAAATCGAAAAATTTTACTTTCTAGAATAATTACTCAAAGCACACATAGAAAATAAATTACTCAAATTTTCGTGGTGTTACAACTCTACCCCTAAAAGAAAATTTCGTCCTCGAAATTTACCCGGCTGAAAAAGGTGAGGGTATTGTTGCCGAATTGCATCCTCAGGCTCCCACGTAGCTTCCTCCACTCCGTGGTTACGCCACAACACTTTGACCAACGGCACGCCTTCTTTCTTAGCACCTTCACGTCTCGGTCTAAGATTTCCACCGGTTCCTCCTCAAAAGACAAATCCAAATTCAACTCCACTTCTTCTACCAGGTACTATGTGCGAAGGATCCGATCTATAGCGCCTCAACATGGACACATGAAAAACATTATGAATTTGACTCAATTCCGAGGTAACTCAATTTGATAGGCCATCGGACCAACTCGTTTCACCACACGATACGGTCCAATGTATCTAGGACTCAACTTGCCCTTCTTCCCGAATCTGAATATCTTTTTCCAAGGTGAGACCTTCAGAAGACTTGATCTCCTACGGCATACTCGATCTCTTTACGCTTCAGATCCGCATACGACTTCGCTATCCGAAGCTTCCTTTAACCGCGCTCGAATAACTTTCACTTTTTCTTCCGTTTGTAAATCATCTCAGGTCCTAACAACTGCCGATCACCCAATTCAGTCCAACAAATAGGAGAACGACACCTACGACCATACAATGCCTCGTAGGGTGCCATCTGAATGCTAGACTGGTAGCTGTTGTTGTACGCAAATTCCGCTAACGGTGAGAAAATCCTCCCAACTACCTTTGAAGTCGATTACACATCCCCTTAACATGTCTTCCAGACCAAATCACTCTCTCCGATCGACCATCGATCGAGGATGAAAAGCCGTACTAAAATTAAGCTTTGTACCCAAGGCTTCATGCAAAGCTTTCCAAAATCGAGATGTAAACCTAGGATCCCGATCCGATATAATCGATACAGGTACCCCATGCAACCTCACGATTTCGGATACATACAAATTTCGCCAACTTCTCGCAACGAGTAGTCCGTGACGCGACCGGGTAGAAAATGAGCGATCTTCACAAACGATCAACAATTACCCAAATGAAATTTTTCTTAGTAGGTGTTAAAGGTAACCCACTAACAAAATCCATTGTTATCCGCTCCCATTTCCAAAGGGGAATCTTAACTGGTTGCAAAAGACCTGACGGCAATTGATGCTCCGCCTTCACTTGCTGACAAGTTAAGCATTTTCCCACAAATTCTGAAATCTCCCGCTTCAATCCAGGCCACCAAAACCGCTCACGAAGATCCCGATACATCTTATTTCCTCCGGGATGCATAGCATAAGGACTACTATATGCGCCCATAAAATCATTTGCCTCATATCTGAGTCCCTAGGCATACAGACTCTTCCACGAAAGCACAACACACCTTCCATGTTCATACCAAAATCCTCTATCCCACCATTTTCCACTTGTTGAATTAGAAGTCTCAACTTCTCATCTAATATCTGTTTTTCCTTAATTTGATCCAACCACGTGAGGTTTCACTTGAAGTTCCGCTACCAAACTACCATCCTCATACAAACTCAAATGGGCAAACATAGCTCTCAAATCAGATACCACCTTACGACTTAATGCATCCGCCACCACATTAGCCTTTCCAGGATGATACTCAATTGAGAAATCATAGTCCTTTAACACTCCACCCATCTTCGTTGTCTCAAGTTTAACTCCTTCTGAGTAAGAAGATACTTAAGACTCTTGTGGTCCGTATAGATGATAGACTTTTCACCATAGAGGTAATGCCTCCAAATCTTTAAGGCAAAGACCACTGCTGCTAACTCCAAATCATGAGTAGGGTAGTTCACTTCGTGCGGTCTCAATTGACGAGAAGCGTAAGCTACAACTTTCCCACTTTGCATCAATACGCACCTAAACCCGTATGTGACGCATCACAATAAACTGTAAACTCCTTCCCACCTCGAGTTGAATCAATACCAGCGCTTGTTAAAACCTTCTTCACCGCCGAAACTTTCTTGCTGCTTATCACCCATATAAACAACACTCCCTTCGCAAAAAGCTTAGTTAGAGGTGCAAAGAATCAACGAGAACCCCTCAACAAAGCGTCTATAATATCCAGCCAAACCCAAGAAACTCCGAATCTCAGCTACCGACTTCGGTGGTTTCCAATCCAATACCGCCTCAATCTTCCGAGGATCCACCCTTATTCCTTCGGCTGATACCACATGACCCAAGAAAGTCACTTCTCTTAACCAAAATTCACATTTACTCGAATTTGGCATACAATCGATTATCTCAAGCACTTGCAATACAATCCGCAAATGCGAGTCATGTTCTTCTTCGCTCCTCGAATAAACCAGAATGTCATCTATGAATACCACCACAAACCGATCTAAGAATGGTTGAAAGACCCGTTCATCATATCCATAAATGCAAATGGTGCATTGGTCAACCCAAACGGCATCACTAAAAACTCATAGTGTCCGTAACGGGTTCGAACGCTTGTCTTGTGAATATCCGCTTCTTTCACCTTAAAGCCGGTGGTAACCCGACCTTAAATCAATCTTGGAGAAAATAGAAGCTCCTTCAATTGATCAAACAGTCGTCAATCCTCGGCAGAGGGTACCGATTCTTGATCGCCACTTATTCAATTGCCTATAATCGATACACATACGCATTGACCCATCCTTCTTCTTAACAAACAAAACCGGTGCTCCCCACGGAGACACACTCTGGTCGAATAAAACCCCGATCTAGCAGCTTCTTGAATTTGGGCTTTAAGCTCCGACAACTCCTTCGGTGCCATTCTATAAGGAGCAATGGACACCGGAGCGCCTCCGGCAAAAGCTCAATACCAAATTCCACTTCCGATCCGAGGTACACCAGGAAGTTCTTCAGAAAAACATCCGAAAATTCCTTCACCGTTCTCACATCTTCCATCGATGTGCTCTCTTTGGCATCTAAAGCACTAATAAATGCTAAAAATGCTCCATATCCTTTTCGTACCAACTTCTCCGCCTTTAACGCAGAAATCACGCTTGTCAAGAAATTTCTCCGCCGCCTATCATAACTATCTCTTTATCCTCCGCAGATTCTTATCAACATCCGCTTTTCAAAGATACCAATTGCGCCTTGTGCTTAACCAACCAATCCATGCCTGAATGATATCGACTCGCCAAAAGGCAATTCCATCAAATTTGCCAAGAATGTTTCTCCTTGAATAACTAAGGGCACGCCTCTAAACAGTTTATTAACCACCACCGATCGACCTAAGGGACTAATCACCCTCATCTCTTTATCGGAAATTTCGAGTCTAATTTCAAGTTTCCGCTTATGGTGCTAGCAATGTACGAATGAGTAGAACCAATATCTATCAAGGCAATAACGGGTACATCGAAATGAAGAACGTGCAGCTTATCACATCAGTGCATTGCCATCCTCACGACGCCGACCGCATACACCAATCCCGGGCCGCTTGCATCCGCGTTGCCTCTAGGACCATTGCCTCGACCACGCACCTTGACCACGCCCACCCCCATTACCACCACGACTGGTCCCCGACCTCTGGGTGGTTGCCGAACTCCTCTTGCCGGTGGTGCATCGAGTAGCACGAACTTCTTGAGTTGTATCCATACGTCGAGGGCAACTCCTATATTGATGCTCCGTCGATCCACATTTATAGCAAGCACCCGCTTTCCTCCAACATTCTCCTAATGTCTTTTCCCACATTCAAAGACAATCCCGACTGATTAACTCACTGTGCTCTTCCTTGAGCTGGTTCCTCATTCCGGGCCTCTTCAGAATCTTCTCAAGAACCCGAATGCTTCGTGATCTTTCTTGCCTCGAATTTGCTCCCGATTTTGACGTTCCGAGTTCTTAGCCTCTTCGGCTATCTTGGCCTTCTCCACAAGAGCGGCAAAAGTTCTAACTTGTTGTGGGGCTATCGTAACCCGCAACTCGCCTTTCAAACCGCCTCTTGAGCGCACACAACGCTCATGGTCCGTTGCCACTATCGTTCGAGCATAGCGACTCAAACGTAAGAACTCACCTCATATGTCGCCACCGTCTTATTTCCTTGCACCAGTTCAAGAATTCCTTCCTTCGGGCATCCACATAGCTTGTTCCCACATATTTCCCTTGAAAGGAAGCCTTGAAAAATTCCCGATTAATTAAAGCAACATCGATGCCATCTCGGATAGTAAGCCACCATTGGTAAGCTTCGTCTCTCAACAAAGATACCGCTCCTCTTAACTTTTGTTCCACGAAGGCACTCAAGATCGCCCATAATTCGCTCTCTCACGCCTCAAGCCAATATTCAGCGACATTGGGAGCTACACCAGAGACACCTCGAAAACCTCGGCTCCACCGGATTTCATCCGCTCGATATCGACCCACGAGCGGTTGGTCCATTCTGATCCAACGACCTTTCAAGTACTCGCAGCATTGCTCGTGTCACAAAGATTATCCTCTTCCATATGGTCGTGCGATCCCGCCTCACTCTCGAGTGACGCAGTGCATCCATTTCCGACATATGACCCGGCACATCGCTGCGCCCCTAACACCTCGCCCTCTACCACGGCCACGCCTACCGCGGGCCACGACCACGCCCTCTAGTGCTCATGGCGACTAATTCGATTTAATCTGATTAAGAGTTTTATAAATCGTAATAGTATTTCAGCTTGTTTATTAACGATGTCTTATGATATGAAAGAGATAGAGTGTTTTCGCATCAATATCCTATTGTCTCAATCTCTACGGTTTTAACACCTAAAACTAGAAGTTCTAGAGTGTTTCTTATAATCATATCACAATGATAATAAACATACAAAGATATCTGAGATACTTACTTGACTTGGCGCGGGATGCTCATGGTGCCATACTACCTTTAATCAAAACTCTAGAAATTATTTTCAAACAAATTTCTTTATTGAACCCAAACCACAAATGAGTTTTGAAATCTGGGCTCGATACCACTAAATGTAACACCCCAAACCCGGTCTATGCGTTTAGACAAGATTTGGTTTGTCACACCAATCATACATTCGTTTATTTTCACATGGTTAAGATAAAATAGTGCTACAAAACTTTTGTTATAAAACCAATGTTCTTAAGAAAACTTAACATATTTGAGATAAAACCATATTAAGAGTTTAGAAATAAAATTTAAATCATCCACACAATAAAACCATAAAACATAATAAGAGGCCTTATTACATCAACCCAATAATAGCAATTAAAATAAAAACTTAAATAAAGTCATAGTTTATTAAAACCCAAGTTTGTAGTATGGCCTCCACCAAGTCATCTCCTACCCAAGTCCACGTCAATTTCCATTACCTGAAATGGTTAATAAAATTTGGGTGAGTTACAAAGAACTCGATGTGCAACTCACTTACCACCATTTTTAGGTCGATCGTCAAGATATCATGCTTTGGGCTTGAGCCCATTAATGATTTCAACCATACATCGTAAAGTAACATAATTTAAAGAGAAGAATGCATGAAATATGAATTTCCCAAACCAACCTAGTATCCATCCGCTAACACCCCGTACTCAACCAACACACCTGTGGGGATCAAGTCAACCCACCCCGCCAAACACACCAATCATGGGCTTAAAGCCCTTAAATAATTTTGTAGTGCACTACCGAACTAGATTGTGACATTGTCACCGAACTAGAGGCATTTAGTCGAATTTGTGGCGAGAGCCACCGAACTAGAGGCATTGAGCCATATTGTGGCAGAGCCACCGAACTAGAGGCAATGAGCCAAATTTGTGGCAATCGCCATTCCATTCTTCTCTTCATATAACCCACCCCATGCAATCATGCGTATATAACAAATATAATCATATAATGTGATTTTCATTAATCCATATCATCGGTGGGTTTATCAATTAACCTTTCATTAGGCTCATATAAACAATTTAACAACTAGCCCATTTAGTAGTTTAGTGACTTTGGCCCATTTTAGCCCAATTTATCGAAACAGTATTTTCGCCCATTTAATTGAACTAGAGTATTATCGCCCATTTAATCGAACTAGAGTATTATCGCCCATTTAATCGAACTAGAGTATTATCGCCCATTTTATCGAACTAGAGTATTATCGCCCATTTAATCGAACTAGAGTATTATCGCCCATTTTATCAATTTAATGCTTTTTCGCATATTTCTTGGTTTTAACTGCTTTTCATGTATTTTCACGAAAGTATCAATTACTACATAATTTCCGAGTTTACCACTTTCACGATTTTATCGCAATACTTACGATTAGAAATCTAACTCAAAATGAGTGTGAAGTTACACACCGGTTATGGAGAGAACTAAACTTTCCCGCTCTTCAACACCTATACGTATTGTGTTAATTAAAACACTATAATCTATAATAAAACCGATCTAAATATAGCGATCTAGAAATTTACCCTCGGATTTTCGTAAGACTTCTACTTGCGATTTTTCTCCGATCGATGGTTCGCTAACCGAATCGAATCCACGAACAAATAATGGTTCGAGAGTGCTGAACGACTTCGAACAATTGATTTTCCTCGGTTGAACGTCCACAACCCGGTGGAAAATCCTTGATTCCCAAATAGTCCTTTGCTTGTACTTAGGGGAATAATGTAACCTCCTTCTTCCGAAGGCTAAACACCGCCCTTTTCTTCCCTATTCTCTGAATGTCTTCAAAGACAAAGATCGTTAATCCAATCTAAGATAAATTTTCAAATAATACCAAGGTTTAAAGATATGATTTCCTTACCACAAAAATCGATTCCAACGATTTGTGTCACCCACGACTTCTTGATTCCAACTTCCGTTATCGCACTAAAGTTTAACAAAATAAACGTTAATAAAATGAACGTTTATTTTGATCTAATAAAGCCTTCAAACCACCATCAATATTCGGCTATAATCACTATTAACTAATCGAACGAAAAGAATCTCTTACCTAATCTCCACGTCGAAAAGAAAGAATTGAGAATGGTGGTTGATTGATGAAAGTTTCGGCTATGAAAGATTAAGGAGAAGAGAAAATAATTTGGCTTATAAACACTTTAGCATTCGCCATGAAAGTGTAGGTGGAGAGAATTTCGATTGAAAAGAAATAAAATAAGAGAAAGATGATGATGATGTTGCTTTGATTTCAAAATGAATAGAAGAAAAAGAAAAGAAAAGATGAGCTTGAGAGAGAGATGGATATTCGGCAATGGTGAGAGAAAAGAGAAAGAGAAAAGCTTTTGGTGTAGATGATTTTCGGCACTAATGAAAATAAGGCACAAAGAATACCAATTGATGTGCAAAAATGACCAAATGGTCAAAAATTAACAAGGCTTACCAAGGATCAAATTCGCCAAGGGAGAGAGGTTGAGAGAATTTGCAAAACTATGCACTAAAAAAATGACCAAAACAAAAACCAAAATTCCTAGCCAACTATCACCAAAAATTCGGCTCCTTCTTTTGCCATGATGCTGTCCAAATGCATGGTCTAATGACCAAGATATTGTTTCCAAAATAATTCCTTGATTCTTGCCTCATATCTTCACACCTTTCCTTATTTTCTTGATACCCTTCCTTAAGTTCAAATTTTCCTTATTCCTTTGATATTCTAACCAAAAATAACAAGTCAACACCTTCCATATATGCTCTTGGCCGACACTTGCTATATTGGTGCATAAAAATTCAAAATAAAATTCACCTAGATGCTAAACATGGATTCGAACCTTCAACCTCATGCACAAGCTCATGCGCCATCACCACTTGTCCAATAATTCATCTTATGCCTCACTTTGACACTTAAATTAATTTATGTGTCAAAGTCACTTAATCCACTTCCATAAATAATTTCTTAAAATTAATAATATTCCTTCTAAAAAAATTTTAAATCCTTCTTGAGACTATACTAACTACTAAAAATAAATCGTAAAATTTTACTTTCTAGAATAATTACTCAAAGCACACATAGAAAATAAATTACTCAAATTTTCAGGGTGTTACATAAATAAAACTATATTAAATTAAAAAGTCATTAAAACATTGGCCCAATAATCAATCAGGCTTATGAGATGTTTCATCTTGCACTTGGGCCCCTCAAGTTTAGGCCATTCTCGTTGTCAGTGGGTTGTGTTGAAACATGATACGACCAGGTTCATATCATACCCTCCCTCTTGAAGACGATTTGTCCTCAAATCGGGTTGTTCATCTATTTGAAAATATTTCCTCTTGCGAAGCTTTCCTCGGTCAAATGGAACAAAGGATATCACGCAAACCTGGAAAAGAATTACCACATTCAGCAGAAAGAAACTTAAAGAAGTCAAAGTCAAATGGCATTGAAAATTCAGGAAAAATTCATTTAATCGATCATGAAACCAAAATCTCAATTGAGTAAAACAAGCATACGAGATTTACCAAAAGTTCCATTATGTCATCATTGCAAACATGAGAACTAAGTTGGATCAAAGGATAATTAGTTATGAATGTTTGCAAGCAATTAAACACATTATTCCTCGTCCAAAACTTTTCAATATGATTAATCAAAAATAGAATCTTATTCGATTCCTCTTCTTGCATACGCAAAGTGTGCCATGGCCAACATCTTTTAATCATTTGTTTACTAACATAATTTGTGTTAATGTTATGTTCATTGTTACATTCCAACACAAACAGATTATTACAAGGCCAAGGAGAAAAATCAGCCACATCAAGGTATAAACATTTTCCAAACATCAAAGCATCAAAAAGATTTTCAACAGCATTCGAATTTAACAAAGTTGTTGGAAAATTTTCGGATACTTTACCTTGTTGAACTTTAGGAGAGGAAAACTTATGTTCGGTTTTACCTTTTTCAATCAGAACAAATCTTCTCTCCTCAAAATTGTAATATAAAACAAACCTTGTAGCTCGATCAACTCGAATTGATGATGAAGCACACAGATGGCTCGTGCTTTTCAAAGGGTTACGTACACAAAAATGTAAAAGGTTAGTTTCAACAGGAGGGATCGACTTAAATGGGAAAACCAAATCATGTTTGAAATTGGATTCAAGTCCATAGGCAAAAATTGGCCTTACCTTCTCGGAATGTAATAAGGATTTCATGTGTTGCCAAATAATATGATTAAGGATCAAAACAGAATTGAAACCAAAATCATTAAATTTCATTGCCTTAATTAAAGTTCAAACATCAAGCAAACTTAAATTAGATGTACAACATGCAAGTTGCTTGAAGTTTTCATAAAATGAATCAAAGTAACAAATGCCAGGTTTGAAAACACGAACTTGATCATGAATTCCAAGAGGCAACATATATTGTTTATATCTCAATGTCCACATCATGTTATTCAAGAAAATCGTCACCAAACAATTATGTGACTCCAATCTCACTCGATCAAACTTGCATGCAAAGTTGACATAACAAGGTAAATCACTAAATGAAACATGCATTTTAAATGTCAACAAGTTTTCACGCAAATGCATCAAAGGAAACTTAGATACGCAAATACTTGAACATTTTTGCATCGCAATTTTCATTCGAACAGGTAGATCAAAGCATGGAAATCTCGCATGAAATTTCAAAGATTTATCTTGAATGGCATAATCAAATGGATCAACTATTTCATGCGATAACCTATCACAAATCAACTGAACAGACATGTTTAAATAGAAAGGATTAACACATGAATTCAAAGATTTTATGCGTTCAAAGACGTCAAAACTTTTAAGTGAAAAACTTTTATCACAAATATTCGCAATTTGCAAAGGTCAACCAATCCAAAAGAATCAACGAAATTTCCATTATAAGACATGTCATAGGAAATGCTTTTCATGGCAACTTTCAAAACAAAGGCATTAACTCCAAAAGATAGATAATGACTAGCCAAATCAAAAGATGCAAGTCTTTCAGGAATTAAGTCATCAAAATCTTTATGAGCAACTTTGAAATCACATGGCCTTGATTCGATACACAAGGAATCCTTACCTTCCTTACCTTTAATCACAGTGTGTGGTTGTCATTCACGTACTTACCTTTCTCGAACAATCTAAAACTCCGCTCGATTGGAAGGTAGTAAAGTTGGACTTGGTCGCACAAATTTCTAGGAACACGAAAACTAATACCACAAGAAGATCGAATGGATGGGTTAGTGGAAATGATCCTCGCTTGTTCTCGCTTGCTATTTTTTTCACTCGATTGATTTTCTTCGAGAACACTCACTTCTTCCACTCTTTCTTTTATCTCAATTTCTTTTTCACTCTCAAACTCTTTTTCAATTTCTTTTCAATCTCAATCTCAATATCATTTTCTTTTTCATTTTCATTTTGTTTTTCAAAGGCTTTTTGAGCTCTTTCAAAATCCTCTCATTTTCTCTCTTACTTGCCTCTTTTCCCTCTTTTCTTTTTGTTTCTTTTGCCTTTTCTTCTTTTCTTTTACATGATGTTACAAAAGAATCAAGATGGTAATTATTTGGCTCGAAAGAAGAAAATTTATTTACAAATGAATCACGATAATTGCATCAGGAAAAATACTCTGTGTAGGATTTCTTTGAAGTTCCTGAAGGAGTATACCGTTCATCTCGCACGTCATCTTGGAGGGAGTAAAAATCATAGTCAACTTCTCATTGCCTCGAGTTCCTTGATAAATAGGATCCTTGATCGAAGTCTCTTCTCAAGTACTCGTTGGATGTGTATCTCTGGGATGTTCTCGAATCCTCTTTCCAACTTGATGACATTTGTTCCCATTGGTCTCTTTTCTCTACACGGTCTAATCTTTTGTGCAATTTTTTCAAACTTAGTATTCACCATTCTTCGCATTTCTTGCACCAAATATTGATTATCCGATTCGATAAATTCTTCGTGAGACATGATTGTTCAACAAAAGAAAAAATGTTATAAAGAATAAAAATAGAAAATTAAGGACCTCACCACAAAAATTCACAAGTTCACTCACAAAGAAAAAAAATTTGCTCACACTCGTGTTTCACTCAAATATAGGCTTTTTCTCTAATGTAAGCACTCGTGCCTTTTACCACTCGAATCCACCTCTCAAAATTCAGGAAGGTTGCCTTAGACTTATTAGCAACTTGTAGGTATGCTTCAAGGGGTTTAAGCAAAGGAAAAATCGTTATAGGTAAAGGTAGGCTAAAAGAAAAATAAGTGTGGAGTTAAGTGTGGCGTTTGGGGTGGGAAGGGTGAAACCAAATGATGGTAGAAAGATGATGGTAGAATGATGAACTTGAATTAAGGAACAGAGAAGAAGAAACGAGAAACACAAACTTGCAACAAATCACACACTATTTTTTTCAATTTTCGTAATTTTTTTACTTCAAAATGCATGAAATAACACAATAAGAACTTAAATTACAACTTGGAAAATTTTTTTATTTCAATTTTTTTACTTACGAACCTAATTCCGGCTTCTCGGTCATCGTTGAAACTCCTCGTTTTCAAGCTCTGATACCAAATGATACGATCCGCCTCGGGGTTGAGTTGAGTTGTATGTGAGATTCCCGATCGTCTACAAGGAAGTATCGTTTGATTTGTTTTAAAAGGGAAAAATTGGTTGGATTTAAGAAAATGGCAGCGGTTTAATAACAAAGAAAATAGATGGATGAATGGAATGATGTTCGAAACAAGAAAGAACCCTTAATAGAAGATTAAGGACCCGAATCTTATATGTTTCAAAGGAATGGTTGAATTGGATAAAAATCGAGACCCACTATCTAGCAAGATAGGAACCAACGGTATTGATTTGAATGCCACACCCGAATGGATGATAAGTTCGAAACAAAGTCAGATTGACGCCACTAGCTACTAGATAAGTCAAGTTGAACCTTGAAGAATAAAGAGAGTAGATAACTCACAATATGAAAATTTCATTAAGGATCAAAAGTCAAAAGTCCTTCAAAAAGGCTTGATTACACATATTTATAAGGCTAGAATGAGCTAGCCGAATGGTCACATAATAAAATGCTAATAAAGAGCTGAATTAAGGCTCAAAGACTTTTGAAATTCTTGAACCAAATAATTTCTCTCTTTAAGATACTTTAATCAGCTGAATCAATGTCCTTGAATGCTTAGAAAATGACTCTTGATTTCACCTTTAGCTAGCTGAATAGACACCAACAACTTAATGAAGTTTTTAAGGCATGAATTGTCCATTAAAGTAGCAAAAAACTGTTTGGCTAGTTGGAAGGGTTGCTGCCAAAATATAAAGGAAGTATAATGCTCCTTTAAACTCTTTTTAATGATGTATAAAGCCTCGTTTGTAACAGCCCCCTCTTATGTAACTGAAAACACTTGAAAAGCCACCTTATTGAATGTGTAACAGCCTTAAAATGTAACAGTTGTGAGCTGAAAAGTCACCTGCAATTAACACATTATGTAACATCCCAAAAATTAAGGGTTTGTGATTTTGCACTATTGCATGTGTTGAGCTTGTCTAGCTAGTTATTTTGGGTGTGTTTGGGGGTTCTAGGGAGGCTTGGGTTCGAGTCCAAGCCTTGGAAAATTTTTGGTTTTTGGCCTTTTAGTGGAGAGGGATGTTGGAAGCAAGACTTAAGGGAATTTGAATGTGTTTTGCTAACACAAATGAGCTAGTGGCAAGGTGGTGTGGCGTCACAAGGTAAGCATGGGGGAGTGGAGTTCGAATCTCACAAGCTACAATTGGTGGCTTTTATTTTGTGTTTTAAGAGAGGAGGAAGCAGAGTTGGGATCAAACTCTGCTATGGGAGTTGGAGAATTGGTCAAACAATTCGAATGAGTGGAAGAGAGGAATTCTAGGAGAAAATAGTGGAGTGGATCAAGGAGTGGGGAGAGTGGGAGAGTTGTGCCGTGAGTGGGGACTCAATCTAGGCATTTTTGGCTAGAGGGATGTTAAGCATTTTGTGTAGTGTGTATAGCTGAAATCTCATTTGGTTTTCTTTCCATTTTCAGCTCTTGTTTTTCGTTTAGAGCATTTCGGGTTCTTCTCTTTTGGCACACTTTTTCTTCTCTTCATACACTTTTCTCCCTTCTTTCTTTTCTCTCAATTGGGTCTTGGCTGAATCTGTAGAGAATTGACCACTCGTGTATCTCCTCTTCAACCTTTCCTTTCTTTTCTTTAAACCGATTAACCACACCTCCTCTCTTGGCCGAATTTGGTAAGCCTTTGCATTCACTCTCTTTCTTTCTCCCTCACACTATTTTTCTTTCTCTGACCAAGCGCAACATTCTCTCATTCTCTTTATACCTTACTTATTTCTCTTTAAAGCATAAGCCGAAACACACTTTCTTGGGTGTAGGCCGAATTCTTTAGCAAGAAACAGGCGTAGGTCGTCAACTTTGGTTTTGGTAAAGGTGAAGTTGTTCAAATACCTTTTTAATTCGATGCTAGTGTTATTCATGTGACCTCTTTTTGTGGAGTTAGTATCGGTTCTCTTCTTTCTTGTGGGAGGGCCAAATGTTGGTTAGATGCTAACCCCTTTGGTGCATCAATTACTTTCTTTTAGAAACTCGTTGCGGTAGCCAAGGAGCAAGGCCGAATATTGGTACTCTATAAGGGGGGGTCACATCTTGTGGTAAGTGATTCTAGTGGTGTAGTAAACGTCGAGATTATGAATTCTTTTGAGAAGTTGGGATTAACTCTTGATCATCATTATCTTAGGGGAAACGAGGAGTAGTTCTTTCGGCAACCCAATCAGGTGTGTAATCTCACACTACCGCTTATGCTATGAATGCTATTCTGTGAATCGGCCCAAAAGCCGTAGTGCCGAAAAGCCGAAAAAACTGGCAGTCGTAATCACTCAAGTGTGCGAGCATTCGTGGTGATAAACCAAGCCACTAGTGATGGCGGTAGATCGTTGAGAGTATCGCAAACACTCTCATGAATCTGAGGCTGGAATGGGCCTTATCGAGCCAAAATGGGCTCAGTGGGCCCAATGGGCTAACCGGCCCACACGGGCAAAACTGATGGAAAAGCGATCAAATAATTGGTGCGACTGCGAAGTCCATAAAACTGAGATCGAAAACATGCTAAATGGGCCACACGAGCGTGTGGGCCCATTTGGGCTGAAATTGGGCTTTAGGCCCAACTACACTGTTTTAACTAAAAAGGGGTCTCGAGTCGCTCGAGGCGATGGAAAGGTCGTTAGATGGCTAAATTATAGAAATACCCTTAGTGGGTAAATTACCGAAGTACCCTCGATGGGTAAAATATCGAAACACCCCCAAAGGGGTGAAAATTACCGTTGTACCCTTATGTAAGGAAATGACCGTTATACCCTCGATGGTGGTTAAATATCGTGTATGTGATTTTATTTATACTATTTATACTTGTAATGCATTGCATTCATATCATGTTGCATGGGTTGGGTATGATGTTTGGAGGAAGTGCAGCTCTGGTGGCTCTGCCACATACCGTTTTAGTGGCTATGCCACATATCATTTTGGTGGCTTAGCCACATATACCGTGATTAGCCGCTTGACTGCAATATTGGTGCGTTTGGCGGGGTGGGTTGACTTGATCCCCACATGGTGCTATTGGTTGGTACGGGAGGTGTGATGGTTGGATTGGTTGGGCTGCATTCTTGTTTGCTTTATCATGTTTATAGGGCTTAGGCCCAAACCGATACCGCAGGGCTCAAGCTCAGATTATGACCGTTATAGGGGATTACACACTGAGTTCTTGTAACTCACCCCTTCTTTTTTAACCGTGCAGGTAATCCCCAGCGTTAGAGGATTTGGAGCTGCGAAGGACTCGGAGGTGGCCATACATCAGAATTGCTTTTTACGAAACTTAGAAAATTCAATTTTTTTATTTTATGTTATTATTTTGGGTTAATATTTTGTGTAATAAGGCCATTGGAGTTTTCTTCTAAATTTTCGTTTGGTAATTTTGCTAGATAATAATTATTAATCGGTTAATCACGGATTTTTAACCAATAACAACCGTTTTCAAAATAACACATTTTCGCAAATCTTTGAGTTAGATTTTAGCGATAAACAACCTTTTGATGTGACATGCTAGATCCGGTCATAACGTCTAGGCCGGGTTTGGGTTGTTACACATTAAAATGGACTTATTAAACACAATTAAACACTAATTAAACTCAAACACATTAAACACTTGACTTTAATAAATGAATTAAAAGTTAAAGACATCAATTAATGCAGTAACTAGTTTAATTAAAGAAGCAGAATTAAATAAACTTAAACTCATGCTCCATTAAATTATCCCAGTAACTAGATTAATTAAATAAGCATCTTATTTAAATAAAGTTCAATAAAACACTTATTAATTAAACTAAGATGAATAAATGTCCAGCAACTCATTTATTAAACTAAGATGCTTAAATGTATGGTTTGAAATGCAAACTAAATAAACAAATGCAAGACTTAATTTAATGATGCAAACTTAAACTAGCATGGGAGTTACTTAATGCATGTCATTATTTATGATGCATACTTAACTAGCATGGCAGTTACATAATGCATAACTTTATTAAATGCAGAACACACAAAGTGCAAATCTAAAATTAAAAATATGCAAACTTATTAATTTAAATAAAACTATATTAAATTAAAAAGTCATTAAAACATTGGCCCAATAATCAATCAAGTTTATGAGATGTTTCATTTTGCACTTGGGCCCCTCAAGTTTAGGCCATTCTTGTTGTCGGCGGATTGTGTTGAAACATGATACGACCAGGTTCGTATCACTTGTTGGCTTATCTACAAAGCTAGTGGCGTCAACCCGTTCTTTGTTTTATTCCAAACTTATCACTTTCATAAGTGTGGCGTTCGAACCCTATATTGAGGTTCCTATCTATCTAGATAGTGGGTCGAGGTTTTTGAATGAATTTTCAATTCAACTCATAAGCTTATAAGTGTTGGGTCGACACTTACTAGTGTTGGTTCTTGCTTGCTTTTGAGCTGTTTCTTTCCATCAATTTACCATAACCGAACACATCCAAATAGCCATTTCAGATCCTTGTTGTTTTTAAACAATATTAAGCCTATTTCACCAATTTTATTAACTAACCATTCATTTGATCCTTACTTCATCGTAGACGATCGGGCAACACAAATACGACTCGACTCATCTTCAAGGCGGATCGTATCACTACGGGAATCGGTTGGGGAATAGGTGGGGGTGGAGGTTACTGAGCAGCCAGATTAGTTTGGACAAACTCAGTGAACCATTCGTTCATCATTTGGAAGAAGGCTTCCTTGGCCTCTCCTCCCTGACTCCCAGACACATGTCTCAATTCAGACGGCACTGCTCCATGAACGGAGGCTGGCGTATTACTTTCTACGTTATCAGCAATTGCTCGATTGGGATCCATTACTATATGAAAACACGATTTAAAACTGTCAGGAGATTTCACACTATCACAGGTTATATATGGCTTGTATAGCTAGACTCTCACATACGCTACGTTAGTCCTAGAATCGACTAAACCGTAGCTGTGATACCAATAAATGTAACTGTAACACTCCAAACCCGGCCTAGACGTTACGACCGAATCTGGCATGTCACATGGAAAGGTGTTTAAAGAACTTCGTGATTGTTTAAAAATTTCGAGTTTTGGTTCAATTAAAAAAACAGACTTGATTTAATGTTTCTTGCAAAACGTTATAAGTATTACTACTCCAGAAGACTGTTTTATAATAGAGAAATCAGATTCGATGGTTTTCAGAAAACGCGCCATTTTGAAATAGTTTCTGAAGTTTTAAGAAAACCCGAGTTGAATTTTCAATAGTTTGTGAACCGTTCTTTAATATTTTGGAAAACGATTGTTTGTGTTTTTAGGGAAACCCCTTACTGATCAATTCATCATAGATAATATATGCGTTAAAACAAAAACCAAATTAAAATCCTAGTGGCCTTATTACAGAACATAATCCCAAATTAAAATAAGTTTAAAGTAATGAAAAACGGAGTTTACGGAAGAAATAGTGCATGGCCACCACAGAGTCCACCCCGGCTCCCAAATCCGCAAAGCTAGGAATTACCTGCAAAATTAAGTAGAGGGGTGAGTTACGAGAACTCAGTGTGTAATTCCCCACAGGAACAATAGCTGGGCCCGAGCCCATTCAAAGTCCAACTGGGCCTTAGCCCTTACGAAATCAAACTGGGCCTTAGCCCTATTAACATGGTATAGCAGATAATGAATGCAATGCAATGCAATGCAATGCGACCCAGCCCAGCCTAGTAATCCATCCGCTACACACCACCCAACCAACCAAAACACACCGGTGGGGATTTCTACAATCAACCCTCATCCGCTACACACCATCGATGGCAGTCACGCTGCTCATCGCCGAAATTGTAGCAGTGCCACCAAAATAATGTGACAGAGTCACCGAAATACGTGGCAGAGCCACCGAAATAATGTGACAGAGTCACCAAAATAATGTGACAAAGTCACCGAAATACACTGCCCCTTTCATCAATATCATATCCCAATCCCATGCAACATATTATCATAATGTGATGAATGCAAACATATAACAATGTACATCGGATAATCTGAACACACGTATAATCATGCTAAGTTATTCGAATAGCATAGTCATAACTGTTATTTACCTGGTATCTCCAACCTAACCCACTAGGGTATCTCATCTGCCGTTACGGTTATTTCGGCTTTTAGCCAATACGCAGTTTAATACTAGACAAACAAATGAAGGTGTGAGATTATACACCTGATTACGCGAAGAACTAAACACTCCTGAACGCCGTCACTCTCACTAGCGGGAATAACAACGATTTGTCTATCCCAAACCGATGTCGGCTCTCTACCACAACCTGGTAGAAAATCTCAAACCGCTGACACCGCACGTCGTTTGAACTTAGGAGTAGAGACTACAAGTCCACTCCCCTCAGGCTCCTTTGTCGATACCTCCTTAGAACGGCTAGCACTCGCATCCATGAAGAGAGTATTGATCAGTACAGTACTTTCAGAGAGAACGATGGTTGTCTAACAAGGAGGTTGGGTTAAGGCAGAATAGAACGGATTGGAAGAAATAGACACAAAAGAACCAGAGAGTAAAACCCCTTACCTAGATTAACGAGGAACCGAACCAAAACAGATTCGGCTATGAGAATAGACCGAAGTGAACCCCTAGTTTTGGCAATAACAGGTTCTTGATCAGTCGAGAGTCGAACCCTTACACCCTTCAGAGATGATAACCAACACCACACGAGGTTGAGGTATAGAGTACCCGGCTTATGGTATCACTAGAGAAGAAAATGGTAGGAAAGAAGTATATCACCCATTCGGCCATAACCAAGAGAAAGGAAAAGAGAAAAGAAATCATACAAATAGAGGATCCCATTACCTTGCGACTAGAAAAACTGAATGGAGAGAGACTTTCGGCAGTCAAAAGAGATTCTAACACTTTGCCTCTTGGTGTTCGGCTAGCAGCAAGGATGAAGAAACAGATTCAGTTTGACACAAGAGAAGGTTCAGCTATAGACAAGAAAAGAGAACTCGGTTGATGAAGAAAGGAGTTTCGGCTTTGGTGTTAATGGTGTGGAAAAAGATGCAAAAAGGAGAATGGTGGGAAGTGAGTTTCGGCTAGAAGAAAGAAATGATGAAGAAAGAAAACAAAAAGAATAAGGTCTTCAACCAAATGGTACGTGTGAAAGTAACCCAAATTCACTAAACAAATAGCTCAAAATTTGCATAAAATCGCAGAGAGGGAAAACAAGGAAAACCCCAAAAGAAATTTCCGCACAAACTTGCCACAAGACCGGATATGCATCCCCCTTACTCCCTAGCTGAATTTCACCTCCCCACACACCCCACAACCGGCCAACCACTACATCTCACTCCTCTCCCCCGATTTTCTCCTTGATTTCCTCCCCCACTCACTCTCCATCCACCAATTCAAACTAGTTGACCACTTCAAACTCCCCAAGCTCCTCTCCTCTATCCATTTTGAATTGCTTGACTCATTCAACAACAACCTTGGTAGAGTCCCAGCCGAATGCCACCTCTTCCCCACCTTGAGCACAAAAATTAAAGCTTCACAATGCAGTAGATGTGATTCGAACTCCTCCCCCTTTTCTCTACTAGTGACGCCACATCCACTCCACCTTAAGCTCACTTTTGTGTCATCAAACACAAATAATTATCCTTAAGGCCTGCTTCTACTAGCTCTCTCCCCTTATGCCCAAAAAGCAAAAATTTTACTAAGGCTCTGCTCAACCCGAGCCTCTCAGACCCCCAAACACGCCTAAATAACAAGCTACTCGAGCTAAACACATGCAACAACACAAAAATGCTGACCCTAATTTAAGGATGTTACAGCTTCTACCCCTTAAAGAAATTTCTACCTCAAAATTTACTCCGTCAAAAGAGATGAGGGTATTGCTGTCGCATTGCCTCTTCCGGCTCCCACGTGGCTTCCTCTGAACCATGATTACGCCACAACACTTTGACCAATGGAACCGATTTCCTTCTCAATACCTTGATATCCCGATCGAAGATCTCAGACCGGTTCTTCTTCGAAGACGGATCGGTCTCTCACCTTAATTTCTTCCACCGGCACTATGTGAGATGGGTCTGAACGGTAGCGCCTCAGCATCGAAACATGGAATACATCATGTATTCGATTCAACTCCGGAGGTAACTCAAGCTGATAAGCCACTGGTCCCACACGTTTCAACACTCGATAAGGCTCAATGAATCTGGGGCTCAACTTGCCCTTCCGTCCAAATCTTAAAACCTTCTTCCAGGGTGAGACTTTCATAAAGACCCGATCACCCACTAAGAATTCTATTTCCTTACACTTTAGATTTGCGTACGATTTCTGCCTATCGGAAGCTTCCTTCAACCGAGCCTGAATCAACTTAACCTTTTCCTCAGTCTCTGAGATCAATTCGGGACCCAATAACTGTCGCTCACCCAACTCTGTCCAACAGGTAGGGGTACGACACCTACGACCATACAACGCCTCCTAGGGTGCCATCTGAATGCTGGATTGGTAGCTGTTGTTGTACGCAAATTCTGTCAACGGTAGATAATCCTCCTAACTACCTCTGAAGTCGATTACACAGCCCCTTAACATGTATTCCGTAACTCGAATTACCCTTTCGATCGACCATCGGTCATGGATGGAATGTTTGTCTTTGAAATCCAGCCTTGTACCCAAAGCTTCATGTAACGCTTTCTAGAACCATGATGTAAATCTAGGATCCCTGTCTAATATGATAGACACGGGTACCCCATGCAACCTCACGATTTCTGCCATATACAGCTTAGCCAACTTCTGTAACAAATAATCGGTACGGATCGGTATGAAGTGTGCGGACTTAGTCAACCAGTCAACGATTACCCACACTGAATCTTTCTTAGTAGGCGTAAGGGGTAGCCCACTAACAAAATCCATCGTTATCCTCTCCCACTTCCAAAGTGGAATCTTCACCGATTGCAGCAACCCCGAAGGCAATTGATGCTCTGCCTTCACTTGCTGACATGTCAAACACTTACTCACAAAGTCGGTAACTTCCCATTTCAGACCAGGCCACCAATACTGCTCACGCAGGTCTCGATACATCTTACTTCCACCGGGATGCATAGCATAAGGTCTACTATGCGCCTCCCGCAGAATCATCTGTCTCAACTCAGAGTCCTTCGGCATACAAACCTTTCCATGAAAACATAATACCCCTTCACTGTTCAGATCAAAATCCCCTACTTCGCCACCTTCCACTTGTTGAAGTCGAGAACTTAATAATTCGTCTAACAATTGCTTCTCTTTAATCTGACTTACCCATGTCGGCTTCACTTGAAGTTTGGCTACCAAGCTACCATCTTCATACAGACTGAGGTGAGCAAACATTGCTCTCAAATTTGATATCACTTTACAACTTAATGCATCTGCCACCACGTTAGCTTTACCTGGGTGATACTCAATCGAGCAGTCATAGTCTTTCAACAATTCAATCCACCTTCGCTGCCTTAAATTCAACTCCTTCTGAGTAAGGAGGTATTTCAGGCTCTTATGATCCGTATAGATAATCGACTTTTCCCCGTACAGATAGTACCTCCATATCTTTAGAGCGAACACCACTGCAGCTAGCTCCAGGTCATGAGTGGGATAATTCACTTCATGTGGCCTTAATTGCCGAGACGCATATGCTACTACCTTCCCTTCTTGCATTAACACACAGCCCAACGCTGTGTTCGATGCATCACATTAGACGACAAATTCCTTCCCAGCCTCAGGCTGAATCAGTACTGGTGCCTCAGTTAGAATCCTCTTTAACTTCTCAAAACTTTCCTGTTGCTTATCAGCCCAAACAAACGGTACTCCTTTTCGTAATAGCTTGGTTAAAGGTGCAGCAATTAGCAAAAACCCCTCAACGAACCTTCTGTAGTACCCAGCCAAACCCAGAAAACTTTGAATTTCAGACACTAACTTTGTTTGCTTCCAATCCAACACGGCTTCAACCTTTCGGGGATCGACTCTAATCCCTTCCGTAGACACAACGTGCCCCAAGAACGTCACTTCCTTCAGCCAAAACTCGCACTTACCGAATTTAGCATAAAGTTGCCTCTCCCTCAGTATCTGCAGAACAATCTGAAGATGCGAATCATGCTCCTCTTCAGTCCTTGAGTACACCAAAATGTCATCTATGAACACTACCAAAAATCGGTCCAGATAGGGTTGGAAAACCCGGTTCATCATGTCCATAAAAACGGCTGGTGCATTTGTTAACCCGAACGGCATCACTAGAAACTCATAATGCCCATACCGAGTTTAGAATGCAGTCTTATGAATATCCGCCTCCTTGACCTTTAGCCGATGGTACCCAGATCTTAAATCTATCTTCGAGAAAACCGAAGCTCCTCGCAGTTGATCAAACAAATCGTCAATTCTTGGTAGCGGGTATTTGTTCTTAATAGTCAACTTGTTCAATTGCCTATAATCAATGCACATTCGCATCGACCCATCCTTTTTCTTGACGAACAATACCGGTGCTCCCCACGGTGATACACTTGGTCGGCTAAATCCACAGTCCAACAGTTCTTGGATCTGAGCTTTAAGTTCTACCAGCTCCTTCGGCACCATCCTATAAGGGGCGATGGACACCGGAGCCAATCCTGGCAATAGCTCAATGCCAAACTCGACCTCGCGATCCGGAGGTAACCCTAGAAGTTCATCAGGAAAGACATTCGAGAACTCTTTAACCGTTCTAACATCTCCTACAGACAATTCCTTGGCATCCAAAGCGCTGACGAAGGCCAAAAATTCCTTGTACCCTTTTCGCACCATCCTCTCGGCCTTTAGTGCCGACACCACATTGGACAAGTAATTCCTTCTTTCTCCTATCACAATTACTTCCTCATCCTCTGGAGTTCGTAAGACCATACGCTTAGCAGCGCAGTTCAAGTTTGCACGATGCTTAACTAGCCAGTCCATGCCTAAGATCAGATCAAACTCGCCGAACGGCAGTTCCATCAAGTCTGCCAGGAAAGCAATCCCTTGTACTACTAAAGGCACATTCCTAAATAGTTTGTTCACTACCACAGATTGTCCTAATGGGCTAACCACAGACATTTCTCTAGAAGCAACCTCGATTTTATACCCAAAGTCCCGTGATCTGATGATGTGCAACATATGAATGTGTAGACCCAATATCAATCAAAGCAGTAAATGGTTCATCAAATATAAGAAACGTATCAGTTGTGACGTCCAGTGCATCGCCATCCTCTCGACGTCTAGCCGCATACACCAATCCCGGCCTCTTGCATCCAGATTCCCAAAGACCTCTCGCCTTGTGCTCCACGACCTCCACCAAACCCATTTCCCCCTCTGGCTGGACCATGACCCCTTGGCGGCTGCTGACCACCTCTCCTTGATTGCACAATCCCCTCACCTACCGTCCGCACCCTAGCCACCTCTTGTGGACAATCCTTTATCAAATGATCCCTAGATCCATAATTGAAGCATCCTCCCGTTCTTCTCTAACACTCCCCCGAATGTATTTTCCCATATTGAGCATACAGTCGAATCTGACCAACAGCAATAGGCATCGTAACTCGGCCTGGCCCATCGAACCTAGGCCTCTTTTGGAATCCCCCAGAAGATCCTAACGACCCAAAACTTCTCTTATTCCTACCCCTATCCTTATCCTGGTTCTGTCTCTCAGACCGCTTTACTCCTTCGGCTATTTTTGCTTTCTTGACTAACACGGCGAAATCTCTTTCCCGCTGCGGAGCTATTAGTACTCGCAGCTCATCCCGCAGACCATCCTCGAATCAAACATAGCATTCATAATCATTTGCAACGATACCCCAAGCGTAACGAATTAGGCACAGGAATTCTGCCTCATATTCAGCCACAGACTTATTCCCTTGAACCAAATTCAGAAATGCTTTCCTCTGGGCATCCACATAACTCGCCCCAACATACTTTCCCTAGAATGCTGTCTTAAAGAAGTCCCAGGTGATACAGTCTGCTTGAGTACCTTCCCTCACTATGAGCCACCACTGGTATGCCTCATCTCGTAGGAGGGACATTGCTCCTTTCAATTTTTCCTCTGCTGTGCAGTCCAGGTCATCCATAATTCGCTCGACCGCTTCCAGCCAGTATTCAAGTACGTTTGGGGCCACACCAGAAATGCCTCTAAATATCTCAGCCCCATTTGCCCGAAGTCGCTCAGGAATTGATTTTTGAGCTATCGATCCAGTGCTTGCTCCAGCAACCCGTTCCAAGACTCGTAACATAGCTTGGGACAAAGCATCATCCCTTCCAGTTTTGTCTTGAGTCCTTGCCTCCACTACTGGCGATGCTGGCACTTTACCTTTCAACACATGTCTAGATTCTGAGGATCCAGCCTCAGCACCCCGACCTCTACCACGGTCGCGTACACCATGTCCACGTCCTCTTGTGCTTATGTTCACTGAATCGAATTAATCTAATTAGAAATTTTATGAATTAGTGTATAATTCCAATGTTTATTAACAATGTTTTATGCAAAGTAAGTATAGTAGTTGTTTTCGTAGATCGAACTTCCTAATGTCTCAGTTTCTACAGTCTTAACTCTTATAGCTAGAAGTCATACAACACTAATTCTAATATTTTCTTTCTAACACCATTTCATAATATCAAACAAAGTCAGAAGACTTACGGATTTGGTGCCAGAGACTCGGGTGCCATACTCCCAGAAAGACATACATTTCTTAAACCAGATTTCAAACCAATTTTGGAAAATGTTGTCGAACCTAATCTACAGTCGAGTTTTGCAACTTGGCTCTGATACCACAAAATGTAACACTCCAAACTCGGCTTAGACGTTACGATCAGATCTGGCATGTCACATGGAAAGGTGTTTAAAGAACTTCGTGATCGTTTAAAAATTTCGAGTTTTGGTTCAATTAAAAAAATAGACTTGATTTAATGTTTCTTGCAAAACATTATAAGTGTATGATTGGTTGTAATTTGATGTCACAAGGGAGTTAGTGGCAAGGTGGTGTGGCGTCACTTGTTGGAGCAGAGGGGGAGGAGTTCGAATCCCATCTGTTACATTGTGGAGCCTTATTTTTTGTGCTCAAGGAGAGAAGGAGGTGGCATTCGGCTAGGACTCTTCTAGGAGGAGTTTGAATGAGTCAAATCATTTGAAATGGATGGATGAGAGGTGATTGAGAAATTGAATTGGTCAAACCAATTTGAAAGAGTGATGGGGAGAATTTGGAGGAGCAAAACAAGGGATTTGGTGTGTGGTGGAGGTGTTGGCCGAATGTGGGGGTCTTTGAGGGGAGAATTTCAGTCATGAAAGGGGGTCTTTTGTGTGAGTGTGTGCCGAAATTGTGGAAGTATTTTCTTAGCTTTTGTGTGTTTGAAGAGCATTCTCTTTTTTTTGATCAATCGTGTTTCACTTTTAGTTGTCTCACTAATTGCCGAAACCTTAGTCATTTGGGTGGCTTATTATTCATTTCTTCTTTTCACCGTAAACGTTTTTCTTTTCTCTTCTTGGTTGTGGATAAACACCAAAAGCCGAATCTCCCTTGTTCATCTTCCACAACTTGTTTACTTCACCATAACCGAACCTCTCCTCACTCATATCATTTCTCTTTTCATTTCATCTCTCTTTCTCTTCTACACTCTTTACCATAGTCGAATTTCTCTTATCTTCCCTCTCGATTTTCTTACCATAACCGAAACCTCTTTTCTCCCTCATTATCATTCTACCCTTCTCCCATTGACGGAACCTTCTCTTATTCTTGTTGGAATTTGTTTCTTCTCCATTGGTTGATAACCAAAACTCCATCACTTTTCACTCCTTCTCATTTTGTTCTCCTCTCGTAGTTGTGAAGTGGGGTGGCCGAATCTCTTTTCTCCTTCAACTCATCAGTTAACGCAAGGTAAGGGTAATTCTGTTCATCTTTTTATTTCTCTTTTTGGTCTTGGCTTGCTCTTAGCCGAAGTGGCTATCTCTTTTAATGTTAGATTTCGGCTAATCCCTCCTTTTCTTCTCTCATTATGGAACGTTTACCGGTGAAACCCATTAGCTGAATGTGTTGAAGTCTGAAGGTTGAAGGTCCGTTGATTGCCGAATCTTACCATTCATTCGGGTTCTTAAGCAGTAAGGGCCGAATCTCCTACTTGGGTCTTTCAAAGAGTAGGGTTCGATTCTCGATTGATCAAGAACCTGCTAGTGCCGAATCAGGGGGAATCCAGTCAAGAGGATAGAACTAATCTGCATTGATCTTTAAGGTAAGGATTCATCTTTTCAGATTCTTGGCTATTCTTCCTTTTCGTTGTGATCTGCCTTAACCAAATTCCCTTATTAGACAACCAACATTTCTCTCTGAGAACTGATCAAGTCTCTTCATGGATGTGAGTGCTAGCCAATCTAAGGAGGGGAGTGGACTCGTAGTCTCTGCTCCTAAGTTCAAACGACGTGATGTGTCGGTGGTTCGAGACTTTCTGTCGGGTTGTGGTAGAGAGTCGACATCTGTTTGGGATAGGCAAATCACTGTTATTCCCGCTAGTGAGAGTGTCGACAATCTAGAGTGTTTAGTTCTTCGCGTAATCAGGTGTGTAATACTACTTACACCTTCTTTTATTATTTTGCGTTAATAATCGTGTTGGTGGAAAAGTCAAACGATCAGACGACAGTTGAGATACCCTTGTGGGTAAGGTTGAAGACACCGGTAAGTACCTTTATGATTCTATCTTTTGAATAACATGGCCTAAATATGTGCATGATTTGATTATCTCATTGTACATTGGGAGTATGATTGCATTCATCATATTATGATAATGTGTTGCATGGGCTTTGGGATATGATATTGAAAGGGGAAGTGTAATTCAGTGACTCATGTCCACGGTGGTTTGGCACCACATATATTTATCGATGGATCATCACAGTGGTTTGGTACCACAGTGGTTTGGCACCACATATATTCATCGATGGATCATCCACAGTGGTTTGGTACCACAGTGGCTTGGTGTCACAGGTGTTTTGGTTGGTTCAGGTGATGTAGAGGATGGAATACTAGGTTAGGCTGGGCTGCATTGCATACATCTTTTACTATGCCATGTTGTGAATGTGCATCTGTGGGCTTAGGCCCAGATTGCGTTCGTAAGGGGATTTATGCACTGAGTCTTGGTGACTCACCCCTCTGCTTAATTTTGCAGGTAATCCCTAGTTCGAGGATTTGGAGTCGAGGAGGACTCTGTGGTGGCCATGCAATACTTCTTTCGTAAACTCCATTTTCCTTTATTTTAAACTTACTTTTAATTTGGGAATTTGTTATGTAATAAGGCCTCCGGTATTTTATAATTTGGTTTTCAACTTATTTCGGTAATTTATATTATGTGAAACGTTAAATTGGGAGTTTTCTAAATAAAATGCAAACAAACGGTTCTTCCAATAATGACACACGGTTAATAAGCAAACAAATAAATAAACTCGGAATTTTCCTAAAACTATACACAATGTTTTTAAATGTCAGCTTTCGTATCACAAAATCTGTTTTCCACTAATTTGATTTTCTTTTAATAAAAGTTGGTAAGAAACCCTTGAAACTGAAGTTAATTTTCAAGATTAAATCACAAAACGAAAAGTTTTTAAAATTGTGAAGTTTTTTTTTTTAAATTTCTAACAATCTTTCCATGTGACATACCAGATTCGGTCGTAACGTTTAGGCTGGGTTTGGGGTGTTACATAAAACACATCAAGCAAACAACTCTTTATGCCCCCACTCAAAACAAATTTATCATCCAAAAACAGTGAATAATAATTGACCCAATCAAAATAAGGAGATCTTTCAAAGATTAAGTCATCGAAAATTTTATTAACATCTTTCAAACCTGATTGCCGTGACTCGATTGCTAGAAATGCCTTACTTTGCTTACTTTTTAGCACTTGTGGACTTTCGTCAACTTCGATCTCACCTTTCTCGATTATTTGAAATCTTCTCTCTTTGGAAAGATAATGAAGTTGTGGCTCGTCAGTGGGATCTTCAGAAACTTGAAAAGAAGAAACAAAACAAGGAGAACTCATAGATCGGTTAGCTATAGCACTCCTTGCTCTCTTTTGCTCACGTTCTTCATTTTCACTCGCTTCTTTTGCAATCTCACTTTCTTTTTCAACAGAACTCATTTCTTGCTCATTTTTCTTTCTTTATTCATACTCACTCTCATTTTCAATTTTCTTTTCTTGATCAAGTTCTTTTTCTTTTTCAATCTCATTTTCTTTTTCTTTTTTTTTTTGCCTTTTCACTTTCTTTTTCGATTTTACTACAACTTATAGATGTTATAATCGAATCAAAAAGATAAGTGTTTTCCTCAAAAGAAGGAAGAGTACTCTCGTAAGTATCACGGTAGGCTCTTCGAAAACAATCCCTCGTGCGTGACTTCGTCGAAGCATACAAGGAATAACTCGTGCTTTCTAGTGCATCACCTCGAAAAGTCTCAAACTTGAATCTTTCTTCTCTCCGTCTTGAGGGCGTCGATGAGTAGGAATCTCGATGAGAATCTCTTCACAAATAATCATCATAAATGGGTCTTTGAGAGAGTCGTGACTCTGTGTCTCGTCTTAGTGGATTTTTCTTTCGTCGGACTCGTTCTTTCAATTGGTCCAATCGTCTTTGTATTGGGCTTAGCTCTTCCTTTAACATTCGGCCTACTTCGTTCACCACGTATTGAAATTCTTCGGCTGAGAACTCATCTTGATACATGTTTATTTCTGAAAAGAAAATGTTAAAAGGAACAAAAATAGAAAATGAAATACCTCACCACAAATTCTCGCAAGTCACTCGGAAAGAAAAATAAAAAAATGTTCACTCCACTCGTGTTTTTCACTCGTTTTAGGCTTTTATACTCTCGGATAGTCTCACCAATCTCTCTTGCTTTTACCACTCGATTTTTGCCTCTCGAAGTTCTCCACAAACTAGGTAGACGAATCAGCACCACGTTGGGTCGGTTTACAAATTTGATGTGGCTCAGTAGAAGATGATTGTCGGGACTAGGGTAGGCTATCAAATAAGAAATTGGTAAGTCAGGTTTGAGTGTGGCGATTTTGAATAGAAGAAAGGAATAATGAGATGATCGAGAATTAGAATGAAAGAAGAACGAAACAACTCAACACTTTTTTTTTAATTCGTATATTCTTCTTCTTCTTCTTCTTTTTTTGTTAAATATTTCTAATACAAAATATGACTTTTGATTATATTTTTATGAATTTTTTATGAAATAATCTCGGAACTTCCAAGAACGTCGATACTTACTCGAATTTGACTAGCTCTGATAACAACTTGATACGAACTCGGCTCATTGAAGATTCGAGTCGTAATATGTGCCCGATCGTAAATTTGAGTAAGTGAAGGCTTAGTTTCAAGAGACGGTTTAAGAAGGAAATGAAATGGCTCAAATAGGTTCGTTGATGTATGGATAGGTAGAGAATTAGATGGAAGGAAGTTTGGGCTAAGGGTCCAAGCTGAACTAACACAATAGAGTGTGTTAACCCGAGGCTTATACGAACACTTAGGTTGGAATAGTTTCGGTGGAAGGCTAAAGTAAGTAAATGGAAACCTCGACCCGCTATCAATAGGTGATAGGAACCTCAGTATAACTTGAACGCCACACTTTGGGGTTACAAAGTGATAAGTTCGTATAGACAAAGACAAGGAAGACGCCACAAGGGATACTTGATAAGTCAATAAGTTTTTGGAGAAATTTGAGAGTTGAAAACAAACTCACAAGTTAACAAAGTTATATAAATGTTCATTACTACCAAATGAGGATCACATAGCCTTTTTATAGGCTGAACAAAGGCTAGCCGAATGGCCTCTTACCAGCTCCTTAATTCTTAAGTTTTTCCTAGGAAACTTCCTAGTAATTTCCTAACACATATTCTAGAAGAAATTTAATTAAAAATCTGAATGGTCTTACTTCTAGAATAAGGAAATTCAGCTGAACTTGGTTGGGTGTGTCTACATTCGGCTTTGGTCTTAAATGGAGTTTAAATGCTGCCTTGGAGAAGAGAAATGGCCACCTTTGAAAGAGTATGTCCCTTGGCCGAATATGAGCAGCCTTCAAGCTCAATAGTTGCTGGAATTAATGTGGTAGCTAATGGCCCTTGCACTCCATGAATTGGTCCCTTGGGAGAGCTCAAACAGCAGCTCCTTTGATGTTCACAAAATGCACCAGCTGAACTTAATGCCTTGCCCATTTATATTCACGAAAAAGGCACCAGCAGCCTGTTAAATGGAGTTCCATGCATGTCCCCTTGCTTTTATGTCATCCATTCATGCTAGACAACCCATTTAATGACGTTTCATGCATGCTTAGCTGCTCATTAAATTGTTGCCGTCCCAAGCCATATACATGCAGCGAATTAATGCACCAACACTTCATTAAATTCGGCCAGCAAGTATGCTTCTTTATGGCTGCTGCTTATCACGAAAAGAGGCCTTTAGTGGATGCATTAAATTCAACTCCTCACATGCTTCCTGGACAAAATAAATGGCAGCCATTAAGACAAAGTTGAGACATATTAATAACACACATTAATATAAAACATATTTAAGCTAATTAAATGACCAGATTCTAAACACATTAAAAGCTATAGGAAAAACATATTAAAAACATGTATTAAACTTGTCAAACTTAACTAAAATTATTAAATATCAAATTTGAACTTATTTACGAGCTAAAAACTAATTAACTAATTTAACTAAATAAGTCTATTCCAGTAACATAAACGCAAGAATTAAAATAAACTCAAAATGAACAAACGAACTCATTGAGCTATAAACGAGCTGAATTGAGCTCATTGAAATTAAGATCAAGCTTCATTTTGAACTTGGGCCCCTCGAACTTAGGCCATGCTAGATGTTGTCGAGTTGTGTCGAACCATGATACGACAGGGTTCGTATCAATTCGACATCTTCTTTTCATCCAAGAGAGGTTCAAATCATCTTAATATACTTGATTCTTTATGTTCTTTGCTAGTCAAGCCTTCATTTAATCTTTCTCGTGATTTCATTCGGTTTTGATCTTTATTCTTCAAATCTGTCCAACCGTTTGTTTTAACTTAATTTGTAGCCTTGACCCCTTTGGATTTCATACAAAACAAGTTCTTTCTTAATCGACTTGGTCTCCTCCAAGAACCCTAATTTTGATTCAGTTTCCTTTTTCTTTTTGATGTGAGCACACCCGGGGCTCCCGCGAATACATTTCCCAATTCTCTCGAGCTTCCTAAAGGCCCCATGACTCGAGCTCGAGCTAAGCGAATGCAAGAGGCTATTGCAGCTTTAACAAGTCAATTTTGGAGCCAATTCCAACTCGAAGATGATGAACAAGCTCGGGTCCTTATTTTGAGCAAACCTTGCACCTTAGTGCAAGCTGATTTAAGCTCGGTTCAGCTCACTCGAGCTCAAGTAAGCTCACACAAGCTCAACTCAGCTCATTGAGCTCATTTTTAGCTCTTTTAGCTCATTAATTTTATTGCTGGAATAAATTAAGTGTTTAATTTAATTTAGATAGAATTATTACAGATCACTAAAATGTTTTTAGTTTATTACATGTTTTAATTATGTCTTGGTCATAGCCGAATATTAATATGTCTTGTTTAGTCTTTATTTAATTTGTCTAGTGTTTAATTAAAGTGTCTAGATTTTGTTTTAATTATTTCCAGCTGAATGTGACTTAATTTAAGTTTGTTCATGTGTTAAATAGGTGCAGCTTAATGTATGGGTGCAATAATGCAAGGTGCATGCATATTTGAGGTTCAATAGACAGCATTCAATAGGACACATGCATGTGGGACGTTCATGCAAGAGGAAGCTGTTGATTGTTCATGTATTTGAAGATTCATGGACATTATTTATGGACAATTGGAAGATAAATGCTTGGGAATTTCGTGCATGTACCAACCAGCATCTAGAACAAACTATTCTTCTCCCATGCATGATTATTCTGCCATTTATTAAGGTGCATGGACGTTGGCCACAAGGGAGGTGAATTTCTATACATTCAATTCAAGTATTCAAGCACATTAAAGCCTCATTCGGCCAAGGGAGATGTAGCAGTATTAAAGGGCTGCACATTCATGGCATTATGGCTATTCTTCAAGGCTAAGTATGCAAGAATGTATCAAGTGAAGCAACATTCATGCACCATCTTCAAGTATGAATCGAATTTTAATGCTTTATTTATGCCCATAGCCGAACCTAGACAAGTCCATTGGAGTTCCATTGCTTCCAAGTTGATACGGTCTGCCTCGAGATGAGTCGAAACGTATTTGAGTTACCCGATCATCTACGAGGAGTGGATAAGTCTTCGGGAAAATAATAGGAAAATATGGATGAGTTTGCGGAAGCTTTGAAATAAGTTTGCTTTTAGGAATGGATTTAAGTTAGGAATGGAGGTGAATAAGTGTTGGAAATGATTTGGGAAGATGAGTAGGATAGGTTCGGCTAGAATAAAGAAAGAAGATGGTGTTTGGAAATGGCTCGGTTGGCTAGGAATGAATGAAAATGGATAAATGATAGGTGATAGTTTGGTGGAGATGGAGAATGAACTTAAAAGAGAAACGATTCAACACTATATGAAAGTGTCACCCCAGTTTCTATGATATTTAAGGTGGAAGATGAAAATCGAAGATGGACCACAACCCGTTATCTAGAAAGATAAGAACCGATGGTATAATAGGATGGTTGAGAATGATTGACGCCACAAGCAAGCTTGATAAGTCGAAATTGAAACTCGTACGAAAGATAGAGAGGAGTAAATCTCACTCTAGAACAAAAGTTCATAAAGTTTAATCAAAGTTCAAAGTACTACCATTACAAATGAAAATAGCAAGTATTTATAGGCTATCAAGGAGCTAGCCGAATGGACACTAATTAACTTAAGAGCTAAGCTAAATTAAGCTAGAAATGACTAGAAAATTTTGGAAAGAAAACCATTGATTTGCTAGCTAGTTTCAGCTGAATGTGGCCTTCAAATGCTTGCAAAATTCGGCTAAATATGGAGGGGAGAGTCACCTTCTAGATGGATCAAATTTAGCTTTTAATCTCGAAATTTAATGTGCTGATTGTTCTTGAATTTTCCTGAAATTCTTCATGTGCTTGGGAATGCTTAAAGCCCTTCTAGATACCTTGGAATTTGGCTGAATTGAATGGAGAAGTTTGAAGGCTGATGGTGCATGAAGATTTCGGACTTGGAGCTTGGAAAAGCTTTTATGGAAACTCCTTGGATAGCTAAATAGCTGCTTTGAAAAGTGAAACGTTAGCTCCCTTGAATAACTTGCTACTTGGCCGAATGGCCACTTGGGAAAAACACCATCCAACAGCCTTTTGAGCTCCACGAAGAGGCACCATGTGAACTTAATGCCTTGTCCATTTATATCCACGAAAAAGGCACCAGCAACCCATTAAATGGCGTCCCATGCATGTTCCCTTGCATTTATGTCGTCCATTCATGCTAGACAACCCCTTTAATGCCGTTTCATGCATGCTTAGCTGCTCATTAAATTGCTGCCGTCCCAAGCAATATACATGCAGCAAATTAATGCACCAACACTTCATTAAATTCAGTCAGCAAGTATGCTTCTTTATTACTGCTGCTGATCACGAAAAGAGGCCTTTAGTGGCTGCATTAAATTCGACTCCTCACATGCTTCCTGGACAAAATAAATGGCAGCCATTAAAACAAAGTTGAGGCACATTAATTTCGGCTAGACAACTTAATTAACAGCCATTAAATTGGTCTAAAAAAACGAGGCACATTAAAATCATGTCCTAAAACTAGACACATTAAAATTATGTCTTAAACTAAACATATTTATTTTATGTCATAACTTAAGACATATTAAAAACATGAAATAAGACATATTTAATACTTTAAAAATTAAAATGTCCAGATTTATTTATTTAAATGACTTGAGCTGATTTTAACCAACAAAACTAAATTAAACTTATTCAAAGTAAATGCAATCAGCTCATTGAGCTAATTTGGACGTGCACCAAGGTGCACAACAGCTTCTCGGCACTCGATTCATTGATCTGAGCTCCATCAATTTGTAAATTGCTGGTGCCCCAGGCGTGCCCGTATCATCCCCCCTCTTCAAGATGATTCGTCCTCGAATAGACCCACTGGTTTTCTGAACAAAATTCCTTTTGGCTCGGTTTACCTCGGTCAAATGGGGCGGATAGTTTTCGAATCACCTGAAAAAGATATCCATGAGTTAGCAAGAAATGTTTTAAACACACTTACAATTCAAGCACCAAACAAATAAATCGCATGTGAACGGGTAGGACCAAATTATCATACAAAAGATATAATGCTTTGTCAAATGTTTGACTCACGATGGAATAAATTTCAATGCATGCATACGATCTAATGGGATTCCACAAGTCAAAATCATCATGCGAGTAACACATCAAATGATAGATATATTCGTCACAAGTAGATAGTTGAAATGGTTTACATAGCTCACGAATTTGAACAACCAAACCTTGCATTGAACGATATATGAAATCACTCGCACATGAATTATAAAATTTATCATACACAAGATTCTTTTTGTCAATGAACAAAACAGATATATCATCAATAAGCAAAATAGGACATTCATTAACAGAATTTCTATCAACATCCAAAGAGAACAAAAACATCTCAAAGTCTTCAAGTGAACACATGTGAGGAAATATGGACTCTTTCACACGAGAATTATCAAAATTATCAAACACAAGAATCCTTTCATCAATCATCAAGACAGGTAGATCACAAACAGGCAAAATAGAACGATGAAGCATATCATGATCTAAATGTTTTACAAAGATCAAATTGCTAGCAAAAATTTTGCCATCATCCGAGGAGATCAAACATGTTCCGAAAGGCTCAAGCATTGATACGATTCGTCTCGGGTGAGTCGAGTCGTATATAAATTACCCGATCGTCTTCGAGAAATAATGAATATTTTAGCTTGGTAAAATTGGTAAGGAATAAAGTATTTTTGGCAAAATAGTTGATAGTTTAAGAATATGGTTTGAAAAAGTTATGATGTGGAAGAAAGAATGGATTTTGGTTCGAAATGGATAAGAAAGGAAAATGGATTGAACAAAAGTGCAAACAAGAACCAATACCGATTTGGTATCGACCCGTTGCTTATAAGCTCTTTAGTTCAGTTTAGGAATGGTTAAGGTGACCTCAACCCACTATCTAGCAAGATAGGAACCTCGGTATATTTGAACGCCACACTATAAGTAGTGATAAGTTTGGTTTTTGACAAAGAAAAACGAATGACACAACTAGAACACTAGGTAGCCAACGATTCTTTGAACGAAAATAGAGAAAAGTTTGCCTCACAAATGGAGCAGTATATCATGAACAAATTATCAAAACTTGTTCATCAATAGGTTGATTACATGTATTTATAGTATCAAATGAAACTAGTTAAATGGTCACTTTTAATGAGGCTAATAATGAACTCTAATGAAAAGTCTCAACTTTTGGAATTCTAGCCATGTAACTCCCATCTTCAATGTGATTAATTCTTCAATTAAATTGCTTGTCAAAGTCCTTTGAGATCTCCATGATCAACCAAAAAGTCACTAGCCAAATGAAAAGTCTCAACTTTTGGAATTCTAGCCATGTAACTCCCATCTTCAATGTGATTAATTCTTCAATTAAATTGCTTGTCAAAGTCCTTTGAGGTCTCCATGATCAACCGAAAAGTCACCAGCCAAATGATGGAGAATTGATTGCATGTAGTAAATACCATGAAGCAAACAGTTATGGAAGTTGAAGACAAAGAGGCTGCCGAAATTAAAGAACCATAATGCTCTTCTTTATTTAATAAAACAACTTCTTAATGATGAATTAAGCCTCTTAATATCATCCCCCTCTTGTGTAACCGAATTCACTTGAAAAGCCATCTCAATGAATGCATAACAACCTTTAGAAATAATGGATGTGAGATGAAAAGTCACCTGCAATTATCACATGTAACCGACACATTAATGCAATTATTAAACTTAAAACAAATTAACAACTAACTTAATTAAATGAACTAATACTTAAGCATCATTTATTCCAGCAACTAGACTTAAATAAATGAACTAACACTTAAGCATCATTTATTCCAGCAACTAGACTTAAATAAATGAACTAATACTTAAGCATCATTTATTCCAGCAACTAGACTTAAATAAATGAACTAACACTTAAGCATCATTTATTCCAACAATTAGTTTAATTAAGAAAAACATTATTAAATGAACTTTAACTCATGCATCAATAAATTAACCTAGTGGCTAGATTAATTAATGAAGCAACTATTAAATTAAATTCATTAAAAGAAACTCAACTAATTAAACTAAGATGAACTAATGAGCAGCACTCATTTATTAACTAAGATGCTTAAATGCAAATATTTAAAAATGCAAACTAAATGCAATGCTGAATATTAAATAAAAAGTTCAATTTAGTTGGAACGGTTCAAAGAGTTGGAATTGAGCTGAAATCGGTTTGCAACAAGTTGAAAGGAAACTTCATTGAGCTGGTCCCAACTTGATCTATTTCTCCAACCAAAGTCTCACCCCACATTTGGTTAACTAAGTCCGAAATGGCCTCTTTGAATTGCTTAGCTTGAGCTAGCGTAATTGGTCCTTGGGGCAGCACAATTGAATCCTTGCTCAAACTTGATGCACTCTGGGGCGCGATCGTATCATTCCCCCCCTCTTTTAGGTGACTTGTCCTCAAGTCGGGTTGTTCCTCTATTGGAAAATATTTCCTCTCGTTCAGCTTTCCTCGATCGAACGGAATGGAAGATATCACACAATCATGGAAATGATTTATCAATGGACAAGAAGCACATCACCATCATAGATAAGTAACAATGGGTTAAGACCACAAAAACCTAAAGATAAACCAAATGCTAAACAAAAAGCTGATTTTATTTTGCCAAAATGACTTATCAATTTTGACTGTAACACCCCAAACCTGGCCCAAAACACCACGGCCGAATCCGGAATGTTACGGGAAAGTGGTGAAACCGAGTTCTAGTTTAATTAGTGAAATCAGACTTTAAATTTGGAAATAAACACTTCGTTTAAGGAGTTGTCATTAAAAATAGTAGTTTGCCGAATAAAAATGCCCAAGTTGTATAAAATCCGATTCATTTTATGTCTCCGTGGTAAAAATGTTTCAATGTCACATTTTAAAGATTATTAAATAATGAATCCAACTTAAAACCATAAATCTCGAAATATATAGAGTGGCCTTATTACATAATGAAGATAACCCAAGAAAATAAAATCTAGTAGTTTAAAATAGAGTTACGAAACCAACATCTGCATGGCCACCTCGAATCCCTCCAGCCCGGTCCAACGTATCATGTGTTACCTGCATTGTTTTTGAGAAAAAATGGGGTGAGTCACCAGACTCAGTGTGTAATTACACTACACAGTTTCCACTAATGGCCTTAGGCCCACATCCATATTGAACTAGCACCATGCTCAATCAGAAATGCAATATGACAGCCCAATCCCAACCTAGTATCCATCCGCTACACACCACCCGTACATCCATCCAATACACACCTGGGGATTACTAAATCAACACTCCATCCGCTACACACCTCTTTGGCAGTCTATGCCGACGGACACACTGCTCAAAGTCCACATAGTGGTCTAGCCACTGATCCAAGTGATTAAATCACAAATATCCACGATGAGACTCAAGGTCTTCATCAATTCACAATGAAGCTCAAGGCCATCATTAATCGTGACAGAGTCACCCACATATGAGTATACACTTCCCCTTTTATCAGTATATCCCGAACCCCATGCACATGCAGCATAATATGATGAAATGGCATTATAATAGAATATGAGCACATCCATATACATATATACAACATGCTTACATGCATCCACAATTATCTTTCCTCAATTTTGATATAGGTAGTTTACTAACCTGGTTTACCGGTTTACCCAATGTGGGTAACAACACCACCACAACCACTATTTCGGCTACCACACATAACACATATATTTAATTAAAACAACTAATGAAACAGTGTGATAATTACACACCGAAAAACAAGCACTAGACTATCGATCTCCCTAACGTCCTCACTCGAAGATATTACGACGATCGCTTGTCCTTTTCGATGTGCCCACGGCCCGTGGCCAATCCCGAACCGCTGAAACTGACCGCTTCTTGAACTTAGGGGTAGGGACTACGTGTCCAACCCCTCCCTTTGATTGACCAAGGTCGACAGAATCCCAAAGGCTATTCACTTGAGCTTAAAGGCTGTCGAAATCCCTTGATTGATCAAAACCCGAAAGATCATTAATGCCCCTAACGTTGGCTTCAAGCAATAGATCCGAATCAAACCCACCACTTCTAGGATTCGAATGAGAGGATTGATAGGAAGAGTCGCCACCCAAGAGATGTTCGGCTCTGCTAGATTCGGCCAAGAGATGACACTTGCGGCAACAAAATGAAAAAAAAGAAAAGAAGAATAGCAATGAAAAAGAGAGAAGTAATGGTGAATGGGAGATTCGGCCAAGGTTCTAGTGAATAGAAGGGTTATTCGGCTTTTGGAAAATGAAGTAATCGGTGAAAAAGAGGAAGAGGGAGTTGAGGTTTAAGAGGTTTCGGCTATGGGCGGGAAAGTGAAGGGTATATTTCGGCTTTTAGAGAGTGAGTAGAAAGAAAAAAAAAGAACAACACCTACTTTCGGCTTTTGAAGATGAGAAGAGAAGATAAACCAAAATGACCCTAATGGTCTTCTAGATTTCATCTATGAGTCAAAAAGAGAGAAAAGAGTTGAAGAGCTAGGTGATTTTCGGCATAAGAGAGGGTGAGAGCAAAACTAAAACAAAAGTGAGAAGCACAACCAAATGCCGAACAACTACTACACACTAGCACCAAATTTCGGCACCCTTCCCATAAGCTTGAAACCGAATACTCCCCCTCTCAACCCCTCAAAAATTTGGCTAACACTCACCTAGCCAACACCCCCCACGATTCTCTCCTTAATTCTCTCTACATCACCCATTCAAATGATTTTGAATCATTCCAACCCCACAAATAACTCTCCACCACATATTCAAAAGATTTGACCCATTCAAACCTCCACCTTTCAAGTGCCCTTGCCGAATCCACTACCTCCCCCTCTTGACGCAAAATACAACTCCAAAATGCTGCCCATGTTGCTCGAACCTCCTCCCCCTTGGAACTCCCTTTGACGCAACTCCCCACAGACACCGATGACGTCTCCTTGCCACTCCACCACTTCACTTGTTGTGTCCTTAATCACCACTTTTAATCCCTTAAGGCCTGACTCTACTAGCTCTCCCCTAAAGGCTTCAAACCAGAAATTTTCACTAAGGCTCCTACCTAACCCCAAGGTTTCCCGAAGCCCCCAAACACACTCAAACAACCATGCAACACACAAGAACACATAGATACGAAAAAAAAGTACTACCCCTAAATCCCGGATGTTACAGTTCTACCCCCTTAAAGAAATTTCGGCCCCAAAATTACCTGGTCAAAATAGATGAGGGTATTGTTGACGCATTGCCTCCTCCGGCTCCCACGACGCTTCCTCTGAACCATGGTTCCGCCACAACACCTTGACTAGAGGAACTGATTTCTTCCGTAGCACCTTCACATCCCGCTCCAAAATCTGAATTGGTTCCTCCTCGTAAGACAAATCTGGCCTTAACTCAACTTCCTCTACTAGCACCACGTGAGACGGATCTGAACGGTAACGTCTTAGCATCGAGGCGTGAAACACATCATGCATCTGCTTCAACTCTGAAGGCAACTCCAACTGATACGCTACTGGCCCTACCCGCTTCAAAATCTGATAAGGCCCTATAAACCTGGGGCTTAGCTTACCTTTACGTCCAAATCTCATCACCCTCTTCCACGGCAAAACTTTAAGGAAAACCCGATCACCTACTGCGAATTCTATCTCTTTCCGCTTAAGATCCGCATACAATTTCTGTCTGTCCGATGCCTCCTTCAACCGAGTTTGGATTACCTTAACCTTCTCTTCCGATTCTGCCACCCACTCTGGACCTAAGACATGACGTTCACCTAACTCTGTCCAACACGTAGGAGTGCGACACTTTCGCCCATACAATGCTTCATACGGCGCCATCCAAATACTTGCTTGATAACTGTTGTTGTACACGAACTCTGCTAAAGGCAAGAATTCTTCCCAGCTACCTCTGAAATTGATGACGCAACCCCTCAACATATCCTCTAACACCGAATTACCCTTTCGGATCGCCATCCGTCATGGATGAAATGCCGTACTAAAGTCCAACCTGGTGCCCAAAGCCTGATGCAACGCCCTCCGAAATCGGGATGTAAATCTAGGGTCCCTATCTGATATTATTAATACTGGCACACCATGCAGTCTCACAATTTTCGCCACATACAGCTTAGCCAACTTCTAAAGAGAATAGTCGACACGCACCGGTATGAAGTGTGCAGACTTTGTCAACCGATCTACGATCACCCATACTGAGTCTTTCTTAGTAGGCGTAAGAGGAAGCCCACTAACAAAGTCCATCGTGATCCTTTCCCACTTCCATTGTGGAATCTTCACCGGTTGCAGCAACCCCGAAGGCACTTGGTGTTCAGATTTGACCTGCTGACACGTCAAACACTTCCCCACAATTTTCGTGACTTCTCACTTCAATCCAGGCCACCAAAATTGTTCCCGTAGATCCTGGTACATCTTACTCCCCCCAGGATGCATAGCGTAAGGGCTACTATGCGATTCTCAAAGAATACTCTGCCTTAACTCCACATCCTTTGGCATACAAACCCTCCCACAAAAACACAAAACTCCATCGCTGTTCACACTGTAATCCTCTATTCCCCCATCCTGTACTTGTAGAAGTCGAGCACTCAGAACCTCATCCACCAACTGTTTCTCCTTTACCTGACTTATCCATGACGGCTTCACCTACAGCTCCGCTAATAGACTCCCGTCGTCATATAAGCTAAGATGAGCGAACATCACTCTCAAGTCCGATACTACCTTCCGGCTTAGTGCATCTGCCACCACATTCGCCTTACCCGGATGATATTCAATCGAGCAGTCATAATCCTTCAACAGCTCCACCCATCTTCGCTGTCTCAAGTTCAGCTCCTTCTGAGTTAATAGATACTTTAAACTCTTGTGGTCTGTATAGATAACAGACTTCTCTCCATACAGATAATGCCTCCACACCTTTAGAGCGAAAACCACTGCAGCCAACTCCAGATCATGAGTGGGATAATTAACTTCATGTGGTCTTAACTGCCGAGACGCATAGGCAACAACCTTCCCCTCCTGCATCAATACACAACCTAACCCCGTATGAGAAGCATCACAGTATACCACAAAATCTTTCCCTGCTTCAGGCTGAATTAAAACTGGAGCCTCCGTCAAAACCCTCTTTAGCTTCTCGAAACTCTCTTGCTGCTTGTCTGTCCACACAAATGGTACCTCCTTCCTCAACAACTTAGTCAAGGGTGCCGCGATTGAGGAGAAACCTTCGACAAACCTTCTGTAATAACCTGCCAATCCCAAGAAACTTTGAATTTCCGCCACAGACTTAGGTGGTTTCCAATGCAGCACCGCCTCGATCTTCCAAGGATCAACTCTTATCCCTTCTGCGGATACCACATGACCCAGAAAAGTAACTTCTCTTAACCAAAATTCGCACTTACTAAATTTGGCGTACAGTTTCTTCTCCCTTAGAATCTGTAGAACCACCCAGAGATGCGCATCATGTTCCTCTTCTGACTTGGAGTATACTAGGATGTTGTCTATGAATACTACGATGAACTGGTCCAAATATGGTTGGAAGACCCGATTCATCATGTCCATGAACGCGGCTGGTGCGTTCGTCAACCCAAACGGCATTACCAGGAATTCATAGTGCCCGTATCGAGTCTGAAAAGCTGTCTTATGAATATCTGCTTCTTTTACCTTAAGCTGGTGGTATCCCGACCTTAAATCTATCTTCGAGAAGACCGCAGCCCCTTTGAGCTGGTCAAACAAGTCGTCTATCCTCGAGAGCGGATACTTGTTCTTGATCGTCAGCTTATTCAACTGACGGTAATATATACACATACGCATAGATTCGTCTTTCTTCTTTACAAACAACACCGGTGCTCCCCATGGAGACACACTGGGTCGAATAAAATCGTTATCCAGCAACTCCTGGATTTGGGCTTTCAGTTCTACTAGCTCCTTTGGTGCCATCCTATAAGGGGCGATAGACACTAGAGCCGTACCTGGTATAAGCTCGATTCCAAACTCCACCTTGCGATCCGGAGGCAACCTTGGAAGCTCCTCTGGAAAAACATCTACAAACCCCTTTACTGTTCTAACCTCCTTCACGGTCACTTCCTTTGCATCCAAAGAACTAACAAACGTCAAGAAAGCCATGCACCCTTTCTTCACCATCCTTTTCGCCTTAAGAGCTGACACCACATTAGACAGATAGTCTCTCCTCTCACCTATTACCAAAACTTCATCATCCCCAGAAGTTCTTAACGTCATGCGCTTAGCAGCACAGTCCAGATTCGCTCGATACCTTACTAGCCAGTCCATGCCTAAGATCAAGTTAAATTCTCTGAACGGTAGTTCCATCAAGTCAGTCGGGAATACTGACCCCTGAACTTCTAGAGGCACATCTCTAAAAAGTTTATCTACCACTATTGATTGCCCTAAAGGACTAAGTACAGTCATCTTCCTAGAAGCAGTTTCAGGATTCACATTCAAGGTTCCAGACACCATACTAGCAATATAAGAGTGTGTTGACCCGACATCAATTAGTGCAGTAAAGGGTAACCCAGAAATAAGGAATGTACCCGTTATAACATCTGGTGCATCCCCCTCTTCACGACGCCTGGCCGCGTAAACCAACCCAGGCTGCCTTGCCTCAGTACCTCCGGTTCTTCTGCCCTGCATTCCACGTCCTCGGCTAGAACCATTCCCTCTTCAGTTTGGACCATGACCTCTCGGCATCTGCTGACCACCCCTACCTGGCTGCACGTACCTTTGACCTACCATCCGAGCCCTGGTCATGTCTTGCGGACAATTCTTAATCAAGTGATCCTTCGACCCACATCCGAAACACTCCTTACTTCTTCCCCAACACTCCCCTGCATGTGACCGCCCACACCGAGCACACTTGGCGAAATTGCCCCCTCAGATTGCGGCGTAGTATCACGAGCAGTCCCTTAACCCTAGGCTTTTTCGAAGTCCTCCCGACGATCCCGACGATCCATAGCTTCTCTTATTCCTGCCTCTGTCCCTGTCTCTATTCTGCCTCTCGATGCACGCTTAACCTCCTCAGCTATCTTAGCCTTTTCCACCAAAGTAGCGAAGTCCCTTTCCGCTAAGGAGCTATCAACACCCGCACTCATCCATGACCCATCTTCAAATCTCACACAAAGACTGTCGGTTGCAACAATCCCTCGGTGCATCGACTTAGTTGCAAAAATTTTGCCTCATACTCAGCTATCGATTTTCCCCCTTGCACTAAATTCAGAAAAGCCTTCCATTGGGCATCTACATAACTGGCCCCAACATACTTCCCTGGAATTTCATCTTAAAGAAATCCCAATCGACTTGATCTGGCTGGTGTACCCTCCACGACGGTAAGCCACCACCGGTAGGCTTCATCCCGGCAGAAAACTGCACCCTTCACTTCTCCTCACCAGCAATCCAAGTCATCCATGATTCTTTCGACCGCCTCTAGCCAGTACTCAGCCACGTTTGGAGCTACCCCAGAGACTCCCCTAAATATTTCGGCTCTATTTGCCCGGAGTCGCTCAGGAACCGATTTTTGAGCCCCATTACCCATGCCTGCTCCCGCAACTCTCTCCAGAACCCGCAGCATTGCCTGGGATACCGCATCATCATCACCCATTTGGTCCTGGAATTCTACTTCCGCAGTTGGCGGCAGCGGCATCTCATTTCCTGACCCGTGGCCGGACCCTACCGGTTCCGACACAGTAATCCTGCCTCGACCCCGTCCACGTGTATTACGTCCACGTCCCCTAATACTCATGTCTATTGTCATGTTTTAACCTATTTTAAGGAAATTTTATGCATTAGCTTTCTTTCCACTTATTGATTAAAGGGGTAGTTTTATGACATAGAATTTTCAAGTTATTCTTTCGTAAAGCGCGTACATCTCTAAAGGTTTTTGTCTCTAAAGAGAATATCCTAAATTCTAACATCCATAACAATGCATCATACAACCACTTCCATCCAATTCATTTAACAGTCAGAAGACTTACCTGGTAGACCTGGGCTGGAAACTCGAGTGCCATGCCTTCACTCTATTTCATGAAAAATTTCTTTTAAACTAATTTTGAATACAAAATTTGAAATATTGTGGGCCTCAAAACCCCAAAGGTCGAGTGTAAAACTTGGCTCTGATACCAAATTATAACACCCCAAACCCGGCCAAAAACACGACGATCAAATTTAGAATGTTACGAGAAAGTGGTGAAACCGAGTTCTAGTTTAATTAGTGAAATCAAACTTTAAATTTGGAAATAAACCCTTCGTTTAAGGAGTTGCCGTTAAAAATAGTAGTTTGCCGAATAAAAATGCCCAAGTTGTATAAAATCCGATTCATTTTATGTCTCCGTGGTAAAAATGTTTCAATGTCACATTTTAAAAATTATTAAATAATGAATCCAACTTAAAACCATAAATCCTGAAATATATAGAGTGGCCTTATTAAATAATGAAGATAACCCAAGAAAATAAAATCTAGTAGTTTAAAATAGAGTTACAAAACCAACATCTGCATGGCCACCTCGAATCCCCTCCAGCCCGGTCCAACGTATCATGTGTTACCTGCATTGTTTTTGAGATAAAATGGGGTGAGTCACCAGACTCAGTGTGTAATTACACTACACAGTTTCCACTAATGGCCTTAGGCCCACATCCACATCGAACTAGCACCATGCTCAATCAGAAATGCAATATGACAGCCCAATCCCAACCTAGTATCCATTCGTTACACACCACCCGTACATCCATCCAATACACACCTGGGGATTACTAAATCAACCCTCCATCCGCTACACACCTCTTTGGTAGTTTATGCCGACGGACACACTGCTCAAAGTCCACATAGTGGTCTAGCCACTGATCCACGTGATTAAATCACAAATATCCACGATGAGACTCAAGGTCTTAATCAATTCACAATGAGGCTCAAGGCCATCATTAATCGTGACACAGTCACCCACATATGAGTATACACTTCCCCTTTTATCAGTATATCCCGAACCCCATGCACATGCAGCATAATATGATGAAATGGCATTATAATAGAATATGAGCACATCCATATACATATATACAACATGCTTACATGCATCCACAATTATCTTTCCTCAATTTCGATATAGGTAGTTTACTAACCTGGTTTACCGGTTTACCCAATGTGGGTAACAACACCACCACAGCCACTATTTCGGCTACCACACATAACACATATATTTAATTAAAACAACTAATGAAACAGTGTGATAATTACACACCTGAAAACCTGAAGCACTAGACTATCGATCTCCCTAACGTCCTCACTCGAAGAGATTACGACGATCTACTTGTCCTTTTCAGATGCTGGCCCACAGCCCGGTGGCCAATCCCGAATCGCTAAAACTGACCGCTTCTTGAACTTAGGGGTAGGGACTACGTGTCCAACCCCTCCCTTCTATTGACCAAGGTTGACAGAATCCCAAAGGCTATTCACTTGAGCTTAAAGGCTGTCGAAATCCCTTGATTGATCAAAACCCAAAAGATCATTAATGCCCCTAATGTTGGCTTCAAGCAACAGATCCGAATCAAACCCACCACTTCTAGGATTCGAATGAGAGGATTGATAGGAAGAGTCACCACCCAAGAGATGTTCGGCTCTGCTAGATTCGGCCAAGAGATGACACTTGCGGCAACAAAATAAAAAAAAAAAAAGAAGAAGAATAGCAATGAAAAAGAGAGAAGTAATGGTGAATGGGAGATTTGGCCAAGGTTCTAGTAAATAGAAGGGTTATTCAGCTTTTGGAAAATGAAGTAATCGGTGAAAAAGAGGAAGAGGGAGTTGAGGTTTAAGAGGTTTCGGCTATGGGGGGGAAAGTGAAGGGTATATTTCGGCTTTTAGAGAGTGACTAGAAAGAAAAAAAAGAACAACACCTACTTTCGGCTTTTGAAGATGAAAAGAGAAGATAAACCAAAATGACCCTAATGGTCTTCTAGATTTCAGCTATGAGTCAAAAAGAGAGAAAAGAGTTGAAGAGCTAGGTGATTTTCGGCACAAGAGAGGGTGAGAGCAAAACTAAAATAAAAGTGAGAAGCACAACCAAATGCCGAACAACTACTACACACTAGCACCAAATTTCGGCACCCTCCCTTTAAGCTTGAAACCGAATACTCCCCCCTCTCAACCCCTCAAAAATTTGGCTAACACTCACCTAGCCAACACCCCCCACGATTCTCTCCTTAATTCTCTCTACATCACCCATTCAAATGAGTTTGAATCATTCCAACCCCACAAATAACTCTCCACCACATATTCAAAAGATTTGACCCATTCAAACCTCCACCTTTCAAGTGCCCTTGCCAAATCCACTACCTCCCCCTCTTGACGCAAAATACAACTCCAAAATGCTACCCATGTTGCTCGAACCTCCTCCCCCTTGGAACTCCCTTTGACGCAACTCCCCTGCACACCAGATGACGTCTCCTTGCCACTCCACCACTTCACTTGTTGTGTCATTAATCACCACTTTTAATCCCTTAAGGCCTGACTCTACTAGCTCTCCCCTAAAGGCTTCAAACCAGAAATTTTCACTAAGGCTCCTACCTAACCCCAAGGTTTCCCGAAGCCCCCAAACACACTCAAACAACCATGCAACACACAAGAACACATAGATACGAAAAAAAGTACTACCCCTAAATCTCGAATGTTACATTGACAATGACAAGTGCAAAGTATTCAAATCGAAATAGCTCTTAAAGAATATAGTCCAAAAATCATATGGCAACAACCTCAATTGGACAAAGCAAACATACTTCAATTTATTGAAAAGTTTCATTATTCCATCAATGTAAACATGTGGATTCAATTGGATAAAAGGATACTTAGTCATGAATATTTGCAAAAAGTTAAGCATACTAATCCACATCCAAAACTTTTCAATATGTTTATTCAAAAACAGAAATTCATGTGATTGTACACGCAAAGTGTACCATGGCCAACATCTTTCAATCATTTGCTTATTATCATGATTTGTGAAAACATTATGTCCATTGTCACAATCCAACATAAACAAATCAATACTAGGCCAAAAACTACAATCAAACACATCATGATTCAAATAATTTCCAAACATCCAGTCAACAAAATTTTCATCTTCATTTGAATGAAGCAAAGGAATTTGAAAATTTTTAGAGACTTTACCTTGACAATCTTGAAGAGAAGAAAATTTATGATTGGTTTTACCTTTGTCAATCAAGACAAATCTTCTCTCCTCGGAAATGTAATGTAATACAAACCTTTTATCTCGAACAACTTGGATGGGTGATGAGACACCATGACATCTCATGCTCCTCGAAGTGTGGAATTCAGAAAAACGAGATTGGTTAGTATTAACAGAATTGATGGACTTAAAAGGGAAAGATAGATCATATTGAAAATTCGATTCAAGTCTATATGTTAGCCTTACCTTTTCAAAATGAAACAAATATTTCATATGTGGCCAAACAATATGATTAAGGAACAAAACAAAACCAAAGTCATTAAGTTTCATTGCCTTAATTAAAGTACGAATATCAAACAAACTTAAATAAGATGCACAACAAACAAGTTGCTTGAAGTTTCTATAAAACGAATCAAAGTAACAAATACCAGGTTTGAACACACGAACTTGATCATTCGTTCCAACATGCAACATATTTTGAATAATTTCCAATGTCCACAACATGTTAGAAAATGATGTAATCAACTCACTACAAGACTTAAATTCCACTCGATCAAGCAAACATGTAGAGTTGACAAAACCAAGAAGATCAAGATATGGGAATCTCATATAAAAATTCAAAGTTTTATCTTGAAGGCCAAAATCAAACGGTTTGAACATTGCATGCGAAAGACTTTTAACATGTATGTCAAACAAAGACATGGTGAACATATAACTATTCAAAGATTCAAATCTATAACAAACCAAATAAACAGGCATGTTTAAACAGACATATTTAACACATGAGTTCAAAGAGTTTATATAACCAAAATTAGTATGTGCAAAGCTTTTATCAAACACATCTAAAATTTGATTAGGGTGAGCCATTCCAATAGAAAGATCAAACGTGTCACAAAACAGAATTTTCACGGCACTTTTCGTAGCAGGGTCATCAAGAGATGAACAAGGACTAATCAAATCAAATGATGGAGGCATATTAGAAATTAACCCATCAAAATCTTTATGAGCAATCCTTGATTCGATAAACATAGAATCCTTACCTTTCTTACCTTTAATCACAAGTGGGTGGTCGTCATTTGCGTACTTACCTTTCTCAAATAACTGAAAACTTCTCTCGTTTGGAAGGTAGTGAAGCTGGAATTGGTCGTACAAGACTTTAGGAACCTGAAAAGTTACATCACAATAAGATCGAACAGGTGGGTTAGTGGAAACAATCCTTGCTTGGTCACTTTCTTTTTCACTTGATTCTTTTTTCTCAAGATCTCTCGTTTCCGCTTCTTTTTCTCTCTCAAACTCTTTTTCATTCTCTTTTTGTTCTTTTTCTTTTTCATTGGCTTTTTCAATGACTTTCTCAAGCTCTTTCAAGAATCTCTCATTTTCTCTCTTACTCACCTCTTGCCTCTCTTTTATTTCTTTTTCTTTTTCTTCTTTTGCTTTTCTCGTTTTCTTTTTATAAGAAGATTCAAAAGAATCATGAAAACAATGTTTTTGTTCAAAAGAAAGAAATTATTTGCATAAGAATATTGATCAATGCTTTGTGAAAAATACTCCGAGTAGGATTTCTTTGAAGATCGGAAAGAGGTATGCCTATCTCTTCGGATGTCATCTTGGACGATTTCAAAATTGAGGTCAGACTCTCGTCGTCTTGAATTCCTTGATGAAAAGAAATCTCGATTGAAATCCCTTCATTTTGAAGTCGATGATGAATAGGAATCACAATGTAAATCTTTTCTTGAATGATCATTGAATGTATGTCTTCGTGATATTCTTGATTCCACTTTCTGACTTGAAGACATTCGTCCCCGCTGGTCTCTTTTCTTCACACGGTCTAATTTCTCGTACAATATATCTAATTTAGAATTCACCATTCTTCGTATTTCTTGCACCAAAAATTGGAACTCTGATTCAGTAAATTCTTCACGAGACATCTTTGATTGCTGAAAAGAAATTTGTTAAGTAAAACAAAAAATTAAATTCCTCACAATTTCACTCGGAAAGAAAAATTAATGGTTTTCACTCTCGCCCGTGTTTACGCTCGAGAATAGGCTTTTATCTCCACTCTATTGTGCTCACAACTCTCGTGCCTTTTTCCTCTCTTTACCTTTCTCATGATTTCGTACGCAGATTTGCCAAGGCTTAAGACCTTTGTCTAGATGATCGGTTTCAAATGGGTAACAAAGAATGAATTGTATGGTTGTGGGTAGGCTGAAAGAAAATTATAAATTGGTTTAGATGTGGCGTTGGGTAGAAGAATTGAAGGTAAGATACTTCGGGTTTAATCGGGGATAGTAGAAAAGAATGATAACACTTAACTTGCAAGAATTTTACTTTTTTTTTAAATTTTTTTTCACTTCAAATGCAAAAAGATGAGTACAAAAGAAATGAAATACAACCTTTTTTTTCAATTTTTTTTAGAGACTTAAAAGCTAATCTTTGTTGCATTCTTCGATCTTCAGAGCTTCTCGATTCTAGCTCTGATACCAAATGATACGATCCGTGTCGGGTGAGTCGAGTCGTATATAAATTTCCCGATCGTCTTCGAGAAACAATGAATATTTAGCTTGGTAAAATTGGTAAGGAATAAAGTATTTTTGGAAAAATAGTTGATAGTTTAAGAATATGGTTTGAAAAAGGTATGATGTGGAAGAAAGAATGGATTTTGGTTCGAAATGGATAAGAAAGGAAAATGGATTGAAAGAAAGTGCAAACAAGAACCAATACCGATTTGGTATCAACCAATTGCTTATATGCTCTTTAGTTCGGTTTAGGAATGGTTAAGGCGACCTCGACCCACTATCTAGCAAGATAGGAACCTCGGTATATTTGAACGCCACACTACAAGTAGTGATAAGTTTGGTTTTCAACAAAGAAAAACGAATGACACAACTAGAACACTAGGTAGCCAACGATTATTTGAACGAAAATAGAGAAAAGTTTGCCTCACAAATGGAGCAATATATCATTAATAAATTATCAAAAGTTGTTCATCAATAGGTTGATTACATGTATTTATAGTATCAAATGAAACTAGTTGAATGGTCACTTTTAATAAGGCTAATAATGAACTCTAATGAAAAGTCTCAACTTTTGGAATTCTAGCCATGTAACTCCCATCTTCAATGTGATTAATTCTTCAATTAAATTGCTTGTAAAAGTCCTTTGAGATCTCCATGATCAACCAAAAAGTCACCAGCCAAATGAAAAGTCTCAACTTTTGGAATTCTAGCCATGTAACTCCCATCTTCAATGTGATTAATTCTTCAATTAAATTGCTTGTCAAAGTCCTTTGATGTCTCCATGATCAACCGAAAAGTCACCAGCCAAATGATGGAGAATTGATTGCATGTAGTAAATACCATGAATCAAACGGTTATGGAAGTTGAAGACAAAGAGGCTGCCGAAATTAAAGAACCATAATGCTCTTCTTTATTTTATAAAACAACTTCTTAATGATGAATTAAGCCTCTTAATATCAGCCCCCTCTTGTGTAACCGAATTCACTTGAAAAGCCATCTCAATGAATGCATAACAGGCTTTAGAAATAATGGATGTGAGATGAAAAGTCACCTGCAATTATCATATGTAACCGACACAGTAATGCAATTATTAAACTTAAAACAAATTAACAACTAACTTAATTAAATGAACTAATACTTAAGCATCATTTATTCCAGCAACTAGACTTAAATAAATGAACTAACACACTTAAGCATCATTTGTTCCAGCAACTAGACTTAAATAAATGAACTAATACTTAAGCATCATTTATTCCAGCAACTAGACTTAAATAAATGAACTAACACTTAAGCATCATTTATTCCAACAACTAGTTTAATTAAGAAAAGCATTATTAAATGAACTTTAACTCATGCATCAATAAATTAACCTAGTAGCTAGATTAATTAATGAAGAAACTATTAAATTAATTCATTAAAAGAAACTCAACTAATTAAACTAAGATGAATTAATGAGCAGTACTCATGTAACACCCCAAACCCGGCCCATTCACTACGACCGAATTTGAAATGCCACTGCGGAAAACGTTTGAAACAAATTTGAACTCAAGGATAAAACATGAAAATTTTGTTAAGTTTAGAAAACAGTGTTCATTAAAATTCTTAAGTGAGATGTGGTGTTTATAAAAATATCCGGATTAAAACTTTAGTATATATAGATTTAAATAAAATCATTTGCAAATAATTCCTTAATTGCCAATCCATAATAAAACATAATAATAAACTTAATGAAAAACACTTAAACAAACTTTAAATACTTTTAGGGGCCTTATTACAATAATTGAATAATCAAAGTACTGGAAATATGAATGCTTAATTAATCAAAAATATCTTTCTGCATGAAAATCTGCTTCTGCATGGCCACATTTGTATCCGCTCCAACCCGGTCCAAGCTTTACGCATCACCTGAAAGGTTTAATAAAATATTGGGTGAGTCAAACCGACTCAGTGCATAGTCATTTCACATGTATCCACATATGGGCTTGGCCCACATCCACACAGTCCATACACATAAATATGCAATTATGAAGCCCATCCCAACCTAGGGTCCATCCATTACTCCTACCTTAGCAGACTCCCTGCCCAAGGCCGTGGCTAATCCACCGATCACATAATGATCCACATATCTTACCTTGGCAGACTTACTGCTCAAAGCCGTGGCTGAGCCACCGATCACCTAAGTGATCCCACATATCAATCAGTCTACGGTGATGCACACAGCTATCAACCGCCGAGATGTGGCACCTAGCCATCACCTCCCTTGATGAAGCACATAGCTAACATCAAGCGCTAATGTAGCACAAGGCTAACATTAGACCACGTACATAATGTACACCCTTTCCTCCAATAGTCACATCCCAAGTCCCATGCATATATATATATATGTACCATGGCAACATATTACTTGAAACAAATATACATCACATGCCATCACATTTTCATACATTCATCAATAATCATTTATTATCGTAAATCACTGACCTGATGATTCAGTCACCCACCATGGGTATTCACAATCTTAGCCCTTATTTCGGCTATCATTCACTTTATACACATACATAAAATAACACATATAAACATTCAAGAGACAAAGTCGATAACTACGCTTTGATTAGCACAATTGACTAAATCCAAAACCCACGTCCTAACGATTTGCACCTTTGCGATTGTAGAACTCCTTCCTACACCACCTAAGTCAGAATCGGCTACCATAATATACCAAAATGGCCTATGGCCGAATACCACATTAACTCACCTTGAGTAGTCGAATCCAAGAGGCTCTTCTAAGACTCCTTAATGCTGGCACTATTGTTGCTTGTGAAGACTAAATGAGAATAGGTCGGCTCTTTTATGGTGAAGAAGAAAACACAAAAGTAGAGGGAGTTTACTGCCTAGAGGATTCGGCTATGGTTCACCAAAGTATTTCAGCTTTTAAAAGAATTCTTAAAGAAAGGAAGAGAAGAAAGAGTGGAGCAATACGGCAATGGTGGCAAAGGGAAGATTCGGCTAACAAAAATAAAAGAAAGGAATTGGGAAAGGGATATAGATTCGGCCAAGAACAAATAGAAAAGAGGAATGAAACATAAGCGGCTTTGCACAAGGGAAAAACGGCACTAATGGGGAAAAGAAACTAAATTCGGCACCCCCTCCTTATAAAGCTTCAAAACTGACAAGGCACCCCAAAGAGTCCCTCATTCAGCCACCACATCAACTCATTATCATATCCCAATTTAATCTCCTACTATATCTCTTCAACACCTATTCAAATTAAATTGAATTTAATCTACAATTATCCTACCCATTTAAAATAATAAATCACATAATTATCCCCTATATCCACCAACTTAAAATAAAATAAAATAAACAACAATATCCCTTGCTAATATCCCAATTTAATCTCTTATCCTATCTCCTAAAATAAATAAAATAAAATCTTATTTGATCTAAATAAAGCCATAATTATCCTATATTAAAATAAATAAAACTACACTTATCCTACAAGCTTAATCCTCACCCAATTAGGAGTCCATTTGCCGTCCAACCTCTGCCTTCCCTGCCTTGACGCATCAGCAAAAATAAAACCCACTGCTGCTTCCCACGCGAGTCGAACTCCCGACCTGCTGGAGCCCTTAGACACAGGCTGCTGGTAACGTCCCCAGCCACTTTGCCAAGGCGCTGTTTGTGATATAACCTCCCCAGACTTTCTTTTAAACCCTCTTTCGCCAGGCGCCTTCTTAACGCAAAAATAAAAGTCCTTCCTGCCTCCTTCGCAACTCGAACCTGGGCCCTCTACCCATTGCTTGAAGCGTCACTTGCCCAAGCCTTAAGTAGCGCCCTGCCGCCACTTTACCAAGCCAACCCTTGTGTCATAAATCCCTTATGAATTTCCCTTAAAGCCTTTTTAGCCTAGTTCCCTTTTTGACGCAAAAATAAAAGTCTCTGATGTGCCCCGCGTTACTCGAACCTCTTCCCTCCTGCACTCCCTTTTGACGCAAGCCTCAAGCCCCTAAAGTAGCATCCCAAGCCACTTTACTAAGCCCAAGTTCATGTCCATAACCTCCTACAATATTCCTTTAAGGCCTCCATCGCCCAGCTTCTCCTTTTAAGCACTTAAAACAAAATTTTCCTAAGGCATTCCCTTTTTATCCTAGAGTTTTAAAAAAAACCTTAATACATCACCAACCACACTTAAAGCCTACTAACACTTGAGTTATGCTCCAACCACACAACCCCTAATCTAGGATGTTACAGTTCTACCCTCCTTAAAAATAATTTCGTCCTCAAAATTATTTACTAACGAATAATCATACATCTTAACTCACCGCACTACGCTTATGCTGCGCACTCTGATCTTAATAGAACCATCATACTTTCTAGGCACAATCTCTAAGTTCACGTCCCCTAGAACTCATTTCTAACGTCGCGATTTAATCTGATTAAAAAGTTTTATGCATCAGAAATTTTATTCCACTGATTATTCGCGAACAGTTTTATGAAAAGAGATGTTCAGAAGTAGTTCTTTCGATCAACCAAAGTTTCTAGTTCAAGTTCACTACTCTAACTCAGGGAGTCACATTCACATTCATAAGCAGAGACACATGAAGTCACATTCATTCACAACATCATTCACTACACTTTTATGGCCATTCCATCCATTTCCTACCAGGTAATTTCGTCATTTTCCTACTGGGGTATTTTGGTAATAAATCGGGGTCAATTCGAAAATATTTTTCAAATTAGAGGTATTTCAGAATTTACAAAATCTCTGGGTTATTTTGTTTTCCAAATCGAGAGTGTTGCAAAAATTTGTAAATCGAGGTTATTTCGGTAATTTTGAAAGTCGAAGCGATTCCGTAAATTTTCCAAATCAGGGTATCTTGTTATTTGTAAAATGTAAGTTTTGATATCTTTTTAAAGTAGAAATATTTTAAAAAAAGTCGAGGGTATTTTTGAAAATCTTAAAAACTAAGGGTATTTTGGTAATTTACAATACAGGGGCATTTTTGTAATTTTGTAAACCAGAGATATTTTGGAAAAAATTTCACAATAATCTTTTACTACAATTAAAAGGGTAATTTAGGGATTTTAAAACTAGGGTTTTTATCAAACCGCATGGCTAGTCCCTTTCGGGTTTTAATTAGTGGGTTTAGCCTGTGAATAAGTCCTCTTGGTTAAGGTGAACCGTAGCTACGCACCAGGTAGGATTCGAGTAAAGAGGAGGTGAGTCGCTAGGACTGCTTAAATACCAAGCTCTTACTGAATACCAATCCAAGACATGCGTACAATGGTTGCCACACCTTAACTCGGCGACTTACTTCACAGGTTTGTTTAATAATCCTTAAGTCTTATGCATGTGTTTGAGTAGATTAGTCCTAGGGTTCAACAGCCCTAATATTCTAATCTACGAGCCCAAATAAGCCCATAACAGTTCACATAAACAAGTCACTTCAACAATTAGAAGTACTTACACTGTGGACTTCGGTAGAAGATACAGTGCCATGCCGAATAACTTTGAAAAGTTTATGAAAGCCCATACTTTTGAAAAGCCCATCTTTGAAAAAAATTATTTTTGGACCCAAAACCCTCAAAGCCGAGTTTTGAACCGGGCTCTGATACCAATTTGTAACACCCCAAACCCGGCCCATTCACTACGACCGAATTTGAAATGCCACTGCGAAAAACGTTTGAAACAAATTTGAACTCAAGGATAAAACATGAAAATTTTGTTAAGTTTAGAAAACAGTGTTCATTAAAATTCTTAAGTGAGATGTGGTGTTTATAAAAATATCCGGATTAAAATTTAGTATATATAGATTTAAATAAAATCATTTGCAAATAATTCCTTAATTGCCAATCCATAATAAAACATAATAATAAACTTAATGAAAAACACTTAAACAAACTTTAAATACTTTTAGGGCCTTATTACAATAATTGAATAATCAAAGTACTGGAAATATGAATGCTTAATTAATCAAAAATATCTTTCTGCATGAAAATCTGCTTCTGCATGGCCACCTTTGTATCCGCTCCAACCCGGTCCAAGCTTTACGCATCACCTGAAAGGTTTAATAAAATATTGGGTGAGTCAAACCGACTCAGTGCATAGTCATTTCACATGTCTCCACATATGGGCTTGGCCCACATCCACACAGTCCATACACATAAATATGCAATTATGAAGCCCATCCCAACCTAGGGTCCATCCATTACTCCTACCTTAGCAGACTCCCTGCCCAAGGCCGTGGCTAATCCACCGATCACATAATGATCCACATATCTTACCATGACAGACTTACTGCTCAAAGCCGTGGCTGAGCCACCGATCACCTAAGTGATCCCACATATCAATCGGTCTACGGTGATGCACACACAATTATCAACCACCGAGATGTGGCACCTAGCCATCACCTCCTTGATGAAGCACATAGCTAACATCAAGCGCTAATGTAACACAAGGCTAACATTAGACCACGTACATAATGTACACCCTTTCCTCCAATAGTCACATCCCAAGTCCCATGCATATATATATGTACCATGGCAACATATTACTTGAAACAAATATACATCACATGCCATCACATTTTCATACATTCATCAATAATCATTTATTATCGTAAATCATCGACCTGATGATTCAGTCACCCACCACGGGTATTCACAATCTTAGCCCTTATTTTGGCTATCATTCACTTTATACACGTACATAAAATAACACATATAAACATTCAAGAGACAGTGCGATAACTACGCACCTGATTAGCACAATTGACTAAATCCGAAACCCACGTCTAACGATTTGCACCTTTGCGATTGTAGAACTCCTTCCTACACCACCTAAGTCAGAATCGGCTACCATAATATACCAGAATGGCCTATGGCCGAATACCACATTAACTCACCTTGAGTAGTCAAATCCAAGAGGCTCTTCTAAGACTCCTTAACGCTGGCACTATTGTTGCTTGTGAAGACTAAATGAGAATAGGTCGGCTCTTTTATGGTGAAGAAGAAAACACAAAAGTAGAGGAGTTTATCGCCTAGAGGATTCGGCTATGGTTCACCAAAGTATTTTGGCTTTTAAAAGAATTCTTAAAGAAAGGAAGAGAAGAAGGAGTTGAGCAATACGGCAATGGTGGCACAGGGGAAGATTCGGCTAACAAAAATAAAAGAAAGGAATTGGGAAAGGGATATAGATTCGGCCAAGAACAAATAGAAAAGAGGAATGAAACATAAGCGGCTTTGCACAAGGGAAAACGCACTAATGGGGAAAAGAAACTAAATTCGGCACCCCTTCTTATAAAGCTTCAAAACCGACAAGGCACCCCAAAGAGTCCCTCATTCGGCCACCACGTCAACTCATTATCATATCCCAATTTAATCTCCTACTATATCTCTTCAACACCTATTCAAATTAAATTGAATTTAATCTACAATTATCCTACCCATTTAAAATAATAAATCACATAATTATCCCCTATATCCACCAACTTAAAATAAAATAAAATAAACAACAATATCCCTTGCTAATATCCCAATTTAATCTCTTATCCTATCTCCTAAAATAAATAAAATAAAATCTCATTTGATCTAAATAAAGCCATAATTATCCTATATTAAAATAAATAAAACTACACTTTTCCTACAAGCTTAATCCTCACCCAATTAGGAGTCCATTTGCCGTCCAACCTCTGCCTTCCCTGCCTTGACGCATCAGCAAAAATAAAACCCACTGCTGCTTCCCACGCGAGTCGAACTCCCGACCTGCTGGAGCCCTTAGACACAAGCTGCTGGTAACATCCCCAGCCACTTTGCCAAGGCGCTGTTTGTGATATAACCTCCCCAGACTTTCTTTTAAACCCTCTTTTGCCAGGCGCCTTCTTAACGCAAAAATAAAAGTCCTTCCTGCCTCCTTCGCAACTCGAACCTGGGCCCTCTACCCATTGCTTGAGGCGTCACTTGCCCAAGCCTTAAGTAGTGCCCTGCCGCCACTTTACCAAGCCAACCCTTGTGTCATAAATCCCTTACAAATTTCCCTTAAAGCCTTTTTAGCCTAGTTCCCTTTTTGACGCAAAAATAAAAGTCTCTGATGCGCCCCGCGTTACTCGAACCTCTTCCCTCCTGTACTCCCTTTTGACGCAAGCCTCAAGCCCCTAAAGTAGCGTCCCAAGCCACTTTACTAAGCCCAAGTTCATGTCCATAACCTCCTACAATTTTCCTTTAAGGCCTCCATCGCCCAGGTTCTCATTTTAAGCACTTAAAACAAAATTTTCCTAAGGCATTCCCTTTTTATCCTAGAGTTTTAAAAAAAAAACCTTAATACATCACCAACCACACTTAAAGCCTACTAACACTTGAGTTATGCTCCAACCGCACAACCCCTAATCTAGGATGTTACAACTCATTTATTAACTAAGATGCTTAAATGCAAATATTTAAAAATGCAAACTAAATGCAATGCTGAATATTAAATAAAAAGTTCAATTTAGTTGGAACGGTTCAAAGAGTTGGAATTGAGCTGAAATCGGTTTGCAACAAGTTGAAAGGAAACTTCATTGAGCTGGTCTCAACTCGATCTATTTCTCCAACCAAAGTCTCACCCCACATTTGGTTAACTAAGGCCGAAATGGCCTCTTTGAATTGCTTAGCTCGAGCTCGCGTAATTGGTCCTTGGGGCAGCACCATTGAATCCTTGCTCGAACTTGATGCACTTCGGGGCGCGATCGTATCAAGCGTCTTACCTTTATGAGCAGAAAGAAAAGGATCGATTTTACCTTTCTCCGTTAGCACAAACCTTCACTCCTCGGAAACATAACGTAGTCGAAGCTTCGCGTTTGAATCAGCACTTTTCAAATGGAATGTGAATTTTAAGTACAACCACAAAACTTGTTTAAGAAGCGAATAAAAATTGAAAACAAAATGAATAAATTTCGCTACATTATCCAAGAACCAAGTATCAAAACAATAGGAATTTTTCACACACAATTGATGATACTTGATTTTCCCACAAAACACATCAAAACATATTCCTGGTTTAAAAACATGTGTTTGATTATTTAGGTTAAAAAGTAACAACGGTCTCACTAAATCAAACATGTTAAACCAAGAAAATTTTCGCATATGAGGCAACATGTAGTCAAAACTCTTTCCACGTATCGCAACAGACTTGCACAAATTTAAGGGTTTTTCAAAAGTGGAAATTGAAACACATAGTTATCACGATCGCAAAGTTTAACCATTTTTCTTGAAAATTTGTTATCTTGCAAAATCAAATGGTTTTGTCGATCAGAATGAAAAATATCAACCTCATTCAAAGAAAAAAATTAATCGGATGAGAATAGGGAAAACCTTTAAAAATTAAGTCACCAAAGATTGTATTGGCAAATGTCAAATTGGATGGTCGTGACTCGGTTAATAAAATTTCCTTACCTCGCTTACCTTCGAGCTTGTGTGGTCTTTCATCGGAATGGTATTGAAGTTGGTATTCGTCGCTCAGTTTCTCGGGAACCTGAAAAGAAGAAATAGAACAAGAACAAACTTCAAGCGAGTTAGTTGAATCAACACTCTCTTTTTCTCGCTCATCTAGTTCTTTCATTTCTTTTTCAATGTTCTCTTTTTTTTCACTCTCATTTTCTTTTTCAAACTCTTTCTCTTTTTCTTTTTCTCTTTCTTTTTCAATCTTTTTTTCCTGTTCTTTTTTGTTTTCTTATTTTATTTCTTTTTCTTTTCTTTCACACTCTTTTTCTTTTATCTCTCTTTTTCTTCTCTCGAGTTCGTTCCACATTTGCTCATTTTCTTTCATGATCTTCTTTTGTTTCTCTTTTCTTTTTATTTCTTTTTCTCTCGTCTTTACATTACAACAAGAAGAGGATACAAAAGAATCAAAATGATTAAAATTTTACTCAAGAGAAGGGAAAGCATTCTCATAGATATCTCGATGAGTTCTTCGGGAATGTTTCTCAAATAGAGACTTTGTTGAAGCAAAAGAGGGATAACTTGTTCCTTCTCGTTCGTCGCCTCAAAAGGATTCAAACTCGTATCTATCTTCTCTCCGTCTCGAAAGCCTTGACGAACATGAGTCTTGATAAGAGTCTCTTCGCGGATAGTTTTCAGAAGTGTATCGCCCTGATGAACTCAACTCGTTCTCTGACTTGATGACATCTTCCGATCGAGCATGCTTTCCATTTTGCTCAACAAGTATTGGAAGCCAGCGGCTGAGAACCCTTCTTGTGACATGTTTGTTGCTGAAAAGAAACTGTTATAAAGAAAATAAATAGAAAAATTGAAATACCTTACTACAAAACTCACAAGTCACTCACAAAGAAAAAAAATCACTCCACTCGTGTTTCACTCGTTTTATGGCTTTTTCTCTAATGAGTACACTCGTCCCTTTTACCGCTCAACCTCACTCTCACAAATTCGTACTTCATTTCGAAAGACATATTTGCTGCTTGAGGGTCGGCTTCAAAGTGGTTACAAGGGTTAATGTTTGGGTATCGGGTAGGCTAAAACAAGGAAAAGACAAATGGGGTATGTGTGGTGATGGGTATATGAAGGGTACCAAAAGATGGTAAGGGATTTTGGAGATCGGGGTAGAAAAATGAATCAAACAAAACTTCACTATCTTTTTTTTTACATCAAATGCACGAAATTAATACAAGAGAACTTCAAATTACAACTTTGAATTTATTTTTTTAATTTCAATTTTTTTTAATTTTTTTCAACTTACGAACCTATTCTGGCTTCCAAGTTGATACGGTCCGCCTCGAGATGAGTCGAAACGTATTTGAGTTGCCCGATTGTCTACGAGGAGAGGATAAGTCTTCGAGAAAATAATAGGAAAATATGGATGAGTTTGCGAAAGCTTTGAAATAAGTTTGCTTTTAGAAATGGATTTAAGTTAGGAATGGAGGTGAATAAGTGTTGGAAATGATTTGGGAAGATGAGTAGGATAGGTTTGGCTAGAATAAAGAAAGAAAGTTGGTGTTTGGAAATGGCTCGGCTGGCTAGGAATGAATGAAGATGGATAAATGATAGGTGATAGTTTGGTGGAGATGGAGAATGAACTTAAACGAGAAACGATTCAACACTATATGAAAGTGTCACCCCAGTTTCTATGATGTTTAAGGTGGAAGATGGAAATCGAAGATGGACCACGACCCGTTATCTAGAAAGATAAGAACCGATGGTATAATAGGACGGTTGAGAACGATTGACGCCACAAGCAAGCTTGATAAGTCGAAATCAAAACTCATACAAAAGATAGAGAGGAGTAAATCTCACTCTAGAACAAAAGTTCATAAAGTTTAATCAAAGTTCAAAGTACTACCATTACAAATGAAAATAGCAAGTATTTATAGGCTATCAAGGAGCTAGCCGAATGGACACTAATTAACTTAAGAGCTAAGCTAAATTAAGCTAGAAATGACTAGAAAATTCTGGAAAGAAAACCATTGATTTACTAGCTAGTTTCGGCTGAATGTGGCCTTCAAATGCTTGCAAAATTCAGCTGAATGTGGAGGGGAGAGTCACCTTCTAGATGGATCAAATTCAGCTTTTAATCTCGAAATTTAATGTGATGATTGTTCTTGAATTTTCTAGAAATTCTTCATGTGCTTGGGAATGCCGAAAGCCCTTCTAGATACCCTGGAGTTCAGCTGAATTGAATGGAGAAGTTTGAAGGCTGATAGTGCATGAAGATTTCGGCCTTGGAGCTTGGAAAAGCTTTTATGGAAACTCCTTGGATAGCTAAATAGCTGCTTTGAAAAGTGAAACGTCAGCTCCCTTGAATAACTTGCTGCTTGGCCGAATGGCCACTTAGGAAAGACACCATCCAGCAGCCTTTTGAGCTCCACGAAGAGGCACCATGTGAACTTAATGCCTTGTCCATTTATATCCATGAAAAAGGCACCAGCAACCCATTAAATGGCGTCCCATGCATGTTCCCTTGCATTTATGTCATCCATTCATGCTAGACAACCCCTTTAATGCAGTTTCATGCATGCTTAGCTGCTCATTAAATTGCTGCCGTCCCAAGCAATATACATGCAGCAAATTAGTGCACCAACACTTCATTAAATTCGGTCAGCAAGTATGCTTCTTTATTACTGCTGCTGATCACGAAAAGATGCCTTTAGTGGCTGCATTAAATTTGACTCCTCACATGCTTCCTGGACAAAATAAATGGCAGCCATTAAAACAAAGTTGAGGTACATTAATTTCGGCTAGACAACTTAATTAACAGCCATTAAATTGGTCTAAAAAAACGAGGCACATTAAAATCATGTCTTAAAACTAGACACATTAAAATTATGTCTTAAACTAAACATATTTATTTTATGTCATAACTTAAGACATATTAAAAACATGAAATAAGACATATTTAATACTTTAAAAATTAAAATGTCCAGATTTATTTATTTAAATGACTTGAGCTGATTTTAACCAACAAAACTAAATTAAACTTATTCAAAGTAAATGCAATCAGCTCATTGAGCTAATTTGGACGTACACCAAGGTGCACAACAGCTTCTTGGCACTCGATTCATTGATCTGAGCTCCATCAATTTGTAAATTGCTGGTGCCCTGGGCGTGCCCGTATCACAAGTGCATCCAACTTATTTCCTTCTCCATGAAGCATGACTTTTGGCATCTAGCAAGCTGAACATGGACTCAGCAATTTAATGATTTTATTCTAGAATTTTCTAGCACATTCATGGCTGATTCCTTAGCTATTAAGTTGACCATTTGGCTAGCCTTATGTTAGGCTATAAAAAGTTTGATTGTTTCATTTGTAAGGGACTTTAGAATTTTTTCCAATTTGATTAATGAACTTTGTGTTCTTGAGTGAGTTTATCTCCTCTCATATTTCGTACAAGTCTCGTTGACTTATTTAACGTGCTAGTGGCGTCTTCCGAATTGTTTCTGAACTTATCACCGTAACCCGGTGTGGTGTTCACCAATTTACCATTCCGCAAATCCACCTTAAACGATATAGGAATCGGGGTGACACTATTTAGTGTTGAATCATTCTTGAAGTTTAAGATCGTTTTCCATTCCCACCATCTATCCTTTAATTCACTTGCTAATTAAACCGAGCCCTTCCAAATAGCCACCTTCCTTTGATTCTTTCTTAGCCGAACCTACCATCACAACTTAGCCAACTTTTAAACCATTTTGATAAGCTTCCACAACCCTTAGCCTAAATCATCCCTTTTCGACAACTTAATCTTCTCCTCGTCGACGATCAGGCAAACCACGTGAAACGACTCGATTAACCCAGGCCGGATCACATCATTTGGTATCAGAGTTTGCAAACGAGGAGCGCCGAAGATCGAATCAAGCCGGAGTAGGTTCGCGAAGTAAAAAGAAAAAAAAATTTGAAAAAAAAGAAAGAAAAAAATTTCAAGTTGTATTTTATTTCTTTTGAAATCAGCATATTGTAATTGAAGTGAAAAAAAAAGAGACGAGATTATATAAAAAAAATAATCAAGTATAGAAAAAAATAGAAGTGGAAGTCGCAAGTCTTATTTTGTTTTCATCCGTTTCTACCCCGATCATCAAGTTCTTCTTCTATTCTCAATTTCACCCTTCCCAGCGCCACACTTAACCAAATTTTTCATTTTGTTTAGCCTACCCTGCACCATACACTTTATCCCTTGTAACCATTTTGAAACTGACCCCAAGCAGCAAATAGGTCTTTCGAGACGAAATACAAAATTGTGAGAGAGAGGTCGAGTGGAAAAAGGCGTGAGTGTGTGAGCGTGAAAGAGTGTTAAGAAAAAGCCTTAAACAAGCGTAAACACGAGAGTGAGTGCAAAAAAAATTATTTTTCTTTCCGAGTGGCTTTAGTGTGGTTTGTAGTGAGGTATTTACTTTCTGTTTTTGTTTAACACTTTTCTTGTTAATATTTATTCATGTCTCGAGAAGAATTTTCAGCCGATGAATTTTAATACTTGGTGAAAGAGATGGGCCGATTGTTTGAAAGAAAACTAGGTCCATTACAAAAATGGTTGGACCGAGTGGAGGAAGGAGCCCGACGGAAGTGAATTCCACCAAGTCAAAAAATGGAGTCACGACCATCACGAAGACACCTTCCTGATGACTATTTGAAGAAGAGATTCTTATCGGGATTCCTATTCAACAAGGCCGTCGAGGCAAGGAGAAGAAAGCTTCGAGTCTGAGACTTTTTGAGATGACGAACAAGAAGGTACGAGTTATTCTTCGTATGCTTCAAAGACATCACGCACGGAGAATCATTCCCGAAGAATTGATCGAGATACCTATGAGAATACTTTCTCTTTCTTTGAGTAAAACACTTATCTTTTTGATTCTTTTGTATCGTCCTCATGTTGTAATAAAATCAAAAAAGAAATTGAAAAAGAGGAAAAAGAAAAAGAAATCGAAAAAGAGAAAGAAATAAAAAAAGAATGTGAAAAAAGAAACGAAAGAAAATGAAGATAGTGAGCGAGAACAAGAAAAAGAGAGTGATGTTTTAACTAACCCACACGAGAGTTGCTCTTGTTCTGTTCCTTCTTTTTAGGTGCCTAAAAATCCATGTGGTGAATATCAACTTCAATACCTTCCTGATGAGAGACGTTTTCGTATGACCGAAAAAGGTAAGGTTGAAGATGACATTGAACCACACGAGCCCGAAGGTAAGTTAGGTAAGGATCACCTAGCACTTGAATCTCCAGTATCCTCCTTGAATGTTCGTGAAAATATTGTCGGTGACTTCATCTTTGTAAAAGCTACATGCCTTGATATGGTTAATTTTCCTTCCTTGATTAAAATTGATGTTTTAAATAATGGCAAGGAAAATTTTGTTAATAAAAATCTTTGCGTTGACAAGTTTGAAGGTGAAGTAGTGTTTAATCGGCAAATGCAAAACTCGATTATGCGTGATAATAAATTTTCATATAAACATCTCAATTTATTCGATTGTGGTGATTATGTGAATCATTTGCTCCCTTGTTTGAAATCCTCGAGTTTTTGCAAATCTGTTTTGAAGAATGTAAAGAGTTTTGATTGTATGTGTCTGTGTATGCAAAAATCCTTTTGGTTTGACATGTTTGACTTAATGAAACATTTGCTACATTTTGGCATAAGTAATCAAACTCGCGTGTTTAAACCCGGAATATGTTTTGGTTCGTTTTGTGGGAAGAACAAGCATATTAAATTTTGTGCGGATAATTTATATTTGTTTGATGCTTGGTCATTGTCTAAGGGAATGAGATTTGACCATTTTGGTTATCAATTAAAATTGTTCCTAGATCATTTTATGTGGCTATACATAAAATTCCTATTTCTACCCGAGAAGGTAAACTCAACTTATATTTTTGAGCCTGGCATCGATTCATATGTTTCCTTTGTGAATCTCGTGTCAGCATTTTCCTTTGAGTCCACCGTTCATGATGACATTCACCTTCTTCATTATTATGGACACAACACTTTGAAAAGCGCGAAGTGTCTTTGTGTTTACCACTCATTTCAGGTTATTCGACCAAGAAGTTTCGACTACACTATACCCCCGAGGAGCGAAGGTTTGTGTTGATCGAACAAGGTAAAAATGATATTTGTTTTCCTGCTTTTGAAGGTAAACAAGGTAAGACTCTTGAAAGTTTTAAGACATCTTTGTTCTTTTTGGTTGGTGACAAAAATCTTGTTGATGATTTGGCTTTTGTAAATCACTTAGATCGTGACGTGCTTAACTGTTCTACTTTGTTTAAAAATGATCTATCTGTTTTGGTTGTTGATAAAAAGATTCTTGTTTTTGATCATTGTGATGTTAAAGAATTTGTTGGCGAGAATATGACTAAACGGAAATAGCAAGGTTCAAATTTGCAAAACTATGAAACATGTGGATTTTCTCAATTACCCATTGGTGGTGACGATTCACACTTGCTGATTTATTGCTCGCCTACGACTTATTTAAACCATGACTTGTGGGAACCAATTGAGATGTTTGAATGCCTTAAAACTTAATTCAATTTTGTTTCGAATAATTGACGAGGCATTGGTGAGTAAATTAGTTTGTTTGCATGGTTGTAAACATGGTGTTTTGAATCTGTCCAATCGCATGAATTATACTTGTCTTGTTATGTTTATGCTTGGACTACAAGTTTGTTTGGATCGTTTTTTACTAACTCATGGCTATAAATTTTAGATGACTCATTTTCCATTCGCCCCATTCGTCCAAAGGACACCATGTAGGAGGACATATGTTTGAGTGAACCAACGGCTCGACTTGAGGACAAGTCACTTTGAAGAAAGGGGGTGATACGATCCGTCTCGGGTGAGTCGAGTAGTATATAAATTGCCCGACCGTCTTCGAGAAACAATGAATATTTAGCTTGGTAAAATTGGTAAGGAATAAAGTATTTTTGGCAATATAGTTGATAGTTTAAGAATATGGTTTGAAAAAGGTATGATGTGGAAGAAAGAATGGATTTTTCTTCGAAATGGATAAGAAAGGAAAATGGATTGAACGAAAGTGCAAACAAGAACCAATACCGATTTGGTATCGACCCGTTGCTTATAAGCTCTTTAATTCGGTTTAGGAATGGTTAAGGTGACCTCAACCCACTATCTAGCAAGATAGGAACCTCGGTATATTTGAACGCCACACTACAAGTAGTGATAAGTTCGGTTTTCAACAAAGAAAAATGAATGACACAACTAGAACACTAGGTAGCCAACGATTCTTTGAACGAAAATAGAGAAAAGTTTGCCTCACAAATGGAGCAGTATATCATTAACAAATTATCAAAAGTTGTCCCTCAATAGGTTGATTACATGTATTTATAGTATCAAATGAAGCTAGTTGAATGCTCACTTTTAATGAGGCTAATAATGAACTCTAATGAAAAGTCTCAACTTTTGGAATTCTAGCCATGTAACTCCCATCTTCAATGTGATTAATTCTTCAATTAAATTGCTTGTCAAAGTCCTTTGAGATCTCTATGATCAACCAAGAAGTCACCAGCCAAATGAAAAGTCTCAACTTTTGGAATTCTAGCCATGTAACTCCCATCTTCAATGTGATTAATTCTTCAATTAAATTGCTTGTCAAAGTCCTTTAAGGTCTCCATGATCAACCAAAAAGTCACCAGCCAAATGATGGAGAATTGATTGCATGTAGTAAATACCATGAAGTAAACGGTTATGGAAGTTGAAGACAAAGAGGCTACCGAAATTAAAGAACCATAATGCTCTTCTTTATTTAATAAAACAACTTCTTAATGATGAATTAAGCCTCTTAATATCAACCCCCTCTTGTGTAACCGAATTCACTTGAAAAGCCATCTCAATGAATGCATAACAGCCTTTAGAAATAATGGATGTGAGATGAAAAGTCACCTGCAATTATCAAATGTAACCGACACATTAATGCAATTATGAAACTTAAAACAAATTAACAACTAACTTAATTAAATGAACTAACACTTAAACATCATTTATTCCAGCAACTAGACTTAAATAAATGAACTAACACTTAAGCATCATTTATTCCAGCAACTAGACTTAAATAAATGAACTAACACTTAAGCATCATTTATTCCAACAACTAGTTTAATTAAGAAAAGCATTATTAAATGAACTTTAACTGATGCATCAATAAATTAACCTAGTGGCTAGATTAATTAAAGAAGCAACTATTAAATAATGTTCAACAAAAACTCAATTAATTAAACTAAGATGAGTTGAATTATTGACCAACAACTCATTTATTAACTTAAAATGCTTAAATGCATGATTTAAAATGCAAAATAAATGAACAAATGAGTTACTTAATGCATGACTTAATTAAATGCAGAACACATAATGCATGTCATAAATAAAATATGTAGATCAATAATGCATGACATTAACTAAAGATGCATTTAATTAAACAAGAAATAATTAAAGACTAAAGTAACTAAAATAAATAAATCAAGTCCTTATTCCAGCAATTTAAATGCAAGAATTAAAATTTAAAGTTGAGCTCAAACGAGCTTATTAAAGTTGAATCAAGCTCGTTGAATGAGCACACGAACTCATTGAGCTGGATCGAGCTCAAATGAGCTGAATTTGAACTGGACGAAGCTCGTGGAGCTAGAAACGAGCTGGGATCAGCTTACCAGCAATGCAATGCTCGACTCAAGATACTTGTCCGATGAAGTTCGCGGGGTGTGCTCGCATCATTCCCCCCTCTTTAAGGCGACTTGTCCTCAAGTCGAGCCGTTGATTTTCTGAACAGAGTTCCCTTTGCTCGGTTTTTCCTCGGTCAAATGGGGCGGATATTAATCGGGTCACCTGAAAAGGATAACCATGAATTAGTAAGAGATGTTTGAAACACACTTGTAATTCAAATGTGAGCAGCACCAAACAAGTAAATCACATGCAATTGAACAGAATCAAATTATCATATAAAAGAAATAATGCCTTGTCAAATTTTTGAAACAAGATTAAGTAGGCTTCAAGGCATGCATACGATTTGAATGGATTCCATAAGTCAAAATTATCATGCGAATAATGAATCAAATGATAAACATAAGCATCACAAGCAGGTAGTTGAGAAAATTCACATGGCTCATGAAATTGAACAATCAGACCTTACATTGTACGATATATTCTCTCTCTCACACATGAATTATAAAAATTATCGAACACAAGAATCTTTTTGTCAACCATCAAGACAGATAGATCATAAACAGGCAGAATAGAACATTTAAACATATCATGACCTAAATGTTTTACAAAAATCAATTCATTAACCCAAAGCTTATCATCATCCGAAGAGAACAAAAATGTATCAACAATTTCAGAAGACTTACCTTTAGCAGTAGATAAATAAAGATTGTTCTTACCTTGCTCGAACAATACAAACCTTCTCTCCTCGGGGTTGTAGTGTAGCTGGAGTTTTGTAGTTGAATTAATCTTTCCCAAACGAATCGCAAACTTCATGGACAACCAAAGAAATTGTTTAAGGAACGAATGTAAATTGAAAACAAATTGAATAATTTTCGTTACCTTATTCAAAATCCACAAATCAAAATGATGAAAATTTTTCACACATAATTGACGTTGCTTGATTTTCCAACAAGATGAATCTAAACAAATTCCCGGTTTGAAAACGTAATTTTGATTAATCATGCCAAAGTGTAGAAATGGTCTCGTCAAGTTAAACATGTCAATCCATAAAGTTTTTTGCATACACAATATCGAGCAATCAAAACTCTTTTCAAACTTTAAAACGGATTTGCAAAAACTTGATGATTTCATAAAAGGGAACAAATTATTCATATAATTATCAAAGTCGACCAGATTGGGATTCTTACATGAAAACTCATTGCCACGCAAGATCAAGTTTTGATTGAACACTACCTTACCTTCTAGTTGGTTAACGTAAAGTTTGGATTTAGAAAAACTCATCTCACCACTACTTGAAACTTCAACAATATTCGAAGAAGGATAATTAACCATTCCTTGGCTCAAAGCTTTTACAAAGCTAAAGTCATCAAGGGGCTTACGCACATTCAAGGAAGATAATGGAAACGCAGGGGTGAAGGAATCCTTACCTAACTTACCTTTGAACTCGCACGGTTTGCTCTCGACTTCAGCCTTACCCTTATTGATCATTCGAAAGCGTCTTTCGTGGGAAAGTATTGAAGTTGAGAGTTATTGTTCGGCCTTACAGAAACCTGAAAAATAGGGACAGAACAAGAAAAACTTTCAAGGGGGTTAGTTGAATCACTCCTCACTTCTTCTTGCTCGTCCTCTTCTTTCACTTCTTTTTCCAACTCGATTTATTTTGTTTCAATTTCTTTCACTTCAATCTCTTTTTCTTCAAGTTCTCTCAATTTTTCCACGCTTTCTTTTTCAACTTCTTTTTCACTATCAAATTCATTTTCTTTTTCATAGGCTTTTTCAATGACTTTTTTGAGCTCTCTCAAAACTCACTCATTTTCTCTCTTACTTGCCTCTTGCCTCTCTTCTCTTTTTATTTCTTTTTCCTTGTCTCCTTTTTCTTTTCTTTTCTTTGTTTCTTTTCTATTACATGATGTTACAAAAGAATCATGATAATAAGGATTTCCAAAAGAAAGAAAATTATTTACATTTGGTTCACGAACATTTCTTTGAGAAGAATACTCCATGGATATTTTCTTTGAAGTTCTTGAAGAAGTACATCTATCATCTCGAAAGTTAACTCGAAAGGATTCAAAATCAAGATCGGTCTCTTTTCGTCTTGGATTCCTTGATAAAAAGTACTCTCGATCATACCCTCTTCTCGAATAGGATTCATAACTTGAGTCTTTTTGCCTCGAAGTCGATGGCAAAAAGGAATCATGATGGGTCTTCTTCCTCAAGTAGTAATCGGGGATATATCTTCGTGGGGTTCTCGGCTCCGTTTTTTGACTTGAAGAAACTCGTTCATAGGGGTCTCTTTGTTCCACATGATTTAATCTCTCGTGAAATTTGTCGAATTTCGAATTCACCATGCTTCGCATTTCTTACACCAAATATTGGAACTCCGATTCAGTGAACTCTTCGCGAGACATGATTTTTGTTGCTGAAAAGAAATATGTTAGTTCTCAAAAATAAACAAAATTTAAGTACCTCACCACAAACCGATTTCACTCGGAAAGAAGAAGGAAAACTGTCACTCTCGCTCGTGTTTACACTCGTTTGGCTTTTACCTCCACTCGAATGATCTCACTCGCTCGTGCCTTTTACCTTTCAAACTTTCTCTCGCAATTTCGTAGTCGGACTCGCCAAGGCCTTATCGTAGGCTTAGGGGTCGGTTGCAATTGGTTTAACAAAGGATAAATATGAGGGTGTATAGGGTAGGCTGAACAAAAGAAGTTTGGGTATGTGTGTGGCGTTTTGGGGAAGGGTGAAATTGATGGTAAAAGAAGAACTTGATGATCGGAAATAAGAGATGAAACAAATGACTTGAAAAACTTTCAAACACTTTTTTTTCACTTCAAATGCACGAAAATAACACAAGAAGAACTTGAGATTACAACTTGAAATTTTTTTTAAATTTCAAATTTTTTTCGAATTTTTTTTGATATTTTTTTCAACTTACGAACCTATTTCGGCTCTCGATTGTCGTCAGAACTCCACGTTTTGTGAAGTAAATCATAAAATCCCGAATTTCAGGATGTTACATAGTTAATTGTGTATGTGTCATTTGATTTGGCCAAATGTGTTGGTTCATATTGGTTAATGAGTTGTAATGCCTATTTATACATGTGTGCTTATACTAAAGGTTTTACGTGATGTGGTTATGTGTGTTTGGGATGGATGGATTGAAGTTTTGTTTAAGCATGTGCAAATGAGGGTGCCAAATGGTCTGGAAAATAGCCATTTTCTTGGCCACACGGGCAGAGACACGACCGTGTGTCTCAGCCATGTGGAGAACACGACCCTGGGACATAGGCGTGTGCCCAAGGCGTGTGAAGTCTGCATTTACTTTTCAGAATTTAATTCGCCACACTGTCTAAGCACACGGGCATGTGACTTGGCCGTGTGACCCAATTTTGTTGATGACATCATAAACAGAGAGTCACACGGGTTAAGGACATGGCCGTGTGTGACCACACGGCCTACCCACATGGGCGTGTCCCAAGCCACACGGACGTGTGACCCCTGTTTTGATGAAAAAAATTTTCTAAGTCTTCTTAAAGTTTTCTAAGTTCTCGGTTTAGTCCCGAACAGTTCCCAATGTATGTTTTGGGCCTTGTGGGCCCATATAAGAGGTGATTTGCATGTGAATGAGGAATGTTAAATTGAATGAAATTTTATAGCCAATTTTGTATAAAGTTTTTTTAAAGTTCGGTAATGCCTCGTATCCTGTCCCGGCGTCGGACACAGGTAAGGGGTGTTACACACGTTACAACCTATTCAAAAGACCTATTGATTCAAGTTTATGTGCTACCTACATTAGTGGAGAGAAATTGTTATGCTCAACATATGAAGGCATAAATTAAACTTAATGATTGCAGCTTAATCTTAAATAAGGGAATAAAATCAAATTGGTAGGGATTTACATGTTTTTATTTAGAAAGCATTTAGTCTATTTTTGCTATCATAATAGTTGTTGAGATTAATTTAAATTTGAGATTAATTTGAATGATATGTATACTTAAGTAGAATAATTATCAAATTTCTTGTTTTTGAGCATAAGTATACTAAAATCATAATTTTGGGAAGAATGTTGTTCTGAAGAAATTTTTCAAAGGTGTTTCCGAGAAATTATTTTCAAATTTGTGCATTACTCGGGACGAGAAATGAATTAAGTTTGGGGGTGTGGAAACACGAAAATATACACTCTTTTTCATGCTCTGTTTAACTCAAATTCATGCAGTTTCGATAAAATTCGTGTCGAAAAATAAATAATATTTATAAAATAATTAAGTTGCACCCAAATTATGAACATGTTGAATTTTAATTAATTTTATATCAAATTTTGATTAATTTTGATTATTTTTGACAGATTTGCACAAAGGGCAAAAAAACGGCTCGGCAGACACTGCTAGAAGCACAAAGTCGAGAAGCAATTTTGAAGCATCAAGGCGAATTAATTTTTTCAGCCTAAGACGGTCCAAATTATGTGTATTAATTCATAATATAATTAATTTTAATTTTAATCCAATTTAATTTGGGTTAAATAAATTATTGTTAATTAATTATGAAAAGGGGCCCAATTGAGCTGAATCGAGAAAACCGATCCAACCGAGCACTGGGCAGCCCAAAACTTTCCCACATGGTGACCGAATCAGCTTTCTTGGTTGATTATTTGGCTTGCAAAATTTCCCTTGAAGACTCCTTCAAATTGCATTCAAACCCCTCCACTATTTATGCCTTTCTAGATTTGCCCCTACCTTAAAATAGTATGTTTGAAATCTTCAAACATGCCACATGTGTGGCCAACCATGGGGGAGTATTTGGCTGCTGATTTTGGCTATTTTTAGCAGCCTTTTCAACCTATAAATACCCCCTTGGCTGCTCACTTCAAACACATCTCAACCCTTCTCATCTCTTCACTTCTCTCTCATTTTTCTCTCTTCATTCCCTTCCATTGTTCTTTATTTTCTTCCCCTATTACCTTGCCAATTTCACCTCTTGAAAAAGATTCAATCAACCACCATTTGGAGCAGCATTCAAGTGTTCGTAGAAGCCTCGGTTTGACAAGAACAAGCGGAGAAGGAGGAGTGGAGCAAACTAGTCAAGCCACGGAGAAAACACCAGATTTGATTCTTGTTCCCTATCCTTTTAATTTTATTTTTGTTATGTTGAACATGTCTATGAATATTTGTGATGTTGAATTGTTTAATTTAATTGATATGGCTTGAATTTAATTCATGTTAGGTTGATTGCATTTCATCTACTTGAGTTATTAAAATTGTGTTTGTGCTGTTATAGGCCTAGGTAAGATGTTTGATTAAGTAAAACCATGACTAAGTTATTCTTGCATTACAATTGTAAGGTAACTAATGAATTAATTATTTAAACGGATTGAAATTGTAATTAATTGACACGATACTTAATCAGTGCATGTTTAATCATCTAAGGTAGCTGAGGGTTAAATTAGCAATGGTATCTAACGATACATAAGCCTTGCATAACTTGCAAGATTATTGTGATTAAACTATTTCAAGGTAGAAATACATTGTTATCTCACAGAATCTTTTATGTGCTTATGAGATTGAATTAATTGTTTGAATTAGCATAGAGATATGTACAAGAGATTGTTTTAATTTCATAATTATGTATGTGCATTAACAAATTTGCTTATTAAAGTTTGTTTAATCTGTTGAATTGACGTAAAGATATAGTCAAGAGATAAATAGATTTTGGTAGGTAAGTATGTTCATAAGTTAGCAAATTACCGAGTTGCCGTGAATTTATTCGTAACAACATGAACATGAGTTTAATAACTCTAAGTTAAGAAATGTAATTAATCTAACACAATTATGTCATCTTGATTAAAATCATCTTTTGCAATCGTGCATTGGAACTTTTATTTTATTTTTATTTATTTTACTTTGTTAAAATCCTAGTTTTTAATCACTTCTTCAAATCAAAATATTTTTCTTCACCAATGTGTTTTTAAAATTGCATTCATAAATAATTCTTTTCACAGTCCCTGTGGGTACGATAACTCGACATTTACTTGTCACTTTATTACTTGTTGCGATTGTGTACACTTACATATTCCCGTCGTTCCAGTATATACCAAATTGGGTGTAAAAATTACTTGTAAAATGGCCTATTTCATCCACACGGGCAGAGACACGGGTGTGTCTCCCAGCCGTGTGTGACACACAGCCATGTGTCCCCTGTAGCTTTCAAAGGGTTGCAAGTCAGGTTATTACATGGCCTGGCACACAGGTGTGTGAGGTTATTTCGAAGGGTACACGGCCTGGCACATGGGTGTGTGGCTTGGCCGTGTGACCCAAGTTAATGAGTTATACGGGATGGGACACGGTCGTGTGTCCCTACTTTGAATGCCCACACGGCCTGAGACACGGGCGTGTCTCTTGGCCGTATGACCCCTGCAGTTTTGAAAATTTTCTTTATTTCCTGAAAAATTCTCTGAGTTTTCGTTTTAGTCTCGACTTATTTCTTACATGTTTTTAGGGCCTCGAGGGCTCGTATAAGGGACGATATGTATGAATTGGATTGATTTTAATATGAATATTAATATGATTTGAAATGTTTGAAATTTATGTTCGTTTGATTTGAAAACTTTGGTATTGTTCTGTAACCCTGTTCCGTCGACGGATTCAGGTTAGGGGTGTTACAATAATGGCTATGTAATGATATGGAATTCCTATGATGGTTTTGTTTTCTTCTATTAAAGCTAATCTATTTCACTTTATTCGATATTTATTTTTGTTTAAATAATTGTTCGACTCACACTGAGATTTTCATAAGCTAAGTCCCCAATAGTGTTTAAACTTTTCTAGTAAACCTCGAAATTAGGACTGGACTTGGCATTCAGAGAATCAACTTGGACCTCGAACTATTCTTAATAAGTATTATTAAGTCTTTATTTGTTTTGGTTTGTAATTTTTAATTATTTCTGGTCTGTGGCTTGGTAACTTTTCTTTTGGGGATTTTTGCATGCATGGATTACTCAAGCATAATAACCGGATAATGCATGATATCGGGCTTAAGTAAAATTTGATAATGTTCCCTAGTTTCCGCTGCATTGCAAAGGAACCATTTTTGAAAAACAAATTGATAAGGCAACTAAGTTTCCAAAATGACTTGAAAAATGGTTTTTCCACTGCATTAGTTTAACATTGAGTTTTCTTTAAAGAAAAGCAACAAGCAAACGATTTTTCTAAAACAACACTATCAATAATAAAATGAATCCTAAGTATACACACCCTAATGAATGAATGCTTTTAATCTAACTCAAAGTACAACTATAGTTTTCTCTAAAATGAGTTTATTTAAGGTCTTCAAAAGTAACGTAAGTTAGCTTAACCATTTTGATGGCTAATGTAGCCTTCTCAATCTAGCCATAACATCTAGGCTGGGTTTGGGAGGTTACAGGGTTTTAGTGGCATGATGATGTCCCAAGGAGGATTGGATTATTACATTCTCAGGATTAGTCAAAATCCAAGTTTCATCTTTCGTCTAGAGTTGTAGAACAAGTCCACGACTTGGACAAACTTTGGATCTTATTCCGTACGTGTCCTTATCAATTATTCAAATCTTTTCTTAATCAATTGTTTTCCTTGGAATTTATCAAGAACAAGTCCTCTTCATGAACCTACTTGACCTCTTTCAAGATCCTTATTCTTCCTCGGTTAACTTGTTATTTTTCTATAACAATGAATTGAATTTATTCGATGTTCTTTAGTTATTAAATCTGAATCGGTCGTTTATTAAGTGACACGTGCAGTACAGAATCAAAATTTTTTCCAAGTTGTGAATTTTACTTTGGGTTCTAGATGAACAAAAGGAATCTTGGAGTTCGACCCCACCCAAAACTCAAACAATCCAAGTTAGAATTAAAAGGGTTGCAATACAAAACAAGTAATAAAAGAACAAGGAAACTGAATCAAAATTAGGGTTCTAAGTCGATTAAGGAAGCACTTGTTCTTAATGAAATTCAAAGGGGTCAAGGCTGACAATAAATTGAAAATAAACGGTTGGACAGATTTGAAGAATAAAGATCAAAATTGAATGAAGTCACAAGAAAGATTAAAGGAAGGCCCGACCAGCAAAGAACATGAAGAATCAAGTATATAAAAATGATTTGAACCTTTCCTGGATGAAAAAAAGATTCTGAATTGAGATGTAAACAAAAAAATTAAAATAAATTAGATTTTTGGTTAAAAGAATGAAAAAGACTAATGTTTTAGGGTTTACGATTTAAGATTTAGGGTTTTAGAGTTTTAGTGGCATGAAGATGTCCTAAGAATCCTTGGATAGTTGCATTCTCAGGATTACTCAAAATCAAAGTTTCATCTTTCGTCTAGAGTCGAAGAGCAAATCTGCGACTTGGACAAACTTGGGATCCTATTTCGCACGTGTCCTTATCAATTATTCAAATCTTTTCTTAGTCGATTATTTTCCCTTCTTGGCATTCTTACTTCATTTGGAATTTATCAAGAACAAGTCCTTTTCATGAACCAATTTGATCTCTTTCATGATCCTTGTTCTTGCTCAGTTTACTTGTTCTTTTTCTATCACAATCAATTGAATTTATTCGATGTTATTTAGTTATTAAATATGAATCCATCATTTATAAAGTGACCTGTGTGTTACATGATCAAAAGTTTTTCCAAGCTGCAAATTTTACTTTGGGCTCTAGATCGACGAAAGGAATCTTGGAGTTTGACCCTACACAAATCTCAAACAATCAAAGTTAGAATTAAAAGGGCTTCAACACAAATCAAGTAGTGAAAGTGATGTGATCTGGCCTGAGTTAATCGAGCCGTTTCACGTAGTTTGCCCGATCACCGACGAGGAGAAGATTAAGTTGTTGAAAAGGGATGATTTAGGCTAAGGGTTGCGGAAGCTTATCAAAATGGTTTAAAAGTTGGCTAAGTTGTGATGGTAGGTTCGGCTAAGAAAGAATCAAAGGAAGGTGGCTATTTGGAAGGGCACGGTTTAATTAGCAAGTTAATTAAAGGATAGATGGTGGGAATGGAAAACGATCTTAAACTTCAAGAATGATTCAACACTAAAGAGTGTCACCTTGATTCCTATATCATTTAAGGTGGATTTGCGGAATGGTAGATTGGTGAATGCCACATCGAGTTACGGTGATAAGGTCAGAAACAAGTCAGAAGACGCCACTAGCACACTAGATAAGTTAACGAGACTTATACAAAATATGAGAGGAGATAAACTCACTCAAGAACACAAAGTTCATTAATCAAATTGGAAAAAAGTCTAAAGTCCCTTACAAATGAAACACACAAACTATTTATAGCCTAACATAAGGCTAGCCGAATGGTCAACTTAATAGCTAAGGAATCAGCCATGAATGTGCTAGAAAATTCTAGAATAAAATCATTAAATTGCTGAGTCCATGTTCAGCTTGCTGGACGCCAAAAGTCATGCTTCATGGAGAAGGAAATAAGTTGGATGCACTTGGAAGCAAGGGAACTCCAATGGACTTGTCTAGGTTCAGCTATGGGCATAAATAAAGCATTAAAATTCGGTTCATGCTTGAAGATGGTGCATGAATGTTACTTCACTTGATATATTCTTGCATACTTAGCCCTGAAGAATAGCCATAATGCCATGAATGTGCAGCCCTTTAATACTCCTACATCTCCCTTGGCCGAATGAGGCTTTAATGTGCTTGAATACTTGAATTGAATGTATAGAAATTCACCTCCCTTGTGGCCAACGTCCATGCACCTTAATAAATGGCAGAATAATCATGCATGGGAGAAGAATAGTTTGTTCTAGATGCTGGTTGGTACATGCACGAAATTCCCAAGCATTTATCTTCCAATTGTCCATAAATAATGTCCATGAATCTTCAAATACATGAACAATCAGCAGCTTCCTCTAGCATGAACGTCCCACGTGCATGTGTCCCATTGAATGCCGTCCATTAAACCTCAAATATGCATGCACCTTGCATTATTGCACCCATACATTCAGCTACACCTATTTAACACATGAACAAACTTAAATTAAGTCAGATTCAGCTGGAAATAATTAAAATAGAATCTAGACACTATAATTAAACACTAGACAAATTAAATAAAGACTAAACAAGACACATTAATATTCGGCTATGACCAAGACATAATTAAAACATGTAATAAACTAAAAACATATTAATGAGCTGTAATAATTCTATCTAAATTAAATTAAACACTTACTTTATTCCAGCAATAAAATTAATGAGCTAAAAGAGCTAAAAATGAGCTCAATGAGCTGAGTTGAGCTCGTGTGAGATGACTTGAGCTTGAGTGAGCTGAACCGAGCTGAAATCAGCTTGCACTAAGGTGCAAGGTTTGCTCAAAATAAGGACCCGACCTTGTTCATCATCTTCAGGTTAGAATTCGCTCCAAAATTGACTTGTTAAAGTCGCAATAGCCTCTTGCATTCGCTTAGCTTGAGCTCGAGTCATGGGGCCTTTAGGAAGCTCGAGGGGATCGGGAAATGTATTCGCGGGAGCCCCCGAGTGTGCTCACATCATTCCCCCTAATACGATCCGCCTCAGGGCTGAGTCGAGTCGTATGTGGGATGCCCGATAGTCTACGAGGAGAGGTTAAGTCTTCGAAAAAAATATTAGAAAATATAGAGAAATTTGCGGAAGCTTTGAATAGGTTAACTCTTAGAAACGGATTTAGGTTAGGAATGGAAGTGAATAAGAGTTGAAAAAGATTTAGATAATTAGAAGGATAGGTTCGGCTAGAGATAAGTAAGAAAGAAGATGATGTTCGGATGGTTTGGTTAATAGGAATGAATGAAGTTGGATGAATGATAGATGTATGATAATTTGGTGGAGATGGAGAAATGAACTTAAACGTGAGAAACGATTCAACACTATATGAAAGTGTCACCCCAGTTTCTATATTGTTTAAGGTGGAAGATGGAATTCGAAGATGGACCACGACCCGTTACTTAACAAAGTAAGAACTGATGGTATAAGGGAATGGATGAACAAGTGATAGACGCCATGTAACACCCCAAACCCGGCCTAAACGTTACGATCGGATTTAGCGTGCCACATCAGGTGATAGTTGAAAAGCTAAGCAATCGTTAAAAATGTTGCATCTCTTTTTGAAACTCCGAGTTTCGTTGTTTGTTTGTAAAAACGCGATTTGCTTAATGTCCATTTTTGTAAAGTTGTTGTTTTGAAAAACTATTTTTGTTGTGAAAATCAAACTTGAATAGTTGCGGAAACGTGATATTTTGGAAAACGATTATTAGCATTATGGAAAACTCAATATTCAAACTACAAGGAGGAAACAAGCCTTCGGAAAACAATCAGAAAAATATGGATGAGTTTGCGGAAGCTTTAGGTGAATTTATTTAGAAAGTGGGTTTAAGTTAGGAATGGAGGTGTTTAAATGAAATATTTGATTTGGATAATGGAAAGAATAGGTTCGGTTTAAGATGAAGGGAAAGAAGATGGGATTCGGTTTAAGGTTGAACAAACAATGATAAGTTGATGGTAATGGATGAAAGAACTTAAACAAAGAATCGATTCAACACTAATAAAGTGTCACCTCGGGTTCTATAATTATTTAAGGTGGAAGATGGAAATCGGATATGGACCAAGACCCGTTATCTATAAAGATAAGAACCTATGGTATAAGTTAATGGATGAGAAACGACTTGACGCCACAAGCAAAACTTGATAAGTCAGAATCGAAACTCGTATGAAAATGAAGAGGAGATAAACTCACTCGATGAACAAAGTTCATGTAATATGATTAATGATCAAAAACTGTAAAAATTGATTACAAATGAAAGAAGAAAAGTATTTATAGCCAACTAATAGCTAGCCGAATGGTCATAAAATGCCTTAAGGGCTAAGCAAAAATTATCCTAGAATAAGCTAGGAAAATCTAGAATTAAAGTCCCTTAGAGTTCTTGGCCAAATTCGGCTGAATGAGGCCCTTGGTATGCTTAGGAGATTCGGTTGAATGTGGACCTTGGGAAGCTTCCAAGGTTCGGATGAATATGGGGAATAAAAGAGCAGCCTTTAGATGATTCAAAGTCAGCTTCTTGGAACGCCAAAAGCCTTCTTAATGGAGGGAAGAAATGGGCTGATTAATAACCTTGGAGATGCCAACCATCAGCAGCACATTACCTCCTTTTGTGCCGTCCAAGGAGCTTGTTCATGTAGCCATTAATTTCCTTTGTGGTTCACGAAAAAAAATGTGCCTTGAAAAAGCTGAACAATCAACTCATAAATAACGTCCCCTTGCATGTATACAAGCCCTTTATTGCTATTTCATGCATGCCAAACTCCCCATTAAATTTCGGTCAACAACTTGCAGCAATTTAATGATGTTCCATGCACCATTCACGAGCAGCTTCTTTAATAGCTTGTTATTCACGAGAAAGGAGCTGACTTGTGCCTTCCCAAGCATTGTGCATGCAGCTCATTAATGCTCCATGCATCTTCTTTAATTTCGGCCAGCATGCCTCTTCATTATTCACGAAATGGCTCCTTAAATGCAGGCTGAACAACTCATTAATTTAGCCAACATACATGCATTAAATTCGTTCATTCATGCACCAACATCAAATAAATGATGTTCCAAGCATCAGCAGCTCATAATGGCGTCCCATGTATATTTCCAACATCTCCTTTAATTGCTGCCATCCAAGCATGATGCATGCAACAAATACTTCATTGAATTTCGGCCAAGAATGCTCCTTAATGGCTGCTGCAATTCACGAAACGAACATGCTTTAGTGTCTCAATTAATTTGGCTGAAAAGTAGCAGCAATTCATTAAATTCGGCTGGACCTTTATTAAGCATAAACATGCATTAATTCTCTTGAACACAATTAAATACATGCTATGGACATATCATTGGACACTTTGGACAACTTAAAAGCACCATTAGGACACTTAATAAATTCGGCAGCCCCTATTTAATGAGAAAAATCTGCACACTTAATTTAGCTTTAAAACATCTTTAAACTTGTAATAAAATGTGACAAAATTAATTTAAGCTTAAACAAATTAAATCTAACACTAAATTAATTATTTAGACATATTTAATTTGTTGTAGGAATTTTAATAAATTAATTACTTAATTTATTTAATGCATTAAAATTGAAGAATCAGCTTAATGAGCTGGTGCGAGCTCGAGTGAGCTCGAATTGAGCTCAAATGGACTAATCCGGTTCAAGTTGAAAATGCAACAGAGTGCATATCAGCTTCACGGCATTTGGAACATTTGATCCGAGCTCCTTTAATTTGAAATTCGTCGGTGCCCCGGGCGTGCCCGTATCATCCCCCCTCTTCAAGATGATTCGTCTTCGAATCGACCCGTTGGTTGTCCGAACAAAATTCTTTTTGGCTAGGTTTACCCCGGTCAAATAGGGCAGATAATAATCGTAGTACCTGAAGAAAATAACCACAAGTTAGCAAACATTCTTGCAAACCAAATATAAGCAAAACAAGACAAATAGATGGCACACAAACGGGCATAAACATATTATCATACAAAAGTAAGAAAGCCTTGTCAAACGTTTGCAACAAAAGTGAATAAGCTTCATGGCATACATTCGATTTAAACTGATTCCAAAAGTCAAAATCAACATGCGAGTAACACATCAAATGATAGATATAATCGTCACAGGCTGATATTCGAGAAGGTGCATGTGGCACTCGAAATTGAACTACCACATCTCGCATTGAACGATGTATGAAATCTCTCGCAAATAAACAAAGATTATCAAACACAAAATTCCCTTTGTCAACAAATAGATCATCATTAAACAAGACAGAACGTTCAAACATTTCATGATCTAAATAATGAAAATCAGCATCATGTGTTCTATCAACAACCAAAGAGAACAAAGACCTCTCAAAATTTTCAAATGGATCACACATGTGACGCAACATAGATTCTTTCACACGAAAATTATCAAAATTATCAATCTCAAAAATCCTGTCATCATACATCGAAACAGATAGATTGTAACACCCTGAAAATTTGAGTAATTTATTTTCTATGTGTGCTTTGAGTAATTATTCTAGAAAGTAAAATTTTCTGATTTATTTTCGTGGTTAGTATAGTCCTGAAGAAGGATTTAAAATTTTTTTTAGAAAGAATATTATTAATTTTAAGAAATTATTTATGGAAGTGGATTAAGTGACTTTGACACATAAATTAATTTAAGTGTCAAAGTGAGGCATAAGATGAATTATTGGACAAGTGGTGATGGCGCATGAGCTTGTGCATGAGGTTGAAGGTTCGAATCCCATGTTTAGCATCTAGGTGAATTTTATTTTGAATTTTTATGCACCAATATAGCAAGTGTCGGCCAAGAGCTTTTATGGAAGGTGTTGACTTGTTATTTTTGGTTAAAATATCAAAGGAATAAGGAAATTTTGAACTTAAGGAAGGGTATCAAAAGAATAAGGAAAATGTGAAGATATGAGGCATGAATCAAGGAAGAATTTTTGGAAACAATATCTTGGCCTAAAGACCATGTACTTGGACGGCAATATGGCTATAGGGGGGAGCCGAATTTTGGTGATAGTTTTGGCTAGGAATTTTAGTCTTGTTTTGGTCATTTTTGTTAGTTTGTGCAAGTTTTGAAAACTCTCTCAACCTTTTCTCCCTTTGGCCGAATTTGAGCATTGGTAAGTCCTAAAGTTTTTGACCATTTGGTCATTTTTGCACATCAATTGGTATTCTTTTGTGCCTTATTTCATTTGAGTGCCGAAATCACCTACATCAAATGACCATTCCTTTCTTTTCTCTCTTTTCTTCATTGCCGAATGTGTCTTGATTCTAACCTCCTCTCTTTCTTTCTCTTTTATTTTCTTTGAAAACCGAATTCATCATCATCTCCATTTTCTTATTTTTATTCATTATCAATCAATATTTCTCTCCAATATTTCTCTCATGGCCGAATGCTAAGGTGTTCATAAGCCAAATTATTTCCCTTTCTTTTAATCTTTCATAGCCGAATCCTCCTTAAAACCATACTATTCTCAAATCCTTTCTTTTCGACGTGGAATATAGGTAAGAGTTCTTTTGTTTCGATTAGTTATTAGTGGTTAGTGCCGAATATTAATGTTGGCTTGAAGGCATTATTTGGATCAAAATAAACGTTTATTTTATTAACGCTTATTTTGTTAAACTTTAGTGCGATAACGGAAAGTTGGAATCAAGAAGTGGTGGGTGACAAAGCATAGGAATCGATTCTCGTGGTAAGGAAATCACATCTTTTAAACTTTAGAAATTTTTTCGATATCATTAGATTAATGTTCTTTGCCTTTGAAGACATTCAACATAGGAAGAAACGGGCGGTGTTTAGCCTTCGGAAGAAGGGAGGTTCCATTATTCCCCTAAGTACAAGCAAAGGACTATTTCGAATCCGGATTTTCCACCGGGTTGCGGACGTTCAACCGAGGAAAATCAACTGTTCAAGTCGTTCGTATCTCGAACCATTATTTGTTCGTGGATTCGATTCGGTTAGCGAACCATCAATCGGAGAGAAATCGCAAGTAGAAGTCTTACGAAAATCCGAGGGTAAATTTCTAGATCGCTATATTTAGATCGGTTTTATTATAGATTATAGTGTTTTAATTAACACAATACGTATAGGTGTTGAAGAGCGGGAAAGTTTAGTTCTCTCCATAACCAGGTGTGTAATTTCACACTCATTTTCGGGTTAGATTTCAAATCATAAGTACTGTGATAAAAATCGTGAAAATGGTAAATCCGGAAATGTTATAGTAATTGATACTTTTGTGAAAATGCATGCAAACGGTTAAAATCGAGAATTATGCGAAAAACTGTTAAATCGATAAATTGGGCCAAAATACTCTAGTTCGATAAATTGGGCCAAAATACTCTAGTTCGATAATTGGGCCAAAATACTCTAGTTCGATAATTGGGCCAAAATACTCTAGTTCGATAAATTGGGCCAAAATACTCTAGTTCGATAAATTGGGCCAAAATACTTTAGTTCGAAAAACGGGCCAAAGCCCACTAAGCTGTTAAATGGGCAAATTACTAAATTATTTATTTATATGGGCCTAATGAAATGATTAATGATAAACCCACCGATGTTATGGATTAATTGAAAATCTGTTATATGATTATATTTTGTTATATACGCATAATTGCATGGGTGGGATATATGAAGAGAAGAATGGCCAGTTGCCAAATATCTAGTTCGGTGGCTCTGCCACAAATTCGGCTCAATGCCTCTAGTTCGGTGGCTCTGCCACAAATTTGGCTTAATGCCTCTAGTTCGGTGACAATGTCACAATCTAGTTCGGTAGTGCACTACAAAAAAAAAAAAAATTATTTAAGGGCTTTAAGCCCATGATTGGTGTGTTTGGCGGGGTGGGTTGACTTGATCCCCACAGGTGTGTTGGTTGGTACGGGGGTGTTAGCGGATGGATACTAGGTTGGTTTGGGAAATTCATATTTCATGCATTCTTCTCTTTAAATTATGTTACTTTACGATGTATGGTTGAAATCATTAATGGGCTCAAGCCCAAATGATATCTTGACGATCCGCCTAAAAATGGTGGTAAGTGAGTTGCACACTGAGTTCTTTGTAACTCACCCAATTTTTATTAACCATTTCGTAATGGAAATTGACGTGGACTTGGGCCTGAGATGACTTGGTGGAGGCCATACTACGAATTTGGGTTTTTTTTTATAAACTATGACCTTATTTAAGTTTTTATTTTAATTGCTATTATTGGGTTGATGTAATAAGGCCTCTAAGTATGTTTTATGGATTTTATCGTGTGGATGGTTTTATAATTTTTATTTTGAGACTTTAATTATGAGTTTATGTTAAATCATTTGGTTTTTCCTAAAAATATCGTTTATTTAATATTTTGACAATTAGACGATTTTCTTTAAAATTTTCCTCCAAATTCTTTTAAGAAGTTTTAAAGTTTCGATAAACATTTTATTTAAGATAAGTTTTAAACAAGTATATTCTTAAATTATTTTCAAAACCTCGTACTACATCTTTAACTCGATTTTCAAAAGTTTTTGCATCATTATTTTATCGTAAATCTTGAAAAGAAACGAAAGTATGTTTGGTGTGACAAACCAAATCTCGCCTAAACGCATAGACGGGTTTGGGGTGTTACATTTAGTGGTACCAGAGCCCGTTTCAAAACTCGGTGTGGTTTGGGTTCAATAAAGAAATTTGTTTGAAAATAATTTCTAGAGTTTTGATTAAAGGTAGTATGGCACCATGAGCATCCCGCGCCAAGTCAAGTAAGTATCTGTATACTATATGTTTATTATCATTGTGATATGATTATAAGAAACACTCTAGAACTTCTAGTTTTAGGTGTTAAAACCGTAGAGATTGAGACAATAGGATATTGATGCGAAAACACTCTATCTCTTTCATATCATAAGACATCGTTAATAAACAATTGAAATATTATTCGATTCATAAAACTCTTAATCGATTAAATCGAATTAGTCGCCATGAGCACTAGAGGACGTGGTCGTGGTCGCGGTAGGCGTGGCCGTGGTAGAAGACGAGGTGTTAGGGCGCGCAGCCGATGTGCCGGGTCATATGTCGGAAATGGATGCACTGCGTCACTCGAGAGTGAGACGGGATCGCACGACCATATGGAAGAGGATAATGCCGTGACACGAGCAATGCTGCGAGTACTTGAAAGGGTCATTTGGATCCGTAATCGACCAACCGCTCGTGGGTCGATATCGGAGCGATCAAATCCAGTGGAGCCGAGGTTTTCGAGAGGTGTCTCTCGTGTAGCTCCCAATGTCGCTGAATATTGGCTTGAGGCGATGAGCGAATTATGGACGATCTTGAGTGCACTTTGTGGAACAAAAGTTAAGAGGAGCGGTATCTTTGTTGAGAGACGAAGCTTACCAATGGTGGCTTACTATCCGAGATGGCACCGATCTTTGCTTTGATTAATCGGGAATTTTTCAAGGCTTCCTTTCAAGGGAAATATGTGGGAACAAGCTATGTGGATGCCCGAAGGAAGGAATTCTTGAACTCGTGCAAGGAAATAAGACGGTGGCGGCATATGATATGAGGTGAGTTCTTACGTTTGAGTCGCTATGCTCGAACGATAGTGGCAACGGACCATGAGCGTTGTGTGCGCTTCGAGGACGGTTTGAAAGACGAGTTGCGGGTTCGATAGCCCCACAACAAGTTAGAACTTTTGCCGCTCTTGTGGAGAAGGCCAAGATAGCCGAAGAGGCTAAGAACTCGAACGTCAAAATCGGGAGCAAATTCGAGGCAAGAAAGATCTCAAGCATTCGGGTTCTTGAGAAGATTCTGAAGAGGCCCTTTAATGAGGAACCAGCTCAAGGAAGAGCACCGGTGAGTGTTAATCGTAGTCGGGATTGTGCTTGAATGTGGGAAAAGACATTCCGAGAATGTTGGAGGAAAACGGGTGCTTGCTATAAATGTGGATCGACGGAGCATCAATATAGGAGTTGCCCTCGGCGTATGGATACAACTCAAGAAGTTCGTGCTCTCGATGCACCACCGCAAGAGGAGTTCGAAGAACCACCGAGAGGTCGGGGACCAGTCGTGGTGGTAATGGGGCCGGGCGTGGTCAAGGTGCAATGGTCGAGGCAATGGTCCTAGAGGCAACGCGGATGCAAGACGGCCGAGATTGGTGTATGCGGTCGGGCGTCGTGAGGATGGCAATGCACCTGATGTGATAACTGATGCGTTCTTCATTTCGATGTACCCGTTATTGCCTTGATAGATATTGGTTCTACTCATTCGTACATTGCTAGCACCATAATCGAAACTTGAAATTAGACTCAAATTTCCGATAAAGAGATGAGGTGATTAGTCCTTTAGGACGATCGGTGTTGGTTAATAAATTGTTTAGAGACGTGCCCTTAGTAATTCAAGGAGAAACATTCTGGCAAATTTGATGGAACGCCTTTTGGCGAATTCGATATTATTCAGGCATGGATTGGTTGGTTAAGCACCGCGAAATTGGACTGTGGCTGAAAAGCGTATGTCGATAAGAAATGTGGAGGATAAGGAGATAGTTATGATAGGCGAGCGGAGAAATTACTTGGCAAACGTGATTTACTGCGTTGAAGGCGAGAAGTTAGTGCGAAAAGTGCACGGAGCATTTTTAGCATTTATTAGTGCTTTAGATGCCAAAGAGCATCGATGGAAGATGTGAGAACGGTGAAGGAATTTTCGGATGTTTTTCCCGAGAACTTCCCCGTGTACCTCCAGATCGGGAAGTGGAATTTGGTATTGAGCTTTTGCCCGAATCGCTCCAAAGGTGTCCATTGCTCCTTATAGAATGGCACCAAGGAGTTGTCGAGCTTAAAGCCCAAATTCAAGAACTGCTAGATCGGGGTTTTATTCGACCGAGTGTGTGTCTCCGTGGGGAGCACCGGTTTTGTTTGTTAAGAAGAAGGATGGGTCAATGCGTATGTGTATTGACTATAGGTAATTGAATAAGGTGACGATCAAGAATCGGTACCTTCTGCCGAGGATTGACGACTGTTTGATCAATTGAAGGGAGCTCTGCTTTCTCAAGATTGATTTAAGGTCGGGTTACCACCACTTTAAGGTGAAAGAAGCGGATATTCACAAGACAAATGTTCCGAACCCGCTACTACGGACACTATGAGTTTTTAGTGATGCCGTTTGGGTTGACCAATGCACCACCTTGCATTTATGGATATGATGAACCGGTCTTTCAACCATTCTTAGATCGGTTTGTGGTGGTATTCATGATGACATTCTGGTTTATTCGAGGAGCGAAGAAGAACATGACTCGCATTTGCGGATTGTATTGCAAGTGCTTGAGATAATCATTGTATGCCAAATTCGATAAATGTGAATTTTGGTTAAGAGAAGTGACTTTCTTGGGTCATGTGGTATCACCAAGGAATAAGGGTGGATCCTCGGAAGATTGAGGCGGTATTGGATTGGAAACCACCAAGTCGGTGGCGAGATTCGGAGTTTCTTGGGTTTGGCTGGATATTATAGGCGCTTTGTTGAGGGGTTCTCATTGATTGCTTTGCACCTCTAACTAAGCTTTTGCGGAAGGGAGTGTTGTTTATATGGGTGATAAGCGCAAGAAAGTTTCGAGCGATCAAGAAGGTTTTAACTAGGCGCGGTATTGATTCAACTGAGTCAGGAAGGAGTTTACGATTTATTGTGATGCGTCACATACGGGTTTAGGCTGCGTATTGATGCAAAGTGGGAAAGTTGTAGCTTACGCTTCTCGTCAATTGAGACCGCACGAAGTGAACTACCCTACTCATGATTTGGAGTTAGCAGCAGTGGTGTTTGCCTTAAAGATTTGGAGGCATTACCTCTATGGTGAAAAGTCTATCATCTATATGGATCACAAGAGTCTTAAGTATCTTCTTACTCAGAAGGAGTTAAACTTGAGACAACGAAGATGGGTGGAGTGTTAAAGGACTATGATTTCTCAATTGAGTATCATCCTGGAAAGGCTAATGTGGTGGCGGATGCATTAAGTCGTAAGGTGGTATCTGATTTGAGAGCTATGTTTGCCCATTTGAGTTTGTATGAGGATGGTAGTTTGATAGCGGAATTTCAAGTGAAGCCTATGTGGTTGGAACAAATCAAGGAAAAACAGATATTAGATGAGAAGTTGAGACTTCTAATTCAACAAGTGGAAAATGGTGGGATAGAGGATTTTGGTATGAACATGGAAGGTGTGTTGTGCTTTCGTGGAAGAGTCTGTATGCCTAGGGACTCAGATATGAGGCAAATGATTTTGCGGGAGGCGCATAGTAGTCCTTATGCTATGCATCCCGGAGGAAATAAGATGTATCGGGATCTTCGTGAACGGTTTTGGTGGCCTGGATTGAAACGGGAGATTTCAGAATTTGTGGGAAAATGCTTAACTTGTCAGCAAGTGAAAGCGGAGCATCAATTGCCGTCAGGTCTTTTGCAACCAGTTAAGATTCCTCTTTGGAAATGGGAGCGGATAACAATGGATTTTGTTAGTGGGTTACCTTTAACACCTACTAAGAAAAATTCTGTTTGGGTAATTGTTGATCGTTTGACGAAGACTGCTCATTTTCTACCAGTGCGTACGGACTACTCGTTGCAGAAGTTGGCGAAGCTGTATGTATCCGAAATCGTGAGGTTGCATGGGGTACCTGTATCGATTATATCGGATAGGGATCCTAGGTTTACATCTCGATTTTGGAAAGCTTTGCATGAAGCCTTGGGTACAAAGCTTAATTTTAGTACGGCTTTTCATCCTCAGTCTGATGGTCAGTCGGAGAGAGTGATTCGATTACGGAAGACATGTTAAGGGATGTGTAATCGACTTCAAAGGTAGTTGGGAGGATTTTCTACCGTTAGCGGAATTTGCGTACAACAACAATTCTACCGATCTAGCATTCGGATGGCACCCTACGAGGCATTGTATGGTCGTAGGTGTCGTTCTCCTATTTGGTTTGATCGAGTTGGGTGATCGGCGATTGTTAGGACCTGAGATGATTTCTCAAACGGAAGAAAAAGTGAAAGTTATTCGAGCACGGTTAAAGGAAGCTTCGATAGACGTAAGTCGTATGCGGATCCAAGCGTAAAGAGATCGAGTATGCCGTAGGAGATTAAGTCTTCCTGAAGGTCTCACCTTGGAAGAAGATATTCAGATTCGGGAAGAAGGGCAAGTTGAGTCCTAGATACATTGGACCATATCGTGTGGTGAAACGAGTTGGTCCATGGCCTCATCGAGTTGAGTTACCTCCGGAATTGAGCCAAATTCATAATGTTTTCCATGTGTCCATGTTGAGGCGCTATAGATCGGATCCTTCGCATATAGTACCGTAGAAGAAGTGGAGTTGAATTTGGATTTGTCTTTTGAGGAGGAACCGGTGGAAATCTTAGACCGAGACGTGAAGGTGCTAAGAAAGAAGACTGTGCCGTTGGTCAAAGTGTTGTGGCGTAACCACGGAGTGGAGGAAGCTACGTGGGAGCTGAGAGGATGCAATTCGGCAACAATACCCTCACTTTTTTCAGCCTGTAAATTTCGAGGACTAAATTTTCTTTTAGGGGTAGAGTTGTAACACCACGAAAATTTGAGTAATTTATTTTCTATGTGTGCTTTGAGTAATTATTCTAGAAAGTAAAATTTTCTGATTTATTTTAAGTGGTTAGTATAGTCCTGAAGAAGGATTTAAAATTTTTTTAGAAAGAATATTATTAATTTTAAGAAATTATTTATGGAAGTGGATTAAGTGACTTTGACACATAAATTAATTTAAGTGTCAAAGTGAGGCATAAGATGAATTATTGGACAAGTGGTGATGGCGCATGAGCTTGTGCATGAGGTTGAAGGTTCGAATCCCATGTTTAGCATCTAGGTGAATTTTATTTTGAATTTTTATGCACCAATATAGCAAGTGTCGGCCAAGAGCTTTTATGGAAGGTGTTGACTTGTTATTTTTGGTTAAAATATCAAAGGAATAAGGAAATTTTGAACTTAAGGAAGGGTATCAAAAGAATAAGGAAAATGTGAAGATATGAGGCATGAATCAAGGAAGAATTTTTGGAAACAATATCTTGGCCTAAAGACCATGTACTTGGACGGCAATATGGCTATAGGGGGAGCCGAATTTTGGTGATAGTTTTGGCTAGGAATTTTAGTCTTGTTTTGGTCATTTTGTTAGTTTGTGCAAGTTTTGAAAACTCTCTCAACCTTTTCTCCCTTTGGCCGAATTTGAGTATTGGTAAGTCCTAAAGTTTTTGACCATTTGGTCATTTTTGCACATCAATTAGTATTCTTTTGTGCCTTATTTCATTTGAGTGCCGAAATCACCTACATCAAATGACCATTCCTTTCTTTTCTCTTTTTTCTTCATTGCCGAATGTGTCTTGATTCTAACCTCCTCTCTTTCTTTCTCTTTTATTTTCTTTGAAAACCGAATTCATCATCATCTCCATTTTCTTATTTTTATTCATTATCAATCAATATTTCTCTCCAATATTTCTCTCATGGCCGAATGCTAAGGTGTTCATAAGCCAAATTATTTCCCTTTCTCTTTAATCTTTCATAGCCGAATCCTCCTTAAAACCATACTATTCTCAAATCCTTTCTTTTCGACGTGGAATATAGGTAAGAGTTCTTTTGTTTCGATTAGTTATTAGTGGTTAGTGCGAATATTAATGTTGGCTTGAAGGCATTATTTGGATCAAAATAAACGTTTATTTTATTAACGTTTATTTTGTTAAACTTTAGTGCGATAACGGAAAGTTGGAATCAAGAAGTGGTGGGTGACAAAGCATAGGAATCGATTCTCGTGGTAAGGAAATCACATCTTTTAAACTTTAGAAATTTTTTCGATATCATTAGATTAATGTTCTTTGCCTTTGAAGACATTCAACATAGGGAAGAAACGGGCGGTGTTTAGCCTTCGGAAGAAGGGAGGTTCTGTTATTCCCCCTAAGTACAAGCAAAGGACTATTTAGAATCCGGGATTTTCCACCGGGTTGCGGACGTTCAACCGAGGAAAATCAACTGTCAAAGTCGTTCGTACTCCCGAACCATTATTTGTTCGTGGATTCGATTCGGTTAGCGAACCATCAATCGGAGAGAAATCGCAAGTAGAAGTCTTACGAAAATCCGAGGTAAATTTCTAGATCGCTATATTTAGATCGGTTTTATTATAGATTATAGTGTTTTAATTAACACAATACGATAGGTGTTGAAGAGCGGGAAAGTTTAGTTCTCTCCATAACCAGTGTGTAATTTCACACTCATTTTCGGGTTAGATTTCAAATCATAAATCTTTGTGATAAAAATCGTGAAAATGGTAAATCCGGAAATGTTATAGTAATTGATACTTTTGTGAAAATGCATGCAAACGGTTAAAATCGAGAATTATGCGAAAAAGCTCATAAATCGATAAATTGGGCCAAAATACTCTAGTTCGATAAATTGGGCCAAAATACTCTAGTTCGATAATTGGGCCAAAATACTCTAGTTCGATAATTGGGCCAAAATACTCTAGTTCGATAAATTGGGCCAAAATACTCTAGTTCGATAAATTGGGCCAAAATACTTTAGTTCAAAACGGGCCAAAGCCCACTAAGGTACATTAAATGGGCAAATTACTAAATTATTTATTTATATGGGCCTAATGAAATGATTAATGATAAACCCACCGATGTTATGGATTAATTGAAAATCATTATATGATTATATTTTGTTATATACGCATAATTGCATGGGTGGGATATATGAAGAGAAGAATGGCCAGTTGCCAAATATCTAGTTCGGTGGCTCTGCCACAAATTCGGCTCAATGCCTCTAGTTCGGTGGCTCTGTCACAAATTTGGCTTAATGCCTCTAGTTCGGTGACAATGTCACAATCTAGTTCGGTAGTGCACTACAAAAAAAAAAAATTATTTAAGGGCTTTAAGCCCATGATTGGTGTGTTTGGCGGGGTGGGTTGACTTGATCCCCACAGGTGTGTTGGTTGGTACGGGGGTGTTAGCGGATGGATACTAGGTTGGTTTGGGAAATTCATATTTCATGCATTCTTCTCTTTAAATTATGTTACTTTACGATGTATGGTTGAAATCATTAATGGGCTCAAGCCCAAAGATGATATCTTGACGATCCGGCCTAAAAATGGTGGTAAGTGAGTTGCACACTGAGTTCTTTGTAACTCACCCAATTTTTATTAACCATTTCGTAATAATGGAAATTGACGTGGACTTGGGCCGAGATGACTTGGTGGAGGCCATACTACGAATTTGGGTTTTTTTATAAACTATGACCTTATTTAAGTTTTTATTTTAATTGCTATTATTGGGTTGATGTAATAAGGCCTCTAAGTATGTTTTATGGATTTTATCGTGTGGATGGTTTTATAATTTTTATTTTGAGACTTTAATTATGAGTTTATGTTAAATCATTTGGTTTTTCCTAAAAATATCGTTTATTTAATATTTTGACAATTAGACGATTTTCTTTAAAATTTTCCTCCAAATTCTTTTAAGAAGTTTTAAAGTTTCGATAAACATTTTATTTAAGATAAGTTTTAAACAAGTATATTCTTAAATTATTTTCAAAACCTCGTACTACATCTTTAACTCGATTTTCAAAAGTTTTTGCATCATTATTTTATCGTAAATCTTGAAAAGAAACGAAAGTATGTTTGGTGTGACAAACCAAATCTCGTCTAAACGCATAGACCGGGTTTGGGGTGTTACATAGATCACGAACAGGCAAAATAGAATGATTAAGCATATCATGGTCTATATGTTTGGCAAAAACAAAATTAGCAACGCAAAGCTTATCATCATTCGAAGAAGGCAAAGATGCATCAACAAGTTCAATAGACGTACCTTGATGCGTAGATAGATAAAGTTCAGTCTTACCTTGGTCGAGCAATACAAACCTTCTCTCCACGGCCAAGTAGTGTAATCGAAGCTTTGCGTTCAATTCAACCATTTTCAAATGGAAAGTGAATTTCAAATACAACCATAAAAATTATTTAAGGAACGAATAAAATTTTAAAAAAAATTGAACAAAATTCGTTACCTTATCCAAGAACCAATTTCCAAAATGATTAAAATTTTTCAAGCATAATTGGAATTAATTGATTTTCCAACAAGATATACCAGATGATACAAAACATATTCCCGGTTTAAAAACATGATTTTGATTATTAAATTCAAGATGTGACAACGGTTTAGAAAAATCAAACATGTTAAACCAATAGGAATTGTGCAAACTCAAAATCGAACGATCAAAATTCTTGACAAGTTTCAAAACTGATTTACAAAAACTCAAAGATTTTGTATCGGACAATGAACAAATCTCGTAATATCTGCAATCAAACAAATTGGGATTAAAAGAAAATTCATCGTCATACTTACTTGAGTCTTGCATTTGTCGAATAGACGTTACTCCACCTTCACACTTTGCTTCACAATGGTTATTATGGGGTAAACCCGTCTTACCATCTTTTAAATCATCATAACAAATCAAAGGATGGCAAATGACAAAATTATCCACATAATCACAAACAGTAGAAAGATTCGGTGGAGATTGAATCTCATCAAAACACTTACCTTCCTTACATTTTTCAATCAAATGAAAATGCCTTTCTTCGGGAAGGTACTGAAGTTGGAGATCATCGTGCGATACGTTGGGCACCTGAAATGAAGAAATAGAAGAAGAACAAAAGTCTGAAGAGTTAGCTGAAAAACCACTCTCTTTTTCTTGCTCATCTTGTTCTCGCGTTTCTTTTTCCAACTCTTTTTCCACTTCTTTTTCTTTCTCAATTTTTCTTTCTTCATTTTCTTTTCTCTCATTTTTCTTTTCTTTTTCTTGATTTTCTTTTTCTTTTTTATTTTGATTACAACAAGAAGATATTTCAAAAGAATCTAAAATACAAGGATTTGATTCCAAGATCGAAGCGATGTTCTCATAGATATCACGATCGATTCTTGGAAGATTCTTTGAGCGTGACATCTGGGAATCATAAGACGAATAACTTGTGCTTACGTATTCATCTTCATAATAGGCTTCACACTCGTTAGTCGCTTTGTTTTGCCTTGAATTCCTCGTTGAATGATTTGAACCACTTCGAGAATGATCTTTCATAGAGGAATACTTGGACACACATGAACCATGTTCACTTCCTCGTTGGTAACTTTGAAAAGTTTCAAATTTGTGGTTTGATTCATACCGTCTCGAACTTCTTGAGGAATAAGAATCTCGGTCACAGTCTCTTCTCGAATGTTCTTCGAAAGTGTGTCTTTGAGATGACCTTGATTCCGTCCTTCGACTTGAAGAAAGTCGTTCTTGCCGATCTCGTTCCTCGATTCGATCCAAACGCTCATGTAGCTTATCAAACTTGGTGTTCATGATTCTTCGCATTCCATTCAACAAGTATTGATAATCATCGGATGAGAACTCTTCTTGAGACATATTTATTTTCTCACTACAAAAACTCACAAGTCACTCACAAAGAAAAATTTCGCTCACGCTCGTGTTTCACTCGTATAAGGCTTTTTCTTTGATGAATATACTCGTGCCTTTTACCGCTCTTCCTCGCTCTCGCAAATTCGTACTTCATTTCGAAGACTTATGTGCGGCTTGATGGTCGGCTACAAAAATGGTTACAAAGGATTGATGTCGGGTATAGGGTAGGCTAAACAAAAGAAATTTTTGGTATCGGGTAGGTTAAAACAAAGAAAAATTTTGGGTGTGTATGGCGTGGTGGTTTTGAAGGAGTGGGAGGAAATTCGGATCTTAGTGATCGGAAATAGTAGAAGAGAATGAAACAAACTTGCAAACTTTCAAAAAAAAATTCCACACTTTTTTTTATATACTCGTATTTTTTTCAATTTTTTTCTCAAAATTTTGTAATTCTTTTTTTTCAAATTTTTCATAATTATTTTTTTATCTTCACGAACCTAATTCTGGCTTCACGATGGTCGTCAGAATTCCCCGTTTAATAGCTCTGATACCAGATGATACAGTCTACCTCGGGAAGAGTCAAAATGTATGCGGATTGCCCAATCGTCTACGAGGAGGAAACAAGCCTTCGAAAAATAATCGGAAAAATATGGATGAGTTTGCGGAAGCTTTAGGTGAAATTGTTTAGAAAGTGGGTTTAAGTTAGGAATAGAGGTATTTAAATGAAATAGTTGATTTGGATAATGGAAAGAATAGGTTCGGTTTAAGATGAAGGGAAAAAAGATGGGATTCGGTTTAAGGTTGAACAAACAATGATAAGTTGATGGTAATGGATGAAAGAACTTAAACAAAGAATCAATTCAACACTAATAAAGTGTCACCCCGGGTTCTATAATTGTTTAAGGTGGAAGATGGAAATCGGATATGGACCAAGACCCGTTATCTATAAAGATAAGAACCTATGGTATAAGTTAATGGATGAGAAATGACTTGACGCCACAAGCAAAACTTGATAAGTCAGAATCGAAACTCGTATGAAAATGAAGAGGAGATAAACTCACTCGATGAACAAAGTCCATGTAATATGATTAATGATCAAAAACTCTAAAAACTGATTACAAATGAAAGAAGAAAAGTATTTATAGCCAACTAATAGCTAGCCGAATGGTCACAAAATGCCTTAAGGGCTAAGCAAAAATTATCCTAGAATAAGCTAGGAAAATCTAGAATTAAACCCTTAGAGTTCTTGGCCAAATTCGGCTGAATGAGGCCCTTGGTATGCTTAGGAGATTCGGTTGAATGTGGACCTTAGGAAACTTGCAAGGTTCGGATGAATATGGGGAATAAAAGAGCAGCCTTTAGATGATTCAAAGTCAGCTTCTTGGAACACCAAAAGCCTTCTTAATGGAGGGAAGAAATGGGCTGATTAATAACCTTGGAGACGCCAACCATCAGCAGCACATTACCTCCTTTTGTGCCGTCCAAGGAGCTTGTTCATGCAGCCATTAATTTCTTTTGTGGTTCACGGAAAAAATGTGCCTTGAAAAAGCTGAACAATCAGCTCATAAATAACGTTCCCTTGCATGTAGACAAGCCCTTTATTGCTATTTCATGCATGCCAAACTCCCCATTAAATTTCGGTCAACAACTTGCAGCAATTTAATGCTGTTCCATGCACCATTCACAAGCAGCTTCTTTAACAGCTTGTTATTCACGAGAAAGGAGCTGACTTGTGCCTTCCCAAGCATTGTGCATGCAGCTCATTAATGCTCCATGCATCTTCTTTAATTTAGGCCAGCATGCCTCTTCATTATTCACGAAATGGCTCCTTAAATGCAGGCTGAACAACTCATTAATTTAGCCAACATACATGCATTAAATTCGTTCATTCATGCACCAACATCAAATAAATGATGTTCCAAGCATCAGCAGCTCATAATGGCGTCCCATGTATATTTCCAACATCTCCTTTAATTACTGCCGTCCAAGCATGATGCATGCAACAAATACTTCATTGAATTTCAGCCAAGCATGCTCCTTAATGGCTGCTGCAATTCATGAAACAAACATGCTTTAATGTCTCAATTAATTCGGCTGAAAAGTAGTAGCAATTCATTAAATTCGGCTGGACCTTTATTAAGCATAAACATGCATTAGTTCTCTTGAACACAATTAAATACATGCTATGGACATATCATTGGACACTTTGGACAACTTAAATGCACCATTAGGACACTTAATAAATTCGGCAGCTGTAACACCCCAAACCCGGCCTAGACGTTACGACCGGATCTGGCATGTCACATGGAAAGGTTGTTAAAGAAACTTCGCGATCGTTTAAAAATTTTGAATTTTTTTCCATTTTCAAAATCAGGTTCGTTTTAAAGGTTTTCTTACAAACTGTTATAAATATTACTAAGACCAAAAATTTGTTTTATAACACCAAAAATCAGGTTCCGTGGTTTTCGAAAATGTGCCGTTTTGAAACAATTGTTGTAGTTTTGAGAAAATCCTGAATTTATTTATCTATAGTTTGTAAACCATTCATTAGTATTTTGGAAAAATAGTTATTTACGTTTTTAGGGAAAACTGCGTATTGATCATTTCATAATAGGTACTAACCGCATTAAAACAACAACCAAAATAAAATTCCAGTGGCCTTATTACAAAACATAATCCCAAATTAAAATAGAATCTAAAGTAAAGTAAAACGAAATTTACTAAGCAACGATGTATGGCCACCATAGAGTCCGTCTCAGCTCTAAATCCTCAAAGCTAGGGATTACCTGCAAAATTAAGCAGAGGGGTGAGTTACGAGAACTCAGTGTGTAATCCCCTAAACAAACGTTAATTGGGCCTGAGCCCATTCAGATAAAAATTAAGCCTTATCCCCTACATAAGTAATCTGGCCGAAGCCCATACAGAGACGAACTGGGCCTGAGCCCCTTTTAGCATGGTAAAACAGATAAATGCATGCAATGCAACCTAGCCCAACCTAATAATCCATCCGCTACACACCACCCGTTCCAGCCAAAACACACCAATGGGGATTTCTACAATCAACCCTCATCCGCTACACACCATCGATGGCAGTCACGCTGCTCATCGCCAAAATTATGGCAGTGCCACCAAAATAATGTGACAGAGTCACCGAAATATGTGGCAGAGCCACCGAAATAATGTGACAGAGTCACCGAAATACACTTCCCCTTTCATCAATATCATATCCCCACCCCATGCAACATGTTATATCCTCATAATGTGGTGCATGCATACATATATCAATGTACATTAGATAATCAGAACACACGTGCAATCATACTAATTTATTCAAATGGTATAGTCATAAAGGTTACTTACCTGGTATATCTCCAATCTTACCCACTTGGGTATCCCAACTGCATGCCCGTTAAAGTATTTCGGCTCTTAGCCGACACATAATATAATACGAAACAAAACGAAATAAAGGTGTGAGATTACACACCTGATTATGCGAAGAACTATACACTCCTGATCGTCGTTACCCTCACTATCACGAACAACTACGATCTGTCTATTCAGATCCGATGTCGCCCCTCTTCCACAACCTGGTGGGAAATCCCAAACGGCTGATACCCTACGCCGTTTGAACTTGGGAGCAGAGACTACGAGTCTACTCCCCTCAGGCTCCCTTAACGCATCCTTCTCAGATCGACTAGCGCCCGCCTCCATGAAGAAAGTCTTGATCAGTAAAGTACTTTCAGAGAGAAACTATGGTTGGCTAACAAAAAGGCTTGGTTATGGCAGAGTATAACGAAAGGAGAAAGTGAAATGAAACCAAGAAGATAACTCCTTACCTTACTTACCAACACACTTCCAAAAACTAGGAGCTAGAAGAATGATGAGAGTGTATGCCAACACTCTTCCAATTCAGCCTTAGACAAAAGAATAGAGTAAGATTTTCGGCTTCCAAAAATAGAGACAAGAAGTGAACAACACACGAATCTAGCAGAAGGGCACCACTAACCTTAGATCAGAGATGAGTTGAACAGGAATAGGAGATTCGGCACACTAGCCACTCTTGAAAGAAAATGGCACACACACCTACTAGCAAAAATTGAAAATGCTCCAAAAGACTCCTCTCTCTTTTTCCTCTTTTGACCGAATTTACTCCCCCCACACACTTCCCATTTTCGGCCAACTCCTTCCACACACCAAATCCCTTGATTCTCTCCTCCATTCACTCTCCATCCACCATTTGAAATGGTTGACCAATTCAAACTCCCCAAACTCCTCTCCTCCATCCATTCAAACCCGTTTAACCCATTCAACTCCTCCTTGGTAGAGTCCCAGCCGAAAGCCACCTCTTCTCCACCTTGAGCACAAAAAATAAAGCTCCATGATGCAGCAGATGGGATTCGAACTCCTCCTCCTTTGCTCTACTAGTGACGCCATATCCACTCCGCCTTGTGCTCACTTGTGCTAGCAATTTACCAACATTTTCTCTTAACCCCTACCGCCAACAGCCTTCCCCTCTTAAGTGCCCAAAAAGTAAAATTTCACCAAAGCTCTGGCTTGAACCCGAGCCTCCCCAGGACCCCTGAACACACCTAAATGACAAGCTAAGCGAGCTAAATGCATGCCACAACACAAAAATGCCAGACCCCTAATTTAAGGATGTTACAGTTCTACTCCCTTAAAAAAAATTCGGCCTCAAAATTTACCTGATTAAAAGAGGTGAGGGTATTACTGTCGCATTGCCTCTTCCGGCTCCCACGTGGCTTCCTCTGAACTGTGATTATGCCATAATACTTTAACCAATGGAACTGGTTTCCTCCTCAATACCTTAATCTCCCGGTCCAAGATCTGCGCTAGTTCTTCTTCGAAAGACAGATCAGGTCTGACCTCAATTTCTTCCACCGGCACAACGTGAGATGGATCTTAACGATAGTGTCTTAGCATCGAAACATGGAATACATTATGTATCTGACTCAACTCCAGGGGTAACTCAAGCTGATAAGCCACTGGTCCCACACGTTTCAACACCCGATAAGGCCCGATGAATCTGGGGCTCAACTTGCCCTTCCGTCCAAACCTTAAAACCTTCTTCCAAGGTGAGACTTTCAAGAAGACACGGTCCCCCACTAAAAATTCTATCTCCCTACGCTTCAGGTCTGCATACAATTTCTGTCTATCAGAAGCTTCTTTTAACCAGTCTCGAATCAGCTTAACGTTTTCCTTTGTTTCTGAGATTAATTCCGGACCCAACAATTGTCACTCACCTAACTCTGTCCAACAGGTAGGGGTACGATAACTACGACCATACAATGCCTCATAAGGTGCCATTTGAATGCTGGACTGATAACTGTTATTATACGCGAATTCAGCCAACGGCAGGTAATCTTCCCAACTACCTCTGAAGTTAATCACGCAGCCCCTTAACATGTCTTCCAGAATCTGAATTACCCTTTCTGACTGACCATCAGTCTGTGGGTGAAATGCTGTGCTGAAACCTAGCCTTGTACCCAAAGCTTCATGCAATGCCTTCCAGAACCGCGATGTAAACCTAGGGTCCCTGTCTAATATGATAGACACGGGTACCCCATGCAACCTCACGATTTTTGCCACATACAGCTTGGCCAACTTCTGTAGCGAATAGTCGGTACGAATCGGTATGAAGTGTGCGGACTTAGTCAACCGGTCAACGATTACCCACACTGAATCTTTCTTAGTAGGCATTAGGGGTAGCCCACTAAAAAAATCCATCGTTATCCTCTCCCACTTCCAAAGTGGAATCTTCACCGGTTACAGCAATCCCGAAGGCAACTGATGTTCCGCCTTCACTTGCTAGCATGTCAAACACTTACCCACAAAGTCAGTAACTTCCTGTTTCAGACCAGGCCACCAATACAATTCACGTAAGTCCCGATACATCTTGCTTCCACCGGGATGCATAGTGTATGGGCTACTATGCGCTTCCCGCAAAATCATCTACCTCAACTCAGAGTCCTTCGGCATACAAATTCTTCCACGGAAACACAATACCCCTTCACTGTTCAGACCAAAATCCCCTGTTTCACCACCTTCCACTTGCTGGAATTGAAAACTTAGCGATTCGTCTAACACTTGCTTCTCTTTAATCTGGCTTACCCATGTCGGCTTTATCTGAAGTTCTGCTAACAGACTACCATCTTCATAAAGACTGAGATGAGCAAACATTGCTCTCAAATCTGATATCACCTTACGACTTAACACATCTGCCACCACGTTAGCTTTACCCGGGTGATACTTAATCGAGCAATCATAGTCTTTTAGCAACTCAATCCACCTCCGTTATCTTAAATTTAGCTCCTTCTGGGTAAGGAGATATTTCAGACTCTTATGGTCGCTGTAGATAATCGACTTTTCTCCATACAGATAGTGTCTCCATATTTTCAGGGCGAACACCACAGCAGCTAGTTCCAAGTCATGAGTGGGATAGTTCATCTCATGCAGTCTTAGTTGACGAGATGCATATGCTACCACCTTCCCTTCTTGCATTAACACACAACCCAAACCTGTGTGCAATGCATCACAGTAGACAACAAACTCTTTCCTCGCCTCAGGCTAAATCAACACCGGCGCCTCAGTCAGAATCTTCTTTAACTTCTCAAAACTTTCCTGTTGCTTATCGGCCCAAACAAATGGTACTTCTTTCTGCAATAATTTGGTTAAAGGTGCAGCAATCAATGAAAACCCCTCAACGAACCTTCTGTAGTACCCAGCCAAACCCAGAAAACTTCAAATTTCTGACACAGATTTCGGCGGTTTCCAGTCCAAAACAGCTTTGATCTTTCAAGGATCAACCCTAATCCCCTCGGCAGATACAACATGCCCCAAAAAGGTCACTTCCTTCAGCCAAAATTCACACTTGCTGAATTTGGCATACAGTTGCTTCTCTCTCAAAATCTGCAGAACTGTCCAAAGATGTGAATCATGCTCCTCCTCCGTCCTTGAGTATACCAGGATGTCGTCTATGAACACTACCACGAACCGGTCTAGATAGGGTTAAAAGACCCGGTTCATCATGTCCATAAAAGTGGCTAGTGCATTAGTCAGTCCGAACGGCATCACTAGAAACTCGTAATGTCCATAACGAGTTCAAAAAGCAGTCTTATGAATATCCGCCTCCTTGACCTTTAGCTGATGATACCCCGATCTCAAATCTATCTTCGAGAAAATTGAAGCTCCTCGCAGCTGATCGAACAGGTCGTCAATCCTTGGTAGCGGGTACTTGTTCTTAATAGTCAACTTGTTCAACTGGCGATAGTCTATGCACATACGCATCGACCCATCCTTTTTCTTCACGAACAAAACCGGTGCTCTCCACAGAGATACACTTGGTCTGATAAATCCACGGTCCAACAGCTCTTGAATCTGAGATTTTAGTTCTGCCAACTCCTTCGGTGCCATCCTGTAAGGAGCGATGGACACTGGAGCCGTTCCTGGCAATAGCTCAATGCCAAATTCGACCTCGCGATCCTAAGGCAATCCCAAAAGTTCTTCAAGAAATACGTCCGAGAACTCCTTCACAGTTCTAACATTCTCAACCGACAATTCCTTGGCATCCAAAGCGCTGATGAAAGCTAGGAATGCCTCACACCCTTTTGGCACCAACTTTTTCGCCTTAAGCGCTGAAACCACATGAGAGAGATAATCCCTTCTTTCTCCTATCACAATTACTTCCTCGTCCTCTGGAGTTCTTAAAACCATACGCTTAGCAGTGCAATCCAAATTCGCACGATGCTTAACTAGCCAGTCCATGCCTAAGATCAGATCAAACTCACTGAATGGTAATTCCATCAAGTCTGCCGGGAAAACAATCCTTTGCACTTCTAAAGGCACATTCCTAAATAGTTTGTTCACTACCACCGATTGTCCTAGAGGGCTAACCACAGACATTTCTCTAGCAGCAACCTTAAATTTAATACCAGAGTCCCGCACCGCAGATCATGGGCAACATACGAATGTGTAGACCCAATATCTATCAAAGCTGTAAAGGGTACACCAAATATAAGAAACGTATCAGTTATGACGTCTGGTGCACCGCCATCCTCTCGATGTCTAGCCGCATAGACCAGTCCAGGTTATCTTGCATCTGTGTTACCAGCACCCCTGCCCGGTGCTCCATGACCTCGTCCAAACCCATTTCCCCCTCTGGCTGGACCCCGACCTCTTGGTGGCTGCTGACCACCTCTCCCAGGCTGTGCAAATCCCTGACCTATCATCTGCACTCTAGCAAGCTCTTGTAGACAATCCTTTATCAAATGATCCCTAGATCCACACTTAAAACATCCTCCCGTTCTTCTCCAACACTCCCCCGAATATGTTCTCCCACACTGTGCACAAGGTCGCAACTGACCTACAGTAATAGGCATCATGGCTCAAGCTGGCCCATCGAACCTAGGCCTCTTTTGAAAACCCCCAGAAGAACCTGACGACCCAAAACTTCTCTTACTCTTGCCCCTATCCTTATCTCGGTTCTGCCTCTCAGAACGTTTCACCTCTTCGGTGATTTTTGCTTTCTCGACCAGAATGGCAAAATCTCTTTCTCGCTACGGAGCTATCAGTACTCGCAGCTCATCCTGCAGACCATCCTCGAACCGAACACAACGTTCATAATAAGTTGCAATGATACCCTAAGCGTAACGACTCAAGCGTAGGAACTCTGCCTCATATTCAGCCACGGACTTATTCCCCTGGACCAAGTTCAGAAATGCCTTCCTCTGGGCGTCCACATAACTCTCCCCAACATATTTTCCACGAACGCTGCATTTGTCTTAAAGAAGTCCCGGTGATACATCTGTAAGTACCTTCCCTCACTGCGTGAGCCACCACCGTGCGCCTCATCTCGAAGGAGGGACACTGCTCCTTTCAATTTTTCCTCTCTTTGTGCGATCCAGTCATCCATAATCCACTCAACTGCTTCCAGCCAGTATTCAGCTACGTTTGGGGCCACACCAGAAATACCCCTAAATATCTCAGCCCCATTTTCCCGAAGTCACTCAGGGATAGATTTCTGGGCTACCGATCCAGTGCTTGCTCCAGCAACCCGTTCCAACACCCGCAACATCGCTTGGGACAGAGCATCGTCCCCTCTAATTCTGTCCTGAGTTCTCGCTTTCGCCACTGGTGATGCTGGCACTTCACCTTCTGGCACATGCCTAGATTCTGAAGATCCAGCCTCAGTACCCCGGCCTCTACCTCAGCCACGTATACCCCATCCACATCCTCTTGTGCTAATGTTCCCTAGATCGAATTAATCTGATTAAAAATTTTATGAATTAGGATATCATTTCAATGTTTATTAACAATGTTTTATGCAAAGTGAGTATAGTAGTTGTTTTCGCAAATCGAATTTCCTAATGTCTCAGTCTCTAAAGTCTTAACTCTTATAGCTAGAAGTCATAAAACACTAATTCTAATAATTCCTTCTAAAATCATTTCATAATATCAAACAAAGTCAGGAGACTTACGGATTTAGTGCCAAAGACTCGGGTGCCATACCTCCAGAAAGACATACATTTCTCTAGACCATATTTTCAAACCAATTTTGGAAAACATTTTTGAACCCATTTCACAGCCGAGTTTTGTAACTTGGGCTCTGATACCATAAAATGTAACACCCCAAACCCGGCCTAGATGTTACGACCAGATCTTGCATGTCACATGGAAAGGTTGTTAAAGAAACTTTGCGACCATTTAAAAATTTCGAATTTATTTTCCATTTTGAAAATTAGGTTTGTTTTAAAGGTTTTCTTACAAACTGTTATAAATATTACTAAGACCGAAAATTTGTTTTATAACACCAAAAATTAGGTTCTGTGGTTTTCAGAAATATGCCGTTTTGAAACAATTGTTGTAGTTTTGAGAAAATCCTGAATTTATTTATCTATAGTTTGTAAACCGTTCATTAGTATTTTGGAAAAACAGTTATTTACGTTTTTAGGGAAAACTCCGTATTGATCATTTCATAATAGGTACTAACCGCATTAAAACAACAACCAAAATAAAATCCCAGTGGCCTTATTACAAAACATAATCCCAAATTAAAATAGAATTTAAAGTAAAGTAAAACAGAATTTACTAAGCAACGATGTATGGCCACCACAGAGTCCGTCTCGGCTCCAAATCCTCAAAGCTAGAGATTAGCTGCAAAATTAAGCAGAGGGGTGAGTTACGAGAACTCAGTGTGTAATCCTCTAAACGAACGTTAATTGGGCCCGAGCCCATTCAGATACAAATTGAGCCTTAGCCCCTACAAAAGCAATCTGGCCGAAGCCCATACGGAGACGAACTGGGCCTGAGCCCCTTTTAGCATGGTAAAACAGATAAATGCATGCAATGCAACATAGCCAAACCTAATAATCCATCCGCTACACACCACCCGTTCCAGCCAAAACACACCAGTGGGGATTTCTACAATCAACCCTCATCCGCTACACACCATCGATGGCAGTCACGCTGCTCATCGCCAAAATTGTGGCAGTGCCACCGAAATAATGTGATAGAGTCACCGAAATATGTGGCAGAGCCACCGAAATAATGTGACAGAGTCACCGAAATACACTTCCCCTTTCATCAATATCATATCCCCACCCCATGCAACATGTTTTATCCTCATAATGTGGTGCATGCATACATATATCAATGTACATCAGATAATCAGAACACACGTACAATCATACTAATTTATTCAAATGGTATAGTCATAAAGGTTACTTACCTGGTATATCTCCAATCTTACCCACTTGGGTATCTCAACTGCATGCCCGTTAAAGTATTTCAGCTCTTAGCTGACACATAGTATAGTACGAAACAAAATGAAATAAAGGTGTGAGATTACACACCTGATTACGCGAAGAACTATACACTCCTGATCGTCATTACCCTCACTATCACGAACAACTACGATCTGTCTATTCAGATCCGATGTCGCCCCTCTTCCACAACCCGGTGGGAAATCCCGAACGGCTGATACCCTATGCCGTTTGAACTTGGGAGCAGAGACTACGAGTCCACTCCCCTCAGGCTCCCTTAACGCAACCTTCTCAGATCGACTAGCCCCCGCCTCTATGAAGAAAGTCTTGATCAGTAAAGTACTTTCAGAGAGAAACTATGGTTGGCTAACAAAAAGGCTTGGTTATGGTAGAGTAAAACGAAAGGAGAAAGTGAAATGAAACCAAGAAGAGAACTCCTTACCTTACTTACCAACACACTTCCGAAAACTAGGAGCTAGAAGAATGATGAGAGTGTATACCAACACTCTTCCAATTCGGCCTTAGACAAAAGAATAGAGTAAGATTTTTGGCTTCCAAAAATAAAGACAAGAAGTGAACAACACACGAATCTAGCAGAAGGGCACCACTAACCTTAGATCAGAGATGAGTTGAACAAGAATAGGAGATTAGGCACTTAACACCAATGATGAACCGAATGGAAAGATAAAATTCGGTAAACAACGGACCCTCAAGCCTTAGTCTACAAAATGTTTGGCTATTGATTAAAGAAGAGAAGAACCGATTCCAAAAGAGAAGAGTAAAGGTTTGATCAATGGAGAAAAATAAAAAATAGAGAAGCAAAGAAAAAGACCTGGGGGTTTCGGCTATGGTGACAAACAAAGAAAATGCATGAGTAGAGAATCACATTCAAGAGAGTTCGGCTTGTGGTGAAGAAGAAAAAGTAGAAAAGAAAGAAAAAGAAGAGAAGGATAGGAAGGTTGAGTTTTCGGCTATAATGGTCAAGAGAGAAAAAATGAGAACAATGAGAATAGCCACTCAAGATTTCGGTAAAGAAAAAGAAAGCAATATTTTCCCCAAAATGCTAAGACTGAAAATGCACACTAGCCACTCTTGAAAGAAAACGGCACACACACCTACTAGCAAAAACCGAAAATGCTCCAAAAGACTCCTCTCTCTTTTTCCTCTTTTGACCGAATTTACTCCCCCCACAAACTTCCCATTTTTGGTCAACTCCTTCCACACACCAAATCCCTTGATTCTCTCCTCCACTCACTCTCCATCCACCATTTGAAATGGTTGACCAATTCAAACTCCCCAAACTCCTCTCCTCTATCCATTCAAACCCGTTTGACCCATTCAACTCCTCCTTGGTAGAGTCCCAGACGAAAGCCACCTCTTCTCCACCTTGAGCACAAAAAATAAAGCTCCATGATACAGCAGATGGGATTCGAACTCCTCCCTCTTTGCTCTAATAGTGACGCCACATCCACTCCACCTTGTGCTCACTTGTGCTAGCAATTTACCAACATTTTCTCTTAACCCCTGCTGCCAACAGCCTTCCCCCCTTAAGTGCCCAAAAAGTAAAATTTCACCAAAGCTCTGGCTTAAACTTGAGCCTCCCCAGGACCCCCGAACACACCTAAATGACAAGCTAAGCGAGCTAAATGCATGCCACAACACAAAAATGACAGACCCCTAATTTAAGGATGTTACAGTAGCCCCTATTTAATGAGAAAAATCTGCACACTTAATTTAGCTTTAAAACATCTTTAAATCTTGTAATAAAAAGTGACAAAATTAATTTAAGCTTAAAAAAATTAAATCTAACACTAAATTAATTATTTAGACATATTTAATTTGCTGTAAGAATTTTAATAAATTAAATACTTAATTTATTTAATGCATTAAAATTGAAGAATTAGCTCAATGAGCTGGTGCGAGCTCGAGTGAGCTCGAATTGAGCTCAAATGGACTAATCTGGTTCAAGTTGAAAATACAACAGAGTGCATATCAGCTTCACGGCATTTGGAACACTCGATCCAAGCTCCTTCAATTTGAAATTCATCGGTGCCCCGGGCGTGCTCGTATCACGTTTGATGCCACAAGCACGCTTGATAAGTCAAAACGAAACTCGTATGAAAATGAAGAGGAGATAAAGTCACTCAAATGAACAAGGTTCATATAATTTGATTAAGGTTCAAAAAACTAAATTAGCTAAGCTTACAAATGAAAAATAGCAAATATTTATAGGCTATCATAGGCTAGCCAAATAGACATAAAATACTTAATAACTAAGTTAAGTTTCAGCCATAATTTGCTGGAAAAATTTGGAATAAAAACCACTAAACTCCATGGCTAAATTCGGCTGATTGGAAGCCAAATGGACAGCTTCTAGATGGTAGAATTCAGCTGAATGTGTTTGGTAGCAAAAGAACTCCAATGGACGGGTTCTAGAACGCTGAATGTTCAAGAAATAAATCCAAAATTCGTCCAAGTCCATGTGCAGCCCTTGGGAACGTCATTAGCCATGTTTCTAGAAGAGGGAATGAATTTTGGGTCACTTGAAAATGCATGCAGCAGCTAGGTATGTCCTATGCAATAATTGAGCTCTTAATTTGGTCTCTTTTGGCTGAAAAGTGTCCAACAATAAAGATGGAAATAAGCAGCTCTCTTGGATGTGTAAATTCAACCATTTGGGACGTTTTCAAGTCAGCTTAATGAATAAGCAAGTGGCTGGTTGCATTTGGACAGCAAGGAGCCGAAAAGACTTGTCTAGGTTCGGCCAAACATTGTATTGAGCTGTACCTTTTGTTTGAAGAATTTCCAGCATTTAAACATGTCTTTGAATGGCTTGCAAGTGTTTAATTTAGTCATTAAAACTCCCTTGACCTTTGCTATACACGAACAGCCCCTAGGGAATTAAATAAGCAGCAGCCAATTTTAATTTCAGCTTAAAAACCATCATGAACTTAACCCATGCACTTAGCCCTCTTTCCAGCCGATTGGGGTCTTGAATAACCAAAAGTTGGCTGCCATGATGCATGCTTCCAGCCGTCCATGCATCCTCCAAGTGCATTGAAGTATTCGGCCAAGTACATTGCACCTAGGTGCATGTATCTCTTAAATGCACCATGTACATTCGGCTGTACCTACAAAAGGGAAGGAATGCATGTTAATTCAAGCCAAATCAGCTGAATGATAATTAAACATGTCCATGACACCTTAATGGACACTTTGGACAACTTAAATACACCATTTAGAACACATTGAATTTCGGCAGCAACTAAAATAACTAAAAAACCTGCACATTCATTTTAGCTTTAAAACATCTTTAAAACATGTAATAAAATGTGACAAATTAATTTAGGCTTAGACAAATTAAATCCAACACTAAATTAATTATTTAGACACATTTAATTTGCTGTAGGAAAATTAATAAATTAAATACTCAATTTATTTAAAGCATTAAAATGATACAATCAGCTTAATGAGCTGGAGCGAGCTCGAGTGAGCTCAAATTGAGCTCGAATGAGCTAATCCGGCTCAATTTGGAAGTGCATGAAGATGCACATGAGCTCCACGGCATTTGGGACTTTGGCCTCGAGCTTCATCAACTTGAAAATCGGTGGTGCCCCGGGCGTGCCCGTATCATCCCCCCTCTTCAAGACAATTCATCCTTGAATCGACCCGCTGGTTTTTCGGACAAAACTTCTTTTGGCTCGGTTTACCTCAGTCAAATGGGGCGGATGGTTTTCGAATCACCTGAAAAGAAAATTTAAGAATTAGCAAGAAATGATTTAAACATACTTGCAACCCGAACATGAGCAAAACAAGATAAATAGTTCGCACGCACACGGGCATAAACACTTTATCATATAAAAGGAACAATGCTTTGTCAAATGTTTGAGACTTAATGGAATAAGCTTCATGGCATGCATACGATTCGAATGGATTCCACAAGTCAAAATCAACATGCGAGTAACACATCAAGTGATAGATATAATCGTCACACGCAAGTAGTTGAGAAGATGCACATTGCACATGATTTTGAACAGCCAAACCTTGCATTGAACGATTTATGGAATCACTTGCACATGAATCACAAAAACTTTCGAACACAAAGATCATTTTGTCAACCATTAAAACCGATAGACCATCAATAAGCAGAATAGGAAATTCAAGCACTTCATGATCTAAATGATTTACAAAATGAAAATCAGCATCATGTGTTCTATCAACATCCGAAACAGATAGATCATCAATAAACGAAATAGGCAAAATAGAATAATTAAGCATATCATGATCTAAATGTTTCACATAGACGAAATCAGCAACGCAAAGCTTATCACCATCCAAAGAGAGCAAAAATGCATCAACAATTTTAGAAATCTTACCTTTATGCGCAGAAGGACAAAGATCATTCTTACCTTGTTCGTACATTACAAACCTTCTCTATGTGGGCATGTAGTGTAGTCGAAGCTTCACGTTCGAATCAACACTTTTCAAATGGAATGTGAATTTTAAGTACAACCACAAAATTTGTTTAAGAAACGAATAAAGTTTGAACATGAAGTTGGCAAAGTTTATTACCTTATTCAAAAACCAAGTTTCGAAACAATAAAATTTTCTCACACACAATTGATGATACTTGAGTTTTTCACAAAGCAAATCATAACGAATTCCCGGTTTAAAAACATGGGTTTGACTATTTAAGTTAAGATTGGACAATGGTTTCTTTAAAGAAATCATGTTAAACCAATAAGAATGGTGCAAGCTCAAGATCGAGCAATCAAAACTCTTGACATGTTTCAAAACTGATCTACAAAAACTCAAAGATTCTGTATTAGACAATGAACAAATTTCGTAATAACCACAATCAAACAAATTGGGATTAAAAGAAAAGTCATCGTCATACCTAATCAAATCTTGCATTTTTCGAATATTCGTTACTCCACTTTCATTCTTTGCAACACAATGATTATTATGGGTTGAACTCGTCTTACCTCCATTTAAATCGTCACAGTTAATCAAAGAACGATAATAGACGATACTATCCACATAGTCACAATCATTAGGAAAATTTAGTGGAGAATGAATCGTTTCAAAACACTTACTTTCCTTACCTTCCGGCTCGTGTGATTCAACCTTACCTTGGCTGATCATTTGAAAACACCGTTCTTCTGGGAGGTATTGAAGTTGAAGAACATTTTTCGGTCCTTCGGAAACCTGAAAAGTAGAAACAGAAGAAGAACAAAATTTTGATGAGTTAGCTAAATCAACACTCACTTCTTCTTGCTCATCTTGTTCTTTTGTTTCTTTTTCAACATCTTTTTCTATCTCAATTTCTTTCTTAATCTCGATTTAAATTTTTCTTTCTTCAATTTCTTTTTCTCTCATGATATCGAATTCTTTTTCTTCTCTCTCATTTTTATTTTCTTTTCTCTCGATTTCTTTTTCATTTTCTTTATTTTCTTTTTCATTTTCATTTTGATTACAACAAGTGGATGGTTCAAAAGAGTTGAAAAGAGAAAATTTTGACTCAAGGATCGAGGCAATGTTTTCATAGATATCTTGATTGATTCTTCATGAAAGGTTCTTCGTACGAGACATCATTGAATCATATGATGAATAACTCGTGCTTTCGTGTTCATCATCGTAGTTGGCTTCAAACTCGACATATGCTTGGTTTCGCCTTGAATTCCTTGTCGAATAAGAATCGTGATTTGAACTACTTCGAGAACGATCTTTCGTGGATGAATTCTTTGACGTATATGAACCACGTTCACTTCTTCGCAAAGGTTTCTCCGTAGATAGATTGGTTGAAGCTTGTGAAGAAGAAATCATATCTTCGCGATGGTAACCTTGAAAAGCCTCAAACTCGCGATTTGACTCATACCGTCTTGAACTTCTATATGAACCATAATCTTGATCAAAATCTCTTCTTGAATGATCTTCGAAAGCGTGTCTTCGAGACGACCTTGACTCTGACCTTCGATTTGAAGAAAGGCGTTCTTGTTAGTCTCGTTCCTCGATTCGATCCAATCGCTTATGTAACTTGTCAAACTTGGTGTTCACGATTCTTCGCATTTCGTTCAACAGATATTGATAATCAAATTCTGACAATGCTTCTTGATTCATGTTTATTTTCTGCAAAGAATGATTGTTAAAACAAAGATAAAACCTTACCACAAAAAAAATCTCACAAGTCACTCACAAGAAAATCACTCTACTCATGTTTCACTCGTTTTATGGATTTTTCTTTAATGAGTACACTCATGCCTTTTACCGCTCTTTCTTGTCTCACAAATTTGTACTTCGTTTCGAAAAGATTTATTGCGGCTTGAGGGTCGGCTAAAAAAATGGTTAACAAGGGATGTTGTTTGGTATCGGGTAGGCTCAAAACAAAGAAAAAATTTGGGTGTGGGGGCGTTGTGGTTTTGAAGGAGTGGGGGTAAGAAGGATGAATACGAAACAAGAACTTACAAAGACTTTCACAAGAAAACTTCACCTCTTTTTTTTAATATTCGTATATATATTTTTTTCTCTTTTTTTTGAATTTTCGTACTTCTTTTTTTTTTGACTTTTTGTAATTCTTTTTTTTTTACTTCAATACAATATATGCTAATACAAGAAATGAAAAATTACAACTTGAAATTTTTTTTGTTCAAATTTTTTTTACAAACACGAACCTATTCTAGCTTCACAAACGTCGTCGGGACTCCTCGTTTTGTAGCTCTGATACCAGATGATACGGCCTGCCTCAAGATGAGTCGAAACGTATGCGAATTGCCCAATCGTCTACGAGGAGGAAAATAAGCCTTTGGAAAATAATAGAAAATGTAGTTAAATTTGCGGAAGCTATTGAATGAATTTGTTAAGATACGGGAAAATGATGGATGATGGAAGTGATTTGAATAGGGAAGAATTAGGTTCGGCTAAGGTTGATAGGAAGAAGATGGAAATCAGTTGAATAGATTCAAATAGGGATAGATGGATAGAAGATAGTTAGGTGATAGTTTGATGGAAATGGAGAGTAGGACTTAAACACAGAAACGATTCAACACACAAAGATGTCACCTCGGTTTCTATAGTTGTTTAAGGTGGACGATGGAAAATGAAGATGGACCAAAGACCCGTTACTTATCAAAGTAAGAACCAATGGTATAGATAAATGGAAGAGGACGTTTGACGCCACAAGCAAGCTTGATAAGTCAAAACGAAACTCGTACGAAAACGAAGAGGAGATAAACTCACTCAAATGAACAAGGTTCATATAATTTGATTAAGGTTCAAAAAACTAAATTAGCTAAGCTTACAAATGAAAAATAGCAAATATTTATAGGCTATCATAGGCTAGCCGAATAGACATAAAACACTTAATAACTAAGTTAAGTTTCAGCCATAAATTACTGGAAAAATATGGAATAAAAACCATTAAACTCCATGGCTAAATTCAGCTGATTGGAAGCCAAATGGACAACTTCTAGATGGTAGAATTCAGCTGAATGTGTTTGGTAGCAAAAGAACTCCAATGGACAGGTTCTAGAAGGCTGAATGTTCAAGAAATAAATCCAAAATTCATCCAAGTCCATGTGCAGCCCTTGGGAACATCATTAGCCATGTTTCTAGAAGAGGGAATGAATTTTGGGTCACTTGAAAATGCATGCAGCAGCTAGGTACGTCCCATGCAATAATTGAGCTCTTAATTTGGTCTCTTTTGGCTGAAAAGTGTCCAACAATAAAGATGGAAATGAGAAGCTCTCTTGGATGTGTAAATTCAACCATTTGGGACGTTTTCAAGTCAGCTTAATGAATAAGCAAGTGGCTGGTTGCATTTGGACAGCAAGGAGCCGAAAAGACTTGTCTAGGTTCGGCCAAACATTGTATTGAGCTGTACCTTTTGTTTGAAGAATTTCCAGCATTTAAACATGTCTTTGAATGCCTTGCAAGTGTTTAATTCAGCCATTAAAACTCCCTTGACCTTTGCTATACACGAACAGCCCCTAGGGAATTAAATAAGCTACTGCCAATTTTAATTTCAGCTTAAAAACCTTCATGAACTTAACCCATGCACTTAGCCCTCTTTCCAGCCGATTGGGGTCTTGAATAACCAAAAGTTGGCTGCCATGATGCATGCTTCCAGCGTCCATGCATTCTCCAAGTGCATTGAAGTATTCGGCCAAGTACATTGCACCTAGGTGCATGCATGTATCTCTTAAATGCAACATGTACATTCGGCTGTACCTACAAAAGGGAAGGAATGCATGTTAATTCAAGCCAAATCAGCTGAATGATAATTAAACATGTCCATGACACCTTAATGGACACTTTGGACAACTTAAATACACCATTTAGAACACATTGAATTTCGGCAGCAACTAAAATAACTAAAAAACCTGCACATTAATTTTAGCTTTAAAACATCTTTAAAACATGTAATAAAATGTGACAAATTAATTTAGGCTTAGACAAATTAAATCCAACACTAAATTAATTATTTAGACACATTTAATTTGCTGTAGGAAAATTAATAAATTAAGTACTCAATTTATTTAAAGCATTAAAATGATGCAATTAGCTCAATGAGCTGGAGCGAGCTCGAGTGAGCTCAGATTGAGCTCGAATGAGCTAATCCGGCTCAACTTGGAAGTGCATGAAGATGCACATGAGCTCCACGGTATTTGGGACTTTGGCCTCGAGCTTCATCAACTTGAAAATCGGTGGTGCCCCGGGTGTGCCCGTATCAGGGCCCGTAGGCCCATATGAATATATTGTATGATTGTGTAGTAGATATTGGACTGGACTAGGTGAATCTCATATCTGTGGCTAGATTTGGGCTAAATGGGCCACACGAGCGTGTGGGCCCACTTGGGCCGAGAATGGGCCTTAGGCCCATTCGCATCATTATCTCTATTTAGTATACTTGAGTCGCTTGAGGCGACTGTAGACCTTCTGAGGGGTTGACAAAATTACTGAAATTCCCTTGGAGGGTAAATTACTGAAATACCCTTGGAGGGTAAATTACTGAAATACCCTTGGTGGGTAAAGTACCGAAATACTCTTAGTGGGTAAATTACTGAAATACCCCTGGAGGGTAAATTACTGAAAACCCTTGGAGGGTAAATTACCGAAATACCCTTAGTGGGTAAATTACCAAAATACCCTTGGAGGGTAAATTACCGAAATACCCCTGGAGGGTAAATTACCGAAATAACCCTGGAGGGTAAATTACCGAAATACCCCTGGAGGGTAAATTACCGAAATACCCCTAGAGGGTAAATTACTGAAATACCCTTGGTGGGTAAATTACTAAAATACCCTTGGTGGGTAAATTACTGAAATACCCTTGGTGGGTAAATTACTTAAATACCCTTGGTGGGTAAAATTACTTTTATATCCTTAGGGGCAGACTTAGTATGTTTGTGTATAATTTATTTGACTAATATGATGGTACGTTATTGCATACACTGAATTATTATGTCACGACATCTTGCATTGGGTTGGGATTTTGTAATTGGAGGTAGTGATTGATCTGTTAGGGTCGCACGGGTCGCCCGAGACGATTGTGGACCCACCGATTTGATTGTTAGGTTTGCACGGGTCGCCCGCGATGACTGTGGACCTATCGACGGCTTTAAGCCGCTTATATTCTGGTAGCTCAGCTACGTTCTTGGTGTGTAGGGCTGGGTGGGTTGACTTGGTCCCCACAGGAGTGTAGGGTTGGTACGGGTGGTGTGATGGTTGGATTGGGTTGGGCTACATTACATTATCTGCATTATCATGATTATAGGGCTTAGGCCCAGATTGATGCCGTATGGGCTCAGGCCTAGATAGTGACCGTTTAGAGGATTACACACTGAGTTCTCGTAACTCACCCCTTTTCCCTTAACCTTGCAGGTAATCCCCAGCGATAGAGGATTTGGAGCCACGGAGGACTCAATGGTGGCCATACATCGGAGTTATTTCTCGCGAATGTTAGTAAATTCAGTTTTACTTTATTTTAAGATTATTTATTTTGGGTTAATATTTTGTAATAAGGCCTTTGAATTTTATTTTTCTTTTAACTTTCAATTCGGCTACTTTTAAATTGTTAAATGTTTGAATACTGAGTTTTCCATAATGCTAATAACCGTTTTCCAAAATATCATGTTTCCGCAACTATTCAAGTTAGATTTTCATAATAAAAATAGTTTTTCAAAACAACAACAACTTTGGAAAAATGGACATTAAGCAAATCACGTTTTTACAAACAAACAACGAAACTCAGAGTTTCAAAAAGAGATGCAACATTTTTAACGATCGCTTAGCTTTTCAATTATCACCTGATGTGGCACGCTAAATCTAGTTGTAACGTTTAGGCCGGGTTTGGGGTGTTACATTTAGTGGTATCAGAGCCCGATTGTAAAACTCAGCTGTAGAATGGGTTTGAAAATTTTTTCCAAATCTGTTTAAACTTTGGTTTAGAAAAAAGTGATAGTGTTACTGAAAGTATGGCACACCGAGTCTCCGGCACCAAATCTGTAAGTTTTCTAACACTATGCTCTATTATATGCTATAATGACTGTATTTTTGGTATTTATTTTGTGTGTGTTTGGTTTGGATGTGATGTTTGGATATAGAAATTGGTTGCGTATGAGATATTTGTCTGCTTTAATGGTTAGGTGTTTTGAGTATGTGTAGAGAGTTCCAAATTCTAGTTAAAATGTGATAGGGATATTAGAATCAGAGTACGCAGCGGTAGCGTAGTGGGGTATGTAACACCCTGAAAATTTGAGTAATTTATTTTCTATGTGTGCTTTGAGTAATTATTCTAGAAAGTAAAATTTTCTGATTTATTTTCGTGGTTAGTATAGTCCTGAAGAAGGATTTAAAATTTTTTTAGAAGGAATATTATTAATTTTAAGAAATTATTTATGGAAGTGGATTAAGTGACTTTGACACATAAATTAATTTAAGTGTCAAAGTGAGGCATAAGATGAATTATTGGACAAGTGGTGATGGCGCATGAGCTTGTGCATGAGGTTGAAGGTTCGAATCCCATGTTTAGCATCTAGGTGAATTTTATTTTGAATTTTTATGCACCAATATAGCAAGTGTCGGCCAAGAGCTTTTATGGAAGGTGTTGACTTGTTATTTTTGGTTAAAATATCAAAGGAATAAGGAAATTTTGAACTTAAGGAAGGGTATCAAAAGAATAAGGAAAATGTGAAGATATGAGGCATGAATCAAGGAAGAATTTTTGAAACAATATCTTGGCCTAAAGACCATGTACTTGGACGGCAATATGGCTATAGGGGAGCCGAATTTTGGTGATAGTTTTGGCTAGGAATTTTAGTCTTGTTTTGGTCATTTTTGTTAGTTTGTGCAAGTTTTGAAAACTCTCTCAACCTTTTCTCCTTTGGCCGAATTTGAGCATTGGTAAGTCCTAAAGTTTTTGACCATTTGGTCATTTTGCACATCAATTGGTATTCTTTTGTGCCTAATTTCATTTGAGTGCCGAAATCACCTACATCAAATGACCATTCCTTTCTTTTCTCTCTTTTCTTCATTGCCGAATGTGTCTTGATTCTAACCTCCTCTCTTTCTTTCTCTTTTATTTTCTTTGAAAACCGAATTCATCATCATCTCCATTTTCTTATTTTTATTCATGATCAATCAATATTTCTCTCAATATTTCTCTCATGGCCGAATGCTAAGGTGTTCATAAGCCAAATTATTTCCCTTTCTCTTTAATCTTTCATAGCCGATCCTCCTTAAAACCATACTATTCTCAAATCCTTTCTTTTCGACGTGGAATATAGGTAAGAGTTCTTTTTGTTTCGATTAGTTATTAGTGGTTAGTGCCGAATATTAATGTTGGCTTGAAGGCATTATTTGGATCAAAATAAACGTTTATTTTATTAACGTTTATTTTGTTAAACTTTAGTGCGATAACGGAAAGTTGGAATCAAGAAGTGGTGGGTGACAAAGCATAGGAATCGATTCTCGTGGTAAGGAAATCACATCTTTTAAACTTTAGAAAATTTTTCGATATCATTAGATTAATGTTCTTTGCCTTTGAAGACATTCAACATAGGGAAGAAACGGGCGGTGTTTAGCCTTCGGAAGAAGGGAGGTTCATTATTCCCCTAAGTACAAGCAAAGGACTATTTCGAATCCGGGATTTTCCACCGGGTTGCGGACGTTCAACCGAGGAAAATCAATCTGCTCAAGTCGTTCGTACTCCCGAACCATTATTTGTTCGTGGATTCGATTCGGTTAGCGAACCATCAATCGGAGAGAAATCGCAAGTAGAAGTCTTACGAAAATCCGAGGTAAATTTCTAGATCGCTATATTTAGATCGGTTTTATTATAGATTATAGTGTTTTAATTAACACAATACGTATAGGTGTTGAAGAGCGGGAAAGTTTAGTTCTCTCCATAACCGGTGTGTAACTTCACACTCATTTTCGGGTTGGACATCAAGTTGTAAGTTCGTGATAAAATCGTAAAATAGTAAAAACGGGAAAAATACGTAGTAACTCATATTTTTGAGTAAATGCATGAAAACGGTTAAAACCGAGAAAAAAAAATAATACGATAATACTCTAGTTTGATAAATGGACCGATAATACTCTAGTTCGATAAAATGGGCGATAATACTCTAGTTCGATAAAATGGGCGATAATACTCTAGTTCGATAAAATGGGCGATAAAACTCTAGTTCGATAAAATGGGCGATAATACTCTAGTTCGATTAAATGGGCCGAAAATACTGCTTTTGATAAATTGGGCTAAAATGGGCCAAAGTCACTAAACTACTAAATGGGCTAGTTGTTAAATTGTTTATATGAGCCTAATGAAAGGCTAATTGATAAGCCCACCGATGATATGGATTAATGAAAATCTGTTATATGATTATATTTGTTATATACGCATGATTGCATGGGGTGGGTTATATGAAGAGAAGAATGGCCAGTTGCCACAAATTTGGCTCATTGCCTCTAGTTCGGTGGCTCTGCCACAATATGGCTCAATGCCTCTAGTTCGGTGGCTCTGCCACAAATTCGGCTAAATGCCTCTAGTTCGGTGACAATGTCACAATCTAGTTCGATGAGTGCACTACAAAATTATTTAAGGGCTTTAAGCCCATGATTGGTGTGTTTGGCGGGGTGGGTTGACTTGATCCCCACAGGTGTGTTGGTTGGTACGGGGGTGTTAGCGGATGGATACTAGGTTGGTTTGGGAAATTCATATTTCATGCATTCTTCTCTTTAAATTATGTTACTTTACGATGTATGGTTGAAATCATAATGGGCTCAAGCCCGACATGATATCTTGACGATCCGGCCTAAAAATGGTGGTAAGTGAGTTGCACACTGAGTTCTTTGTAACTCACCCAATTTTTATTAACCATTTCAGGTAATGGAAATTGACGTGGACTTGGGCCGGAGATGACTTGGTGGAGCCCATACTACGAATTTGGGTTTTTTTTTAAACTATGACTTTATTTAAGTTTTTATTTTAATTGCTATTATTGGGTTGATGTAATAAGGCCTCTAAGTATGTTTTATGGATTTTATCGTGTGGATGGTTTTATAATTTTTATTTTGAGACTTTAATTATGAGTTTATGTTAAATCATTTGGTTTTTCCTAAAAATATCGTTTATTTAATATTTTGACAATTAGACGATTTTCTTTAAAATTTTCCTCCAAATTCTTTTAAGAAGTTTTAAAGTTTCGATAAACATTTTATTTAAGATAAGTTTTAAACAAGTATATTCTTAAATCATTTTCAAAACCTCGTACTACATCTTTAACTCAATTTTCAAAAGTTTTTGCATCATTATTTTATCGTAAATCTTGAAAAGAAACGAAAGTATGTTTGGTGTGACAAACCAAATCTCGTCTAAACGCATAGACCGGGTTTGGGGTGTTACATTTAGTGGTACCAGAGCCCAGTTTCAAAACTCGGCTGTGGTTTGGGTTCAATAAAGAAATTTGTTTGAAAATAATTTCTAGAGTTTTGATTAAAGGTAGTATGGCACCATGAGCATCCCGCGCAAGTCAAGTAAGTATCTCAGATATCAGTATGTTTATTATCATTATGATATGATTATAAGAAACACTCTAGAACTTCTAGTTTTAGGTGTTAAAACCGTAGAGATTGAGACAATAGGATATTGATGCGAAAACACTCTATCTCTTTCATATCATAAGACATCGTTAATAAACAACTGAAATATTATTACGATTCATAAAACTCTTAATCGAGTTAAATCGAATTAGTCGCCATGAGCACTAGAGGACGTGGTCGTGGGCGCGGTAGGCGTGGCCGTGGTAGAGGACGAGGTGTTAGGGGCGCAATCGATGTGTCGGGTCATATGTCGGAAATGGATGCACTGCGTCACTCGAGAGTGAGAGGCGGGATCGCACGACCATATGGAAGAGGATAATCTTTGTGACACGAGCAATGCTGCGCGAGTACTTGAAAGGGTCGCCGATCCGGCGACCAACCGCTCGTGGGTCGATATCGAGCGGCCCAAATCCAGGTGGAGCCGAGGTTTTCGAGGTGTCTCTGGTGTAGCTCCCAATGTCGCTGAATATTGGCTTGAGGCGAGAGCGAATTATGGACGATCTTGAGTGCACTTTGTGGAACAAAAGTTAAGAGGAGCGGTATCTTTGTTGAGAGACGAAGCTTACCAATGGTGGCTTACTATCCGAGATGGCACTGATGTCGCTTTGATTAATCGGGAATTTTTCAAGGCTTCCTTTCAAGGGAAATATGTGGGAACAAGCTATGTGGATGCCCGAAGGAAGGAATTCTTGAACTGGTGCAAGGAAATAAGACGGTGGCGAGATATGAGGCTGAGTTCTTACGTTTGAGTCGCTATGCTCGAACGATAGTGGCAACGGACCATGAGCGTTGTGTGCGCTTCGAGGACGTTTGAAAGACGAGTTGCGGGTTACGATAGCCCCACAACAAGTTAGAACTTTTGCCGCTCTTGTGGAGAAGGCCAAGATAGCCGAAGAGGCTAAGAACTCGGAACGTCAAAATCGGGAGCAAATTCGAGGCAAGAAAGATCTCAAGCATTCGGGTTCTTGAGAAGATTCTGAAGAGGCCCCGAATGAGGAACCACTCAAGGAAGAGCACCATGAGTCATAATCAGTCGGGATTGTGCTGAATGTGGGAAAAGACATTCCGGAGAATGTTGGAGGAAAACGGGTGCTTGCTATAAATGTGGATCGACGGAGCATCAATATAGGAGTTGCCCTCGACGTATGGATACAACTCAAGAAGTTCGTACTCTCGATGCACCACCGGCAAGAGGAGTTCGGCAACCACCGAGAGGTCGGGGACCAGGTCGTGGTGGTAATGGGGCCGGGCGTGGTCAAGGTGCGCGGTCGGTCGAGCAATGGTCCTAGAGGCAACGCGGATGCAAGACACCGAGGATTGGTGTATGCGGTCGACATCGTGAGGATGGCAATGCACCTGATGTGATAACTGGTACGTTCTTCATTTCTGATGTACCCGTTATTGCCTTGATAGATATTGGTTCTACTCATTCGTACATTGCTAGCACCATAACCGGAAACTTGAAATTAGACTCAAATTTTCGATAAAGAGATGAGGTGATTAGTCCCTTAGGACGATCGGTGTTGGTTAATAAATTGTTTAGAGACGTGCCCTTAGTAATTCAAGGAGAAACATTCTGGCAAATTTGATGGAACCGCCTTTTGGCGAATTCGATATTATTCGGGCATGGATTGGTTGGTTAAGCACCGCGAAATTGGACTCTTTGAAAAGCGTATGTCGATAAGAAATGTGGAGGATAAGGAGATAGTTATGATAGGCGAGCGGAGAAATTACTTGGCAAACGTGATTTACTGCGTTGAAGCGGAGAAGTTAGTCTGCGAAAAGTGCACGAGCATTTTTAGCATTTATTAGTGCTTTAGATGCCAAAGAGTCATCGGTGGAAGATGTGAGAACGGTGAAGGAATTTTCGGATGTTTTTCTGAAGAACTTCTGGTGTACCTCCGGATCGGAAGTGGAATTTGGTATTGAGCTTTTGCCGGAATCGCTCCAAAGTCCATTGCTCCTTATAGAATGGCACCAAGAAGTTGTTGTCGAGCTTAAAGCCCAAATTCAAGAAGCTGCTAGATCGGGGTTTTATTCGACCGAGTGTGTCTCCGTGGGGAGCACCGGTTTTGTTTGTTAAGAAGAAGGATGGGTCAATGCGTATGTGTATTGACTATAGGCAATTGAATAAGTGACGATCAAGAATCGGTACCCTCTGCCGAGGATTGACGACTGTTTGATCAATTAAAGGGAGCTTCTGCTTTCCTCAAGATTGATTTAAGGTCGGGTTACCACCACTTAAGGTGAAAGAAGCGGATATTCACAAGACAGCGTTCAACCCGCTACACGGACACTATGAGTTTTTAGTGATGCCGTTTGGGTTGACCAATGCACCAGTGCATTTATGGATATGATGAACCGGTCTTTCAACCATTCTTAGATCGGTTTGTGGTGGTATTCATAGATGACATTCGGTTTATTCGAGGAGCGAAGAAGAACATGACTCGCATTTGCGGATTGTATTGCAAGTGCTTGAGATAATCGATTGTATGCCAAATTCAAGAAATGTGAATTTTGGTTAAGAGAAGTGACTTTCTTGGGTCATGTGGTATCACCAAGGAATAAGGGTGGATCCTCGGAAGATTGAGGCGGTATTGGATTGGAAACCACCAAGTCGGTAGCCGAGATTCGGAGTTTCTTGGGTTTGGCTGGATATTATAGGCGCTTTGTTGAGGGGTTCTCATTGATTGCTGCACCTCTAACTAAGCTTTTGCGGAAGGGAGTGTTGTTTATATGGACCGATAAGCGGCAAGAAAGTTTCGAGCGATCAAGAAGGTTTTAACTAGGCCGGTATTGATTCAACTTTGAGGTGGGAAGGAGTTTACGCTTTATTGTGATGCGTCACATACGGGTTTAGGCTGCGCGTATTGATGCAAAGTGGGAAAGTTGTAGCTTACGCTTCTCGTCAATTGAGACCGCACGAAGTGAACTACCCTACTCATGATTTGGAGTTAGCAGCAGTGGTGTTTGCCTTAAAGATTTGGAGGCATTACCTCTATGGTGAAAAGTCTATCATCTATACGGATCACAAGAGTCTTAAGTATCTTCTTACTCAGAAGGAGTTAAACTTGAGACAACGAAGATGGGTGGAGCTGTTAAAGGACTATGATTTCTCAATTGAGTATCATCCTGGAAAGGCTAATGTGGTGGCGGATGCATTAAGTCGTAAGGTGGTATCTGATTTGAGAGCTATGTTTGCCCATTTGAGTTTGTATGAGGATGGTAGTTTGATAGCGGAATTTCAAGTGAAGCCTATGTGGTTGGAACAAATCAAGGAAAAACAGATATTAGATGAGAAGTTGAGACTTCTAATTCAACAAGTGGAAAATGGTGGGATAGAGGATTTTGGTATGAACATGGAAGGTGTGTTGTGCTTTCGTGGAAGAGTCTCAGATGCCTAGGGACTCGGATATGAGGCAAATGATTTTGCGGGAGGCGCATAGTAGTCCTTATGCTATGCATCCCGGAGGAAATAAGATGTATCGGGATCTTCGTGAACGGTTTTGGTGGCTGGATTGAAACGGGAGATTTGAAATTTGTGGGAAAATGCTTAACTTGTCGCAAGTGAAAGCGGAGCATCAATTGCCGTCGTGTCTTTTGCAACCGCTTAAGATTCCTCTTTGGAAATGGGAGCGGATAACAATGGATTTTGTTAGTGGGTTACCTTTAACACCTACTAAGAAAAATTCATTTTGGGTAATTGTTGATCGTTTGACGAAGACCGCTCATTTTCTACCAAAGGCGCGTCACGGACTACTCGTTGCGTGAAGTTGGCGAAGTTTGTATGTATCCAAATCGTGAGGTTGCATGGGGTACCAGATCGATTATATCGGATAGGGATCCTAGGTTTACATCTCGATTTTGGAAAGCTTTGCATGAAGCCTTGGGTACAAAGCTTAATTTTAGTACGGCTTTTCATCCTCAGTCTGATGGTCAGTCGGAGAGAGTGATTCAGATTCTGGAAGACATGTTAAGGGGATGTGTAATCGACTTCAAAGGTAGTTGGGAGGATTTTCTACCGTTAGCGGAATTTGCGTACAACAACAGCTACCAGTCTAGCATTCAGATGGCACCCTACGAGGCATTGTATGGTCGTAGTAGGTGTCGTTCTCCTATTTGCTTTGACTGAGTTGGGTGATCGGCGATTGTTAGGACCTGAGATGATTTCTGAAACGGAAGAAAAAGTGAAAGTTATTCGAGCACGGTTAAAGGAAGCTTCGGATAGACAGAAGTCGTATGCGGATCTGAAGCGTAAAGAGATCGAGTATGCCGTAGGAGATCAAGTCTTCCTGAAGGTCTCACCTTGGAAGAAGATATTCAGATTCGGGAAGAAGGGCAAGTTGAGTCCTAGATACATTGGACCATATCGTGTGGTGAAACGAGTTGGTCCAGTGGCCTATCAGATTGAGTTACCTCCGGAATTGAGCCAAATTCATAATGTTTTCCATGTGTCCATGTTGAGGCGCTATAGATCGGATCCTTCGCACATAGTACCGGTAGAAGAAGTGGAGTTGAATTTGGATTTGTCTTTTGAGGAGGAACCAGTGGAAATCTTAGACCGAGACGTGAAGGTGCTAAGAAAGAAGACTGTGCCGTTGGTCAAAGTGTTGTGGCGTAACCACGGAGTGGAGGAAGCTACGTGGGAGCCTGAGGATGCAATTCGGCAACAATACCCTCACCTTTTTCAGCCAGGTAAATTTCGAGGACGAAATTTTCTTTCGAGGGGTAGAGTTGTAACACCACGAAAATTTGAGTAATTTATTTTCTATGTGTGCTTTGAGTAATTATTCTAGAAAGTAAAATTTTCTGATTTATTTTCGTGGTTAGTATAGTCCTGAAGAAGGATTTAAAATTTTTTTAGAAGGAATATTATTAATTTTAAGAAATTATTTATGGAAGTGGATTAAGTGACTTTGACACATAAATTAATTTAAGTGTCAAAGTGAGGCATAAGATGAATTATTGGACAAGTGGTGATGGCGCATGAGCTTGTGCATGAGGTTGAAGGTTCGAATCCCATGTTTAGCATCTAGGTGAATTTTATTTTGAATTTTTATGCACCAATATAGCAAGTGTCGGCCAAGAGCTTTTATGGAAGGTGTTGACTTGTTATTTTTGGTTAAAATATCAAAGGAATAAGGAAATTTTGAACTTAAGGAAGGGTATCAAAAGAATAAGGAAAATGTGAAGATATGAGGCATGAATCAAGGAAGAATTTTTGGAAACAATATCTTGGCCTAAAGACCATGTACTTGGACGGCAATATGGCTATAGGGGAGCCGAATTTTGGTGATAGTTTTGGCTAGGAATTTTAGTCTTGTTTTGGTCATTTTTGTTAGTTTGTGCAAGTTTTGAAAACTCTCTCAACCTTTTCTCCCTTTGGCCGAATTTGAGCATTGGTAAGTCCTAAAGTTTTTGACCATTTGGTCATTTTTGCACATCAATTGGTATTCTTTTGTGCCTAATTTCATTTGAGTGCCGAAATCACCTACATCAAATGACCATTCCTTTCTTTTCTCTCTTTTCTTCATTGCCGAATGTGTCTTGATTCTAACCTCCTCTCTTTCTTTCTCTTTTATTTTCTTTGAAAACCGAATTCATCATCATCTCCATTTTCTTATTTTTATTCATGATCAATCAATATTTCTCTCCAATATTTCTCTCATGGCCGAATGCTAAGGTGTTCATAAGCCAAATTATTTCCCTTTCTCTTTAATCTTTCATAGCCGAATCCTCCTTAAAACCATACTATTCTCAAATCCTTTCTTTTCGACGTGGAATATAGGTAAGAGTTCTTTTGTTTTCGATTAGTTATTAGTGGTTAGTGCCGAATATTAATGTTGGCTTGAAGGCATTATTTGGATCAAAATAAACGTTTATTTTATTAACGCTTATTTTGTTAAACTTTAGTGCGATAACGGAAAGTTGGAATCAAGAAGTGGTGGGTGACAAAGCATAGGAATCGATTCTCGTGGTAAGGAAATCACATCTTTTAAACTTTAGAAAATTTTTCGATATCATTAGATTAATGTTCTTTGCCTTTGAAGACATTCAACATAGGGAAGAAACGGGCGGTGTTTAGCCTTCGGAAGAAGGGAGGTTCTCATTATTCCCCTAAGTACAAGCAAAGGACTATTTCGAAATCCGGATTTTCCACCGGGTTGCGGACGTTCAACCGAGGAAAATCAACTGTTCGAAGTCGTTCGTACTCCCGAACCATTATTTGTTCGTGGATTCGATTCGGTTAGCGAACCATCAATCGGAGAGAAATCGCAAGTAGAAGTCTTACGAAAATCCGAGGGTAAATTTCTAGATCGCTATATTTAGATCGGTTTTATTATAGATTATAGTGTTTTAATTAACACAATACGTATAGGTGTTGAAGAGCGGGAAAGTTTAGTTCTCTCCATAACCAGGTGTGTAACTTCACACTCATTTTCGTTGGACATCAAGTTGTAAGTTCGTGATAAAATCGTAAAATAGTAAAAACGGGAAAATACGTAGTAACTCATATTTTTGAGTAAATGCATGAAAACGGTTAAAACCGAGAAAAAAAAATAATACGACGATAATACTCTAGTTTGATAAATGGACCGATAATACTCTAGTTCGATAAAATGGGCCGATAATACTCTAGTTCGATAAAATGGGCGATAAAACTCTAGTTCGATAAAATGGGCCGATAATACTCTAGTTCGATTAAATGGGCCGAAAATACTGCTTTTAGATAAATTGGGCTAAAATGGGCCAAAGTCACTAAACTACTAAATGGGCTAGTTGTTAAATTGTTTATATGAGCCTAATGAAAGGTTAATTGATAAGCCCACCGATGATATGGATTAATGAAAATCATTATATGATTATATTTGTTATATACGCATGATTGCATGGGGTGGGTTATATGAAGAGAAGAATGGCCGATTGCCACAAATTTGGCTCATTGCCTCTAGTTCGGTGGCTCTGCCACAATATGGCTCAATGCCTCTAGTTCGGTGGCTCGCCACAAATTCGCTAAATGCCTCTAGTTCGGTGACAATGTCACAATCTAGTTCGATAGTGCACTACAAAATTATTTAAGGGCTTTAAGCCCATGATTGGTGTGTTTGGCGGGGTGGGTTGACTTGATCCCCACAGTGTGTTGGTTGGTGCGGGGTGTTAGCGGATGGATACTAGGTTGGTTTGGGGAAATTCATATTTCATGCATTCTTCTCTTTAAATTATGTTACTTTACGATGTATGGTTGAAATCATTTAATGGGCTCAAGCCCGACATGATATCTTGACGATCCGCCTAAAAATGGTGGTAAGTGAGTTGCACACTGAGTTCTTTGTAACTCACCCAATTTTTATTAACCATTTCGGTAATGGAAATTGACGTGGACTTGGGCGGAGATGACTTGGTGGAGGCCATACTACGAATTTGGGTTTTTTTTTAAACTATGACTTTATTTAAGTTTTTATTTTAATTGCTATTATTGGGTTGATGTAATAAGGCCTCTAAGTATGTTTTATGGATTTTATCGTGTGGATGGTTTTATAATTTTTATTTTGAGACTTTAATTATGAGTTTATGTTAAATCATTTGGTTTTTCCTAAAAATATCGTTTATTTAATATTTTGACAATTAGACGATTTTCTTTAAAATTTTCCTCCAAATTCTTTTAAGAAGTTTTAAAGTTTCGATAAACATTTTATTTAAGATAAGTTTTAAACAAGTATATTCTTAAATCATTTTCAAAACCTCGTACTACATCTTTAACTCAATTTTCAAAAGTTTTTGCATCATTATTTTATCGTAAATCTTGAAAAGAAACGAAAGTATGTTTGGTGTGACAAACCAAATCTCGTCTAAACGCATAGACCGGGTTTGGGGTGTTACAGGGTAGTTGTTACACGACTACCCTGTTAGCTGGAAATTTCGGGGACGAAATTTCTTTAAGGGAGGTAGATTTGTAACGCCTCAAATTTGGGCCTAGTAGAATTGGGCCCATTGGGCCTTGGACATGGAAGCGTTTAAAATTTTTGGGAACAAGAAAACGGCACTAATGCAAGTTGGACCTATTAGGTGAGTGATTTTGAAAGGTTAGGGGGCTTCCATAAAGTCCCAGGATCAAACCTGGGCTTAGGAAAAATTTTGGTTTTAGGTGAATAAAACCCTAAGAGTTAGTAAGTAGGCTTTAAGAATAAAATGTGGAGAAAATGAGACAAAATGAGTTGTGGTCTAGTGGCAAATGGCGCCACATGGGAGACAAGGGAATGACGCCACACAAGGAAGCAAGGGGTCCAAGGTTCAAGTTTTGGCGCTTGCATTTCATTTTGATTTCTTTTTAAATGTACTTAGACTTTAGCCATAGACTTATATTTAGTTGTGCATGTTTTATGACAACAAGGAGCTAGTTGACAAAGTGGCTAGTGGCGTGGATTATGTTGCAAGGGAGCCTAAGTTCGAATCCCATTGCAAGCAAAAAGGGATATTTATTTTGCTAAGTGGGGACGGCCAGAGTTTGTGTTGGAATCAAACTCTGCTGAAGGAGGGATCCCACATCGGAAAGCTAGCAAGGGGGAAAGTGAGAAGCTGGCTTTAAATAGAGCAATCTATGAGGAGAGTAAGCATACCTTGGTTGGCGTTTAGGCATAGGAGTGCTGGGAGCGCAGATTAACTCCAGAATCCTATCAGGTGTGTATTTCGCACTACTCTAGCTGTAGAGCAGTAAATGCCGAAATGCCGGTCACACGGCAATGGTAGCCACACGAGCGTGCGAGCGCAGGTGTGGGAGCTTCGACGCGATAGTTGAGACCATCATAGTGTTCTTATGGGTTTAGGCTGTTTGGGCCACGATGGGCCGAAAGGGGCCAAGTGGGCCCAATGGGCCCATATGAATATATTGTATGATTGAATAGTAGATATTGGACTGGACTAGGTGAATCTCATATCTGTGGCTAGATTTGGGCTAAATGGGCCACACGAGCGTGTGGGCCCACTTGGGCCGAGAATGGGCCTTAGGCCCATTCGCATCATTATCTCTGTTTAGTATTCTTGAGTCGCTCGAGGCGACTGTAGACCTTCTGAGGGGTTGACAAAATTACTGAAATACCCTTGGAGGGTAAATTACTGAAATACCCTTGGAGGGTAAATTACTGAAATACCATTAGTGGGTAAATTACCGAAATACCCTTGGTGGGTAAATTATCGAAATACCCCTAGAGGGTAAATTACTGAAATACCCCTAGAGGGTAAATTATCGAAATACCCTTAATGGGTAAATTACCGAAATACCCCTAGAGGGTAAATTACCGAAATACCCCTAGAGGGTAAATTACTGAAATACCCCTAGAGGGTAAATTACCGAAATACCCTTGGTGGGTAAATTACTGAAATACCCTTGGTGGGTAAATTACTGAAATACCCTTGGTGGGTAAAATTACTGTTATATCCTTAGGGTCAGACTTAGTATGTTTGTGTATAATTTGTTTGACTGCTATGATGGTACGTTATTGCATACACTGAATTAGTATGTCACGACATCTTGCATTGGGTTGGGATTTTGTAATTGGAGGAAGTGATTGATCTGTTAGGGTCACACGGGTCACCCGAGACGACTGTGGACCCACCGATTTGATTGTTAGGGTCGTACGGGTCGTCCGAGACTACTGTGGACCTCTCGACAGCTTTAAGCCGCTTATATTCTGGCAGCTCGGCTGTGTTCTTGGTGTGTAGGGCTGGGTGGGTTAACTTGGTCCCCACAGGAGTGTAGGGTTGGTACGGGTGGTGTGATGGTTGGATTGGGTTGGGCTACATTACATTATCTGCATTATCATGATTATAGGGCTTAGGCCCAAATTGATGCCGTATGGGCTCAGGCCCAGATAGTGACCGTTTAGCGGATTACACACTGAGCTCTCGTAACTCACCCCTTTTCCCTTAACCTTGCAGGTAATCCCCAGCGATAGAGGATTTGGAGCCACGGAGGACTCGGTGGTGGCCATACATCAGAGTTATTTCTCACGAACGTTAGTAAATTCAGTTTTACTTTATTTTAAGATTATTTATTTTGGGTTAATATTTTGTAATAAGGCCTTTTGATACGGGCACGCCCGGGGCACCATCGATCTTCAAGTCGACGAGGCTTGACGCTAAATTCCCAAGTGCCGTGAAGCTTGTGTCCATCTTGGTGCACTTCCAAATTAAGCCAGATTAGCTCAATCGAGCTTAATTTGAGCTCACTCGAGCTCACCCCATCTCATTGAGCTGATTGCTTTTTAATTTAATGCTTTAAATAAATTGGACAATTTAATTATTTAATTTTCTACAGCAAGTTAAGTGTCTAAATATTTTATTTAGTGTCAAATTTAATTTGCCTAAGTCTAATTTAATTTGTGTCATTTTATTATAGCCTTTTAAGTGTGTTTTAATTTAAGAATTAAAGTGCAGAATTTTTCTAGTTATTTAGGGGCTGCCGAATTTTCAATGTAGCATATTGGTGTCTTTAAGTTGTCCAAACGTCCCTTAAAGTGTCCATAGCATGTGTTTAATGTTATTCATCTGATTTGGAGTGAATCAATGTGAGTTCATTCACTTTGTAGGTACAGCCGAATGTACCAATGCATTAAAGGGAGGTGCATGCACTTAGGTGCATTGTACTTGGCCGAATACATCCATGTATTTGGTGGGTGAATGGACGGTTGGAAGCATGGTTAAATGCTACTGATTTTTGGATTATCAACGTGGAATGAAATGAAACAAATCATGCGTAAAAGATTTGTTCCTTCTCATTACAAGTCCATAAGGATTTGGATGCCGTGTCGTCTTCAAACCCAACTTATCAACCATCACAGAACTAGCAACATTAGTGCAACTACCACCATCGATAATTACAACACATACCTTGTCATTGATGAGACATCTTGTGTGAAAGATGTTCTCTCGTTGCTGTTCATCCTGAATCGGTTGAGTATTCAGACTCCTCTTGACAACAAGTGCTTCACTAGTGGCAAACGTTTGCACATTATGATCACCTTCTTGAACGTCCACTGTAGGGGGCTCCTGTTCGTCTTCTTCGGACTCAGATTTAATCTCGCCACTATTCAACAACATCATGGTCCTCCAATTTGGGCACTGACTGGCAACATGCCCTCGACCAAGGCACTTGAAACATAGAATGTCCCTCGAACGTTCTTGTGTCACCACCTGCTTGTCACGCCTATTTTTAGTAATAGGAGTCTTTGGTTTACTTGACTCTGCCTTATCTCGAATTTGAAGTGGTGCTTGTGGTGTAGGCTTCCTGAAATTGTTAGGAGTAGATAAAGGATTTGAAAATGATTTAAATGGAGTATTACCTCGATTTGAAGACTTCCTACGTTGCTGTCGTTCAACTTTTATCGCCATATGCACCATGTCCTCTAACTCGACATAATGCTGCAACTCAACAACATTAGCAATCTCAAAATTCAAACCTGCAAGAAAATGTGCCATAGTAGCCTCTCGGTCCTCAACAATGTTGGCTCGCATTATGGACACTTCCATTTCCTTGTAGTAGTCTTCAACACTCCTACTCCCCTGTTTCAACGTTTGCAACTTCTGGAATAAGTCACGATGGTAATGAGAAGGAACAAATCTTTTACGCATGATTTATTTCATTTCATTCCACATTCTCACTGGACCTTCACCGGTTCGTCTCCGACTAATTAGCAATTGATCCCACCAGATCAAAGCGTAATCAGTGAATTCCATCGCAGCCAAATGAACCTTCTTCTGTTCTGAGTAATTGTAACACTCAAAAATATGTTCGACTTTGCTTTCCCAAGCGAGATAAGCATCAGGATCTATTCGTCCCTGAAATGATGGAATAGCAACTTTAATGTTAGACAGATTATCATCAAGTTGTATACGTCTTCTCAGATTTTGCCTCGGAGACTGATCAACTTCATTCTCATCATTTCCTTCATTAGGAACTGATTGGGAACCACCACCGTCAATTCTATCCATCCTCGATTGTAAAGGTTCGAGTTCTTGTCTTAAAAGACGCTGAAGTTCACGTGTTATGGCCTGCATTTGCAAGTTTGGTTGCTGGCCATCTGGGTTGCTCTCATTAGAACCTGTCATTTTAAACAATAATAATAATAAAACACTATTAAAGGTTGGTGAAAATAAAGGAATGGACCTCACAGCACACTCAATACAGTCTCACAGATCGCTCCCAAAGAAAGAACACTCAATAATTTCACTTCGTGTTTCACTCGAGAGAATACTTTAAAGGCTCTTTTTGTCTCCCCTTTTGATCTCACACGCTCAATTGCCTTTTCCACTCAATCTCTCATAATCAGTTCTTTAAAGGAACTAATTTTGATCTTTCAGAATCTGTTTACTGTGTCAACTTGTATGAAATAACAAGGATAAAGAATCAAGGGTTAGAATGAAAATAGGGCTGAAAAAAAAAGAGAAAAAAATATAAAGGCTGAAAACAATGAAATACAATGCTGGAAAATTAACAAACGAAATGAAGAAAATAAGGATAAAAATAAGAAGAAAAAAAATCAACAACTTACTGCAACAGAAATGCTTACAACGACCCTATCATCGAACAGACAAGAATAAGTTGTTTCGGTTGATTTCCAAGCATTTCATGGCATAACATGGCATAATATGAGCATCTTTGATCATTTCAACAAATTAGCACACTTTTTTTCTTTTCTTTCTGTTTTGTTGTTTCGAATATGATTTTTTTGTGTTTTTTAATTTTTAATTTTTTTTTACTTTTTATTTTGTTTTCTTGATTTTGAGTGCAGAATGTGCTAAAAAAATCCAACCTAGGCTCTGATACCATATGATAAGGCGTTGCTTGGCAAAACAACATTCCTTGAGTGTTTACGGATCTAGGATTGTAGCAAGCACTTTCCTGCAATTAAACAAAACAAAGAGGTTGGTTTTAGACTTAAAAACACACGAAATTGAATAGATTTGAAGAAGAGAGAAAAAAATGTTGCTGGAATTTCTAGACAGATTTGAAGAAGGAAGAAGATGAATGCTTCAAAATTCATCCATGGCAGCCTTGAACATTCAAAAAAAATGGCAGAAATAACGCTGGAAACTGGCTGGGAATTTGAACAACGAAGAACTAGAAAGAACTCGCACAATCTGTTATGCAAACCCGAATCGAATCTATTCTACGTCAATGGACTTGGACCCACTAGGTAGCAATCTAGGAACCTGAAGTATCACAAGATTGACACAACAATTCAGAATTGAAATGTCAAGAAAGAAGTTCAAACAAAGAACCAAATTTGAGAGAAAACTCACAAAGTAATTTTTATTTCAAAAATAAAAGTCTATCTTTTAACAATGTTTGAAGTACAAATATATAGTAGAATGAAGAGGTGACCAAATTACATTGTGTGGCTAACATTAAAGGAGTTTAAAATTTAAATTTGAATTGAAATAACTCCTTTTGGTCGAAATTAATTTGTAGCCAAGTAAAAAAAAAGAGTGAGTTGGCATGTTTATCACTTTAAATATGTGCTAATTTCGTTTGAAATTCAAACACACAACTTCCCTTGTTCTTATCTCTTCAATTGCCACACAAATGCACAAGAATGGGCTGGTTTTTGGTCACACATATACACCACATGTGTTCAAGGCTGGCACATGCACATCCACATGCTTGGACGCCACCTAGGCTGCCACATGTGCACTGGTATACTCCCGACACGTAGGATACTATTCAGCTACTTCTGGACTCATCAGCTAAAGTTGAGCTAGTGGAGCTGGAGGTGAGCTGACTGGAGCTAAACTGAGCTGAATTCAGCTAGCTAGAAGTGAAATGAGCTGACATGAGCTGGTGTAGAGGGCTCTGAGCTGAGGTAAGCTGGGAAACAAGCCTCTGAGCTGACTTGAGCTGAAGATGAGCTGCATATACTTTCTTAAGCTGGAGGCCTTTCGTGTACATGTTACAAAACAATATAATACTTATCAAAGCTATGTAAACTTAACATAACATAGTCTAACAAGTTGTAAACAAGTGCACATTTATTCGTTAACACACAAACAACTTGAAGACAATACAAATACTATCAACCCAATCCAAAACATACTTAGCATAATATATACATACTAAACACACCAATATAAGTAGTATGGCATAAGTATGTCACATATCAGCATGCAACACACTATAAAACTTATCTTCTAAGGCACATTCACTTTCGAAAGAGTCAGACACTTTAGCACAAGTGAAAGAAAGAACTTCCCTGAATTTCTTTGCCTTAGATCGTGTGATAGGTCCTAATGGTAAGACCTCTAGAATCAGCCTCCTTGATTGGCTTGGATGTACCCACATCAGCCATGGTTCTAATTATGGTATGGGAGACTTTTTATTTTTGGAAAGATGGCTAAGAAATAAGGGAAGGAGGAAAACAAGGGAAAAGGAAGGAAAAAATTAAAGAAAAGGAGCAAGAATGGGGATATGTTGGCCGAATGTTTGGAAGGTGCTTGGGATAGAATTTTGGTCAACATTCATCCTTTTGGCTAATGTGATACACGGTTTTGGGAGGGGGTTTTGGTAGCCGAATTTTGCATTAGTCATTTGGCAAATTTTGGTACTTGTAAGGCTTGTTTTCTCTTAGCATTTTTTTTTGGTACTCTTTTCCAACCTTCCTCCTTTGTTGCCGAAACACCCAACTCTTTGTGTCCAATTCACTTTGCTCATTTTTTCCTTGGATAGCCAAAACCATCTAGTACTCTGCTCCATCTCTTCTTTTCTTTTTTCCATTTCTTCAACTTTCTCTCTTTCACTCAAAACAACATTACCTTGTGGCCGAATCTTCTTGCTCATTTCTCTCCTTAGCCGAACTCCTTAACCTTTCATTTCTTCTTCATTATTTCTTTCTCGTTCGTGTTGGCACTCAATTCTTTGATCGAATAGGTAAGTGGTCTTATTCTTCTTCTTTTTTTCATTTTCTTTTCTCCCTAGCCGGAATGTGTGTCTATTAACATTCGGATGTTTCACTTTTGTTCAAAACCGAAATATCATTCTCTCATAATCCTTCATATCGTGATCATCTTCTAAAGTAGTGTTATAGTGAAAGGCCGAATCTCATACCCTTGTCTCATCCGTAGCCATAAGTCAATCGGTGGAAATCGGATTCATCATCGTTAAGGTAAAGGGGTTTCTTCTTGGATTTTTTTTCGTTATATCTCTATTTGGTTATGTTGCTATCGGATCGAAGTTTCGGCTTATCGATTATTTTTTGGGACAAAATCACTCGATATTCTCTACTTGTTAATCCTTCAGAAATAGTGGTAAGACGAATCCTATCCCTAAATAACTACTTGCACTCATCATAGTATCTTTCTAACCGAGACTTTTTCAATGGAGGCAAGTGGTAGCGATTTGAAAGGAAAAGCGTTAGGAGAACACAAAAGGAGTGGATTTGCAATTCCTACTCCTAAGTTCAAACGAAGAGCGATATCGGCAGTTCGGGATTTCCCACCGGGTTGTGGACCATCATCCGGTGAGAATAGACAAATCGTGGTCGTTCACGATATTAAGGGTAAGCGTTTCATTAGATCGTCTGATTTAGATATTAGATTAATAAAATCTCGTTTATTGGTTAATCGAGTGTAATGGTGATTTAGGTGCCGACGATCAAGAAGGTTTAATCCTTACCGTAATCAAGTGTGTAATCTCACACCGAAATCCCATAGATTTGTGATTCGATGTCATGTTTGAAAATAGATCGTTATTATTTACAAGGCTAGAAATTGTAATATGGCAAAGATCGAGTAACTTGCTTAAATTATATTTTTTTCTAAAATCTGTTAAAATCGGTATAAAATTTGTAAAATTACCAAAATGCCTCTATGGGCCGATTTACCAAAATGCCCCTATGGGCCGATTTACCAAAATGCCCCTATGGGCCGATTTACTAAAATTCCCCTATGGACCGAATTGCTAGAATGCCTTAGTGGACCGAATTATTATTGCTTTAATGGGCCGATTCTCTGTAATAAATTACTAGATTAATGGTTGTTATTTATATGTGAACATTTTATTATGTATGTTGCATTTCCATATCTTGCATCGGATGGGAAAAAATGTATGGAGAGCAGTGTAGCCTGGTGGCATTACCACAAAATGTCCATTATTATGCTTACATATGATTTCGGTGGCATGGCCACAATAAAAATATATGATAGCAAAATTGACTGCAAATTTTGGTGTGAGCGGCGGTGGTGGGTTGACTTGATCCCCACAGTGTGTGATTGGTGGTCGGGGTGTGATGGATGGATGGGTTGGGCTGCATACATGTCATTTTAAAACTATTATGTAAATGGGCTTAGGCCCAAGTTATTGCTATATGGATTCAGGCCCAGTGGATGACTAAGAAGGGATTATGCACCGAGTTCTAGTAACTCACCCCTTATTTTTCCTTAACCCTTGCGGGTAATGCTCGATGATGTGGACTTGGGCCATGGATGACTCAGTGGAGGCCATACTTTAGAAATGGTGTTTTCAAACTTAGTAAATTCCTTTTTCGTTTATTTTCGTTACTTATACTATATTGGGTTAAAGTTGTAATAAGGCCTCTGGGATTTTAAATTTGGATTTTATGTTTGACTATTTACTTTCTATCATGGTTTGATTTAAACGGGGATTTTTCTAAAAATCATAAACAACAATTTTTCATAAAATTTATCAACAAACGGATTTCATAACAAATATGTTTGAATAATTTAACTTGGACTTTCCTTCGAAATATTAATATTATTTTCAAAAATTACGGATTTAAAAGATCACTAATTCAATTATCGATTCTTCAATTAACCTTTCAAGAATTGTAGTATTTCTATCAAATATTTCTGATCAAAATTTGTTTTCTTAAACTAAATTCTAATCTTTAGTAAGAAGCACAAGTTCTTTACTCGTTTTCTTTATGTGACATGTCAGATCCGGTCATACCGCATAAGTCGGGTTTGGGGTGTTACATTTTATGGTATCAGAGCCGGTTGCAAAACTCGGCTGTGGTTTGGGTTCAAAAGCATTTTCCAAAGCTGTTTAAAATTATAAATTATAAATGCATGATCTAAAGGAAGTATGGCACCACGGGTATCCAGCACCAAGTCAAGTAAGTTTATGTTTTCATTTTATGATTATTGTGGTTTGACTGTAGAAATACTCTAGAACTTTTAGCTTTAGGAGCTGAAACTATAGAGATTAAGACCTTAGGATACGTTTTGCGAAAATGACTTTACTTCCTATACTTTATAAAACATTGTTTAATAAACATTGAATAATATACTGATTCATAAGACTTGTAATCAGATTAAATTGATTTAGTAAACATGAGCGCTAGAGGACATGGACGCGGTAGACGTGGCTGTGGTAGAGGCCAAGGTGCTAGAGTTGTACCTGAGGCATCGGGACATATGCCAGAAATGGACGCCCCTGCGTCACCAGTGACTGAAGCTGGGTCACATGATCGAATGAGAGATGATGACGCTCTATCACAAGCGATGTTGCGAGTCCTAAAAAGGGTTGCTGGGGTGAGAACTAGGTCAACAGCTCGTGGGTCGATATCGGAACGACTCAAATCGAATGGGGCTGAAGTTTTTAGGGGTATTTCGGGTGTAGTCCCAAGTGTAGCGGAGTACTAGCATGAGGCGATGGAGCGGATTATGGACGACCTGGATTGCACTGCTAAGTAAAAACTGAAAAGGGTTGTGTCATTACTGAGAGACGAGGCGTATCAGTGGTGGCTCACTGTTCGGGAAGGCACTCAGGCTGATCGTATTACATTGGAATTCTTTAAGACAGCATTCCAAGGAAAGTATGTCAGGGCTAGCTATGTGGATGCCCGAAGGAAGGAATTTCTGAATCTGGTCCAAGGAGGTAAATCTGTGGCAGCTTACAAGGCGAAATTTCTGCGTCTGAGTCGGTATGCCCGAGGAATAGTGCCAACTGATTATGAACGCTGTGTGCATTTTGAGGACGGGTTGCGTGATGAGTTACGGGTACTGATAGCCCCACAGAAGGAAAGGAATTTTGCCACACTTGTGGAAAAAGCTAAGATAGCTGAGGAGGTTAAACACTCAGAGTGGCAAAACAGGGACAAGGATAGGGGCAGGAAAAAGAGAGACTTTGGGTACTCAGGTCCTGCTAGAGGGTTTCAGAAAAGGCCCAGGAATGAGGAGCCAGCTCGAGTGAGAGTTCAAGCTACTACTAATCAGTTACAGCCTTGCGTGGATTGTGGGAAACTTCACTCGGGTGAATGCTGGAAGAGAACTGGTGGTTGTTTCAGATGTGGATCTAAGGACCATCGGTTTAAGAATTGCCCTCGAAAGCCTAATCAAACTCAGGCAGTTCATAACAGATTTGCGCAGTTAGCTGGAGGCGCTCAGCAGCCGCCGAGAGGCCGTGGGCCAGGTCGAGGTGGTAATAGTGTAGGACGAGGTCAAGGTGCACCGGTAGAGGCAGTGCAATGTGGGTAACACGGAGGCGAGACAGCCAGGGTTGGTCTATGCGGTCAGGCATCGAGAGGATGGCGATGCACCAGATGTCATAACCGGTATGTTCTTCATATCTGATGTACCTTTAACTGCTTTGATAGACATTGGATCCACCCATTCGTATGTTGCTTGTACTGTGTCTGAAACTTTGAATATTAGATCTGAGATTACTGCTAGAGAAACAACTATGATTAGCCCTTTAGGACAGTCGATGGTAGTAAATAAGTTGTTTAGGGATGTGCCCTTAGAAATTCAAGGGGAAGTATTTCTGGCGGATTTGATGGAACTGCCATTTGGCGAGTTCGATCTTATTTTGGGCATGGATTGGTTGGTTAAACACCATGCGAATTTGGATTGTGCTGCAAAGCGGATGGTACTAAGAACTTTAGAGGATAAGGAAGTAATGATGATAGGCGAAAGAAGAAACTATCTGTCTAATGTGGTATCTGCTTTAAAGGCAAAAAAGTTGGTGCGAAAAGGGTGTGGAGTGTTCTTAGCCTTTATCAGTGCTTTGGAGGCCAAAGAGTTGTCGGTTGAGAGTGTTAGAACGGTGAAAGAGTTTTCAGACGTCTTTCCCGAGGAGCTTCCAGGATTGCCTCCGGATCGGGAAGTGGAATTTGGCATTGAGCTATTGCCAGGAACGGCTCCAGTGTCTATTACTCCTTATAGAATGGCGCCGAAGGAGTTAGAAGAGCTTAAAGCTCAAATTAAGGAGTTGTTGGATCGCGGATTTATTCGACCAAGTGTGTCACCGTGGGGAGTGCCAGTTTTTTTCATTAAAAAAAAGGATGGGTCGATGCGTATGTGCATCGACTATAGACAATTGAATAAGTTGACGATCAAGAACAAGTACCCGCTACCAAGGATCGATGATCTATTTGATCAGCTGCGTGGAGCTTCAGTTTTCTCGAAGATAGATTTGAGATCGAGATATCACCAGTTAAAGGTCAAGGAGGCAGATATTCATAAGACTGCGTTCTAAACTCGTTATGGACATTACGAGTTCTTAGTGATGCCATTCGGGTTGACAAATGCACTAGCTACATTTATGGACATGATGAATCGAGTCTTCCAACCCTATTTAGATCGATTTGTGGTTGTGTTCATAGATGACATCCTAGTGTACTCAAAGACTGAAGAAGAGCATGATTCGCATCTACGGGTAGTATTGCAGATATTAAGGGAGAAGCAGTTGTATGCCAAATTCAGTAAGTGTGAATTTTGGCTGAGAGAGGTGACCTTTTTGGGGCATGTTGTGTCTGCCGAAGGAATTAGAGTTGATCCCCGGAAGGTCGAGGCTGTGTTGGGCTGGAAGCCACCGAAGTCAGTGGCTGAAATTCAGAGTTTTCTAGGTTTGGCTGGGTATTATAGACATTTTGTTGAGGGGTTTTTGTTGATTGCTGGACCCCTAACTAAACTGTTGCATAAGGGAGTACCGTTTGTGTGGTCAGATAAGCAGCAAGAGAGCTTTGAGAAATTGAAAAAGATTCTGACAGAAGCGCCAGTATTGATTCAACCTGAGACTGGTAAGGAGTTTATCGTTTATTGTGATGCGTCACACACGGGCTTGGGTTGTGTGCTGATGCAAGGGGGAAAAGTGGTGGCTTATGCATCTCGTCAATTAAGGCCGCATGAGATAAATTATCCCACTCATGATTTGGAGTTAGCTGCAGTGGTGTTTGCTCTGAAGATTTGGAGACACTATCTGTACGGGGAGAAGTCGATTATCTATACGGACCATAAGAGTCTGAAGTACCTCCTTACCCAGAAGGAGTTGAACTTAAGACAGCGAAGGTGGATAGAACTGTTGAAAGATTATGACTTCTCAATCGAGTATCACCCAAGTAAAGCTAACGTAGTGGCTGATGCGTTGAGTCGTAAGGTGATATCGAATTTGAGAGCAATGTTTGCTCATCTCAGCCTTTATGAAGATGGTAGCTTGCTAGCCGAACTTCAGGTGAAGCCGGCATGGGTAAGTCAGATTAAGGAAAAGCAATTATTAGATGAAAGGTTAGGTTATCAGCTTCAACAAGTGGAAGGTGGTGAGATAGGGGATTTTGGGTTGAATAGTGATGGAGTATTGTGTTTCCGCGGAAGAGTTTGCACGCCCAGGAATTCAGAATTGAGGCAAATGATTCTGCGTGAGGCACATAGTAGCCCATATGCTATGCATCCCGTGGAAAATAAGATGTATCGAGATCTCTGTGAGCAGTATTGGTGGCCAGGGTTGAAATGGGAGGTTATCGACTTCGTGAGCAAGTGCTTGACATGTCAGCAGGTGAGGCGGAACATCAACTGTCGTCAGGGTTGCTACAATCGGTGAAAATTCCATTATGGAAATGGGAAAGGATAATGATGGACTTTGTTAGTGGGTTACCCTTAACGCCTACTAAGAAAGATTCTGTATGGGTGATAGTGGATCGGTTAACGAAGACTGCTCATTTCCTACCTATTCGTACGGATTATTCATTGCAGAAGTTGGCCAAGTTGTATGTAGCAGAGATCGTGAGGTTACATGGGGTACCAGTGTCTATTATATCAGACAGGGATCCTAGGTTTACATCACGATTCTAGAAGGCTCTACATGAAGCTTTGGGTACAAGGCTAAATTTCAGCACGGTGTTTCATCCGCAGACTGATGGTCAGTCGGAGAGAGTAATCCAGATTCTAGAAGACATGTTAAGAGGCTGTGTGATCGATTTCAAGGGTAGTTGGGAAGATTTTCTACCGTTGGCAGAGTTTGCATACAATAACAGCTATCAATCCAGCATCCAGATGGCACCCTACAAGGCGTTGTATGGTCGTAGGTGTCGTACTCCTACTTGTTGGACTAAGCTGGGGGAGCGACAGTTATTGGGTCCTGAGTTGATCTCAGTGACGAAAGAAAAAGTTAAGGTAATTCGGGCCCAGTTAAAAGAAGCTTCGGACAGACAGAAATCATACGCAGACCTGAAGCGTAAGGAGATAGAGTTCTCAGTGGGAGATCAGGTCTTTTTGAAGGTCTCACCTTGGAAAAAGATCTTAAGATTTGGACGGAAGGGCAAGTTAAGCCCTAGGTTCATCGGACCATACCGTGTACTGAAGCGTGTTGGGCCAGTGGCTTATCAGCTGGAGTTACCTCCGGAGTTAAGTTAGATACATAGTGTATTCCATGTCTCGGTGTTAAGGCGTTATCGCTCGGATCCATCTCATATCGTACCAGTGGAGGAAGTTGAGATAAGACCTGACTTGTCTTTTGAAGAGGAGCCAGTACAGATTTTAGATCGAGATATTAAGGTGCTAAGAAGGAAGTCGGTTCCGTTAGTCAAAGTTTTATGGCGTAATCACAGGTCAGAGGAAGCTACATGGGAGCCAGAGGACATTATCCGGTAGCAATATCCTCATCTCTTTTAATCAGGTAAATTTCGAGGCCGAAATTTCTTTAAGGGGGTAGAATTGTAACATCCTGAAATTTGGGATTTTATAATTTACTTCACATCATGCGTTAGACTAGTTAAGAATGTTAATTGTGTATGTTTAGGGGGTTCTAAGAAGGCTCGGGGTTGAGTTGGGCCTTAGCAAAATTTTTGTGTTTAAGCACTTTAAGGAGAGAAGGTAAGTGGCATCAAGACTTAAGGAAATAAGTGTGCATTTTGCTTGCACAAGGAGTCTATTGGTAAAAGTGAAAAGTGGCGTGTGGAGTGTACTAATGGTTTGAGGTTCGAATCCTATCTATTGCAAAATTTTGGATTTATTTTTGTGTTCTTATTCCAAGTGTCGGCCATGGTTCTAATTATGGTATGAGAGACTTTTTATTTTTGGAAAGATGGCTAAGAAATAAGGGAAGGAGGAAAACAAGGGAAAAGGAAGGAAAGAATTAAAGGAAAGGAGCAAGAAGGGGGATATGTTGGCCGAATGTTTGGAAGGTGCTTGGGATAGAATTTTGGTCAACATTCATCCTTTTGGCTAATGTGATACACGAATTTGGGAGGGGGTTTTGGTAGCCAAATTTTGCATTAGTCATTTGGCAAATTTTGGTACTTGTAAGGCTTGTTTTCTCTTAGCATTTTTTTTGGTACTCTTTTCCAACCTTCCTCCTTTGTTGCCGAAACACCCAACTCTTTGTGTCCAATTCACTTTGCTCATTTTTTCCTTGGATAGCCGAAACCATCTAGTACTCTCCTCCATCTCTTCTTTTCTTTTTGCCATTTCTTCAACTTTTTCTCTTTCACTCAAAACAACATTACCTTGTGGTCGAATCTTCTTGCTCATTTCTCTCCTTAGCCGAACTTCTTAACCTTTCATTTCTTCTTCATTATTTCTTTCTCGTTCATGTTGTCACTCAATTCTTTGATCAAATAGGTAAGTGGTCTTATTCTTCTTCTTCTTTTTCATTTTCTTTTCTCCCTAGCCGAATGTGTGTCTATTAACATTCGGATGTTTCACTTTTGTTCAAAACCGAAATATCATTCTCTCATAATCCTTCATATCGTGATCATCTTCTAATGTAGTGTTATAGTGGAAAGCCGAATCTCATACCCTTGTCTCATACGTAGCCATAAGTCAATCGGTGGAAATCGGATTCATCATCGTTAAGGTAAAGGAATTTCTTCTTGGATTTTTTTCGTTATATCTCTATTCGGTTATGTTGCTATCGGATCGAAGTTTTGACTTATCGATTATTTTTTTGGGACAAAATCACTCTATATTCTCTACTTGTTAATCCTTCGGAAATAGTGGTAAGACAAATTCTATCCCTAAATAACTACTTGCACTCATCATAGTATCTTTCTAACCGAGACTTTTTCAATGGAGGCAAGTGGTACCGATTTGAAAGGAAAAGCGTTAGGAGAACACAAAAGGAGTGGATTTGCAATTCCTACTCCTAAGTTCAAACGAAGAGCAGTATCGGCAGTTCGGGATTTCCCACCGGGTTGTGGACCATCATACGATGAGAATAGACAAATCGTGGTCGTTCACGATATTAAGGGTAAGCGTTTCATTAGATCGTCTGATTTAGATATTAGATTAATAAAATCTTGTCTATTGGTTAATCGAGTGTAATGGTGATTTAGGTGCCGACGATCAAGAAGGTTTAATCCTTACCGTAATTAGGTGATACGCTCCTGGTCTCGAGGAGAAAACGAGATGTATACTTGGAGTTCGATCGTAAACCAGAGAATCGAAGAAAGAAAGAAATTTCAATGAAGTTAGGATAAGTTGTAAGAACTGGGTTGACAAGATGAGTTGGATTCGGTATTAGCTTGGATAGTTTCGGATTAGGATATGTTTCGAAGTTAGGAAAGAATGAATGGCTCGGGTTTCGGTTTAAGAAAGAAATAAGGCTTGGGTTTCGGTTTAGGACTTTAGGAAACAAGTAAGAACCAATACCGAGAAAGGTATCGACCCGGTTACTTATACGTTCCTAGAGGCTTCGGTTTTAGTTGTTTAACGGACCTCGACCCACTATCGATGTACGATAGAAACCTTGGTATCAAAATTGAACGAAGGATGGTTGACGCCACTAGACTCCTAGATAAGCCAACAGATCCTAAGAACGAAATAGGAGAAATTGCTCTAAATTCAAAGCATAATAACGATATAAAATTTGGCAAAAGTCCCTTTACAAAATAAAATGGCCAACTATTTATAGTTGCTTGAGCTAAACGAATGGTCATCTTCTAGCCTTAATGACTAAGCAAAATTAATACTAGCATTAACTTGTAAATTCTAAATAGGAAAACTCTTCAAGTTCCAGGTCCACATTGGCTGAATGGAAGCTCAAGAGGCAACTTTAAAATCATCAATGGTGCAGCCGAATCATCAAAGAAAAGAAATAATTGAGTGACTCTTCAATATTCAACCAAGCATGCATGAATGCCCTTAAATTCCTCCTTAAATTCCAGCTTTAATGGCGGACTTTTCAGCTCCAATTGCTTGTTGATGGTTGACCTTCTTGCATTAACTTCGGTGAACTGAATAGGCACCTTGGGAAGTTGAAACGGTAGCTATAAAAGACTATTGAACTAACCAAAACATCATCTTAAATGAAAGTAATTGCTGCTGCCCATTAATCTCCTTGTGCCGTCCCTTTATATGCACCTACAAGCAAATTAAATTCATTAACTTAGCTAATTAATTCCAACAATTAAAGAACACATTAAGACATTAAATTGAGCTGAAACAAATTAAATCTAAGCTATTTAACAGCTAATAAAAATCGGTGAAAGCTAGGACAAACATTAAATACTAGTTTTAGCTAAACCACTTTAATTTCCAAGTAAATATGCTAGACTTAAAAGCAACTTAAAACCTTATTTAATAACAGCAAATTAATTAAAGGAAATTAAATTTATCCAAATTTATTTTAAATAAAATTCCAACTAATTTATTTAGCTTAAGACCAAATGACCAATTAAGCTCATTGAACTTAATCGAAACTTAGCACGAGCTAGAACCGAGCTCATAGGTTGTGGGTTGAACTTGTAGAACATTGCAAAAATGCTCTAACGTTGGTCTCTCCACTCGTCCAAGTAAATTAGTTTCATTATGTTTCCACACTTGTTGGACCAAAACTTCGATTGCGTCTTTAAATAGCTTAGATCGAGCTCTAGTGATAGGACCACGAGGTAGCACCAATGGATCATGACTCGAGCTTGACTTAACATGGAACGTGCTCGCATCATCCTCCCCCTCTTGAAGATGACTTGTCCTCAAGTCGAACACGTATCAAAAAAACTCAAGTCAGCTACGTTGAAAGTCACGCTAATATTGTACTCACACTGTAAATCAAGTCTATAGGAGTTATCGTTAATTTTCTCAAGAACTTGAAACGGTCCATCTCCACGAGGTAGTAACTTAGATCTACGTTGGGCTGGAAAGCGTTCTTTTCTCATATGTACCCAAACCCAATCTCCGTGTTCAAAAATAACTCGTTTATACCTTTGTTCGCCTTTCGAGCGTACTTTTCAGTCTTAGATTCAATGTTGTCTCGAACTTGTTTATGCAAATTCTTCACGTATTCGGCTTTTTTCCGCATCTGCATGCACAAGCTGATCATTAGGTAGCGGCATTAAATCTAACGAGTTAGGGATTAAACCCGTGAGACGACTTCAAATGGTGAAAACTTAGTCGCCGAATGCACCAATCGATTATAGGCGAACTCCACATGAGGTAAACATTCCTCCCATGATTTCAAGTTTTTTCAATGATGCCCTTAGTAAAGTTGATAGCACCCTAGTGACTACTTCAGTTTGCCCATCGGTTTGGGGATGACACGTGAGTCGAGAAAAGTAGCTTCGTTCCAAGCTTTCCCAAAGTGATCGCCAAAAGTGACTTAAGAATTTAGTATCGCGATCCAAAACAATGGTTCTTGGTAACCCATGAAGGCGCACCACCTCCTAAAGAAAAGATTAGAAATATGAACAGCATCGCTGGTTTTAGTACATGGTATAAAATGAGACATTTTCAAAACCCGTCTACTACCACAAAAATTGAATCTTTTCCTGTTTTGGTATGGGGTAAACCAAGTACGAAATCCATTGAAATATCTTGCCATGGTGCGTCAGGAATTGGAAGAGGTAAGTATAAGCCATGAGGCTTGATCCTCGATTTAGCTTTCTTGCACGAAAATACAAGCATGCGTGATACTCGCTCTACATCTCTCCTCATTTTTGGCCAAGAAAAATGTTCTCTTAGAGTAGCCATCGTCTTTTCTACTCCAAAATGCCCCATGAGTCCTCCGCTATGCGTTTCATTAACCAACACTTCCCGAATAGAACTTTTTGGTACACATAGTTTACCTTCTTTGAAAAGAAAATTGTCGACACACAGAAACTTATCAATGACCATTTTCTCACACGCACGAAAATTTCACCAAAATCATCATCGCTGGCATACAATTCTTTCAAGTAAACAAATCCAAGCGCTTTTGATTCTAAATGTGCTAAAAATACATATCTTCTTGAGAGTGCATCGGCCACAACGTTATCCTTACCTTTTTTGTGTTTGATGACATAGGGAAACGACTCAAGGTATTCCACCCATTTTGCATGTCATTTAATCAACTTGTGCTGTCCTTTAATGTGTTTTAGTGCTTCATGATCTGAATGAATTACAAATTCTTTCGGCCAAAGGTAGTGTTGCCACGTCTCGAGGGCACGAATCAAAGCATACATTTCTTTGTCATAGACGGGATAGTTCAGAGATGCCCCATTCAACTTTTCACTGAAGTACGCTATAGGCCTTCCTTCTTGAGTCAATACGGCTCCAATGCCTACACCTGATGCATCACATTCAATCTCAAAAGTTTTAGAGAAATCAGACAATGCTAATAAAGGAGCTCTAGTAAGTCTATCTTTAATAATATTAAAAGAGTTTTCCTGTTTGTCTCCCCAGAAAAAGGCTGAGCTCTTCTTGATGAGGCTGGTAAGAGGTGCGGCTAACGTACTGAAGTTTGGCACAAACCTGCGATAAAAACTCGCAAGACCATGAAAACTCCTTACTTGGCTTATATTCGTAGGTCTCGGCCATTCTTGGATAGCCTTGATCTTCTCTTGATCGACTTCGAGACCTTGAGTACTAACTACAAAACCAAGAAAAATAACTTTATCAGAACAGAAGGAACATTTCTTAAGGTTAGCATAAAGAGTTTCCTTACGTAAGACTTCCAAAACAGATCGAAGATGGTCTACATGATCTTCCAATGTCCTGCTATACACCAAGATATCATCAAAATATACAACGCAAAACTTACCGATAAAAGCTCTTAAAACATAGTTCATTAATGTCATGAAAGTGCTAGGAGCGTTGGTTAAGCCAAACGGCATGACCACCACTCATACAAACCATGCTTAGTTTTGAAGGCGCTCTTCCATTCATCGCCTTCCTCATTCGAATCGGTGATAACCACTCTTTAAGTCAATTTTCGAAAATAGTTTAGCACCACTCAACTCGTCTAACATATCGTCAAGTCGCGGAATTGGATGTCTATACTTAATGGTAATTTTGTTCACAGCTCGGCAATCGACGCACATACGCCAAGTGCCATCCTTCTTTGGAACCAATAAGACCGTACGGCACAAGGACTAAGGCTTTCTCGTATGTAGCCCTTTTCCATGAGTTCTTCGACTTGCCGTTGAAGTTCTTTTGTTTCTTCGGGGTTAGTTCGATAAGCAGGTCGGTTCGGAATAACAGCTCCAGGTATGAAATCGATTTGATGTTCTATCCCTCGAAGTGGTGGTAATCCATTCGGGATGTCTTCCGGAAATAGATCATCAAAATCCTGCAAAAGAGACAAAATTGAAGAAGGGAGATTCTGGGGGAGATCGTTAGTGTTAAAAAGAATTTCTTTGTACATAAGTACAAAAATCGGTTGTCGCAGCAGCAAGGCCTTTCGTATTACACTTCCCTTTGCAAAGACACTCACTTTCTCATTTTCTTTTTCTTTTTCTTGTTTTCCACTCATCTCTCCTTTTTCATTTTTCTTTTTCACTTGCTCTTTTTTTGTTTCAAGTTTCTTTTCTTTTGTCTTCTCATTTTTCTCTTTTTCTCTCATCTTTTCAAAAGAATCTTTTAACTTTACTTGATCTTCATGAACTTGTTTCGGAGTCAAAGGTGCTAGAGTGATAGTCTTTCCCAAGTGTTTAAACATATATCTATTGGTGTATCCGTCGTGAATCACTTTGTGATCAAACTGCCAGGGACGTCCAAGTAACAAATGACCCGCGTGCATGGGTACAACATCACAAAGTATCTCATCCACATATTTTCCAATGTTGAAAGAAATTAGGACTTGTTTAGTTACCTTTAGTTCACCTCCATCATTAAGCCATTGCAGCCTATACGGGCTCGGGTGCTTTGTGGTTGGTAAACCCAACTTCTCCACCATGAAAGTACTAGCAACGTTTGTACAACTTCCACCGTCAATGATAACACTACAAATTTTGCCTTGTATTTGACATCGAGTATGGAAGATGTTTTCTCGTTGTTGCTCATCATTAACTCCTTTAAGGTTGAGACTTCTCTTTACAACGAGGAGTTCACCATCTATGGCATGTTCAATTTTTTCTTCCTCGTCGGTGGTAGTTTCAATCTCACGTTCTTCATCGTCTTCTTCAGACTCTATTTCTCCATTGGCACGCATCACCATCGTACTTCGGTTTGGACACTGACTTGCAATATGTCCCCTCCCGAGACACTTAAAACATTTGATGTCTTGTGATCGGTTGGATGGGCTTTCTATTGCCTTGCCTTTGTTAGATTCGGTGAAGGACTTACTTGGTTTGGCAACTGGTGTGGTCTCCTTGGTTTAAATCGATGGATTGGCTTTACTAGTCCCTTGGCCCCATTTGGTAGGGTTGGAATTGGGATAGTTTCGAACAGTACCCTTGCGCTTCAGCTGCCTCTCCACCTTAATCGCCATGTGCACCATGTCCGTAAGTTCGACATAATGCTGGAGTTCCACCATATTAGCTATGTCTCGGTTGAGACCAGCCAAAAATTGGGCCATGGTCGCCTCGCGTTCCTCTTGCACATCTGCTCTAATCATGGCAACTTCCATCTCTTTGAAGTAATCTTCAACACTCCTCGATCCTTGAGTAAGATTTTGGAGCTTTTGGTATAATTCTCGATGGTAAAAATGTGGGACAAATCATCGACGCATAACAGATTTCATTTCAGCCCACGTGCTGATGGGTTGTTCTCCATTTCTCCTTCGACTGGTAGTTATTTGGCCCCACCATATCATGGCATAATCGGTGAATTCGATAGCGGCCAATTTAACCTTTTTTAGATTCCAAATAGTTATGACAATCAAAGACCAATTCAATCTTCTTTTCCCATTCAAGGTACACTTCCGATCGGATCTCCCTTGAAATGATGGAATAGACAACTTTATATTCTTCAAATCATCATCTACTCGGGCTCGATCTCTATTGCCACGGTGTCGGGGTCCTCGTCTTCCAACACTTGCATTAGATTCGATCGCACTATCAAAAACATCATTATAATAATCTTCACCCTCTTGTGGCTGTTCACGTCGTCTATTTGGTCCCCCACGTATTTCTCGTTGTCTCTGGGCTTCCATTTGGTATAATCGGTCTTCCAAAGGGTTGAGCCTTCGATCGAGTAGCCGCTCCATTTCACGCAACAAGGCTTGCATCGGCAGATCAGGAATGTTATGAACGGGTTATCTTCCTTGTGGCTCATTTACATTTTGCTCGGGTTCTTGAGACATCGCGTGGACTATAGTACCTCACAACAAATTCTCACAATTCACTCAAAAAGAAAGAAGTTATTGACACTCCGCTCGTGTTTAACACTCTCAGTTTGGCTTTTACCTCCCCTCAAATAGTCTCACACACTCGTGCCTTTTACCTCTCGCACTTCTCATAGTTTTGTTAGTCAGATTTGTCAAGGCCTATTAGGGCTTAGGGGTCGGTTTCAAGATGGGTTCAAAGGGTGTAAGATGTGGGTGTAGGTAGGCTAAAGTAAGAAGAAGGGATCGATGGTTCAAGTGGGTCGGAGAGGAAATTAGAGAATGAAGATGAATAGAATGAAAGCAATTCAATCAAAACACTTAGAATTTTTTTTTCGAATTTTTTTTTTAATTTCGAATTTCCTCTTTTTTTTCAAATTTTTTTTTAATTTTTTTTTTACTTCGAACCTTCGCTTAGACGACTTCGATGGTTGTTCCCGGCTTCGTAAATCTCGGTTTAACTAGCTCTGATACTAGATGATACGCTCCCGGTCTCGAGGAGAAAACGAGATGTATACTTGGAGTTCGATCGTAAACTAGAGAATCAAAGAAAGAAAGAAATTTCGATGAAGTTAGGATAAGTTGTAAGAATTGGGTTGACAAGATGAGTTGGATTCGGTATTAGCTTGGATAGTTTCGGATTAGGATATGTTTCGAAGTTAGGAAAGAATGAATGACTCGGGTTTCAGTTTAAGAAAGAAATAAGGCTTGGGTTTCGGTTTAGGACTTTAGGAAACAAGTAAGAACCAATACCGAGAAAGGTATCGACCCGGTTACTTATACGTTCCTAGAGGCTTCGGTTTTAGTTGTTTAACGGACCTCGACCCACTATCGATGTACGATAGGAACCTTGGTATCGAAATTGAACGAAGGATGGTTGATGCCACTAGACTCCTAGATAAGCCAACAGATCCTAAGAACGAAATAGGAGAAATTGCTCTCGCAAATTCAGCATAATAACGATATAAAATTTGGCAAAAGTTCCTTTACAAAATAAAATGGCCAACTATTTATAGTTGCTTGAGCTAAACGAATGGTCATCTTCTAGCCTTAATGACTAAGCAAAATTAATACTAGCATTAACTTGTAAATTCTAAATAGGAAAACTCTTCAAGTTCCAGTCCACATTGGCTGAATGGAAGCTCAAGAGGCAACTTTAAAATCATCAATGGTGCAGCCGAATCATCAAAGAAAAGAAATAATTGAGTGACTCTTCAATATTCAACCAAGCATGCATGAATGCCCTTAAATTCCTCCTTAAATTCCAGCTTTAATGGCGGACTTTTCAGCTCCAATTGCTTGTTGATGGTTGACCTTCTTGCATTAACTTCGTGAACTGAATAGGCACCTTGGGAAGTTGAAACGGCAGCTATAAAAGACTATTGAACTAACCAAAACATCATCTTAAATGAAAGTAATTGCTGTTGCCCATTAATCTCCTTGTGTGCCGTCCCTTTATATGCACCTACAAGCAAATTAAATTCATTAACTTAGCTAATTAATTCCAGCAATTAAAGAACACATTAAGACATTAAATTGAGCTGAAACAAATTAAATCTAAGCTATTTAACAGCTAATAAAAATCGGCTGAAGCTTAGGACAAACATTAAATACTAGTTTTAGCTAAACCACTTTAATTTCCAAGTAAATATGCTAGACTTAAAAGCAACTTAAAACCTTATTTAATAACAGCAAATTAATTAAAGGAAATTAAATTTATCCAAATTTATTTTAAATAAAATTCCAACTAATTTATTTAGCTTAAGACCGAATGACCAATTAAGCTCATTGAACTTAATCGAAACTTAGCACGAGCTAGAATCGAGCTCATAGGTTGTGGGTTGAACTTGTAGAACATTGCAAAAATGCTCCAACGTTGGTCTCTCCACTCGTCCAAGTAAATTAGTTTCATTATCTTTCCACACTTGTTGGACCAAAACTTCGATGGCGTCTTTAAATAGCTTAGATCGAGCTCTAGTGATAGGACCACGAGGTAGCACCAATGGATCATGACTCGAGCTTGACTTAACATGGAACGTGCTCGCATCATCCTCCCCCTCTTGAAGATGACTTGTCCTCAAGTCAGAACCTGTATCAAAAAAACTCAAGTCAGCTATGTTGAAAGTTGCGCTAATATTGTACTCACCTGGTAAATCAAGTCTATAGGAGTTATCGTTAATTTTCTCAAGAACTTGAAACGGTCCATCTCCACGAGGTAGTAACTTAGATCTACGTTGGGCTGGAAAGCGTTCTTTTCTCATATGTACCCAAACCCAATCTCTAGGTTCAAAAATAACTCGTTTGTGACCTTTGTTCGCCTTTCGAGCGTACTTTTCAGTCTTAGATTCAATGTTGTCTCGAACTTGTTTATGCAAATTCTTCACGTATTCGGCTTTTTTTTTGGCATCTGCATGCACAAGCTGATCATTAGGTAGCGGCATTAAATCTAACGGAGTTAGGGGATTAAACCTGTAGACGACTTCAAATGGTGAAAACTTAGTCGCCGAATGCACCGATCGATTATAGGCGAACTCCACATGAGGTAAACATTCCTCCCATGATTTTAAGTTTTTTTGAATGATGCCCCTTAGTAAAGTTGATAGCACCCTATTGACTACTTCAGGTTGCCCATCGGTTTGGGGATGACACGTAGTCGAGAAAAGTAGCTTCGTTCCAAGCTTTCCCCAAAGTGATCGCCAAAAGTGACTTAAGAATTTAGTATCGCGATCCGAAACAATGGTTCTTGGTAACCCATGAAGGGGCACCACCTTTCTAAAGAAAAGATTAGAAATATGAACAAAGATCATCGGTTTTAGTACATGGTATAAAATGAGACATTTTCAAAACCCGTCTACTACCACAAAAATTGAATCTTTTCTGTTTTGGTACGGGGTAAACCAAGTACTGAAATCCATTGAAATATCTTGCCATGGTGCGTCAGAATTGGAAGAGGTAAGTATAAGCCATGAGGCTTGATCCTCGATTTAGCTTTCTTGCACGAAATACAAAGACGCGCATACTCGCCGACATCTCTCCTCATTTTGGCCAAGAAAATGTTCTCTTAGAGTAGCCATCGTCTTTTCTACTCCAAAATGCCCCATGAGTCCTCCGCTATGCGTTTCATTAACCAACACTTCCCGAATAGAACTTTTTGGTACACATAGTTTACCTTCTTTGAAAAGAAAATCGTCGGACACAGAAACTTATCAACACCATTTTCTCACACGCACGGAAAATTTCACCAAAATCATCATCGAGTGGCATACAATTCTTTCAAGTAAACAAATCCAAGCGCTTTGATTCTAAATGTGCTAAAAATGCATATCTTCTTGAGAGTGCACCGCCACAACGTTATCCTTACCTTTTTTGTGTTTGATGACATAGGGAAACGACTCAAGGTATTCCACCCATTTTGCATGTCATTTATTCAACTTGTTCTGTCCTTTAATGTGTTTTAGCGCTTCATGATCTGAATGAATTACAAATTCTTTCGGCCAAAGGTAGTGTTGCCACGTCTCGAGGGAACGAATCAAAGCATACATTTCTTTGTCATAGACGGGATAGTTCAGAGATGCCCCATTCAACTTTTCGCTGAAGTATGCTATAGGCCTTCCTTCTTGAGTCAATACGGCTCCAATGCCTACACCTGATGCATCACATTCAATCTCAAAAGTTTTAGAAAAATCAGACAATGCTAATAAAGGAGCTCTAGTAAGTCTATCTTTAATAATATTAAAAGAGTTTTCCTGTTCGTCTCCCCGAAAAAATTTGAGCTCTTCTTGATGACGCTTTGGTAAGAGGTGCGGCTAACGTCTTCAAGTTTGGCACAAACCTGCGATAAAAACTCGCAAGACCATGAAAACTCCTTACTTGGCTTATATTCGTAGGTCTCGGCCATTCTTGGATAGCCTTGATCTTCTCTTGATCGACTTCGAGACCTTGAGCACTAACTAAAAAACCAAGAAAAATAACTTTATCAGAACAGAAGGAACATTTCTTAAGGTTAGCATAAAGAGTTTCCTTACGTAAGACTTCCAAAACAGATCGAAGATGGTCTACATGATCTTCCAATGTCTTGCAATACACCAAGATATCATCAAAATATACAACGCAAAACTTACCGATAAAAGCTCTTAAAACATAGTTCATTAATGTCATGAAAGTGCTAGGAGCGTTGGTTAAGCCAAACGGCATGACCAGCCACTCATACAAACCATGCTTAGTTTTGAAGGCAGTCTTCCATTCATCGCCTTCCCTCATTCGAATCTGGTGATAACCACTCTTTAAGTCGATTTTCGAAAATAGTTTAGCACCACTCAACTCGTCTAACATATAATCAAGTCGCGGAATTGGATGTCTATACTTAATGGTAATTTTGTTCACATTTCTCGCAATCGACGCACATACGCCAAGTGCCATCCTTCTTTGGAACCAATAAGACCGGTACGGCACAAGGACTAAGGCTTTCTCGTATGTAGCCCTTTTCCATGAGTTCTTCGACTTGCCGTTGAAGTTCTTTTGTTTCTTCAGGGTTAGTTCGATAAGTAGGTCGGTTCGGAATAACAGCTCCAGGTATGAAATCGATTTGATGTTCTATCCCTCGAAGTGGTGGTAATCCATTCGGGATGTCTTCCGGAAATAGATCATCAAAATCCTGCAAAAGAGACAAAATTGAAGAAGGGAGATTCTGGGGGAGATCGTTAGTGTTAAAAAGAATTTCTTTGTACATAAGTACAAAAATCGGTTGTCGCATGAGCAAAGGCCTTTAAGTATTACACTTCCCTTTGCAAAGACACTCACTTTCTCATTTTCTTTTTCTTTTTCTTGTTTTCCACTCATCTCTCCTTTTTCATTTTTCTTTTCACTTGCTCTTTTTTTGTTTCAAGTTTCTTTTCTTTTGTCTTCTCATTTTTCTCTTTTCTCTCATCTTTTCAAAAGAATCTTTTAACTTTACTTGATCTTCATGAACTTGTTTCGAGTCAAAGGTGCTAGAGTGATAGTCTTTCCCAAGTGTTTAAACGTATATCTATTGGTGTATCCGTCGTGAATCACTTTGTGATCAAACCGCCAGGGGCGTCCAAGTAACAAATGACCAGCGTGCATGGGTACAACATCACAAAGGATCTCATCCACATATTTTCCAATGTTGAAAGAAATTAGGACTTGTTTAGTTACCTTTAGTTCACCTCCATCATTAAGCCATTGCAGCCTATACGGGCTCGGGTGCTTTGTGGTTGGTAAACCCAACTTCTCCACCATGAAAGTACTAGCAACGTTTGTACAACTTCCACCGTCAATGATAACACTACAAATTTTGCCTTGTATTTGACATCGAGTATGGAAGATGTTTTCTCGTTGTTGCTCATCATTAACTCCTTTAAGGTTGAGACTTCTCTTTACAACGAGGAGTTCATCATCTATGGCATGTTCAATTTTTTCTTCCTCGTCGGTGGTAGTTTCAATCTCACGTTCTTCATCGTCTTCATCAGACTCTATTTCTCCATTGGCACGCATCACCATCGTACTTCGGTTTGGACACTGACTTGCAATATGTCCCATCCCGAGACACTTAAAACATTTGATGTCTCGTGATCGGTTGGATGGGCTTTTTATTGCCTTGCCTTTGTTAGATTCAGTGAAGGACTTACTTGGTTTGGCAACTGGTGTGGTCTCCTTGGTTCGAATCGATGGATTGGCTTTACTAGTTCCTTGGCCCCATTTGGTAGGGTTGGAATTGGGATAGTTTTGAACAGTACCCTTGCGCTTCAGCTGCCTCTCCACCTTAATCGCCTTGTGAACCATGTCCGTAAGTTCGACATAATGCTGGAGTTCCACCATATTAGCTATTTCTCGGTTGAGACCAGCCAAAAATTGGGCCATGGTCGCCTCGCGTTCCTCTTGCACATCTGCTCTAATCATGGCAACTTCCATCTCTTTGAAGTAATCTTCAACACTCCTCGATCCTTGAGTAAGATTTTGGAGTTTTTGGTATAATTCTTGATGGTAAAAATGTGGGACAAATCATCGACGCATAACAGATTTCATTTCGGCCCACGTGCTGATGGGTTGTTCTCCATTTCTCCTTCGACTGGTAGTTATTTGGTCCCACCATATCATGGCATAATCGGTGAATTCGATAGCGGCCAATTTAACCTTTTTAGATTCCGAATAGTTATGACAATCAAAGACCAATTCAATCTTCTTTTTCCATTCAAGGTACACTTCCGGATCGGATCTCCCTTGAAATGATGGAATAGACAACTTTATATTCTTCAAATCATCATCTACTCGGGCTCGATCTCTATTGCCACGGTGTCGGGGTCCTCGTCTTCCAACACTTGCATTAGATTCGATCGCACTATCAAAAACATCATTATAATAATCTTCACCCTCTTGTGGCTGTTCACGTTGTCTATTTGGTCCCCCACGTATTTCTCGTTGTCTCTGGGCTTCCATTTGGTATAATCGGTCTTCCAAAGGGTTGAGCCTTCGATCGAGTAACCGCTCCATTTTACGCAACAAGGCTTGCATCGGCAGATCAGGAATGTTACGAACGGGTTATCTTCCTTGTGGCTCATTTACATTTTGCTCGGGTTCTTGAGACATCGCGTGGACTATAGTACCTCACAACAAATTCTCACAATTCACTCAAAAAGAAAGAAGTTATTGACACTCCGCTCGTGTTTAACACTCTCAGTTTGGCTTTTACCTCCCCTCAAATAGTCTCACATACTCGTGCCTTTTACCTCTCGCACTTCTCACAGTTTCGTTAGTCGGATTTGCCAAGGCCTATTAGGGCTTAGGGGTCGGTTTCAAGATGGGTTCAAAGGGTGTAAGATGTGGGTGTAGGTAGGCTAAAGTAAGAAGAAGGGATCGGTGGTTCAAGTGGGTCGGAGAGGAATTTAGAGAATGAAGATGAATAGAATGAAAGCAATTCAATCAAAACACTTAGAATTTTTTTTTTCGAAATTTTTTTTTAATTTCGAATTTCCTCTTTTTTTTTCAAATTTTTTTTTACTTCGAACCTTCGCTTAGACGACTTCGATGGTTGTTCCCGGCTTCGTAAATCTCAGTTTAACTAGCTCTGATACCAGATGATGCGATCTCGGTCTCGAGGAGAAAACGAGATGTATACTTGGAGTTCGATCGTAAACCAGAGAATCGAAGAAAGAAAGAAATTTCGATGAAGTTAGGATAAGTTATAAGAATTGGGTTGACAAGATGAGTTGGATTCGGTATTAGCTTGGATAGTTTCGGATTAGGATATGTTTCGAAGTTAGGAAAGAATGAATGGCTCGGGTTTTGGTTTAAGAAAGAAATAAGGCTTGGGTTTCGGTTTAGGACTTTAGGAAACAAGTAAGAACCAATACCGAGAAAGGTATCGACCCGGTTACTTATACGTTCCTAGAGGCTTCGGTTTTAGTTGTTTAACGGACCTCGACCCACTATCGATGTACGATAGGAACCTTGGTATCGAAATTGAACGAAGGATGGTTGACGCCACTAGACTCCTAGATAAGCCAACAGATCCTAAGAACGAAATAGGAGAAATTACTCTCGCAAATTCAGCATAATAACGATATAAAATTTGGCAAAAGTCCCTTTACAAAATAAAATGGCCAACTATTTATAGTTGCTTGAGCTAAACGAATGGTCATCTTCTAGCCTTAATGACTAAGCAAAATTAATACTAGCATTAACTTGTAAATTCTAAGTAGGAAAACTCTTCAAGTTCCAGTCCACATTGGCTGAATGGAAGCTCAAGAGGCAACTTTAAAATCATCAATGGTGCAAATTAATCACCAAAGAAAAGAAATAATTGAGTGACTCTTCAATATTCAACCAAGCATGCATGAATGCCCTTAAATTCCTCCTTAAATTCCAGCTTTAATGGCGGACTTTTCAGCTCCAATTGCTTGTTGATGGTTGACCTTCTTGCATTAACTTCGGTGAACTGAATAGGCACCTTGGGAAGTTGAAACGGCAGCTATAAAAGACTATTGAACTAACCAAAACATCATCTTAAATGAAAGTAATTGCTGCTGCCCATTAATCTCCTTGTGCCGTCCCTTTATATGCACCTACAAGCAAATTAAATTCATTAACTTAGCTAATTAATTCCAGCAATTAAAGAACACATTAAGACATTAAATTGAGCTGAAACAAATTAAATCTAAGCTATTTAACAGCTAATAAAAATCGGCTGAAGCTTAGGACAAACATTAAATACTAGTTTTAGCTAAACCACTTTAATTTCCAAGTAAATATGCTAGACTTAAAAGCAACTTAAAACCTTATTTAATAACAGCAAATTAATTAAAGGAAATTAAATTTATCCAAATTTATTTTAAATAAAATTCCAACTAATTTATTTAGCTTAAGACCGAATGACCAATTAAGCTCATTGAACTTAATCGAAACTTAGCACGAGCTAGAACCGAGCTCATAGGTTGTGGGTTGAACTTGTAGAACATTGCAAAAATGCTCCAACGTTGGTCTCTCCACTCGTCCAAGTAAATTAGTTTCATTATCTTTCCACACTTGCTGGACCAAAACTCCGATGGCGTCTTTAAATAGCTTAGATCGAGCTCTAGTGATAGGACCACGAGGTAGCACCAATGGATCATGACTCGAGCTTGACTTAACATGGAACGTGCTCGCATCATTAGGTGTGTAGTCTCACACCGAAATCCCGTAGATTTGTGATTCGATGTCATGTTTGAAAATAGATCGTTATTATTTACAATGCTAGAAATTGTAATATGGCATAGATCGAGTAACTTGCTTAAATTACATTATTTCTAAAATCTGTTAAAATCGGTATAGAATTTGTAAAATTACCAAAATGCCTCTATGGGCCGATTTACCAAAATGCCCCTATAGGCCAATTTACCAAAATGCCCCTCTGGGCCGATTTACTAAAATGCCCCTATGGGCCGAATTGCTATAATGCCTTAGTGGACCGAATTATTATTGCTTTAATGGGCCAATTCTCTGTAATAAATTACTAGATTAATGGTTGTTATTTATATGTGAACACTTTATTATGTATGTTGCATTTCCATATCTTGCATGGGATGGGAAAAAATGTATGGAGAGCAGTGTAGCCTGGTGGCATTGCCACAAAATGTCCATTATTACGCTTACATATGATTTCGGTGGCATGGCCACAATAAAAATATATGATAGCAGCTTGACTGCAAATTTTGGTGTGAGCGGCGGGGTGGGTTGACTTGATCCCCACAGGTGTGATTGGCTGGTCAGGGGTGTGATGGATGGATGGGTTGGGCTGCATACATGTCATTTTAAAAACTATTATGTAAATGGGCTTAGGCCCAAGTTATTGCTATATGGATTCAGGCCCAGTGGATGACGGTAAAGGGATTATGCACCGAGTTCTAGTAACTCACCCCTTATTTTTTCCTTAACCCTTGCAGGTAATGCTCAGTGATGTGGACTTGGGCCATGGATGACTCGGTGGAGGCCATACTTTAGAAATGGTGTTTTTGAACTTAGTAAATTCCTTTTTCATTTATTTTCGTTACTTATACTATATTGGGTTAAAGTTGTAATAACGCCTCTGGGATTTTAAATTTGGATTTTATGTTTGACTATTTACTTTCTATCATGGTTTGATTTAAACGGGGATTTTTCTGAAAATCATAAACAACGGTTTTTCATAAAATTTATCAACAAACGGATTTCATATCAAATATGTTCGAATAATTTAACTTGGACTTTCCTTCGAAATATCAATATTATTTTCAAAAATTACGGATTTAAAAGATCACTAATTCAATTATTCAATTCTTCAATTAACCTTTCAAGAATTGTAGTATTTCTATCAAATATTTCTGATCAAAATTTGTTTTCTTAAACTAAATTCTAATCTTTAGTAAGAAGCGCAAGTTCTTTACTCGTTTTCTTCATGTGACATGTCAGATCCGGTTATACCGCATAGGCCGGGTTTGGGGTGTTACAGACTAAGTCCCTATACATGCCATAGACTCAAAAGGTTTTGCATTCACTTATACCCAACATGATAACTTGATAGTGTGATAGCATCTCCGGCGATCTCCAACCCGATCTAGTATAAAACCCTACATGATATGAGAAAGGAAGGGGAATAAGCTATAAAGCTTAGTAAGTATGTATGTAAATAATAAACAATTTATTACCATGCTTTTAACAATCCTTATTTTGAGTTCTGAAGATAATGCCATCATTATTGCATAAAAGTTCTCAATTCACTTATGTTCATCTTGAGCTGTCTACTCGAGTTACAGTCACTAAATTATTTTTATCTGGAGCTAAAAAACTCCAAATTAATATCCTCTAATTTTCCTTGAAACTAGACTCACATATCTTATTACCATAAGATTTCCAGAATTTTTAGTTCAGCCAATCAATACAGCTTATTCTTTAAAGTTTCCCTTGTTTCACTGTCCGACAGTTCTGACCCCTCTTCACTAAAAAATTATTTTCTCATTGTAAAGAACTTAAAAGACGTTCCCATTTGTTTTTCTTGGAAAATAGACTCATTAAGAAATTCAAGCATATAAATTTTATCCCTTGATTATTTTTTTACAATTTTTAATGAATTTCCAAAGTCAGAAAAGGGGATTCTAAAATCATTCTGACTCTGTCTTATAAAAATTCAAATACCTCAGAATATGAAATTCTTTTGCTTACACCATCTCTTTTATACGAAAACAGACTCAATAAGATTTAATTTCATATCTTATTCAAATTCTAATTCAATTTCCACCATTTTTGGTGAATTTTAAAAGTGATTCAACTACTGCTATCCAAACTGTTTTATTGCTAATTTTACTCTATCATGTTTTCTTTGTATTAATTCTCATTTACACACTTATAATACTAAAGCATATCCATAGTCAGCCATGCCAATAGCTAGTCATCATCAAATATTTACAAGCCATTCATTGGCCAATTTAACTTATACATCAACAACAAAAACTTGAACATTCCATTTCTCAATTTAATTTGGCTTAAAAGCCTCACACATGATCACAATCCACATTTCCCACATATTCTTACATCATAATCATGGACTTAGCTCTTTGTCATTGATGCATAAACTTAGCTCTTTGTCATTGATGCATAAACTTAGCTCTTTGCCCATCGAACTAATCGGAATATCAAAGGATACTCAATCTCATCATACATGTATCACGATGCCAATGCCATATCCCAGATATGGTCATACATGGGATCACATCTCGATGTCGACGCCATATCCCAGATATGGTCTTACACGGGATCTCATAACCTGATGTCGATCTATATGAGATCGTATATAGATGTCGATGCCATGTCCCAGACATGGTCTTACACGAGATCTTTCTTTGGTGCCGAGGCCATGTCCCAGACATGGTCTTGTACGGGACCTCCTTCATTTGGTGCCGATGCCATGTCCCAGACATGGTCTTATACGGACCTACATTCGGTGCCCGATGCCATGTCCCGCACATGGTCTTATACTGAGACCTTCCTTATCTCATGTTGTGACATTAGTACCCTTACTATTCTGAATGTTCAACCGGGACTTCAACTTAACATATTTTCATCATACTCTCATCGAGGCATCATTAGTCGATTGCATAGAAATAATATTCATTTCACATAATATCTAGAAATTAAAAATATAAAAACATTATGTAGCTTTAATTTCACACAAACTTACCTCGATACCAAAATGGCAAGAAGGGACCTAACCGTCAGTTACTCGTTTCCCCCCCATTCTAAGACCAAACCTCGTTTTATTTGATCTATAACATCACATTTAGCTTACTTATTAGTCACATTATTCATTGTGACCCAAAAATCATACTATGGAAAAATTACATTTTTGCCCCTAAACTTTGTCATATTTACACTTTTGCCCCTAGGCTCGTAAAATGATTTTTATTCAATTTCCTTGTATTTTAGGCCTAGCCGAACCATTTTCATAACTATAGCAGTCCACAATTTGCATTCATTCACACATTTTTCATACATATTTCAACTTTTTACAAAATTAGACCTTTTATGCGATTTCATCGAAAATCACTTAGTAGAAGTCGTTTACTACACACTGAGCATTCATATTCTACCATTAGACATCAAGGCACATGCATGTCATCCGTGGGTAAATTTTTAAACACAAACCCTAGCTCAAAATAATGGTAGAAATAGCTAAACCGAGTTACGGAGATCTCAAAAATGTAAAGAACATTAAAAATGGGGCTTGGATGCACTTACTATTGAGCTTGAAAGCTTGAAAACCCTAGCCATGGCTTCCCCCATGCTAAATTCGGCCAAGGAAGAAGATGGACAAATGTTTTTGGCTTTTATTTTGTCTTTTAGTCCATTTAATTACCAAATTACCAAAATGCCCCTGACTTAAAAATATCCTATTTCACTTATCTAATGTCCATTTTTGTCCAACAATTTAACCAATGGTCTAATTGCAATTTAAGGACCTCAAATTTAAAATTTCATAGAAATTGGACACTTCTAACATGTGGAACTCAAGTTTTGCACTTTTTACAATTTAGTCCTTTTGACTAAATTGAGTGCCCAAACGTCGAAATTTTCGAACGAAATTTGTACGGAATATTTTCGTGAAATCGTAGACCATAAAAATATAATAAAAATAAGATTTTTCCTCATCGAATTTGTGGCCCCAAAACAATTGTTCCGACTAAGCCCAAAATCGGGCTGTTACAACGTGGCTAGGCTATGGGTAGGTAAAAGATAGATAAATTTAGGCTAAAAACTCTAGACTCAGCTTGAATCGGACCTTCAAAATAATTACCTTCAATACACCAACTTATTTTGCTTTCACATGGTCTTTTATACATCTATTTCTTTCGAGTACATATGCTCTCTTTTTTTCTCTTTTTTTTCACGAGCATTTTGCTGTATGTACTACAATTTTTTGAGCATTTTGATACTTCTTTTCAACTCCCCCAGACTTGTTTCAATGAATATTTTGAATAGTACTGAGTCTAGTGTTTGGGACAATTTAAAGATAATTAAGAGAAAAGTGATGGCTAAATATTGCAAAGGTTCAAATAAAATTAGGCCATATAGTCTCAAAGTTGGGTTTCAAAGGATAAAATGTCATCAAGGTTGGCTTGAAAGGCTCAAACGGTCCAAACAAAAGTTGCCTAAATCATTTTCAACATTCCATGCTTCCTAGGATTTTGCCTCAAGAAACTACTATTCAATTCTAGAGACTTAAACTTTCATGCATGCCTAACTTTCCTAAGGAACTAAAAATTTTATGGTATGATTTGCATACTGTATTAAAAATACATTTATGTCATATTTTAGTTAACATAACAATTATTGAAATAATCAAACTTTATTCATACTGAAGTTTAGCATACTTAACAAAATTTCAAATTTTTAAACAAAATATAACCTAATCATAACTGAAAGAAAAATTTATTCTGAGAGGAAATAATTTCAAATTTTCAAGATGAACAATGTTCTCATTGTTAAAAGCAAATAGATACTATACACCAGGTAGGATTCTAGAAAAGAGGAGGTGAGTCAATTTGACTGCTTAAGTACCAAGCTCTCTCTAGATCCAATCCTAGACATGTATATATCTATTGCCACACTTTGTACTTTGCAACTTGTTCATTTTTATTTATGATTTCCACCTTTTGTTTTATTATGCAAAAATAAAAATTCCTAATAAAACCTAATCCTATTAAAGAACCTAAGAACGAAAATAAAATAAAGTCAAGATCCTCCCTTTTTATTTATTTGCAGATCCCTCCAAATTTGACTCATCTTTTACTCCATCGACTTTGTTTTTGCATGAATCGCTTCTCTCCCTCTTCGATAGTGGACTCCATGGTTCAAATATAAAATCTGGAAACTCAGGCTCAAAAATAAACGAGTCATTGTATATTTTCGTAAGAGCACTTCTCATTGAGTCATCTCGTATTTTTGAATATCTCCAGTAAGCTTGTTGCTGCCACTGCATATGTTGCATGATGTCCATCAATTTTGATAGCTCATCTCGAAGATCTGGGCGAGGCAATTGAGTCCTGAACATTGAAGTTGCGACGTTAGGTTCGGTTATTGGTTCCATTGGTTCTACCTTATCAGGGATTTTAGCTGACTGCATTGGTTTGATCTCTGTGGGATCTTCTTCTTCTCCTTCAGGATCCTTGCTCTCTTCAACTTGTTGCTGTAAAACAGAGTCTCCAGCTATTCGGTAGATGTCCCAATCTGTGATTGTGCCCTGGTTATAACCTATCTTCTTTACGTTTGCAAGAATTTTAGCTTTCAAGTACAAAATTGTTATCGTAAAGGGAAAGTAAGCTGCGCCAGAATGTCTAGCGGCACAATTCCGTATTTCTCTTAGGATGATTTTTCCCACATCAATGGTCTTTCTAGTTAAAATCGAGTATAATAAGACCATTCGCTCTAATGAAATTGTAGTCCCATGTGAAATGGGCATAAGGCTGAATCGAATGAAATAGAACCATACCTTCGCTAGTGGTGTCAAATATTCTCTGCGACAAATTTAAATTCCTTGCTTTGACACAGTCCACTTAGAACTTGGAACTGTAAGTTCCTCGAGAATTTCTTGCAGATTTTTTGACTCAATATTGCTCATCAAGGAAGAATATTCGTCGTCTTCAAAATTAGGTAATTCAAAGAATTCATTAATAGTGTTTGAGGTTATTGGTACCTTGATTTCGCGAACAGAAACTTCCGTCAATTCACTTGATGTCAAATTTGCGTAAAATTCACGAACTAGCTCCTCATTTGCACTAGGTCTTTTCTCACAAAATAACTCCCAATTGAGAGCTTCAATAATTTGTCGATTCGCACCATGAAATCAATATAGTTGCTTTCTTTCAATGTAAAGACTTTTTCTGGGTGCATCTGTTGATTCTTGAAAACGCTTTCGTATCTCGCTTTGGTTTCTTCACGGTGGAATTTATTTTGTGATTCGTCAATTTGGGCAGAGGCACGAGTTCTCTTGCGAGGCATGATTAACCTAAACATAAGATGGAAATAAATATTTTCTCAAAAATTTAATTAGTATAAAATATTAATAATTTAATAAATTAGAAAATTAAATAATTAAATAAAATAAAAAATTAGGAGAACAATTTGTCTTACCACCTTTTTATAAAAATTAAGAACTCAAAGCAAATAAATATAAAGCAAATGGGGTTGGTTTAGGGATGGTTGTAGGGTGTCTTGATGGTGTGGTGTGATAGGCAAGGGTGTTGGTGTGAGTAGCAATGCACAGTGTGAGCAGATACGTGGGCAGCAGGCGGCACTGTCGGGTAGGTCCTTGCGCGAGCAGCAGGGCATGTGTAACAGTCTAGTTTAGACCCTAGTCGAAATAGTAGTTTCGGGACCACAAATCCGAGTTAAAAAAATATTTTAATATTATTTTTCGTGTCTACAATATGTGATTAAGCATGTGTGAAAGTCTCGTGAATTAATTTTACTGTTTGTGTGCTTAATTTGATAAAAGGACTAAATCGCGTAAAATGCAAAAGTGACTTGCTATTTTTTAAAGGGCTATATCGACATGGCTTTATAAGTATGAGGTCCTTATAATGCAATTGGACCATTTGAATTATGGATGGACATTAATGTACATAGTTAGTGGAATTTTAATGTTGATATTAAAAGGTTAATTAAGTAAAATGATTAATAAGTTATATTATAATAAAAACAAACATTAAATAAGCCATTATCATCTTCTTATAGCCGAAAATATCAACAAAAAAAAGAAAGAAGAAAAGCTTTAAGGTTCGGCTAGCTATAAGCTTGATTAAGGTATGAGTTTTGTTCGGTTTTTGATAATTTCTACATTTTTGTAATCGTTGCTTCGAACACTTTGAAACCCATGCCTTAATTTTGTGAATTGATGATGATTTTAAAATGTGCCATTAATGAATTCATGAGTTTTGTGATGTTTGAAGATGAAATATGAAAGATATGTGATAGATTAACATAGTTTGTCTTTGGATTTTTGATGAATTTGAGTAATTTGGATTAAATTGAGAAAATAATATTTTGAGGGACTAAAATGTGAAATAAATGAAATGTATGGACTTGTATGAAGCTTGTGAAAATTCGACTAGGCATGGGCAACATGAAATTTTGTGTATTTTGTGATTTTATGAAATAGGGACTAAAATGTCAAAATGTGAAAATATGAGGGCTAATTTGTAAATTGCCCTAAATGTGTGTTGTTGGATTGAATTGAATAAATTGGTGACTAAAAGAGTTAAATTTGAATATGTATAGATCAAGAACCGAAGAAAACGGATTTAGACCCCGTAAAAAGTCGAAAGTGATCGAATAGTCAAATCCGTCTGATTATCCGAATCCGAGGTAAGTCTATATAAAAATAAATGTATTTGAATTGGCTTATTTATGTATCTATGAAATTTATTTGTGATGAATGAGTATGAGATGTTATACACATGGAAATTGAGAAAGTATAAATTGAGTGTCAATATCTGAAAAGTCCCGTACAAACCTAGGAATAGATAGGATTTCATGTCATGACATATGTTTCTGATATATGATATCTTGTAAGACCTCATCTGGGACGTTGGCATTGATTTGAGAGATACGTGTAAGACCATGTCTGGGACATTGGCATTGTATCTGATTTCGTGTAAGACCCTGTCTGGGATAGTGGCATCGATATCTGGTTACATGTAAGACCACATTTGGGACGTTGGCATTGTACGATTATTCTGAGTATTCTGAGTATCCTATTTAGTTCCGAATGGTTCAACGGGCAATTCCGAGAAACGAAAGACTAAGTATAATGTACAACTGAATCAGGTATGTTTGAAATGTACACTATGTATGCGTATGAAAGGTAAGTATACTAGGTGAAATATGTGCAATGATTTGATGAAATAAAATGTGATATATGTGAAAATGTGTTATGATCTAATGAGGTATTTGGAGACATAATCTTGTTAGTAAGAAATGGCTAAACGAATGAGCCAAGGATGAATTAAGAGTTTGCAATTAATATATATGAATGAACTTGTGTTCGATATGATACTTAATGTTTTTATGTAAAGTTTATTTGTATATGGCTTACTAAGCTTTTGAAAGCTTACTTTGTGTGTGTTTGTTTTGTTTTATAGATCGTTAAAGCTACGAAAGGCTCGGGGATCGTCGTGGATCATCATCACACTATTCAATCACATTTTGGTACCTTATGATCATGTATATATTATGTAACACCCTAAAAATCCGAGTCTTGATATATTGCAAGTTTTGGTGATTAGATTATGAAGGAAAATTTTCTTATTTCTTTTCGTGCCTATTATAGTCCTGAAGAAGAGTATAGAATTATTCGGGTATGGAATAATTATTAGTTTGAGAATTTATTGAAGTGGAGCAAGTGGCATTGACACTTAAGTTAAATTAAGTGTTAAAAAGTAGCATAAGATGAGTAAATGGCAAGGTGGTGTTGGCGCATGAGGTATTGCATGAGGGGAGTGGTTCGAATCCCTTGTATAACATTTGGACAACTTTTATTTTGCTCTTCTATGGTAAGTGTCGGCCAAGCTTATTTATGGTAAGTGTTGACCTTGTTATTTTTGGTTAGTATATCAAAGGAATAAGGAAAGAGTGAATTTATGGTAGGGAATCAAGAAAATTTGGAAAGATAAGGGGACATAAGGCATGTATCAAGGAAAAGGTTTTGGAAACTCATTCATGGCCATTTGACCATGAATTTGGACGGCAATATGGCTAGGGGGAAGATTGGCTGAATATGCTAGTAGTTTGGCAAGGTTTTAGAGTTTGTTTTGGTCATTCCTAGCATTTTGTGAAAAGGTTTGCAATTCTCTTTTCAACCTCTTTTCCTTTGGCCGAATTTGATCTTTTGGTAAGCCTAATTCTTTTGACCATTTGGTCATTTTTGCTCATCACTTTAGTATTCTTTTTGTGCCTCTTCATAGTGCCGAAATTGCTAGTACCAAAAAGGTCATTCCTTTCTTTTTGTTTTCTTTCTCCATTGCCGAATGTACTTTGCTCCTAAGCACATTTTTTTTCTTTCTCTTTTCTCATCTTTGAAAACCGAAACATCATCATCATCTCTTCTCTTATATTTTATTTCTTTTCACTCATACCTTCTCCATTAATTTTCTCATGGCCGAATGTTAGTGAGCCATAGCCGAACCATTTTCTCTTTTCTTTGGTTAATCATAGCCGAATCTTTCTCTATTCATAAACATCTTTCTCAATCGTCTCTTTTCAACCGTGGACAATAGGTAAGAATTCTTTTTAGTTCATGTTAGTTAATAGTTGTCATGGCCGAATCTTGATAGTGGTATAAAGGCTTTCTTAGATCGAAATAAACTTTCATTCTATTAACGTTTTTATTTTTTATACTTTAGTGCTATAGTAGAAGACCGGAACTCAAGTGTTCGTGAGTATCATAGAACGATTTGCTCGATTCTCTTATTTTGGAACAAGGATCTTTGTGGTGTTTAATTTCACCTTTAACCCTTAGTCATATTTCGATGTAATATTAGATTGGATTAACGATCTTTTGTCTTTGAAGACAATCAAAATAGGGAAGAAAAGGGTGGTGAATAGTGTTCGGAAGAGGGGTGGTTCCGTTATTCCCCCTAAGTATAAACAAAGGACTGTTTCAGCAATCCGGGATTTTCCACCGGGTTGTGGACGTTCATCCGAGGAGAATCAATTGTTTGAAGTAGTTCGTACTCCCGAACCATTATTTGTTCGTGGATTTGATTCGATTAACGAACCATCAATCGGGAGAAACCGCAAGTAGAAGTAGTTCAAAAATCCGAGGTAAAAGTTAGATCATTAATTTCTAAGATTGATTTCGTTAATAAAATATAGTGATTCTAATTTATCGTGATACGTATAGGTGTTGACGAGCGGGAAAGTCTAGTTCTCACTATAACCAGGTGTGTAACTTCACACTTATCTTTCGGGTTAGATACTAAACAGTAAGTATTATGATAAATCGTAAAAATGGCAAAATCGAAAATTATGTGATAATTAACACTTTTGTGTAAATGCATGAAAACGGTTAAAGTCGGAAAAATTGCTAGATCGATAAATTGAGCCGAAATATTGCTAGATCGATAAATTGAGCCGAAATATTGCTAGATCGATAAATTGAGCCGAAAAATTGCTAGATCGATAAATTGAGCTGAAAAACTGCTAGATTGTTAAATTGGGCCGAAAAACTGCTAGATTGTTAAATTGGGCCGAAAAACGCTAGATCGATAAATTGGGTCAAAAGATCTAGATCGCTAAATGGGCCAAAAACCTTCTAGTTCGACATTTGGGCCTAAGTTCGCTAGATTGCTAAATGGGCTAAATACTATTTTGTTTAATGGACCCAAATGAAAAGTTTAATTAAAAACTCATTTGTATTATGGATTACTTGATAAATTATTTATGATTAAAGTTTGTTATTCATACATAATTGCATGGGATGGGATACATGATGAAGAGAAGTAAGGCTTGTGGCCATGAATCTAGTTCGGTGGCTCGCCACAAATTTGGCTTAATGCCTCTAGTTCGGTGACTATGTCACAATCTAGTTCTGTAGTGCACTACAATATTATTTAAAAGGCTAAATGCCTACGATTGGTGTGTTTGGCGGGGTGGGTTGACTTGATCCCCACAGGTGTCTTTGGTTGGTACGGGGTGTGTAGCGGATGGAAATTAGGCTTGGTTGGGAAATTCATTTTACATGCATTTTATATATTTTATTTCATTTTATATTGTTAAAATTTGTAATTGGGCTCAAGCCCAAATTAATGCCTTGATGGTCTGGCCCAATAATGGTGGTAAGTGAGTTACACACTCGAGTTCTTTGTAACTCACCCCGCTTTATTATCCATCTCGGTAATGGAAATTGATGTGGACTTGGGCCGGGGATGACTTGGTGGAGGCCATACTACGAGCTTGGGTTTTATAAACTATGAACTTTATTTAAGTTACTTATTTTAATTACTATTTTGGGTATGATGTAATAAGGCCTCTAATTATGTTTTTATGGATTTTTATGTGTGGATGGATTTAATTTTATTTTAAGACTCTTAATATGGGCTTATGTTAAATCTATAAAGTTTTCTTTAAAAAAAAATATATTGTGTTTTATAACAATTTTGGACACCTAAATTACTTTTCAATTTCTTTCAAATTCTTTTAAAACTACGTTAAGGTTTTGACATATATATATATAAGATTTCAAACAAGTATTTTTCTTAATTCATAAATTTTTAATCATTGTACTTAGTTTTTTATTAAACCTTATTTCTAAAGGTTTTGCATTACTGTTTTACTTAAATCATTAGAGAATTTTGGATGTTCGTTCAGTGTGACAAACCAAATCTCGTCTTAACGCATAGACCTGGTTTGGGGTGTTACATATTAAGTATGGCATGTATAGTCTAGTTGAAAAGGATTATGTTTGAAATATGTGTATAGCCATGTGATATGGCTAGATAATTGTATGTAATGTGAATGAGTAGTCATGATATATGATGCATATTTTGGTAAGGTATGGTGGCTATTGAGATGACCAAAATTATGATATGTTTATGAGGTAAAGTTGGTATCTTATTGATGAGAAGATGTTATATTGTATTGGATAGATTGTGGATGAAACTTGCTTAGAAATGTTTGTGATCTAGTTTATTTAAATGGCACATAAGATGGTACGTTGGTAATGTTCATGAATGAGTGGAAAAGATGTTCAATTTGGTATGTTTTGGTTGCCATTGGTGTATGAAATGATGTTTGTATGTGCTTGTAGGGTTAGCCCATGTGAGGGTAGGAATTTGGCCTTGCAAATGGCCTATAATTGCCCACACGGTTGAGCATACGGGCGTGTGGCTCGACTGTGTCCTTCGAGATTGTGTTTCAAAAACAAGTCAGGCTTGACCATGGGCTGGACACACGGGCGTGTGACTAGCCATGTGATGTAAGTCAGGCTCGACCACGGGTGAGGCACACGGGCGTGTCTCAGGCCGTGTGGACAAGTCAGTATCTATGCCCTGTTTTGCCACGGCTCAGACACATGGGCGTGTCTGAGGCCGTGTGAGGCACACGGTCTACCCACACGGGCGTGTGACCTCTGTAACTTTGAAAAATATTTGATTTTTGAAAAAATTTTGTATGATCCCAGTTTAGTCCCGACCCCTTTCTAATGTATGTTTAAGGTCTCGTAGACCTCATTAAGGGACTATATACTTGTTTTCTGTTATGATATGACAATGATATACGTATTGATGTATAATGTTCGTAAAAGTTTCTGATTATCCGGCAATGCCTCTTAACCTTAGACCGGTGATGGTTACGGGTTAGAGGTGTTATATTTGATTGGTATCAGAGCTACGGTTTAGTCAATTCTAGGACTAACGTAACGTGTGAGAGTCTAGCTATACATGCCATATATATGAACCATGATAGTGTGATGAATCCTGATGTGTAAAATGTGTTTTTCGTATAGTAATGGATCCCGAAAGAGCTATAGCTGACGATGTTGAAAGCAATGCGCCTGCTTCCGCTCAAGGGACAGCACTATCTGATTCAAGACCGGCTACTAGCGATCAGGAAGGAGAGGCTAAACAAGCCTTCTTCCAAATGATGAATGAGTGGTTCACTCAATACGTAAGAATGAATCTGGCTGTTTCACAACCTCCGTCCCCGCCTAATCCTCCTTAGACTTCAGTTGTGCCTCCGATTATGAATCTGAATTTGATGAATAGGCCTCCCGTCGATAAGATCCGTAAATATGGAGTCGAAAAGTTCAGGGCCACCAGTGATGATGATGTTGAGAGAGCGGAATTTTGGCTCGAGAACACTATTCGAGTGTTTAACAAAATGCCATTGACTCCTGAAGAATGCATAAAATGTGTTGTTTCTTTGCTACGAGACGCAGCTTATCAATGGTGGAAGACTTTAATTTCTGTTGTTCCAAAGGAACGTATTACTTGGGATTTCTTTCAGTCTGAGTTCCAGAAGAAATACATCAGCCAGAGATTTATAGATAAAAAACGAAAAGAATTTTTGTTATTGAAACAGGGTCGCATGACTGTCGCTAAATATGAACGAGAGTTCGTGAGACTAAGTCAATATGCTAATGTGTCTCAACTGAAGCGATAATCTGCAAAAGGTTTGAAGATGGTCTGAATGAAGATATTCGTTTGCTTGTTGGGATTTTGGAAATAAAAGAGTTTGTTGTGCTTGTTGATTGAGCATGTAAAGCTGAGGCACTCGAGAAAGATAAAAGAAAAGCTAAATCGAAAGCCAGAGATATGAGAAAGAGATTTTTGAGTAAATCATTTCAGTTTGCTTCAAAGAAATTCAGAGATGAGCATAGTCGTTCAAAGGCTGATGTGGGATCTTCAAACATAGATTGTGTTAGATCGCAGTCGAACTCCAAAGCTCTAGCTACTTCGATAGCTAGTGTGGGAAATGTCTGATCCAAACGACCTGAATCTAACATTGTGGTAAAAGACATCCGGGTAGTTGTAGATTAAATGATCGAGCCTGTTTTAGATGTGGATCATTAGACCATTTCATCCGAGACTGCCCAGAGTCTATTGAGCAAGAGATTATTCAAAATCCGAGGTCAGACAATGTTTCAGCTAGAGGTAGATCTTCTCAAAATACAAGGAATGTCAGTGGTAGTCAGAGAGCTACGAAAGATACAGTTGCGAGATCTGAAGCTAGGGCACCTACTAGAGCATACGCCATCCGAGCCCGTGAGGAAGCTTCATCTCTAGATGTTATTACAGGTACATTTACTCTTTATGATACTTCTATGATTGCATTGATAGACCCAGGATCTACTCATTCGTATGTATGCATGAACTTAGTATCCAGTAAGACTTTGCCTGTAGAGTCTACTGAATTTGTTATTAGAGTATCGAATCCCTTAGGTAAATGTGTTTTGGTTGACAAAGTATGCAAGAATTGTCCGTTGATGTTTCGAGATGTTTGTTTTCCGGCTGATCTGATGCTATTACCTTTTGATGAGTTCGATATAATTTTGGGCATAGACTGGCTAACATTGCATGATGTTGTTGCGAATTGCAAAAGAAAGACTATTGATTTGAGATGCCAAAATGATAAAATAGTTCAGATAGAGTCTAATGATATGAATGGACTACCGGCTGTGATATCAGTAATGAAAGCTCATAGTTATGTGAAAAAGGGTTATGAAGCTTACTTTGCTTATGTGATTGATTCGAAAGTGACTGAAAAGAAAGTGGAATCAATGCCAGTTGTCTGTGAATTCCCTAACGTATTTCCTGAAGAATTACTGGGATTGCCTCCGATACGGAAAGTTAAATTTGGTATTGATCTATTACCGGGAACGACTCCTATTTCGATAGCTTTGTATAGAATGGCACCAACAGAATTAAAAGAGTTAAAATTATAGTTGCAAGAGTTGACTGATAGAGGATTTGCACGACCGAGTTTCTCACCTTGGGGTGCTCCATTTTATTTGTGAAAAATAAAGATGGCATGATGAGAATGTGCATTGATTACCGTCAGTTGAACAAAGTGACTATTAAGAACAAGTATCCTCTGCCCAGAATTGATGATTTGTTCGATCAATTGAAAGGAGCCACCGTGTTTTCAAAGATAGATCTAAGATCGGGATATTATTAGTTGCGAGTAAAAGATTCAGACATTCCGAAAACTGCTTTCAAAACGAGGTATGGGCATTATGAATTTTTAGTTATGCCTTTCGGACTAACGAATGCTCCTACTGTTTTTATGGATTTGATGAACAGAATTTTCAGACCGTACTTAGATCAATTTGTTTTTGTATTCATTGACGACATTTTGATTTATTCGCATGATGAAATTGAGCATGCTGAACATATGAGAATTGTGCTTCAAACTCTACGAGATAAGCAATTGTATGCAAAGTTCAGTAAATGTGAATTCTGGTTGTGTGAAGTTAGTTTTCTGGGACATATTGTGTCAGCATCTGGTATACGGGTTGATCCGAGCAAGATTTTAGCTATTTTGGAGTGGAAACCTCCAAAAAATGTGTCTGAAGTTCGTAGTTTTCTAGGACTTGCTGGTTATTATCGATGATTCGTTAAAGGCTTTTCGATGATTGCAACTCCTATGACAAGATTGCTTCAGAAAGATGTGAAGTTTGAATGGTCCGATAAATGTCAGAAAAGCTTTGATCAGTTGAAAGCCCTTTTGACCAAAGCTCCAATTTTAGTACAACCAGAATTGGGTAAAGAGTTCGTGATTTATAGTGATGCTTCGTTGAATGGACTGGGATGTGTTTTAATGCAGGAAGGCAAAATTATAGCTTATGCTTCGAGACAACTGAAGCCGCATGAAAAGAATTATCCAACACACGACCTTGAGCTAGCTGCGATTGTGTTTGCTTTAAAGATTTGGCGTCACTATCTTTTCGGTGAAAAATTCCATGTGTTTTCGGATCATAAAAGTTTGAAATACTTGATGACTTAGAAAGATTTGAATTTGCGACAAAGACGATGGTTAGAGCTGTTGAAAGACTATGAGCTTGTGATAGATTATCATCCGGGTAAAGCCAACGTTGTTACTGTAACATCCTGAAAAGGGCCTATACATTTTTGGTTTAATTGTATGAAATGACATATCTTATGTGTTATGAATATATTTTGAACACTTTTGGAAACCTAGAAATGTATGGAAATGTTAAGTTTAAAAGAGGAAAGTGAACATTTTTAGAACCTTGGAAATGTAAGGAAATGTCTTGTAAGGAAATGTCTTGGAAATGTAAGGAAATGTCTTGTAAGGAAATGTCATGGAAATGTAAGGAAATGTCAAGTTTACAGAGCCGATCGAAAATTTTTGGAAACTTAGAAATGACCTAGAAATGACGAGTTTTAAGGTTTAAAAGGGGAAATTAAGGCAAGGTGGCCTTAAAAGAAAAAGTTTGTGAAATTTGACACACAAACAGGCTTGGAAAAGTGGCCTGAAGATGCCACTTAGGGCCTCTGGAAATGGCGCCACATGCAAGGTGTTGGGCCTGGGTTCGAGTCACTTGGGAAGCAAATAAAGGAGGTTTTATTTTTGCTTCCAGAAGACTGAGGTGGACGGCACATGGCTATAAATTAGGAGCTTTTATTATTTTATAAATAGTGGATAAATAAGGGATTTATTTATCATTATTTTCAAGAGATAATTGTTGGATTAAATTCTTTTAATTTGAATAAAGAGATAAAGAGGAAAATAAGGGAGAAGTGATGGCCAAGTAAGGGACTTTGAGTTTAATAATTTCGGCTAAGTAAGGATAGTTGCTGAATTATCTTTTATTTTAAGTGATAATTAAAGGATAAAGTTATCAGATAGAGGAGTGGTGGCCAAGTAAGGGACTCCTTAGATGATAATTTTGGCTATAAAAGGAAGGAATGAGGGCTACTCATCAATTTGTGCTTCCTCCTTTCTCTGTTGAATTCTTAGTGCTCTCTTCTCTTCTTTTCTTTCTTTTCTTTTGTCAAGTCGAGATTAAGTAATTGTTGGAACCTAGCCGAATATTTTCCTCTCCATTAGAAGCCATAGCCGAATCCTCCATCTTTATTCTTCCTTCTCTTTTCTTTCTAATCCATCAAAAGCCGAATCTTTAAGGGGCTTCAAGCATAGGTGCTGTCGAATTCTTCAAGGAGATCTTTCAGGATTTACTAAGTGTCGACTACAAGGAAGGAGAAGTTCTTTTCCCGAAGGTACACCATAGGCCGCGTGTTCCCTAGTTATTCGGTGAGTTTCAGGATTTAGAATCCACAAGGTAAGTGTCTATAGCATTCGGCTAAGGCCATGTTTGGTATTCTAGATCTATTTCTCATATGTTTTAAGAGCCGAAAACTAACTAGTTAGGAGTTTTGGTGGCTAGCCGATTTCAAGAAGGAACTCAGCAAGTTTTTGAGATTTGATTTTTAATCCAATCGGTACAAGGTAAGTTTAAGTATACTAATCCTACTAGGATTTAGATTTATGGCCGAATGGCTTTTTATTAAAGTAGTAGGTGATTAATCAAATGTAGGGATTAAGGATCTAAGCATTAGATCAAGCTTTTCGGGATTTCAAGGAATTCGTTAAGCTAATCAGGTGTGTACCCCACACTAACTTTTAATAAGATTGATGGTAATATGTAAAATATGCATGTTTATAAGAATGAGGCTAAGGTACCATAATATGGTACAAAGTACTCAGGTACGTTTCCTACTTCCACTAGGATTATGAAATATGTTATTTATAACATGTGAAAATTTATAAGAATGAGAATTTAAGTATGATATACATGATATGAATAATATGGGTCATTCGGGATATATGAAAAAGGGGAAGTGAATGTGATGACTACGGTCTCACTATCTGAATGTGGTGACTTCGGTCACATTATCTGAATGTGGTAACCCGGTTACATTATCTCAATGTGGTGTCTCATGACACAATTATCTGTGGCTATGCCACAAATTTTATATGGGCGATGAGCACGTCGACTGCAGCGACTGCCTTCGATGGTGTGTAGCGGATGGAGGGTTGACTTAGTAGTCCCCACGGTGTGACTAGCAGGTACGGGGGTGTGTAGCGGATGGACAACTAGGTTTGGGTTTGGGAATGCATCATAACTTTGTATTCTATGTTTTGAATGTGTAATATGTGATATGCCCGATTCTATTATGATTTAGTGTCGTGTACACATTGAGTCTGTTTGACTCACCGTTGGGAAACATTTTTCGTGTGATGAACAGTGATGGACAGGGACGGTAGAACTTGTGGTGGCCATGCTCAACATGAAGTTTATATTTTTGAGGACTCTTGAATTTATTTTAGTACTTTGAATTATTTTGGGAATTATTTGATGTAATAAGGCCATAAGGCCATAGTTGAATTACTTTACACTTATTTTTATTTATTATGATTATGAATTTTATCTATTAAAATTTAATTAAAAATTTCTTTTAAACTAAACCCTAAATATTTTGTCACTTAAGATAAAAGGGATTTCAATATAAAACGAACCTGTTTTTAACACAAGCCCAACCCAAAACAATATTTTTCTTAAAATCACACAAGTTTTCCTAAGAACAAAAGAATTTTGAACCGGTTTACTTGAGGAACATACCAAATTTGGTCAAAGCTCATGGGCCGGGTTTGGGGGTGTTTCAGTTACTGATGCATTGAGTCAGAAATCACTGTTTGCATTGCGTGCGATGAATGTCCATTTGGACTTGTCTAATGATGGTTTAATTTTGGCTGAGTTGAAAGTGAAACCGTTGTTCTTACAGCAAATATGTGATGCACAGAAAGTTGATAATGAAATGCTAGCGAAGCGAGCTCAGTGTGATTTGAACTCTAATTCAGAATTTCAAGTTGATGTTGATGATTGTTTGAGGTTTCGAGATCGAATTTGTGTTCTGAGAAATTTGGAGTTGATTTAGTTGATCTTGAATGGAGCACATAACAGTCACCTATCTATTCATCTGGGAAGTACAAAGATGTACCATGATTTGAAGCAACATTATTGATGGTCTGGTATGAAACGAGACATCTCTGACTTTGTTTCAAAATGTTTAGTCTGTCAGCAAGTCAAAGCTAAACAGCAAGTGCCATCTGGTTTGTTACAACCGATAATGATTCCTGAGTGGAAATGGGATAGAGTGACGATGGATTTTGTCTCAGGGTTACCATTGACTCCGAGAAAGAAAGATGCAGTTTGGGTTGTAGTTGATAGATTGTTGTTGCCACCTGAGCTAGAAAAGATTCATAATGTATATCATGTATCAATGCTTCGCCGATACAGATAAGATCCATCACATGTGATTTCTCCATCTGAGATTGAAATTCGATCTGATATGACTTATGAAGAAGAACCAATTCATATTTTGGCCCACGAAGATAAAGATGATACGATCCGACTCGGGGCAACCCATGGTTTGGAATTTGATGAGCTCGGATCAAAGTAATCAAGTGCCGTGGAGCTGTTGTGCACTTTGGTGCACATCCAAATTGAGTCGGATTAGCTCATTTTGAGCTCGTTCAGCTCATTGAGCTGATTACTTAATTTTAATGCTTAAATAAATTGAACTCTTTATTTAATTTTTTAGCTTTGCATTTAGTTTACATTTTAAATATTTGCATTTAAGCATCTTAGTTTAATAAATGAGTTGCTGGTCATCAATTCAACTCATCTTAGTTTAATTAATTAAGTTTCTTTTAATGAATTTAATTTAATAGTTGTTTATTTAAATAATCTAGTTACTATGATAATTTAATGGAGCATGAGTTTAAGTTTATTAATTCCGCTTCTATAATTGAACTAGTTGCTGTATTAATTGAAGTCCTTACTTCTAGTTCATTTATTAAGTCAAGCGTTTCATGTGTTAAGTTAAATTAGTGTTTAATAAGTATTTAATGTGTTAAGTTAAATTAGTGTTTAATAAGTGTTTAATGTGTTTAAGTTAAATTAATGTTTAATAAGTGTTTAAATGTGATTAATATGTTTGTTTAATGTGTTTGAATGTAGGAAACTTTTCAGCTGGAAACCGTTACACTCAAGGGCTGTTACAAAGAGTTTAATGTGACTTTTCAAGTGAGAATCAGTTACACACATGGGGAAGCATTATTCAACATTAAAAGGGGCTATTATGATAATTGAAGGAAGCATTACATATCTATTAAATTCGGTAGCAGCCTATTCTTCTTCCATAACCGTTGATGCTTAAAAGATCACACATGAGTTACAAATTTTCATTAAGTTGCTAGTGATCATTCGGCTGCTAAGAGAGCATGAAACCAAGCATTCAAATTCATTTAATCAGTTCATTTAGAGTCATAAAGTTGCTGTTATTTGGCTTGGAGGAACTCAAGAGTTTTTATTTATTGATTAGATTTTATTTTAGCCATTTAAATGCATATTAAAGCTGAATTCATGTGACTCTTCAGCTAACCACATGTAAACACTATATATACTTTGTTATTAGCTTGTAAAGGGGACTTTTGACTTTTGAACCTTAATCAAATTTATGAACTTTGTGTTCTTGAGTGAGTTTATCTCCTTTCTATTTTTTCGTACAAGTTTCTTAGACTTATCAAGCTTGCTTGTGGCATCTTAAACTTGTTCATTTGAACTTATCACCAAACCTTGGTGTGGCGTTCACTCTATCTCCATCTTCCACCTTAAACAATATAGAAACCGGGGTGACACTTTCATATAGTGTTGAATCGTTTCTCACGTTTAAGTTCATTTCTCCATCTCCACCAACTATCACATATCTATCTTTCATCCATCTTATTTCATTCCCATTAAACCAAACCATCCGAACACATCTTCTTTCTTTCTTAACTCTAGCCGAACCTATCCTGTCCATTATCTAAATCACCTCCAACTTTTATTCACTTCCATCCCTAACCTAAATCCATTTCTCAAAGTAACCCTAATCAAAGTTTCTGCAAACTTATCCATATTTTCAAATATTTTCCCGAAGACTCAACCTCTTCTCGTAGACGATCGGGCATCTCACATACGACTCGACTCACCCTGAGGCAGATCGTATCAAAAGAATTGCAAAATAAGAAAATTCTGTTAGTAAAGGTGTTGTGGCATCGACATGGGGTTGAAGAGGCTATGTGGGAGCCTGAAGATGCAATGAGACAACAATATCCGAACCTGTTTAACGGTAAGATTTTTGGGGACGAAAATCCCTAAGGGGGAATTGTAACAGTCCGGTTTAGACCCTAGTCAGAATAGTGGTTTTGGGACCACAAATCTGAGTCAGAAAAATATTTTAATATTATTTTCTGTGTGTACTGATATGAACTCGTGTCAGATTGAATACGAGTTGTAAATATTGCCCGATCGTAAATTAGGCAGCTCTCGTTTTAATTTAAACAAAAGGGAAATTTAGAATTTAAGTTGAATGGCAACGGTTTAAAAACAAAGATAGTAGATGGATAAAATGGAAGGAAGGCTGAAACAAGAATGAACCCTTAATAGTTATTAAGGACCCGAGTCTTATATGTTTCAAAGTGGATGAATGAAAGTTGGATAAAACCGAGACCCGCTATCTAGCAAGATAGGAACCAACGGTATTGGATTGAACGCCACACCCATATGGATGATAAGTTTGAAACAAAGTCAGATTGACGCCACTAGTAACTAGATAAGTCAATTTGAACCTTGAAGAATTAAGAGAGTGGATAACTCACTATATGAAATTTCATTAAGCATCAAAAGTCCTTTTCCAAACAAATGTAACAAATATTTATAGCCTTGAAGCTAGCTAGCCGAATGGCCACAAGCAAGGCTTAATGGCTAAGTAAAACTAACCTAGAAATAACTAGAATTTTCCAGAATTAATCCCTTAAAGTGTCCAGCAAAATTCAGCTGAATGAAGACTCCTTAAGGCTTAAGCAAATGAATCTTCAAAGGATGAATGCATGGGCAGCCCACCAGCCATGTCTAGGTTCGACCATAGCCTAAACTGGCTCATTGAATTGGCAACTTTTGCTGAATAATTAGGAGCAATTAAGGAGGACGTTGAACAGCCCCAAAGGTGTGAACAAGAAGCTTGAATGGCCATTTGTGTGTGAACTAGACCAGCCGAATGGTCTCTTTGTGTGAACAGCATGTGTGAACGCCTAGATGCTGCTTGGGGAAGATAATCGGCCAAACATGAGGTCTTTAAGGTGCTGGTAATCCTTGGCTGAATGGTCACTTTGGGGAAGCCAAAATGTACAGTAAACATGCATTAACAAGGTTCATTCATGAATCGTCCCATGCATGAATCTCCATGCATGAACCTGCCCAAATGTATCTCCCAAATTCGGCTGAACCTACAAAAGAAATAAAAACCATTCAATCCAAGCTAATTTCGGCTAGACACATTAAAAACATAATTTAGACATGATAATTAACATTTAAACAACTTAAATAAAAACTATCTAAGACATATTAATATTCAGCTAAGTCTTAGACAACATTAGTTTATGTAATAAACTAAGAAAAATTAAATTGAGTTTAAGAAAAACTTAATTAACTAATTATGCTGTAGTAAACTAAATAATAATGCATAATTAAAGTATTTTAATGAGCTAGTAGCCGAACTAGCTAGCTGAACAAATTTCAGCCTCAAATAAATTGTAAACATTCGGCACATCTTTAAACTCCTTTCTATCTTCAAACTAAGTTTGTTCCACCAAAGCTAAAATGACATCTTTGAATTGCTTGGCACGTGCACGCGTAATTGGTCCAATGGGCAGCTTGATGGCATCTTGGTTGGCTTCCACCGCAGGCATCATAGGCGAGTTCGTATCATCTCCCCCCTCTTCAAGTCGATTCGTCCTCGAATCGTCACCTACATCAAAAGGAGACAAATCAGAAACATTAAAACTCGCACTAACATTATACTCACCTGGTAAGTCCAATTTGTAAGAGTTGTAATTTATTCGTTCAAGGACTTGAAATGGGCCATCTCCCCTTGGAAGTAGTTTGGATCGTCTTTGCGCGGGAAACCTTTCCTTACGCATGTGAACCCAAACCCAGTCTCCCAGTTCAAAAATAATGCGTCTTCGACCTTTGTTGGCTCATTACTCGTATTCCTTGGTTTTTTCTTCTATGTTGTCTCTAACTCTTTGGTGCAATTGCTTAATATATTCGACCTTGCATTTTCCATCTACATGCACAAGTTGATTAGAAGACAACGACATTAAATCAAGCGGTGTTAACGGATTAAAACCATAGACAATTTCAAATGGAGAAAATTTAGTAGCAGAATGAACAGAACGATTATATGCAAACTCCACGTGTGGCAAACAATCTTCCCAAGTTTTAAAATTTTTCCGAATGATTGCTCGAAGCAACGTAGAAAGAATCCGATTGACAACTTCGGTTTGGCCGTCCGTTTACGGGTGGCAAGTGGTAGAAAATAGCAGCTTGGTTCCCAATCGCCCCCACAACGTCCTCCAAAAATGGCTAAGAAATTTCGCATCTCTATCAGACACGATCGTCCTAGGCATGCCATGTAACCTGACCACTTCTTTGAAAAATAGGTTAGCAATATTCACAGCATCATCAGTTTTATGGCAAGCTATAAAGTGAGCCATTTTAGAGAATCTATCCACAACCACAAATATTGAATCTCAGCCATTTTTACTTCTTGGAAAGCCGAGCACAAAATCCATAGAGATATCATTCCAAGGAGTTTCAGGAATGGGTAAGGGTTTATACAAACCGTGGGGCTTGATTCGAGACTTAGCCCTTTTGCATGCGATGCATCAGCCACAGTACCATTCAACATCTCGTCGCATCTTGGGCCAAAAGAAGTGTTCTTGGAGTGTGGCCAAGTTTTTGGCAGCCCCGAAATGTCCCATCAACCCGCTACTATGCGCCTCGTCTATCACCACCTCTCGTACAGATCCTTGTGGTATGTAAAGTCTTCCTTCCCGAAATAAATACCCGTCGTGGCAGTAGTATTTCTCGTAGGCTCCCTTTTCGCTTAACCTGAAAAATTCACCAAAATCAGCATCGTTTGCATATAAATCCTTAAGAAATACAAACCCCATCAATTTGGAATCCAACACATTTAATAAGGCATACCTTCGGGATAGTGCATCAGCCACTACATTTTCTTCACCTTTTTATACTTAATGACGTAAGGAAATGATTCGAGAAATTCAACCCACTTGGCATGACGCTTATTCAATTTGTGTTGCCTCTTTAGATGTTTCAAGGACTCGTGATCGGTGTGAATCACGAACTCTTTGGGCCACAAGTAGTGTTGCCAAGTTTCCAAAGCTCGAATTAACGCGTATAACTCTTTATCATATGTTGGATAGTTCAACGTAGTGCCGTTGAGTTTTTCGCTGAAATAAGCAATGGGGCATCCATCTTGCATGAGAACTGCTCCAATCCCTAAACCTGATGCATCACATTCTAACTCGAAAGTTTTGTCAAAATTAGGTAATGCTAATATGGGTGCATGAGTCAAACAGTCTTTAATTTTTAAAAATGCTTTTTCTTGTTCTTCTCCCCAAATGAAAGTAGAATTCTTACGGATTACCCCAGTTAATGGTGCAGCCAACATGCTGAAGTTCGGCACCAACCGTCTATAGAAGCTGGCTAATCGTGAAAACTTCAAACTTGGGAGATGCTTGTCGGTCGCGGCCAATCTTGGATTGCTTGAACTTTTTCTTGATCGACTTCGAGACCCTCTGAACTGACGAAAAAACCTAGAAAAACAATTTTGTTAGTACAAAAAGAACACTTATCCACATTCACATACAAGGTTTCTTTTCGCAAAACTTCAAGAACAGATTTTAAATGTTTCACATGCTCGTCTAAAGTTTTGCTATAGACAAGTTTGTCATCAAAGTATACGACACAAAATCTACCGATGAACGAATGCAGAACGTGGTTCATGAGTCGCATGAACGTGCTTGGGGCGTTCGTTAGCCCAAATGGCATAACAAGCCATTCGTAAAGTCCTTGCTTCATCTTGAAAGCGGCCTTCCACTCGTTGCCTTCTCGCATGCGTATCTAATGGTATCCGCTTTTAAGATCGATTTTTGAAAACAAGCACACTCCACTCAATTCGTCGAGCATATCGTCCAATCGCAGAATGGGATGTCGATATTTGATAGTGATCTTGTTGATGGCGCGGCAGTTTACGCACATCCTCCACGTTCCATCTTTCTTGGGAACTAGCAAAATAGGGACGGCACAAGGACTAAGGCTTTCACGCACATAGCCCTTTTCGAGTAGTTCATTCACTTGTCTTTGTAGTTCCTTTATCTCCTCGGGATTACTTCGGTAAGCAGGACGGTTTGGAATGGTGGCTCCCGGTACAAAATCTATTTGGTGCTCAATTCCGCGAATAGGTGGCAACCCACTCGAAATTTCTTCTAGAAATACGTCTCGAAATTCCTGCAACAAATACAAAATAGGAGAGGGTAACTTGTTATCAAACTCGTTAGTACCAAGCAGACTTTCCTTGTACATAAGTAGCAACAAGGGTTGTTTTAACAACATGGACTTTCGGACATCCCTCTCTTTTACATAAAAATTTCTTTTTTCACACTCTTCTTTTGTTTCTTTCTCTTTTTGTTTTTGTTTGAACTCTTTTTTTTTATCACTCATTTTTTTGCCTTTCTTTTTTTCTAAATTCTTTTCTTTTTCTTTTTTATTTTCCCGCTCACTTTCTTTTGATTTTTTAATGGAAGTCCTCATCTTCGACTGATCATCATAGACTTGTTTGGGTGTTAGTGGAGCTAACATCACCGTTCGGCCCAAATGCTTGAAGGTGTACCGGTTGGTGTAGCCGTCATGAATCGCTTGCTTGTCGAATTGCCAGGGCCGTCCAAGAAGGAGATGCCCCGCATGCATCGGTACCACATCACACAAAACTTCATCTTGATACTTTTCGATAGTAAAAGAAACCAAGACTTGCTTCATCACCTTTAACTCTCCGCCGTCATTAAGCCATTGCAATTTGTACGGATGAGGATGTTTGGTGGTGGCCAAGCCAAGTTTTTCCACCATCATTGTGCTGGCCACGTTAGTACAGCTCCCTCCGTCGATGATGACGCAGCAAATCTTCCCTTGCACTTAGCAGCGCATATGGAAGATGTTTTCGCGTTGTTGCTCATTTTTGACGCCTTGCAAGCTTAGTCTTCTTTTCACGACTAGGATCTCACCATTTTCGGCTTGTTCTAATTCTTCCTCGTCTTGAGATGTCTCATTGGCTTCATCCTCAATTTCACTTCCGGACTCGATCTCGCCATCGTCTTGAACAAACATCACATTTTGATTTGGGCATTGACTCGCGATGTGGCCTCGTCCCAAACATTTGAAGCACTTAATATCTTGAGACTGATTTGGGACAGCTTCCATCTTGCCTTTACTCGTCTCGCCACTTGGCTTATTAGGCTTCGCAGTGCCACTCACTTCCTTGGCTCGGTTAGGAACATCTCGCTTGCTGGTCCCTTGCCCCCACTTTGTTGTTGAGGAAGTGTTAGGGAATGTTCGAGACGTACCTTTTCGTTTAAGTTGTTTCTTGACCTTTATGGCCATATGGACCATATCAATGACCTCGACGTAGTGGTGCAACTCCACGATGTTGGCAATGCGCGGTTAAGGCCGGCAAGGAATCTCGCCATGGTAGCTTCTCAGTCTTCCTCCACATCGGTTCTAATCATGGCCACTTCCATCTCTTTGTAGTAATCTTCAACACTCCGATGGCCTTGAGTCAAACTTTGAAGCTTTTGATACAATTCGTGGTGATAGTAGGTGGGGATAAATCGCTTTCGCATGAGCGCCTTCATTTCCGCCCACGTAGACACCGGACGTTCACTGTTTCGCCTTCGAATCATTGTTAACTGATCCCAACAAATGATGGCGTAATCAGAAAACTCAATGGTAGCAAGCTTCACCTTTTTTCTTTCCGAGTAGTTATGACACTCAAAAACTAACTCCACCTTCTTCTCCCACTCGAGGTAGGCTTCCAGATCAGATCGCCCTTAGAAAGCAGGAATTGCCATTTTAATGTTTTTCAAATCAACATCAGCATGCTCTCGATCCCTTTGACCACGCGCTCGTTGGCCTCTTCTCCGTTCACTTTGTCGAGAAGCTTGGTCACTTTCTACATCACTTGGCTCGTACAAATCGTTGTCATGTTGCCAAGGTTGTTCTCGTTCCCTTCTCAGAATTGGAGGGGTGTTTGCTCGCTGACTTCGTTCCTCCATTTGGTCCATTCGCTCGTTGATGGAATCAAATTGAGGTTGGAACAATCGTGTAATTTCTCGTATTATAGCTTGCACTTGTAAATAGGGTACTCCACCTCTGGGAACGTTTCTTCGAGGTTGTAGGCCTCCTCCACCACCGGCGGCATTAGATGCACCTCCACTTGCTACTCGCTGTTCCGGGCTCCTAGACATATCGAATGTAATTAAAGAAACCTCACCACAAACCTCACTAGATCGCTCACAAAGAAAAAAAAATGAACACTCACACTCGTGTTTCACTCAGAATCGACTTTTTCTTTAATGAAATCACTCGTGCCTTTTACCACTTGAATCCACCTCTCGGAATTCTGGAAGGTTACCTTAGACTTATTAGCAACTCGTAGGTCGGCTTCAAGGGGTTTAGCAAAGGAAAAAGTATCTTAGGTAAGGGTAGGCTGAAAAGAAAAAAATTCGATATGTGTGGCGTTGGGATAGAAAAGATGAAGGTAGGAAGAGGAATGTGCTGATCGGGAATAGAAAAATGAAACAACAAACTTGCAAATACTTCTACTTTTTTTTATATTCGTATATTCTTTTTTTTTCAATTTCGTAATTCTTTTTTTTTACCTCAAATACAATATGCTTGAGTACAATAAAAATAAAAAATTACAACTTTGATTTTTTTTTTAAATTTTAATTTTTTTCGACTTTTTGGAAGTTCAAAAATAACAAAACGCAACTAATTTAAATAGCTCTAATACCAAAAATGATACGAACTCCTGTCGAGATTGAATACGAGTTGTACATGTTGCCCGATCGTAAATTAGGTAGCTCTCATTTTAATTTGAACAAAAAAGAATTTTAGAATTTAAGTTGAATGGCAACGGTCTAAAAACAAAGATAGTAGATGGATAAAATGGAAGGAAGGCTAAAACAAGAATGAACCCTTAATAGTTATTAAGGACCCGAGTCTTATATGTAACACCCCATACCCGAGTCCGAGACTAAGACTGGATACGAGACATTACCATGCTTAAACTCACTTAATCATGTACTTACGGACTATAAAATTTCATTCCGAATTAAAAACTTCTCTTTCTTAGTCAAATTAGGCATTTCATGGGCCTACGAGGCCTCAGACTTACGTCCCGAAACTTTCGAAACTCATCTGGAAACTTTCTCTCCAAACAGGGGTCACACGTCTGTGTGACTTGGGACACACCCGTGCACCCCTAAAACATGCCCGTGTCTTTCACCCGTGGTGGATACTGGCAATTTACACACGGCTTGGACACGTCTGTGGCCTCAAATCGTGCCTAAAACCCCAACATTCTGCCAATGCCCCACGGCCAAGGTACACGCCCGTGCTGACCACCTGTGGTGCACACTGACTACCTTAACACGGCCTAGAGTCTAAACACACTCCCGTGTGACTGGTCTGTGGTCTATTATGACTTAAGATACAAAGGTGCAGGGTGCACACAGCCTAGACACACGCCCGTGTGTCCATCCGTGTGGGCACTTAGAGGCTATTTACCAAGCCAATTGCCACCCTGAAATCAAGACCAAACTCATGCTCAATTCAGCAATTCAAGTATTACATCTATCATGAACAAGGATGCATACTTCATTGATAGATTAAAACATACATACTTAATCATTCATGACTCATCTCTTTGGCCATATACAAAAAGAATACTAAGCTTGATAGCCAACACTTTAGCTAGTTTTAAAACATAACTCAAAATGAAATGTTTCCTATACATGCCATACTTAATATAAACAACTTGGCTATACCAAAATAGCGTTTGATAGTGTGCTCCGAGCTCCGGTGACGATGATCCACGAGATTAGCTTGGCAGGACTATATGGAAAGAAAGAATAAAGGACGTAAGCATTTAGCTTAGTAAGTTTGCATATAATGCACATAGCAACATACTTGCTCAATATAAACCATTTAACATAAACAATGGTATCATAAATTTCAGCTATTTAAGCTTACTTACTCATACTGATTCTTACATATCTCATGATACTTAGTAGTCTCATACTCGTGAGGTAAACAAGGTACCTGTATCACTTGATCACATAGATCAGCATGCTCTACAATAATAATTATAATCTCTAGTTCATCATTCATAATATGAGTAATACTCATTTCTAACTTGATAATAGCTTTTCTTACTTGTCTTTCTTATTATCATTTTAACTTTACTCATTTGCCCGATGAGTTTTTGCGAATAACCGAGGATACCGAATCTCATCCCACATAGTTCAATGCCAAAGCCATATCCTCGATATGGTCTTACATGGGATCTCTCATCTTGGTATTGATTCCATGTCTTGACATGGACTTACTCAAAGTCTTCCTTGTGTGTTCCCTTGGGAACTTACAATTGCCATGTCTTGATCTTTACTCATGAACTGGTCAATGCCGAGCCTTGGCTTGGACTTACATGAAATCTTTCTTGTTACTCACCAATGCCATGCCTTGGCTTGGACTTACATGGGATCTCTACCTCATGATAGCTTTTCAATGCCAAGACTTGTCTTGGACTTACATGACATCTTTGCTTGGAAACTCACCAATGCCATGCCTTGGCTTGGGCTTACATGGGTCTTCATCTCATAATAACTCTTCAATGCCAAGACTTGTCTTGGACTTACATGATAAATTGCTTGATTTCCGATGCCATGCCTTGGCTTGGTCTTGTACGGACTTTCTTATCTCGTGTGGTAGATCGAGTATCCTAAGTAATTCAACTTCAATCGGGACTTTCTCATGCTTAATCTTATTAATTTCTTTATTTAACATATTAATAAGCATTTCTATGGTAATAATGTACATTATACTAAGCAATTCAATGATAATAATCATAAAGTTTAGAAATCATCCAAACTTACCTCAATATACAAAATGTATGTAGATATGCAATTTAGTCCTCGACTTTGTTCTTGCCTCGGTTTCGATTCGGGCTTCATTTTTCTTGATCTATAATAATAATTAGATCATTTAATACTCACATTGACTAAATTGACTCTTAACTCATACTTTGGCAAAATTACTATTTTGCCCCTAAACTTTTTCTTATTTGCACTTTTGCCCCTAGGCTCGTAAAATGATTCTCACTCAACTTTCTTAAACATCATGCTTAGCTGATTCATTTTCTCTACTATAACAATCATCAATTCTCACTATTTCTAATAGGTATGACCAATTTCATAACTATTACAAATTAGTCCATACTATCATTTTTCATGAAATTCACTAAGGAAAAGATGTTTATCTAACATCAAACTCTCATAAACTTTCATAAAATATCATTTTACATGCATGATACACATGGGTAGATTTTTGAACATGCTTCTTAGCTCATCTTATAGCTAAAAATAGCTAATTCATAATACGAGGACTCCAAAAATACGAAGAATATTAAAAACGGGGCTAGGATGACTTACTTGCAAGCTTCAAAAATTTGAAGAACCCTAGCTATGGAGTCTCTCAATTTTTGGCACAAGGAAGAAGATGAATGAAATTTTTATCATCTTTTTCCCATTTTAATCATTTAATTGGTAAATGACTAAAATGCCCTTCTTTTTAAAAATTTACAAATTACTAACACATGTCCGTTTTTGTCCAAAACTTATAATTTGGGAAAATTTCTATTTAAGGACTTCTAATTTATATTCTAAAGCTATTTCATACAAAAAGCTTCTAGAAACTCATATTTTGCAACTTTTGCAATTTAGTCCTATTTGATCATTCCATGTCAATTTCACAAAATTTCTACATGGAACTTTAATACTATCATGCAAACATGTCATAAACCTTAAGAACTCAATTTACTAACTCAGATTTGTGGTCTTGCACCACTATTCCGACTAGGCCCTGAATCGAGATGTTACAATTCTCCCCCTCTTAGGAAATTTTCGTCCTCAAAAATCTTACCAGCAAACAGGTTTGGGTACTGGTTTCTCATGCTCTCTTCTGGTTCCCACGTAGCTTCTTCTATTCCATGTCTTTGCCACAATACTTTTACCAGGGCAATACTTTTATTCCTTAGCTGCTTGACTTCTCGAGCTAAAACCTTAACTGGTTCTTCACCATAAGTCATGTCGGGATGAATCTCTATCTCTGACGGGGTAATTACATGTGAAGGATCTGATCGGTAGCGTCTCAACATTGACACGTGAAACACATCATGTATCTTTTCTAACTCTGATGGCAGAGCCAATCTGTAAGCTACCGGTCCAACTTTCTCGGTAATCTCATACGGTCCAATAAAATGTGGACTCAACTTGCCTTTTCGGCCAAATCTGAGAACTTTTCTCCATGGTGACACTTTCAAGAAAACTTTATCTCTGACTTGATACTCCATCTCTTTTCTTTTTAAGTCCGAATAGGACTTCTGTCTGTCTGATGCAGCTTTTAAACATTCTCGTATCACTTTCACTTTCTCTTCAGCTTCTCTAACCAAATCAACCCCATGAATTTGGTTTTCCTTGAGTTCAGTCCAAAATAAAGGCGTTCTGCACTTTTTCCCATATAGAGCCTCATAAGGCGCCATCTTTAAACTCAACTGAAAACTATTATTGTAGGAAAACTCTACCAATGGGAGAAACTTTTACCAACTGCCTCAGAATTCAAGAATACAACATCTGAGCATATCCTCGAGTACTTGAATTAACCTCTCCGACTGACCGTCAGTTTGAGGATGAAAAGCGGTACTAATGTTCAACTTTGTACCCAAGGCCTCTTGTAACTTCTTCCAAAATTTGGATGTAAACCTCGGATCTCTATCCGAGATGATTGACAACGGAACACCATGAAGCCTTACTATTTCTGAAATGTACAAGTTTGCCAACTTGTCTAGAGAGTAATCAACTCGAACAGGTATAAAATGAGCTGACTTCGTGAGTCTATCAACTATAACCCATACGGCATCTTTCTTGCTCAGAGATAATGGTAGACCCGTTACAAAATCCATAGTAATACAGTCCCATTTCCACTCCGGAACCAAAATGGGTTGAAGCAAACCCGAAGGTACTTTATGTTCAGCCTTTACTTGCTGACAAATCAAGCATTTGGAAACAAACTCTGAAATATCTTTCTTCATTCTCGGCCGCCAATACTGTTGCTTCAAGTCATTATACATCTTGGTACCACCCGGATGTACAGACAAACATCCGTTATGGGCCTCATGCAAAATTCCCTGAATAAGCTCTTCCTTTCTCGGTACACAAACTCTACCTTTGAACATCAGACTTCCATTGGGACTAATCCGGAAATCAGACTCAACATCTGTCTCGCACTGAGCTCTCTTGACTTGCAATCCACTATCTTCTTTTTGAGCTTCAATGATCTCTTGGAGGAAAGTTGGTCTAGCTCTCAACTCGGCTCGAATAGAACCATCGTCAGATAAAGTCATCCGTGAATTCATTTCCCTTAATGCAAATAGGGATTTTCTACTCAAAGCGTCGGTGACCACATTCGCCTTCCTGGGATGGTAGTCAATGACCAATTCATAGTCTTTTATCAACTCTAACCATCTCCGCTGCCTTAAGTTCAACTCTTTCTACATCATCAAGTACTTCAAACTTTTGTGATCAGTGAAGATCCGACATCTCTCACCATATAGGTGGTGTCTCCATATCTTCAATGCGAAGACTATGGCAGCCAACTCTAGATCGTGGGTCGAATAATTTTTCTCATGTGGCTTAAACTGTCTTGAGGCATAAGCAATCACTTTGCCTTCTTGCATAAGTACATAGCCTAATCCATTTAAGGATGCATCGCTGTAAATCACAAATTCTTTCCCTGTCTTAGGTTGTACTAAAACTAGAGCTTCTGTCAACATTGCTTTTAGTTTCTCGAAACTTTGTTGGCATCTTTCTGTCCACTCAAACTTCATATTTTTCTGTAACAATTTAGTCATCGGGGTTGCAATCATAGAAAACCCCTTGACGAATCGTCTATAATAGCCGGCTAGGCCTAGAAAACTTCTAATCTCAGGGATATTCTTTGGTGGCTTCCAGTCCATAATAGCTGAAATCTTATTGGGGTCTACTCGAACTCCTTCTCCCGAGACAATATGTCCCAGAAATCCTACTTCCTTGAGCCAAAATTCACTTTTACTGAACTTGGCATATAATTGATTTCCTCAAAGAGTCTGTAAAACTGTCCGTAGGTGCTCAGCATGCTCATTCTTATCTCGGGAATAAATTAGTATGTCGTCAATGAAAACGACTACAAACTTGTCGAGGTATGGTCTAAAAATGCGGTTCATTAAGTCCATGAACACCGCAGGAGCATTGGTCAGACCAAAAGGCATGACTAAAAATTCATAATTCCCATACCTTGTTCGAAAAGCTGTCTTGGACACATCTGATTCTCTTACTCTCAGCTGGTAGTACCCTGATCTCAATTCTATTTTGGAGAACACAGTGGCTCCTTTCAATTGGTCGAACAAATCATCGATCCTAGGCAATGGGTACTTGTTCTTTACCGTCACTTTATTAAGCTGACGGTAATCTATGCACAATCTCATGGTGCCATCCTTCTTTTTCACAAATAAAATCGGAGCACCCCATGGTGAACAACTTGATCTTGCAAAGCCTTTATCTGTTAATCCTTGCAACTGTAACTTCAACTCTTTCAACTCCGTTGGGGCCATTCTGTAAGGAGTAATAGATATTGGTATAGTACTAGGAGCTAGCACAATGCTGAACTCAACCTCTCTAACTGGTGGTAGTCCTGGTAATTCTTCGGGAAAAACATCCACGTACTCACATACTATCGGTACTGACTCAATCTTTAACTCTGTTTCTTTATCATTCATCACAAAGGGCAAATATGCCTCATACCCCTTTCTTATATATCTCTGTGCCATCATATTAGAAATCATTACCGGTAATTTACCTTGCTCATCTGATTCTACATGAAGAGTAACCCCATTCTCGCATCTCATCTCAATGTATTTCTTCCCACAATTAACTATTACATCATGGGTGGTCAACCAGTCTATACCAAGAATGATGTCAAACTCATCAAATGGTAGCAACATAAGATTTGCTTTAAAATAATTACCTCTAATCATTAATGGACAATTTTTACATACTTTACTAACTAACACACTCTTGCCTAAAGGATTAGATACTTTAATCGTAAATTCTGTAGAATCTATAGGCATATTCATACTGGATACTAGTTTCATACAAATGTAAGAGTGTGTGGATTCGGGGTCTATTAAAGCAATAACTTTGATATCATGAAGAGAAAAGGTACCCGTAATAACATCATGGGATGATGCCTCTTCGCGAGGGCGAATGGCATAAGTTCTCGCAGGCGCTCCACCCTCGGGTCTCGCAGCCTGCTCTCTAGGGTTACCTCTTCCACTTGCCCCACTTTCTGGGTTCCTCTGCGGTCTTCCTCTGACCATATTCCCGAATCTTGGGTTCTGAGTTCTTTCTTCTTTTGTCGTCTTTGGACAATCTTTTATATAGTGGTCTTGGGAACCACATCTAAAACATGCATTTTCATGCGCTCGACATTCTCCAAGATGACGTCTGCCACACTGTGGAAATTTGGGCCTATCTGATCGGATGTTCCCCACACTAGCAACTGAAGTCGTCTGTGCCTTACTTCCCGAATACTGCTTACTCTTGTCCTTCCTTGAAAACCCAGTGGATGTAGTCGATCGGGTAGAGAAATCTCTTGACTTCTTGGATGAGGATGGGAAAGACTTATTCCACTGTCTCTTTTTAGAGTCACGAGACTCCATTTCAAACTTTCTCTTCTCCTTTACTAGTTCTTCGGCTTTACAAGCCCTCTCTACTAGCACAATGAATTCCTTCAGTTCTAGAACAGCAATAAACAATTTGATGTCATCATTTAGCCCATCTTCAAATCTCTTGCTCATGATGGCCTCGGTGGATACACACTCTTGAGCATATTTACTGAGTCGCACAAACTCGCGCTGGTAATCAGTCACAGACATCTTGCCTTGCTTCAGTTCTAGGAATTCCTTTCTTTTCTGGTCCACAAACCTTTGACTGATATACTTTTTCTTGAACTCTTCTTGGAAAAATTCCCATGTGATCCTTTCCCTCGGTACCACTGACACAAGGGTGTTCCACCATTGGTAAGTAGAATATCTTAAAAGAGAGACTACACACTTCATGCATTCCTCAGGTGTGCATGACAACTCATTAAATTCCCTGATAGTATTTTCTATCCAGAACTCAGCCTTTTCCGGATCATCATCTTTTCTAGCCCGGAATTCTTCTGCCCCATGTTTCCTAATCCTATCAATCGGAGGCTTCTCTCCTCTTACCACCTCTACTACTTGAGGGGCTACTGGGATAATGATAAGGCGTTGCTTGGCAAAACAACATTCCTTGAGTGTTTACGGATCTAGGATTGTAGCAAGCACTTCCCTGCAATTAAACAAAACAAAGAGGTTGGTTTTAGAATTAAAAACACACGAAATTGAATAGATTTGAAGAAGAGAGAAAAAAATGTTGCTAGAATTTCTAGATAGATTTGAAGAAGGTAGAAGATGAATGCTTCAAAATTCATCCATGGCAGCCTTGAACATTCAAAAAAAAATGGCAGAAATAACGCTGGAAACTGGCTGGGAATTTGAACAATGAAGAACTTGAAAGAACTCGCACAATCTGTTATGCAAACCCAAATCGAATCTGTTCTACGTCAATGGACTTGAACCCACTAGATAGCGATCTAGGAACCCGAAGTATCACAAGATTGACACAACAATTCAGAATTGAAATGTCAAGAAAGAAGTTCAAACAAAGAACCAAATTTGAGAGAAAACTCACAAAGTAATTTTTATTTCAAAATAAAAGTCTATCTTTTAACAATGTTTGAAGTACAAATATATAGTAGAATGAAGAGGTGACCAAATTACATTGTGTGGCTAATATTAATGGAGTTTAAAATTTAAAATTGAAATAACTCCTTTTGGACGGAATTAATTTGTAGCCAAGTAAAAAAAAAGAGTGAGTTGGCATGTTTATCACTTTAAATATGTGCTAATTTCGTTTGAAATTTAAACACACAACTTCCCTTGTTCTTATCTCTTCAATTGCCACACAAATGCACAAGAATGGGCTGGTTTTTGTCACACATGTGCACCACATGTGTTCAAGGCTGGCACATGCACATCCACATGCTTGGACGCCACCTAGACTGCCACATGTGCACTGGTATACTCCCGACACGTAGGACACTATTCAGCTACTTCTGGACTCATCAGCTAAAGTTGAGCTAGGGGAGATGGAGTTGAGCTGACTGGAGCTAAACTAAACTGAATTCAGCTAGCTAGAAGTGAAATGAGCTAACATGAGCTGGTGTAGAGTGCTCTGAGCTGAGGTGAGCTGGGAAAAAAGCCTCTGAGCTGACTTGAGCTGAAGATGAGCTGCATATATTTTCTTAAGCTGGAGTCCTTTCGTGTACATGTTACAAAACAATATAACACTTATCAAAGCTATGTAAACTTAACATAACATAGTCTAATAAGTTGTAAACAAGTGCACACTTATTCGTTAACACAAAAACAACTTGAAGACAATACAAATACTATCAACCCAATCCAAAACATACTTAGCATAATATATACATACTAAACACACCAATATAAGTAGTATGGCATAAGTATGTCACATATCAGCATGCAACACACTATAAAACTTATCTTCTAAGGTGCATTCACTTTCGAAAGAGTTAGAAACTTTAGCACAAGTGAAAGAAAGAACTTCCCTAATTTTTTTTGCCTTAGATCGTGTGATAGGTCCTAATGGCAAGACCTCTGGATCAGCCTCCTTGATTGGCTTGGATGTGCCCACATCAGATAGGTTGAGGAATAGGTGGGGGTGGAGGGGGTTGCGCATTCGGGTTCGTACAAACGAACTCTGTATACCATGTATTCATCATATGGAGGAAGGCTTCTCTAGCCTCTTCTCCTCCTTCTTGACTCACCGTAGTGGGTCTATTCTTATGCTCGTTCGGCACCGTCCCTTCAGTGGGAGCTAGCGCATTACTTTCTATGTCATCCGCCATAGCTCTATCGGGATCCATTTACTAAATGTATAAACATAATTTAAGTCATCAGGAGTCGTCACACTATCATTATAAAAACATTCTTACGTATGGCATGTATAGCTAGACTCGTGCTCGTGCTACGTTAGTCCTAGAATCAACAAAATCGTAGCTCTGATACCACTAAATGTAACACCCCATACCCGAGTCCAAGACTAAGACTGGATACGAGACATTACCATGCTTGAACTCACTTAATCTTGTGCTTACAGACTATAAAATTTTGTTCCGAATTAAAAACTCCTCTTTCTTAATCAAATCAGACATTTCATGGGCCTACGAGGTCTCAGACTTGCGTCCTAAAACTTTCAGAACTCATCTAGATACTTTCTCTCCAAAGAGGGGTCACACGTCCGTGTGACTTGGGACACGCCCATGCACCCCTAAAACATGCCCGTGTCTTTCACCCGTGGTGGATACTGGCAATTTACACACGGCCTGGTCACACCCGTGGCCCCAAACCATGCCTAAAACCCCAGCATTCTGCCAATGCCCCACGACCAAGGCACACGCCCGTGCTTACCACCCGTGGTGCATACTGACTACCTTAACACGGCCTAGAGTCTAAACACATGCCCGTGTGACTGGTCCGTGGTCTATTCTGACTTAAGATACAATGGTGTAGGGTGCACACGGCCTAGACACACGCCCGTGTGTCCATCCGTGTGGGCACTTAGAGGCTATTTACCAAGCCAATTGCCACCCTAAAATCAAGACCAAACTCAAGCTCAATTCAGCAACTCAAGTATTACATCTTTCATGAACAATACAACATGCTTCATTGATATCAATAACATACATACTTAGTCAATCTTGGCCAATCACTTAGCCATTTACAAAGAATAATAAACTTGATAGCCCATACTTTTGCCCTTTCTAAGACATATACTCAAAATGAAATGTTTCCTATACATGCCATACTTAATATAATTTCAACTTGGCTATACCAAAATAAGGATTGATAGTGTGCTTCGAGCTCCGACTTCAACGATCCACAAGTTAGCTTGGGGGGACTACATAGAAAGAAAGAATAAAAGACGTAAGCATTTAGCTTAGTAAGTTTGCATAATGCTCATAGCAACATACTTGCTTAATATAAACCATTTGACATAAACAATGGTATCATAAATTTCAGCTATAAAGCTTACTTACTCATACTTGATTCTTACATATCTCATGAAACTTACTAGTCTCATACTTGAGAGGTAAACAAGGTACCTGTATCACTTGATCACATTGATCAAAGATACTTTAGCATAATAATCATAATCTCTAACTTAGCATTCATAACATGAATAATACTCATTCTCAACTTGATGATAACTCTGCTTACTTACTTTCTTGATATCTCATTTAAACTTTACTTGTTTGCCCAATGAATTTCTATGAATAACCGAGGATACTGAATCTCATCTCACACGCTCGATGCCAAAGACATATCCTAGATACGGTCTTACATGGAATCTCTCATCTTGGTTTCGAGGCCATGTCTTGACATGGGCTTATACGAAGTCTTTCTCGTGAGTTCCCTTGGGAACTTACCATTGCCATGTCTTGACATGGTCTTACTTGGTAACTTTACTCATGAACTGGTCAATGCCGAGCCTTGGCTTGGACTTACATGAAATCTTCCTTGTTACTCACCAATGCCATGCCTTGGCTTGGACTTACATGGGATCTCTATCTCTTGATAGCTTTTCAATGCCAAGACTCATCTTGGACTTACATGACATCCTTGCTTGGAGACTCACCAATGCCATGCCTCGGCTTGGGCTTATATGGGTCTTCATCTCATAATAACTCTTCAATGCCAAGACTTGTCTTGGTCTTACATGATAACTTGTCTGATTGCCGATGCCATGCTTCGGCTTGGGCTTATACGGACTTTCTCATTTCATGTGATAGATCGAGTATCCTAAGCTATTCATCTTCAATCGGGGCTTTCTCATGCTTGATCTCATTGATTACTTCGTTTAACATAACATTAAATATTTTCATGATAATATTGTACAATATACTAAGCAATTCAATAATATTAATCATAAAGCTTAGAAATCATGCAAACTTACCTCGATATACAAAAATGTATGTAGATATACAATTTAGTCCTCGACTTTGTTCTTGCCTCGGTTTCGATCCGGGCTTCATTTTTCTTGATCTATAATCACAAATAGATCATTTAATACTCATATTGACTAAAATGACTCTTAACACATACTTTGGCAAAATTACTATTTTGCCCCTATACTTTCTCATATTTGCACTTTTTCCCCAAGGCTCGTAAAATGAATCTCACTCAACTTTCTTAAACTTCATGCTTAGCTGATTCATTTTCTCTACTATAGCAATCATCAATTCCCACTATTTCTATTAGGTATGACCAATTCCATAACTTTTACAAACTAGTCCTTACTAGCATTTTTCATGAAATACACTTAGAAAAAGATGTTTATCTAACATCAAACTCTCATAAACTTCCATAAAATATCATTTTACAAGCATGTCACTCTTGGGTAGATTTTTGAACATGCATCTTAGCTCATTTTATAGCTAAAAATAGCTAATTCATAATACGAGAACTTCAAAAACACGGAGAATATTAAAAACGGGGCTAAGATGAACTTACTAGCAAGCTTGAAAAAATAAAGAACCCTAGCTATGGAGTCTCCAAATTTTCGGCACAAGAGGAAGAAGATGAATGAAATTTTTATCATCTTTTTCCTATTTTAATCATTTATTAGACAAATGACCAAAATGCCCTTCTCTTTAAAAATTCCCCTTTTACTAACTCATGTCCATTTTTGTCCAAAACTTATAATTTGGGCAAATTGCTATTTAAGGACTTCTAATTAATATTCTAAAGCTATTTCATACAAAAAGCTTCTAGAAACTCATATTTTGCAACTTTTGCAATTTAGTCCTATTTGATCATTCCATGTTAATTTCACAAAATTTCTACATGGAACTTTAATACTATCATGCAAACATGTCATAAACCTTAAGAACTCAATTTACTAACTCAGATTTGTGGTCTCGCACCACTATTCTGACTAGGCCCTGAATCGGGATGTTACAATTCTCCCCCTCTTAGGAAATTTTTGTCCTCGAAAATCTTACCAGCAAACAGGTTTGGATACTGGTTTCTCATGATTTCTTCTGGTTCCCACGTAGCTTCTTCTATTCCATGTCTTTGCCACAATACTTTTACCAGGGCAATACTTTTAGTCCTTAGCTGCTTGACTTCCCGAGCTAAAATCTTAACTGGTTCTTCACCATAAGTCATGTCGGGATGAATCTCTATCTCTGACGGGGTAATTACATGTGAAGGATCTGATCGGTAGCGTCTCAATATTGACACATGAAACACATCATGTATCTTTTCTAACTATGATGGCAGAGCAAATATGTAAGCTACCGGTCCAACTTTCTCGGTAATCTCATACGGTCCAATAAAATGTGGACTCAACTTGCCTTTCCAGCCAAATCTGAGAACTTTTCTCCATGGTGACACTTTCAAGAAAACTTTATCTCCGACTTGATACTCCATCTCTTTTCTTTTTAAGTTTGAATAGGACTTCACTGCATGCGATGCACTTTTAAACATTCTCGTATCACTTTCACTTTCTCTTCAGCTTCTCTAACCAAATCAACCCCATGAATTTGGTTTTCCTTGAGTTCAGTCCAAAATAAAGGCGTTCTGCACTTTTGCCCATATAGAGCCTCATAATGCGCCATCTTTAAACTCGACTGAAAACTATTATTGTAGGCAAACTCTACCAATGGGAGAAACTTTTCCATACTGCCTCGGAATTCAAGAATACAACATCTGATCATATCCTCGAGTACTTGAATTAGCCTCTCCGACTGACCGTCAGTTTGAGGATGAAAAGCGGTACTAAAGTTTAACTTTGTACCCAAGGCCTCTTGTAACTTCTTCCAAAATTTGGATGTAAACCTCGGATCTCTATCCGAGATGATTGACAACGGAACACCGTGAAGCCTTACTATTTTTGAAATTTACAAGTTTGCCAACTTGTCTAGTCAGTAATCAACTCGAACAGGTATAAAATGAGCTGACTTCGTGAGTCTATCAACTATAACCCATACGGCATCTTTCTTGCTCGAAGATAATGGTAGACCCGTTACAAAATCCATAGTAATACGGTCCCATTTCCACTCTGGAACCAAAATGGGTTGAAGCAAACCCGAAGGTACTTGATGTTCAGCCTTTACTTGCTGACAAATCAAGCATTTGGAAACAAACTCTAAAATATCTTTCTTCATTCTCGGCCACCAATACTATTGCTTCAAGTCATTATACATCTTGGTCCCACTCGGATGTACAGACAAACATCCGTTATGGGCCTCACGCAAAATTCCCTGAATAAGCTCTTCCTTTCTCGGTACACAAACTTTATCTTTGAACATCAGACTTCCATTGGGACTAATCCAGAAATCAGACTCAACATCTGTCTCGCACTGAGCTCTCTTGACTTGCAATCCACTATCTTCTTTTTGAGCTTCAATGATCTCTTGGAGGAAAGTTGGTCTAGCTCTGAACTCGGCTAGAATAGAACCATCGTCGGATAAAGTCATCTGTGAATTCATTGCCGTTAATGCAAATAGGGATTTTCTACTCAAAGCATTGGCGACCACATTCGCCTTCCCGGGATGGTAGTCAATGACCAATTCATAGTCTTTTGTCAACTCTAACCATCTCCGCTGCCTTAAGTTCAACTCTTTCTGCATCATCAAGTACTTCAAACTTTTGTGATCGGTGAAAATCCGACATCTCTCACCATATAGGTGGTGTCTCCATATCTTCAATGCGAAGACTATGGCAGCCAACTCTAGATCATGGGTCGGATAATTTTTCTCATGTGGCTTCAACTGTCTTGAGGCATAAGCAATCACTTTGCCTTCTTGCATAAGTACACAGCCTAATCCATTTAAGGATGCATCGCTGTAAATCACAAATTCTTTCCCTATCTCAGGTTGTACTAAAACTGGAGCCTCTGTCAACATCGCTATCAGTTTCTCGAAACATTGTTGGCATCTTTCTGTCCACTCAAACTTCATATTTTTATGTAACAATTTAGTCATCGGGGTTGCAATCATAGAAAACCCCTTGACGAATCCTCTATAATAGCCGGCTAGGCCTAGAAAACTTCTAATCTCAAGGATATTCTTTTGTGGCTTCCAGTCCATAATAGCCAAAATCTTACTGGGGTCTACTCGAACTCCTTCTCCCGAGACAATATGTCCCAGAAATCCTACTTCCTTGAGCCAAAATTCACTTTTACTGAACTTGGCATATAATTGATTTCCTCAAGAGTCTCAGAAATCTGTCCGTAGGTGCTCAGCATGCTCATTCTTATCTCGGGAATAAATCAGTATGTCGTCAATGAAAATGACTACAAACTTGTCGAGGTATGGTCTAAAAATGCGGTTCATTAAGTCCATGAACACCGTAGGAGCATTGGTCAGACCAAAAGGCATGACTAAAAATTCATAATGCCCATACCTTGTTCGAAAAGCTGTCTTGGACACATCTGATTCTCTTACTCTCAGCTAGTAGTACCCTGATCTCAATTCTATTTTGGAGAACACAGTGGCTCCTTTCAATTGGTCAAACAAATCATCGATCCTAGGCAATGGGTACTTGTTCTTTACCGTCACTTTATTAAGCTGACGGTAATCTATGCACAATCTCATGGTGCCATCCTTCTTTTTCACAAATAAAACTGGAGCACCCCATGTGAACAACTTGATCTTGCAAAGCCTTTATCTGTTAATCTTGCAACTGTAACTTCAACTCTTTCAACTCCGTTGGGGCCATTCTGTAAGGAATAATAGATATCGGTACAGTACCAGGAGCTAGCTCAATGCTGAACTCAACCTCTCTAACTAGTGGTAGTCCTGGTAATTCTTCGGGAAAAACATCCACGTACTCACATACTAGCGGTACTGACTCAATCTTTAACTCTGTTTCTTTATCATTCATCACAAAGGGCAAATATGCCTCATACCCCTTTCTTATATATCTATCTGCCGTCATATTAGAAATCATTACCGGTAATTTACCTTGCTCATCTGATTCTACATGAAGAGTATCCCCATTCTCGCATCTCATCTCAATGTATTTCTTCCCACAATTAACTATTACATCATGGGTGGTCAACCATTCCATACCAAGAATGATGTCAAACTCATCAAATGGTAGCAACATAAGATTTGCTTTAAAATAATGACCTCTAATCATTAATGGACACTTTTTACATTCTTTACTAACTAACACACTCTTGCCTAAAGGATTAGATACTTTAATCGTAAATTCTGTAGAATCTATAGGCATATTCATACTAGATACTAGTTTCATACAAATGTAAGAGTGTGTGGATCCGGGGTCTATTAAAGCAATAACTTTGATATCATGAAGAGAAAAGGTACCCGTAATAACATCATGGGAAGATGCCTCTTCGCGAGCGCGAATGACATAAGTTCTCGCAGGCGCTCTACCCTCGGGTCTCGCAGCCTGCTCTCTAGGGTTACCTCTCCCACTTGCCCCACTTTCTGGGTTCCTCTGCAGTCTTCCTCTGACCATATTCCCGGATCTCGGGTTCTGAGTTCTTTCTTCTTTTGTCGTCTCTGGACAATCTTTTATATAGTGGTCTTGGGAACCACATCTAAAACATGCATTTTCATGCGCTCGACATTCTCCAAGATGACGTCTGCCACACTGTGGACATTCGGGTCTATCCGATCGGATGTTCCCCGCACTAGCAACTGAGGTCGTCTGTGCCTTACTTCCCGAATACTGCTTACTCTTGTCCTTCCTTGAAAACCCAGTGGATGTAGCCGATCGGGTAGAGAAATCTCTTTACTTCTTGGATGAGGATTGGAAAGACTTATTCCACTGTCTCTTTTTAAAGTCACGAGACTCCATTTCAGACTTTCTCTTCTCCTTTACTAGTTCTTCGGCTTTACAAGCCCTCTCTACTAGCACAACAAATTCCTTCAGTTCTAGAACAGCAACAAACAATTTGATGTCATCATTTAGCCCATCTTCAAATCTCTTGCTCATGATGGCCTCGGTGGATACTCACTCTCGAGCGTATTTACTGAGTCGCACAAACTCGCGCTCGTAATAAGTCACAGACATCTTGCCTTGCTTCAGTTCTAGGAATTCCTTTCTTTTCTGGTCCACAAACCTTTGACTGATATACTTTTTCTTGAACTCTTCTTGGAAAAATTCCCATGTGATCCTTTCCCCCGATACCACTGACACAAGGGTGTTCCACCATTGGTAAGCAGAATCTCTTAAAAGAGAGACTACACACTTCATGCATTCCTCAGGTGTGCATGAAAACTCATTAAATACCTTGATAGTATTTTCTATCCAGAACTCAACCTTTTCCGAATCATCATCTTTTCTAGCCCAGAATTCTTCTGCCCCATGTTTCCTAATCCTATCAACCGGAGGCTTCTCTCCTCTTACCACCTCTACTACTTGAGGGGCTACTAGGATAGTGATAAGGCGTTGCTTGGCAAAACAACATTCCTTGAGTGTTTACGGATCTAGGATTGTAGCAAGCACTTCCCTGCAATTAAACAAAACAAAGAGGTTGGTTTTAGAATTAAAAACACACGAAATTGAATAGATTTGAAGAAGAGAGAAAAAAAATGTTGCTGGAATTTCTAGACAGATTTGAAGAAGGTAGAAGATGAATGCTTCAAAATTCATCCATGGCAGCCTTGAACATTCAAAAAAAATGGCAGAAATAACGCTAGAAATTGGCTGGGAATTTGAACAACGAAGAAGTCGAAAGAACTCGTACAATCTGTTATGCAAACCCGAATCGAATCTGTTCTACGTCAATGGACTTGGACCCACTAGATAGCGATCTAGGAACCCGAAGTATCACAAGATTGACACAACAATTTAGAATTGAAATGTCAAGAAAGAAGTTCAAACAAAGAACCAAATTTGAGAGAAAACTCACAAAGTAATTTTTATTTCAAACTAAAAGTCTATCTTTTAACAATTTTTGAAGTACAAATGATGCGAGCACGTTCCATGTTAAGTCAAGCTCGAGTCATGATCCATTGGTGCTACCTCGTGGTCCTATCACTAGAGCTCGATCTAAGCTATTTAAAGACGCCATCGGAGTTTTGGTCCAGCAAGTGTGGAAAGATAATGAAACTAATTTACTTGGACGAGTGGAGAGACCAACGTTGGAGCATTTTTGCAATGTTCTACAAGTTCAACCCATAACCTATGAGCTCGGTTCTAGCTCGTGCTAAGTTTCGATTAAGTTCAATGAGCTTAATTGGTCATTCGGTCTTAAGCTAAATAAATTAGTTGGAATTTTATTTAAAATTAATTTGGATAAATCTAATTTCCTTTAATTAATTTGCTGTTATTAAATAAGGTTTTAAGTTGCTTTTAAATCTAGCATATTTACTTGGAAATTAAAGTGGTTTAGCTAAAACTAGTATTTAATGTTTGTCCTAAGCTTCACCGATTTTTATTAGTCATTAAATAGCTTAGATTTAATTTGTTTCAGCTTAATTTAATGTCTTAATGTGTTATTTAATTGCTGGAATTAATTAGCTAAGTTAATGAATTTAATTTGCTTGTAGGTGCATATAAAGGGACGGCACAAGGAGATTAATGGGCAGCAGGAATTACTTTCATTTAAGATGATGTTTTGGTTAGTTCAATAGTCTTTTATAGCTGCCGTTTCAACTTCCCAAGGTGCCTATTCAGTTCACCGAATTTAATGCAAGAAGGTCAACCATCAACAAGCAATTGGAGCTGAAAAGTCCGCCATTAAAGCTGGAATTTAAGGAGGAATTTAAGGGCATTCATGCATGCTTGGTTGAATATTGAAGAGTCACTCAATTATTTCTTTTCTTTGATGATTCGGCTGCACCATTGATGATTTTAAAGTTGCCTCTTGAGCTTCCATTTAGCCAATGTGGACCTGGAACTTGAAGAGTTTTCCTATTTAAAATTTACAAGTTAATGCTAGTATTAATTTTGCTTAGTCATTAAGGCTAGAAGATGACCATTCGTTTAGCTCAAGCAACTATAAATAGTTGGCCATTTTATTTTGTAAAGGGACTTTTGCAAAATTTTATATCGTTATTATGCTGAATTTGCGAGAGCAATTTCTCCTATTTCGTTCTTAGGATCTGTTGGCTTATCTAGGAGTCTAGTGGCGTCAACCATCCTTCGTTCAATTTCGATACCAAGGTTCCTATCGTACATCGATAGTGGGTCAAGGTCCGTTAAACAACTAAAACCGAAGCCTCTAGGAACGTATAAGTAACCGGGTCGATACCTTTCTCGATATTGGTTCTTGTTTCCTAAAGTCCTAAACCGAAACCCAAGCCTTATTTCTTTCTTAAACCGAAACCCGAGCCATTCATTCTTTCCTAACTTCGAAACATATCCTAATCCAAAACTATCCAAGCTAATACCGAATCCAACTCATCTTGTCAACCCAATTCTTACAACTTATCCTAACTTCATCAAAATTTCTTTCTTTCTTCGATTCTCTGGTTTACGATCGAACTCCAAGTATACATCTCGTTTTCTCCTCGAGATCGGGAGCGTATCATCCGGTATCGAGCTAGTTAAACCGAGATCTACGGCCGGAACAACCATCGAAGTCGCTCTAAGCGAAGGTTCGAAGTAAAAAAATTTCGAAAAAAAAAATTCGAAAAAAATTCAAAAAAAAGAGGAAATTCGAAATTAAAAAAAAATTTGAAATAAAAAAAAATTCTAAGTGTTTTGATTGAATTGCTTTCATTCTATTCATCTTCATTCTCTAAATTCCTCTCCGACCCACTTGAACCACCGATCCCTTCTTCTTACTTTAGTCTACCTACACCCACATCTTACACCCTTTGAACCCATCTTGAAATCAGGCCCTAAGCCCTAATAGGCCTTGGCAAATCCGACTAACAAAGCGTGAGAAGTGCGAGAGGTAAAAGGCACGAGTGTGTGAGACTATTTGAGGAGGTAAAAGCCAAACTGAGAGTGTTAAACACGAGCGGAGTGTCAATAACTTCTTTCTTTTTGAGTGAATTGTGAGAATTTGTTGTGAGGTACTATAGTCCACGCGATGTCTCAAGAACCCGAGCAAAATGTAAATGAGCCACAAGGAAGACAACCCGTTCGTAACATTCCTGATCTGCCGATGCAAGCCTTGTTACGTGAAATGGAGCGGTTACTCAATCGAAGGCTCAACCCTTTAGAAGACCGATTATACCAAATGGAAGCCCAGAGACAACGAGAAATACGTGGGCGACCAAATAGACGACGTGAACAGCCACAAGAGGGTGAAGATTATTATAATGATGTTTTTGATAGTGCGATCGAATCTAATGCAAGTGTTGGAAGACGAGGACCCCGACACCGTGGCAATAGAGATTGAGCCCGAGTAGATGATGATTTGAAGAATATAAAGTTGTCTATTCCATCATTTCAAGGGAGATCCGATCCGGAAGTGTATCTTGAATGGGAAAAGAAGATTGAATTGGTCTTTGATTGTCATAACTATTCGGAATCTAAAAAGGTTAAATTGGCCGCTATCGAATTCACCGATTATGCCATGATATGGTGGGACCAAATAACTACCAGTCGAAGGAGAAATGGAGAACAACCCATCAAAGACGTGGGCGAAATGAAATCTATTATGCGTCGACGATTTGTCCCACATTTTTACCATCGAGAATTATACCAAAAACTCCAAAATCTTACTCAAGGATCGAGGAGTGTTGAAGATTACTTCAAAGAGATGGAAGTTGCCATGATTAGAGCAGATGTGCAAGAGGAACGCGAGGCGACCATGGCCCGATTTTTGGCTGGTCTCAACCGAGACATAGCTAATATGGTGGAACTCCAGCATTATGTCAAACTTACGGACATGGTGCACATGGCGATTAAGGTGGAGAGGCAGCTGAAGCGCAAGGGAACTTTTCGAAACTATCCCAATTCCAACCCTACCAAATGGGGCCAAGGGACTAGTAAAGCCAATCCATCGATTCGAACCAAGGAGACCACACCAGTTGCCAAACCAAGTAAGTCCTTCACCGAATCTAACAAAGGCAAGGCAATAGAAAGCCCATCCAACCGATCACGAGACATCAAATGTTTTAAGTGTCTCGGGAGGGGACATATTGCAAGTCGATGTCCAAACCAGAAATCACGATGGTGATGCGTGCCAATGGAGAAATAGAGTCCAAGAAGACGATGAAGAACGTGAGATTGAAACTACCACCGACGAGGAAGAAGAAATTGAACATGCCATAGATGGTGAACTCCTCGTTGTAAAGAGAAGTCTCAACCTTAAAGGAGTTAATGATGAGCAACAACGAGAAAACATCTTCCATACTCGATGTCAAATACAAGGCAAAATTTGTAGTGTTATCATTGACGGTGGAAGTTGTACAAACGTTGCTAGTACTTTCATGGTGAAGAAGTTGGGTTTACCAACCACAAAGCACCCGAGCCCGTATAGGCTGCAATGGCTTAATGATGGAGGTGAACTAAAGGTAACTAAACAAGTCCTAATTTCTTTCAACATTGGAAAATATGTGGATGAGATCCTTTGTGATGTTGTACCCATGCACGCGGGTCATTTGTTACTTGGACGTCCCTGGCAGTTTGATCACAAAGTGATTCACGACAGATACACCAATAGATATACGTTTAAACACTTGGGAAAGACTATCACTCTAGCACCTTTTACTCCGAAACAAGTTCATGAAGATCAAGTAAAGTTAAAAGATTCTTTTGAAAAGATGAGAGAAAAAGAGAAAAATGAGAAGACAAAAGAAAAGAAACTTGAAACAAAAAAGAGCAAGTGAAAAGAAAAATGAAAAAGGAGAGATGAGTGGAAAACAAGAAAAAGAAAAAGAAAATGAGAAAGTGAGTGTCTTTGCAAAGGGAAGTGTAATACGAAAAGGCCTTCTGCTGCTGCGACAACCGATTTTTGTACTTATGTACAAAGAAATTCTTTTAACACTAACGATCTCCCCAGAATCTCCCTTCTTCAATTTTGTCTCTTTTGCGGGATTTTGATGATCTATTTCCGAAGATATCCCGAATGGATTACCACCACTTCGAGGATAGAACATCAAATCGATTTCATACACGAGTCATTATTCCAAATGACACCTTATCGAACTAACCCTCAAGAAACAAAAGAACTTCAACGGTAAGTCGAAGAACTCATGGAAAAGGGCTACATACGAGAAAGCCTTAGTCCTTGTGCCGTACTGGTCTTATTGGTTCCAAAGAAGGATGGCACTTGGCGTATGTGCGTCGATTGCCGAGCTGTGAACAAAATTACCATTAAGTATAGACATCCAATTCCGCGACTTGACGATATGTTAGACGAGTTGAGTGGTGCTAAACTATTTTCGAAAATCGACTTAAAGAGTGGTTATCACCAGATTCGAATGAGGGAAGGCGATGAATGGAAGACTGCCTTCAAAACTAAGCATGGTTTGTATGAGTGGCTGGTCATGCCGTTTGGCTTAACCAACACTCCTAGCACTTTCATGAGATTAATGAACTATGTTTTAAGAGCTTTTATCGGTAAGTTTTATGTTGTATATTTTGATGATATCTTGGTGTATAGCAAGACATTGGAAGATCATGTAGACCATCTTCGATCTGTTTTGGAAGTCTTACGTAAGGAAACTCTTTATGCTAACCTTAAGAAATGTTCCTTCTGTTCTGATAAAGTTATTTTTCTTGGTTTTGTAGTTAGTGCTCAAGGTCTCAAAGTCGATCAAGAGAAGATCAAGGCTATCCAAGAATGGCCGAGACCTACGAATATAAGCCAAGTAAGGAGTTTTCATGGTCTTGCGAGTTTTTATCGCAGGTTTGTGCCAAACTTCAGTACGTTAGCCGCACCTCTTACCAGCGTCATCAAGAAGAGCTCAGCCTTTTTCTGGGGAGACGAACAGGAAAACTCTTTTAATATTATTAAAGATAGACTTACTAGAGCTCCTTTATTAGCATTGCCTGATTTCTCTAAAACTTTTGAGATTGAATGTGATGCATCAGGTGTAGGCATTGGAGCCGTATTGACTCAAGAAGGAAGGCCTATAGCATACTTCAGCGAAAAGTTGAATGGGGCATCTTTGAACTATCCCGTCTATGACAAAGAAATGTATGCTTTGATTCGTGCCCTCGAGACGTGGCAACACTACCTTTGGCCGAAAGAATTTGTAATTCATTCAGATCATGAAGCGCTAAAACACATTAAAGGACAGCACAAGTTGAATAAACGACATGCAAAATGAGTGGAATACCTTGAGTCGTTTCCCTATGTCATCAAACACAAAAAAGGTAAGGATAACGTTGTGGCCGATGCACTCTCAAGAAGATATGCATTTTTAGCACATTTAGAATCAAAACTGCTTGGATTTGTTTACTTGAAAGAATTGTATGCCACTGATGATGATTTTGGTGAAATTTTCCGTGCGTGTGAGAAAATGGCTGTTGATAAGTTTTACAGGTCTGACGATTTTCTTTTCAAAGAAGGTAAACTATGTGTACCAAAAAGTTCTATTCGGGAAGTGTTGGTTAATGAAGCGCATAGCGGAGGACTCATGGGTCATTTTGGAGTAGAAAATACGATGGCTACTCTAAGAGAACATTTTCTTGGCCAAAATGAGGAGAGATGTCGAGCGAGTATGCGCGCGCTATATTTCGTGCAAGAAAGCTAAATCGAGGATCAAGCCTCATGGCTTATACTTACCTCTTCCAATTCCTGACGCACCATGGCAAGATATTTCAATGGATTTCGTACTTGGTTTACCCTGCACCAAAACAGGAAAAGATTCAATTTTTGTGGTAGTAGACGGGTTTTCAAAATGTCTCATTTTATACCATGTACTGGCCAGCGATCGATGCTGTTCATATTTCTAATCTTTTCTTTAGGGAGGTGGTGCGCCTTCATGGGTTACCAAGAACCATTGTTTCGGATCGCGATACTAAATTCTTAAGTCACTTTTGGCGATCACTTTGGGGAAAGCTTGGAACAAGCTACTTTTCTCCACTACGTGTCATCCCCAAACCGATGGGCAAACCAAGTAGTCAATAGGGTGCTATCAACTTTACTAAGGGGCATCATTCAAAAAACTTGAAATCATGGGAGGAATGTTTACCTCATGTGGAGTTCGCCTATAATCGATCGGTGCATTTGGCGACTAAGTTTTCACCATTTGAAGTCGTCTCACGGTTTAATCCCTAACTCAGTTAGATTTAATGCCGCTACCTAATGATCACCTTGTGCATGCAGATGCCGTAAAAAGCCGAATACGTGAAGAATTTGCATAAACAAGTTCGAGACAACATTGAATCTAAGACTGAAAAGTACGCTCGAAAGGCGAACAAAGGTCGCAAACGAGTTATTTTTGAACCTGGAGATTGGGTTTGGGTACATATGAGAAAAGAACGCTTTCCAGCCCAACGTAGATCTAAGTTACTACCTCGTGGAGATGGACCATTTCAAGTTCTTGAGAAAATTAACGATAACTCCTATAGACTTGATTTACCAGGTGAGTACAATATTAGCGCGACTTTCAACGTAGCTGACTTGAGTTTTTTGATACAGGTTCTGACTTGAGGACAAGTCATCTTCAAGAGGGGGAGGATGATGCGAGCACGTTCCATGTTAAGTCAAGCTCGAGTCATGATCCATTGGTGCTACCTTGTGGTCCTATCACTAGAGCTCGATCTAAGCTATTTAAAGACGCCATCGGAGTTTTGGTCTCGCAAGTGTGGAAAGATAATGAAACTAATTTACTTGGACGAGTGGAGAGACCAACGTTGGAGCATTTTTGCAATGTTCTACAAGTTCAACCCACAACCTATGAGCTCGGTTCTAGCTCGTGCTAAGTTTCGATTAAGTTCAATGAGCTTAATTGGTCATTCGGTCTTAAGCTAAATAAATTAGTTGGAATTTTATTTAAAATAAATTTGGATAAATTTAATTTCCTTTAATTAATTTGCTATTATTAAATAAGGTTTTAAGTTGCTTTTAAGTCTAGCATATTTACTTGGAAATTAAAGTGGTTTAGCTAAATCTAGTATTTAATGTTTGTCCTAAGCTTCAGCCGATTTTTATTAGCTGTTAAATAGCTTAGATTTAATTTGTTTCAGCTCAATTTAATGTCTTAATGTGTTCTTTAGTTGCTGGAATTAATTAGCTAAGTTAATGAATTTAATTTGCTTGTAGGTGCATATAAAGGGACGGCACAAGGAGATTAATGGGTAGCAGCAATTACTTTCATTTAAGATGATGTTTTGGTTAGTTCAATAGTCTTTTATAGCTGCCGTTTCAACTTCCCAAGGTGCCTATTCAGTTCACCGAAGTTAATGCAAGAAGGTCAACCATCAACAAGCAATTGGAGCTGAAAAGTCCGCCATTAAAGCTGGAATTTAAGGAGGAATTTAAGGGCATTCATGCATGCTTGGTTGAATATTAAAGAGTCACTCAATTAATTCTTTTCTTTGATGATTCGGCTGCACCATTGATGATTTTAAAGTTGCCTCTTGAGCTTCCATTCAGCCAATGTGGACCTGGAACTTGAAGAGTTTTCCTATTTAGAATTTACAAGTTAATGCTAGTATTAATTTTGCTTAGTCATTAAGGCTAGAAGATGACCATTCGTTTAGCTCAAGCAACTATAAATAGTTGGCCATTTTATTTTGTAAAGGGACTTTTGCCAAATTTTATATCGTTATTATGCTGAATTTGCGAGAGCAATTTCTCCTATTTCGTTCTTAGGATCTGTTGGCTTATCTAGGAGTCTAGTGGCGTCAACCATCCTTCGTTCAATTTCGATACCAAGGTTCCTATCGTACATCGATAGTGGGTCGAGGTCCGTTAAACAACTAAAACCAAAGCCTCTAGGAACGTATAAGTAATCGGGTCGATACCTTTCTCGATATTGGTTCTTACTTGTTTCCTAAAGTCCTAAACTGAAACCCAAGCCTTATTTCTTTCTTAAACCGAAACCCGAGCCATTCATTCTTTCCTAACTTCGAAACATATCCTAATCCGAAACTATCCAAGCTAATACCGAATCCAACTCATATTGTCAACCCAATTCTTACAACTTATCCTAACTTCATTGAAATTTCTTTCTTTCTTCGATTCTCTGGTTTACGATCAAACTCCAAGTATACATCTCGTTTTCTCCTTGAGATCCGGAGCGTATCAACAAATATATAGTAGAATGAAGAGGTGACCAAATTACATTGTGTGGCTAATATTAAAGGAGTTTAAAATTTAAAATTGAAATAACTCCTTTTGGGCGGAATTAATTTGTAGCCAAGTAAAAAAAAGAGTGAGTTGGCATGTTTATCACTTTAAATATGTGCTAATTTCATTTGAAATTCAAACACACAACTTCCCTTGTTCTTATCTCTTCAATTGCAACACAAATGCACAAGAATGGGCTGGTTTTTGGTCACACATGTACACCACATGTGTTCAAGGCTGGCACATGCACATCCACATGCTTGGACGCCACCTAGGCTGCCACATGTGCACTGGTATACTCCCAAAACGTAGGACACTATTCAACTACTTCTGGACTCATCAGCTAAAGTTGAGCTAGTGGAGCTGGAGGTGAGCTGACTGGAGCTAAACTGAGCTGAATTCAGCTAGCTAGAAGTGAAATGAGCTGACATGAGCTGGTGTAGAGTGCTCTGAGCTGAGGTGAGCTGGGAAACAAGCCTCTGAGCTGACTTGAGCTGAAGATGAGCTGCATATACTTTCTTAAGCTGGAGTCCTTTCGTGTACATGTTACAAAACAATATAACACTTATCAAAGCTATGTAAACTTAACATAACATAGTCTAATAAGTTGTAAACAAGTGCACACTTATTCGTTAACACACAAACAACTTGAAGACAATACAAATACTATCAACCCAATCCAAAACATACTTAGCATAATATATACATACTAAACACACCAATATAAGTAGTATGGCATAAGTATGTCACATATCAGCATGCAACACACTATAAAACTTATCTTCTAATGTGCATTCACTTTCGAAAGAGTCAGAAACTTTAGCACAAGTGAAAGAAAGAACTTCCCTGAATTTCTTTACCTTAGATCGTGTGATAGGTCCTAATGGCAAGACCTCTGGGTCAGCCTCCTTGATTGGCTTGGATGTGCCCACATCAGATAGGTTGAGGAATAGGTGGGGGTGGAGGGGGTTGCGCATTCGGGTTCGTACGAACGAACTCCGTATACCATGTATTCATCATATGGAGGAAGGCTTCTCTAGCCTCTTCTCCTCCTTCTTGACTTACCGTAGTGGGTCTATTCTCATGCTCGTTTGGCACCGTCCCTTTAGAGAGAGCCGGCGCATTACTTTCTACGTCATCCGCCACAGCTCTATCGGGATCCATTTACTAAATGTATAAACATAATTTAAGTCGTTAGGAGTCATCACACTATCATTATAAAAACATTCTTATGTATGGTATGTATAGCTAGACTCGTGCTCGTGCTACATTAGTCCTAGAACTGACAAAACCGTAGCTCTGATACCACTAAATGTAACACCCCATACCCGAGTCCAAGACTAAGACTGGATACGAGACATTACATGCTTGAACTCACTTAATCTTGTGCTTACAGACTATAAAATTTCGTTTCGAATTAAAAAATCCTCTTTCTTAATCAAATCAGACATTTCATGGGCCTACGAGGTCTCAGACTTGCGTCCCGAAACTTTCGGAACTCATCTGGATACTTTCTCTCCAAACAGGGGTCACACATCCGTGTGACTTGGGACACGCCCGTGCACCCCTAAAACATGCCCGTGTCTTTCACCCGTGGTGGATATTGGCAATTTACACACGGCCTGGTCACACCCGTGGCCCCAAACCGTGCCTAAAACCCCAGTATTCTGCCAATGCCCCACGGCCAAGGCACACGCCCGTGCTTACCAACCGTGGTGCATACTGACTACCTTAACACAGCCTAGAGTCTAAACACACGCCCGTGTGACTGGTCCATGGTCTATTCTAACTTAAGATACAATGGTACAGGGTGCACACGACCTAGACATACGCCCGTGTGTCCATCCATGTGGGCACTTAGAGGCTATTTACCAAGCCAATTGCCACCCTGAAATCAAGACCAAACTCAAGCTCAATTCAGCAACTCAAGTATTACATCTTTCATGAACAATACAACATGCTTCATTGATATCAATAACATACATACTTAGTCAATCTTTGCCAATCACTTAGCCATTTACAAAGAATAATAAACTTGATAGCCCATACTTTTTCCCTTTCTAAGACATATACTCAAAATGAAATGTTTCCTATACATGCCATACTTAATGTAATTTCAACTTGGCTATACCAAAATAAGGATTGATAGTGTGCTTCGAGCTCCAACTTCAATGATCCACAAGTTAGCTTGGCGGGACTACATAGAAAGAAAGAATAAAAGATGTAAGCATTTAGCTTAGTAAGTTTGCATAATGCTCATAGCAACATACTTGCTTAATATAAACCATTTGACATAAACAATGGCATCATAAATTTCAGCTATAAAGCTTACTTACTCATACTTGTTTCTTACATATCTCATGAAACTTACTAGTCTCATACTTGAGAGGTAAACAAGGTACCTGTATCACTTGATCACATTGATCAGCATACTTTAGCATAATAATCATAATCTCTAACTTATCATTCATAACATGAATAATACTCATTCTCAACTTGATGATAACTCTGCTTACTTACTTTCTTGATATCTCATTTAAACTTTACTTGTTTGCCCAATGAATTTCTATGAATAACCGAGAATACTGAATCTCATCTCACACGCTCGATGCCAAAGACATATCCTAGATACGGTCTTACATGGAATCTGTCATCTTGGTTTCGAGGCCATGTCTTGACATGGGCTTATACGAAGTCTTTCTCGTGAGTTCCCTTGGGAACTTACCATTGCCATGTCTTGACATGGTCTTACTTGGTACCTTTACTTATGAACTGGTCAATGCCGAGCCTTGGCTTGGACTTACATGAAATCTTCCTTGTTACTCACTAATGCCATGCCTTGGCTTGGACTTACATGGGATCTCTATCTCTTGATAGCTTTTCAATGCCAAGACTCGTCTTGGACTTACATGACATCCTTGCTTGGAGACTCACCAATGCCATGCCTCGGCTTGGGCTTATATGGGTCTTCATCTCATAATAACTCTTCAATGCCAAGACTTGTCTTGGTCTTACATGATAACTTGTCTGATTGCGGATGCCATGCCTCAGCTTGGGCTTATATGGACTTTCTCATTTCATGTGATAGATCGAGTATCCTAACCTATTCATCTTCAATCGGGGCTTTCTCATGCTTGATCTCATTGATTACTTCGTTTAACATAACATTAAACATTTTCATGATAATATTGTACATTATACTAAGCAATTCAATGATATTAATCATAAAGCTTAGAAATCATGCAAACTTACCTCGATATACAAAAATGTATGTAGATATGCAATTTAGTCCTCGACTTTGTTCTTGCCTCGATTTCTATCTGGGCTTCGTTTTTCTTGATCTATAATCACAAATAGATCATTTAATACTCACATTGACTAAAATGACTCTTAACACATACTTTGGCAAAATTACTATTTTGCCCCTTACTTTCTCATATTTGCACTTTTTCCCCAAGGCTCGTAAAATGAATCTCACTCAACTTTCTTAAACTTCATGCTTAGCTGATTCATTTTCTCTACTATAGCAATCATCAATTCCCACTATTTCTATTAGGTATGACCAATTCCATAACTTTTATAAACTAGTCCTTACTAGCATTTTTCATGAAATACACTTAGAAAAAGATGTTTATCTAACACCAAACTCTCATAAACTTCCATAAAATATCATTTTACAAGCATGTCACTCTTGGGTAGATTTTTGAACATGCATCTTAGCTCATTTTATAGCTAAAAATAGCTAATTCATAATACGAGAACTTCAAAAACACGGAGAATATTAAAAACGGGGCTAAGATGAACTTACTAGCAAGCTTGAAAAAATAAAGAACCCTAGCTATGGAGTATCCAAATTTTCGGCACAAGAGGAAGAAGATGAATGAAATTTTTATCATCTTTTTCCTATTTTAATCATTTATTAGACAAATGACCAAAATGCCCTTCTCTTTAAAAATTCCCCTTTTACTAACTCATGTCCATTTTTGTTAAAAACTTATAATTTGGGCAAATTTCTATTTAAGGACTTCTAATTAATATTCTAAAGCTATTTCATACAAAAAGCTTCTAGAAACTCATATTTTGCAACTTGTGCAATTTAGTCCTATTTGATCACTCTATGTCAATTTCACAAAATTTCTACATGGAACTTTAATACTATCATGAAAACATGTCATAAACCTTAAGAAATCAATTTAATAACTCAGATTTGTGGTCTCGCACCACTATTCTGACTAGGCCCTGAATCGGGATGTCACAATTCTCCCCCTCTTAGGAAATTTTCGTCCTCGAAAATCTTACCAGCAAATAGGTTTGGATACTGGTTTCTCATGATTTCTTCTGGTTCCCACGTAGCTTCTTCTATTCCATGTCTTTGCCACAATACTTTTACCAGGGCAATACTTTTAGTCCTTATCTGCTTGACTTCCCGAGCTAAAATCTTAACTAGTTCTTCACCATAAGTCATGTCGGGATGAATCTCTATCTCTGACGGGGTAATTACATGTGAAGGATCTGATCGGTAGCGTCTCAACATTGACACATGAAACACATCATGTATCTTTTCTAACTCTGATGGCAGAGCAAATTTGTAAGCTACCGGTCCAACTTTCTCGATAATCTCATACGATCCAATAAAACGTGGACTCAACTTGCCTTTCTGGCCAAATCTGAGAACTTTTCTCCATGGTGACACTCTCAAGAAAACTTTATCACCGACTTGATAGTCCATCTCTTTTCTTTTTAAGTCCGAATAGGACTTCTGTCTGTCTGATGTAGCTTTTAAACATTCTCGTATCACTTTCACTTTCTCTTCAGCTTCTCTAACCAAATCAACCCCATGAATTTGGTTTTCCTTGAGTTCAGTCCAAAATAAAGGCGTTCTGCACTTTTGCCCATATAGAGCCTCATAAGGCGCCATCTTTAAACTCGACTGAAAACTATTATTGTAGGTAAACTCTACCAATGGGAGAAACTTTTCCATACTGCCTCGGAATTCAAGAATACAACATCTGAGCATATTCTCGAGTACTTGAATTAACCTCTCCGACTGACCGTCAGTTTGAGGATGAAAAGTGGTACTAAAGTTCAACTTTGTACCCAAAGCCTCTTGTAACTTCTTCCAAAATCTGGATGTAAACCTCAGATCTCTATCCGAGATGATTGACAACGGAACACCGTGAAGCCTTACTATTTCTGAAACGTACAAGTTTGCCAACTTGTCTAGTGACTAATCAACTCGTGCAGTATAAAATGAGTCGACTTCGTGAGTCCATCAACTATAACCCATACAAAGATCTTTCTTGCTCGAGAGATAATGGTAGACCCGTTACAAAATCCATAGTAATACGGTCCCATTTCCACTCCGGAACCAAAATGGGTTGAAGCAAACCCGAAGGTACTTGGTGTTCAGCCTTTACTTGTTGACAAATCAAGCATTTGGAAACAAACTCTGAAATATCTTTCTTCATTCTCGGCTACCAATACTGTTGCTTTAAGTCATTAAACATTTTGTTACTACCCGGATGTACAGATAAACATCTGTTATGTGCTTCATGCAAAATTCTCTGAATAAGCTCATCCTTTCTTGGTACACAAATTCTTTCTTTGAACATCAGACTTCCATTGGGACTAATCCGGAAATCAGACTCAACATCTGTCTCGCACTAAGCTCCCTTGACTTGCAACTCACTATCTTCTTTCCGAGCCTAAAAAATCTCTTGGAGGAATACTGGTCTAGCTTTCAACTCAGCTAGAATAGAACCATCGTCAGATAAAGTCATCCGTGAATTCATTGCCCTTAATGCAAATAGGGACTTTCTGCTCAAAGCATCGGCGACCACATTCGCCTTCCCGGGATGGTAGTCAATGACCAAATCATAGTCTTTTATCAACTCTAACCATCTCCGCTGCCTTAAGTTCAACTCTTTCTGCGTCATCAAATACTTCAAACTTTTTTGATCGGTGAAGATCTGACGTCTCTCACCATATAGGGTGTCTCCATATCTTCAATGCGAAGACTATGGCAGCCAACTCTAGATCGTGGGTCGGATAATTCTTCTCATGTGGCTTCAACTGTCTTGAGGCATAAGCAATCACTTTGCCTTCTTGCATAAGTACACAGCCTAATCCATTTAAGGATGCATCGCTGCAAATCACAAATTCTTTCCCTATCTCAGGTTGTACTAAAACTGGAGCTTCTGTCAACATCGCTTTCAGTTTCTCGAAACTTTGTTGGCATCTTTCTGTCCACTCAAACTTCACATTTTTCGGTAACAATTTAGTCATCGGGGTTGCAATCATAGAAAACCCCTTGACGAATCGTCTATAATAGCCAGCTAGGCCTAGGAAACTCCTAACCTCAGAGACATTTCTCGATGGATTCCAGTTCATTATGGCCGAAATCTTACTTGGATCTACTCGAACTCCATCTCCCGAGATAATATGTCCTAGAAATCCTACTTTCTTGAGCCAAAATTTGCTTTTACTGAACTTGGCATATAATTGATTTTCTCGAAGAGTCTGTAAAATTGTCCGTAGGTGCTCAGCATACTCATTCTCATCTCGAGAATAAATCAGTATGTCGTCAATGAAAACGACTACAAACTTGTCGAGGTATGGTCTAAAAATGCGGTTCATTAAGTCCATGAATACCGCAGGAGCATTGGTCAAACCAAAGGGCATGACTAAAAATTCATAATGCCCATACCTTGTTCGAAAAGCTATCTTGGACACATCTGATTCCTTTACTCTCAGCTGGTAGTACCCCGATCTCAAGTCTATCTTAGAGAACACAATGGCTCCCTTTAATTGATCGAACAAATCATCGATCCTTGGCAATGGGTACTTATTCTTTACTGTCACTTTATTAAGTTGATAGTAATCTATGCACAATCTCATGGTGCCATCTTTCTTTTTCACAAATAAAACCAGAGCACCCCATGGAGAACAACTTGATCTCGCAAAACCTTTATCTCACAACTCTTGCAATCGTGACTTCAACTCTCTCAACTCCGTTGGAGCCATTCTGTAAGGAGTAATAGATATTGGTACAAAGAGATCGGAGCTAGCTCAATGCTGAACTCAACTTCTCTAACTGGTGGTAGTCCTGGTAATTCTTCGGGAAAAACATCCACATACTCACATACTATTGATACTGACTCAGTCTTTAACTCTGTTTCTTTATCATTCATCACAAAGGCCAAATATGCCTCATACCCTTTTCCTACGTATCTTTGTGCCGTCATGTGAAAAATCATTGCCGGAGATTTACTTTGCTCATCTGATTCTATATGGAGAGTATCCCCATTCTCACATCTCATCTCAATATATTTCTTCCCACAATTAACTATTACATCATGAGTGGTCAACCGGTCCATACCAAGAATGATTTCAAACTCATCAAATGGTAGCAACATAAGATTTGCTTTAAAGTAATGACCTCTAATCATTAATGGACAGTCTTTACATACTTCATCAACTAACACACTCTTGCCTAAAGGATTAGACACCTTAATCGTAAATTCTGTAAAATCTATAGGCATATTCATACTGGATACTAGTTTCATACAAATGTAAGAGTGTGTGGATCCGGGATCTATTAAAGCAACAACTTTGATATCATAAAGAGAAAAGGTACCCATAATAACATCAGGAGAAGATGCCTCTTCGTGAGCACGAATGGCATAAGTCCTCGCAGGCGCCCTACCCTCGGGTCTCGCACCGCTTCTCTCTCTAGGGTTACCTCTCCCGCTTGCCCCACTTCCTGGGTTCCTCTGTGGTCTTCCTCTGACCACACTCCCGGGTCTCGGGTTTTGAGCTCCATCTTCTTTCATTGTCTCTGGACAATCTTTTATGTAGTGGTCCTGGGAACCACATCTGAAACATGCATTTTCATGTGCTCGACATTCTCCAAGATGACGCTCGCCACACCGTGGGCATTCAGTCTATCCGATCGGATGTTCCACACACTAGCAAGTCGAGGTCGTCAGGCCTTACTCCCGAATCACGCTTACTCTTGTCCTTCCTTGAAAACCCAGTGGAAGTAGCCGATCGGGTGGAGAAATCTCTTGACTTATTGGATGAGGATTGGAATGACTTATTCCACTGTCTCTTTTTAGAGTCACGAGACTTGATACGGGCATGCCCAGGCCCTCCAACATTTTGCGAACTGATGAGCTCGAATTCAAATACCCAAGTGCCGTGGAGCTCAAGTGCATCTTCATGCACTTCCAAATTGAGCTGGATTAGCCCATTCGAGCTCAATTTGAGCTCACTCGAGCTTGCTCCAGCTCATTGAGCTGATTGATTTTTAATTTAATGCTTTAAATAAATTGGACAATTTATTTATTTAATTTTCTACAGCAAGTTAAGTGTCTAAATATTTTATTTAGTGTCAAATTTAATTTGCCTAAGTCTAATTTAATTTGTGTCATTTTATTACAGCCTTTTAAGTGTGTTTTAATTTAAGAATTAAAGTGCAGAATTTTTTTCATTAAAATAGGGGCTGTCGAATTTAGTATGTGTGCTAAATGTGTGTTTAATGTGTCCAAAGTGTCTATTGATGTGTCTTGGACGTGACTAATTGTTATTCAATTCATTTGGCTTGATTTAATATGCATTCATACCCTTTTGTAGGTACAGTCGAATGTACATGAAGCAATTAAGAGATACATGCACCTAGGTGCATTGTACTTGGCCGAATACATCCATGTATTTGGTAGGTGCATGGACGGTTGGAAGCATGGTTAAATGCTGCTGATTTTTGGATTATCAAGGTGCCTAGTTGGTTGAAAAAATAATTCCATGAAGACACATGCATGGAGGAGTTAAATGCATGATGCATGAACAACCAGTTTCAACGAATGAAGAAATACATGCATGGTTGGAGTCATGAACGTCCAAGGGAGTTTTAATGGCTGAATTAAACACTTGCAAGCCATTCAAAGACATGTTTAAATGCTGGAAATTCTTCAAACAAAAGGTGCAACTCATCCCCAATGTTGGCCGAACCTAGACAAGCCTTTTCAACTCCTTTGCTGTCCAAATTCGTTTGGCCACTTTCTTCTTCATTAAGATGTCTTCAAAATGTCTCAAATGGCTAAATTTACATATCCAAGAGGGCTACTCACGTTCTCCCTTATTGCTGGACACTTTTCAGCCAAAAGAGACCAAATTAATAGCTCATTTATTGCATGGGACGTACCTAGCTGCTGCATGCATCTTCAAGTGACTTAAAATTCATTTCCCCTTCTAGAAAGCTGCCCATTAACATTCCCAAAGGCTGCACATAGACTTGGACGAATTTTTGGGACAATTAATCTTCTAGAAACCCATCCATTGGAGTGCCATTGATGCCATATACATCCAAACGAATTTGCAAGCACATCAAGGCCACATTCAGCCGAAATTTGCCAAGACACTAAGAGACTTTATTCTAGATTTTTCTAGCTTATTTTAGTTTATTTTTTACTTAGCCTTTAAGCTATGAACATTCGGCTAACTCCTTCAGTTGGCTATAAATATTTGTTATTTTCATTTGTAAAGGTTACAACTTTTAGAACTTTAATCATATTATATGGACTTTTGTTCATTGAGTAAGTTTATCTCCTCTTCATTTTCGTACGAGTTTCGTCTTTGACTTATCAAGCTTTGCTTGTGGCGTCAACCGATCTCATCCATCAACTTATACCATAGGTTCTTATCTCTATAGATAACGGGTCTTTGGTCCATCTTCGACTTCATCCTTCCACCTTAAACTTTATAGAAACTGGGGTGACACATCTTTGTGTTGAATCGTTTCTTATTTAAGTCCTATTCTCCATTTCCACCAAAATATCACCTATCTTTTATCCATCTTCTTTCTACCACCAAACCCGAACCTATCCTATCATTCCACTAAACCCGTTTCCTTCATATCCAACCTTTATTTCTGACTTAAACCATCTTCAAAATAAATCCATTAAAAAGCTTCCGCAAACTTAGCTATCTTTACCGTATTTCTTTCTATTATTTTCCGAAGGCTTAGATTACTCCTCGTAGACGATTGGGCAACTTGCATACAATTCGACTCTTCCCGAGGCGGACTGTATCAAGACTCTACTTCAGATTTCCTCTTCTCCTTTACTAGTTCTTCGGCTTTACAAGCCCTCTCTACTAGCACAACGAATTCCTTTAGTTCTAGGACAGCAACAAACAATTTGATGTCCTCAGTCTCAAGGCGTCTTCAGTCACTCCGACTAGTTTAAATGAGTCACTCACTTCCATGAATAGCCGAAGATGAAGATGTGGATCTTCATTAGGAATCCCACTAAATTGACCCATATTTTACAACATTTGGAACATGATCGGCTTTAGCTCGAATTGTTGTGCCTCAATTTTGGGTCTCTTAATACTCGAATTGAGCTCGTTGAATAGAGGAATGGCATGTTGTTGAATAGCACAGTTTCTATCATCGGCAACAATGATCGGATTGTGAGTATTATAAGCGAATGTTCCTCCTGGATTTTGGTTTGGATTTTTGAAATTCATATCTTCGGTCCTTCTTTGGTTCGCTTGTCTTCTCCTTTGTCAGAAAGTCCTTTCAATTTTAGGGTTTACGGGAAGTAAGTCAATAATTTGATCAATACTCATAAACACCTGAAATAAACACAAAAAAAAATGGAATTAAAATTTAACAGAAAAAAACCAAAATGCAATATTAACAATTTTACAAATAATGTCTTTTAAAACAGTCCCCGGCAACGGCGCCAAAAACTTGGAACGGTGGAAATGTGCAAGTGTACACAATCGCAACAAGTAATAAAGTGACAAGTAAATGTCGAGTTATCGTACCCACAGGGATTGCAAAAGACTTATTTATGAAAATGATTTTAAGCACTTTGGTGAAGGAAAAATATTTGATTTTGAGAAATAGTTAAAAGCTAAAAGAAAAACAAAGTAAAATAAAATAAAACAAAGTTCTAATGCACGATTTCAAAAGCTGATTTTAATCAATATGATCTAATTGTGTTGGATTAATCGCATTTCTTAACTTAGAATTATTAAGCTTATGCTAATACTTGTTACGAATAAATCACGGCAACTCGGTAATTTGCTAACTTATGAACATATTTACATGTTATTGCACATACATACTTATTAAATTAAACAATCTCTCGCATATTCCTATGTGATTCAACCAATTAATTTGACCTAATAAGCATATAAAAGATCATGTGAGGTAACAAAGTATCCTTACCTTGAAACAATTTAATCACAAAAATCTTGCAAGTTATGCAAGGCATATGTATCGCCAAATACAATGCTAATTTAATCTTCAGCTACCTTAGAAGAATTAAACATGCACAGATTAAATCTTCGTGTCCATTAATTACAATTTCAATGCGTTTAAATAATTAATTCTTTAGTTATCTAAACAATTAAAATGCCAAAATAATTTAAGCATGATTTTACTTAATCAAGCATCTTACCGAGGCCTATAACAGTATAAACACAATTTTAATAATTTAAGATGACGAAATGCAATCAACCCAACACGAATTAAATTCAAGCTAAGCTGATTAAATTAACCATTTCAATAGCATAAATATTTATAAACATGTTTGTCAAAACAACAACGAAATTTAAAGAGATATGGAACAAGAAGCAAATCCGGTGTTTCTCCGTGGCTTGATTGATTGCTCCGTTCTTCGTTCTCCGTTGTCCTCGGCTATCAAGGTGGCTTATGAACACTCCACTTGCTGCTCCAAATGGCTGGAAAAACACCTCTTTTCCAAGAGGGGAAATCGGCACAAGAAGAAGGGGAAATGGAATGGAAAAGAAGAGAGAATGGAGAGAAGAGAGAATGAGAGAGTGAATGAGAAATGAAGGATTGAGGGATGGTTTGAATGATCAGCAAGGGGTGGTATTTATAGCTGATCATGGCTGCTAAAAATAGCAAATAGTAGCAGCAAAAGAGACCTCCCTTGGCCGGCCATCTATGTGGCAAAGTTGATGGTTTCAACTTTGCTAAATATGACATGGGGCAAATCTACAAAGCCACCATATTTGGAGGGGTTTGAATGCAACTTTGAAAAGTCTTCAAGGGCTTCTTTGCAACTTAATTAATCAGCTAATAAGGTGATTTGGGCCAGCAATATGGACGGTTTGGGCTGCCTAACTCTTTGCTCGGTTTGGTTCAACTGGTTTGGTTCAACTGATGCGATTCAACTGGGCCTTTTTCATAATTAATTAAGATTAATTTATTTAGCCCAAATTAAATTGGGAATAAATTAAAATTAATTAAATTATAAATAAATATTCATAATTGGATCATCTTGGGCTGGAAATAAATTCGCCTTGATACTTCAAATTGCTTCTCGGGTTTATTCTTCGAGCAGTGTCTGCCGAGCCAATTTTTGCCCTTTGTGCGAATCTATCGAAAATAGTCAAAATTAGTCAAAATTAACTATAAAATTAATTAAAATTCATCATTTTCATATTTTTAGCACAATTTAATTATTTTATAGTATTCAATTATTTTCCGACAAGAATTTAATCGAAACTGCATAAATTTGAGTTAAAAAGGGCATGAAAAAGTGTATAGATTTTTGTGTTTCCAGAACGCCTAGATGCTGCTTGGGGAAGATAATCGGCCAAACATGAGGTCTTTAAGGTGCTGGTAATCCTTGGCTGAATGGTCACTTTGGGGAAGCCAAAATGTACAACAAACATGCATTAACTGTAACATCCCGATTTAGGGCCTAGTCGGAATAGTGGTGCTAGACACAAATCCAAGGTTTATGAATGAGTTTTTGAGGTTTATGCTATGTATGCATGCTAGTGTGAAAGTTTCATGAAGCAATTTTGTGAAATTACGATTGAATTGTCCAAAATGACTAAATTGCAAAAGTTGCAAAATGTGAGATTTTAGAAGCTATTTGTGTGAAATAGCTTTAGAATATTAATTAGAGGTCCTTAAATAGCAATTTTCCCAATTTCTAATTTTTGGACAAAATTGGGCATGGATGAGTTAAAATAGAAAGTTTATCAAAAAGGGCATTTTGGTCATTTAACAATTAAGTGATTAAAATAGGAGAAAAGATGACAAAATTCATTCATCTTCTTCTCCAAGGCTGCCGAAAATTGAGAGAGCCATTGTTAGGGTTCTTTAAAATTTTCAAGCTTGCTAATCAAGAAAGACAAAGCCCGGATCGAAACTGAGGCAAGAGCAAAGTGGTGGACTAAATTGCACATTTTTGTACTTTTGAGTATCGAGGTAAGTCTATGCATAAACAATGCATTCATACTGATACAGTCCATCTCGAGAAGAGTCGAAATGTATGCGAGTTGCCCAATCGTCTACGAGGAGTAAATCAAGCCTTCTGAAAAGAATAGAAATTAGGGTTGAGTTTGCAGAAGCTCTTGAATGAATTTGTTTAGAAATGGATTAAGTTAGGAATGGAGGTTATTAAGTATGGGATTGATTCGGATATGGAGGATGATAGGTTCAGTTTTGGATGAAGGAAAGAAGATGGGAGTCGGTTTGAGGTTGAAGAAACAATGTTAGGAAAAGTAGATAGGTGATAGTTGACGGAAATGGATGAAGGAACTTAAACAAAGAATCGATTCAACACAAATATGTGTCACCCTGGTTTCTATAAAGTTTAAGGTGGATAGATTAAGTAGAAGATGGACCAAAGACCGGTTACTTAGAGACCAATGGTATAGTTTAATGGGAGGAACAAGTCTAGAGGCCACAAGCAATTTGATAAGTCTAGGAAACTTGCACGAAATCGAAGAGGAGACAAGCTCACTCAATGAACGAAAGTTTATGAAATATATTTAAAGTTTTAATAATCAAAGAGTCTATCTACAAATGAAAAACAACAACTATTTATAATACCATCTCTTGCTAGCCGAATGGTCATTCAAATAACTTAATAACTAAGCTAAATTAATCTAGAAACACTTAGAAATTTCCAAAATTTTGGAGAAGGTTTCCTTATAGTTTCCCATGCATTGAGGACATCAAAGGCCACTTCTATAAGGCTTAATTGAGCTGAAAAATCTGGAATAAACTCATTAAGTGGTTATGGGCAGATTCGGCTGAATGAGAGTCAAGTGGACAGCTTCTAGATGGAGCAATTAACTTGGTAGATGAATGCTTGAATGAGGTCAATGGACAAGTACAAATTCAGCCTCTTGGAACGTTAATAGCCATGCTTCATGAAGAAGAAATTCGTCCAAGTCCATGTACAGCCCTTGGGAACTTCGTTAGCCATGTTTCTAGAAGAGGAGATGAGTTTTGGGTCACTTGAAAATGCATGCAGCAGCCAGGTACGTCCCATACTTTAATTATGCTCTTTAATTGATGTCTTTTGATGAATAATGAGCAGCATTTAAGCCTTGTCCAACCAAACATGCATCTACCAATGCACATGGAAGCATTCGGCCACATACAATGCACTTAATGTGCATGAACCTTTCTTTAATGCATTGGTACATTCGGCTGTACCTTGGGGAGCTTGAAGGGCTAGTGACTCTTGGCTAAAAAGGTGTCTTGAGGGGCCAAAAATGAGCAGCAACATACATGCTTCCAGCCGTCCATGCACCTCCATGGTTCATGGATACATTCGGCTAGGTACAATGCACCTAGGTGCATGTATCTTCTTTAATTCACTCCATAGGTTCGGCTGAACCTACAAAGACCATGAATCCACATTAAATCAAACCAAATCAGATGAATAAAATTAAATACATGCTATGGACACATCAAGGGATGTTTTGGACAACTTAAAGATACCATTATGCTTCATTGAAAATTCGGCAGCCCCTAAATGACTAGAAAAATTATGCACTTTAATTCTTAAATTAAAACATACTTAAAAGGCTGTAATAAAATGACACAAATTAAATTAGACTTAGGCAAATTAAATTTGACACTAAATAAAATATTTAGACACATTAATGGGTTGTAGAAAAATAAATAAAATAAATATTTAATTTATTTTAAAGATTTAAATTTATGTAATCAGCTCAAAGAGCTGAAGTGAGCTCGAGTGAGCTAATCCGGCTCAATTTGGAAGTGCACCAAGTTGCGCACAAGCTCCACGGCACTTGGGCTCAATGACCCGAGCTCATCAATTCGCAAAATGTTGGAGGCCTTGGGCGTGGTCGTATCATCCCTCCCCTCTTCAAGATGGTTCATCCTCGAATCGACCTGTTGATTTTCCAAATAAAATTTCTTTTGACTCGATTTTCCTCAATCAAACGGGACGGATGATAATCGCAACACCTGCAAAAGGTATCCATGAATTAGCAAAATAGATTTCAAACAAACTTGTAGTCCAAATATAAGCAAGACAAAACAAATGAATCTCATACAGACAGGCATAATCACACTATCGTACAAAATGAACAATGCCTTATCAAAACATTTGGAACTGAATTGAATTAGCTTCATGGCATGCATACGATTTGAATGGATTCCAAAAGTCAAAATCAACATGCGAGTAACACATCAGATGATAGATATATTCATCACAAGTAGATAGTTGAGAAAATGCATATGGCACTCGAAGTTGAACTACCAGATCTTGCTTTGTACTCGCTCATGAATAAAAATTATCAAACACAAGTTTCCTTTTACCATCAAATAGAACATCATTAAACAGGACAGATCGTTCAAACATTTCATGATCTAAATGATGGAAATCAGCATCATGTGTTCTATCAACAACCGAAGAGAACAAAGACATCTCAAAATTTTCAAATGGATCACACATGTGACGCAATATAGATTCTTTCTCACGAACATTATCAAAATTATCAATCTCAAAAATCCTGTCATCATTCATCGAAATAGATAGATCACGAACAGGCAAAATAGAATGATTAAGCATATCATGGTCTATATGTTTGGCAAAAACAAAATTAGCAACGCAAAGCGTATCATCATTCGAAGAAGGCAAAGATGTGTCAACAAGTTCAATAGGAGCACCTTGATGCGCAGAAAGATAAAGTTCATTCTTACCTTGGTTGAACATTACAAACCTTCTTTCTTCGGGCATGTAGTGTAGTCGATACTTCGCGTTTGATTCAATCCTTTTCGAATGAAACGTAAATTTCAAGTACAACCACAGATGTTGTTTAAAGAGCGAATAAAAATTGAAAACAAAATGAACAAATCTCGCCACCTTACTCAAAAACCAAGTATCGAAACAAGAAAAATTCTTCAAACATACCATATGATACTTGAGTTTTCCATAGAACAATTCAGAATGTATTCCCGATTTAAAAACTTGATTTTGATTATTTGAGTCAAAATGAATCAATGGTTTCGATGATTCAAACATATTAAACCAATATGAATAATGCATACTCAAGATCGAGCGATCAAAGCTCTTTACATGTTTCAAAACAGATTTACAAAAACTCAAAGTTTCCGTATTAGACAATGAACTAATTTTGTGATAATCGTAATCAAACAAATTGGAATTAAAAGAAAATTCATCGTCATACTTACTCGAGTCTTGCATTTTTTGAATATTTGTTACTCCACTTTCACAATTTGCAGCGCAATCTTTTTGATTTGACAAACTCGTCTTACCATCATTTAAAACATCAAAATGAATCGAGGGATGGCAAAGGACGATATTATTCGCATATTCACAAATATTAGAAAGATTTAGTGGAGATGGAATTGTTTCGAAACACTTACCTTCCTTACCTTCCGACTCGTGTGATTCAACTTCATCTTTACCTTGGATGATCATTTGGAAACATCGCTCGTCGGGAAGGTATTGAAATCGGCATTCATCACTCGATTTCTCGGAAACCTGAAAAGAAGAAACAGAAGAAGAACAAAGTTCCGATGAGTTAGCTAAATCAACACTCGCTTTTTCTTGCTCTTCTTGTTCTCTCACTTCTTTTTTCCAACTCTTTTTCTATCTCAAATTCTTTTTCTTTATTCTCACTTTTATTTTCTTTTCTCTCGATTTCTTTTTCTTTTCTTTCGTATTCTTTTTCAATTTCTTTTTGTTCTTTCTCTTCTTTTTCACTCTCGTTTTCTTCTTTTTCCTTTTCATTTTCTTTTTCACTTTCGTTTTGATTACAACAAGAGGATGAGTCAGAAGAATCGAAAGGAGAAAAATTTGACTCAAGGATCGAGAGAATGTTCTCATAGATATCACAATCGTTTCTTCTTGAAAGATTCTTCATGGATGAATTTCTTGAAGAATGGCTTGTGCTTTCTCGTTCGTGTTGTCGAAAAGCCTTGTACTCGTTACTTTCTTCTCATTGTCTCAGAGGTCTTGATAAATACGAATCTCGATGATAATCCTTTCTCACATATTCATTGAATGATGAACTTCTTGATGAAGAGGAATCTTGATAGAAGTCTCTTGACCTTGAAGTCGATGACGCATGGAAATCATGACAGAAGTCTTTTCTCGAATAAAATCATCGAAAGTGGATCTCCAAAATGGTCGCAACTCTGCTTCTCGACTTGTTGTAGTGTGCTTTCGTCGAACCTTTTCCTCCACTTGACCCAAACACTTTTGTAGTGGACTTAACTTTCTTTCGAGCATCCGATCCATTTCTTTCACCAAGTAGTGGAAATCATCGGATGAAAACTCTTCTTCAGACATGTTATTTTTTGAAAAGTAAGATTGTTAAAAAGAATAAAACTGAAAAGTAAAACCTCACCACAAAAACTCACAAGTTCACTCACAAAGAAAAATTCACTCACACTCGTGTTTCACTCGTATAAGGCTTTTTCTTTGATGAATACACTCGTGCCTTTTACCACTCAGTCTCGTCTCACAATTTCGTACTTCGTTTCAAAAAGACCTATTGCGGCTTGAGGGTCGGTTATAAAATTAGTTAACAAGGGATTAATGTCGGGTATAGGGGAGGCTGAACAAAAGAAAAATTTTGGTATCGGGTAGGCTAAAACAAAAGGCTTTGGCAAATAGGTAGGGATGGCGTTGGGGTGGAATGTTGAAACCAAAATGATGGTAGAAGATCGGGGTAGAAAATAATTCAAACAAACTTCTCACTTTTATTTTACGATTTTTTTTAATTTTCGTAATTCCTTTTTTTTTTCACTTCAATACAATATATGTGATACAAGAAACGAAAAATTACAACTTGAAATTTTTTTTGTTCGAATTTTTTTATTTCTTCACGAACCTATTCCGGCTTCACGTACGTCGTCAAAAATCCTCATTTGGTAGCTCTGATACCAGATGATACAGTCCGTCTCAGGAAGAGTCAAAATGTATGCGAGTTGCCCAATCGTCTACGAGGAGTAAATCAAGCCTTCAGAAAAGAATAGAAATTAGGGTTGAGTTTGCGGAAGCTCTTGAATGAATTTGTTTAGAAATGGATTAAGTTAGGAATGGAGGTTATTAAGTATGGGATTGATTCGGATATGGAAGATGATAGGTTCGGTTTTGGATGAAGGAAAGAAGATGGGAGTCAGTTTGAGGTTGAAGAAACAATGTTAGGAAAAGTAGATAGGTGATAGTTGATGGAAATGGATGAAGGAACTTAAACAAAGAATCGATTCAACACAAATATGTGTCACCCCGATTTCTATAAAGTTTAAGGTGGATAGATGAAGTCGAAGATGGACCAAAGACCCGTTACTTAGAGAAGTAAGAACCAATGGTATAGTTTAATGGAAGGAACAAGTCTAGACGCCACAAGCAATTTGATAAGTCTAGGAAACTTGCACGAAATCGAAGAGGAGACAAGCTCACTCAATGAACGAAAGTTCATGAAATATATTCAAAGTTTTAATAATCAAAGAGTCTATCTACAAATAAAAAACAACAACTATTTAAAATACCATCTCTTGCTAGCCGAATGGTCATTCAAATAACTTAATAACTAAGCTAAATTAATCTAAAAACACTTAGAAAATTCCATAATTTTGGAGAAGGTTTCCTTATAGTTTCCCATGCATTGAGGACGTCAAAGGCCACTTCTAGAAGGCTTAATTGAGCTGAAAAATCTGGAATAAACTCATTAAGTGGTTATGGGCAGATTCGGCTGAATGGGAGTCAAGTGGACAGCTTCTAGATGGAGCAATTAACTTGGTAGATGAATGCTTGAAGGAGGTCAATGGACAAGTCCAAATTCAGCCTCTTGAAACGTTAATAGCCATGCTTCATGAAGAAGAAATTCGTCCAAGTCCATGTACAGCCCTTGGGAACTTCATTAGCCATGTTTCTAGAAGAGGAGATGAGTTTTGGGTCACTTGAAAATGCATGCAGCAGCCAGGTACGTCCCATACTTTAATTATGCTCTTTAATTGATGTCTTTTGATGAATAATGAGCAGAATTTAAGCCTTGTCCAACCAAACATGCATCTACCAATGCACATGGAAGCATTTGGCCACATATAATGCACTTAATGTGCATGAACCTTTCTTTAATGCATTGGTACATTCGGCTGTATCTTGGGGAGCTTGAAGGGCTAGTGACTCTTGGCTGAAAAGGTGTCTTGAGGGGCCAAAAATGAGCAGCAAAATACATGCTTCCAGCCGTCCATGCACCTCCATGGTTCATGGATACATTTGGCTAGGTACAATGCACCTAGGTGCATGTATCTTCTTTAATTCACTCCATAGGTTTGGCTGAACCTACAAAGACCATGAATCCACATTAAATCAAACCAAATCAGATGAATAACATTAAACACATGCTATGGACACGTCAAGGGATGTTTTGGACAACTTAAAGATACCATTATGCTTCATTGAAAATTCGGCAGCCCCCAAATGACTAGAAAAATTTTGCACTTTAATTCTTAAATTAAAATACACTTAAAAGGCTGTAATAAAATGACACAAATTAAATTAGACTTAGGCAAATTAAATTTGACACTAAATAAAATATTTAGACACATTAATGGGCTGTAGAAAAATAAATAAAATAAATATTTAATCTATTTTAAAGATTTAAATTTATGTAATCAGCTCAAATAGCTGAAGTGAGCTCGAGTGAGCTAATCCGGCTTAATTTGGAAGTGCACCAAGTTGCGCACAAGCTCCACGGCACTTGGGCTCAATGACCCAAGCTCATCAGTTCGCAAAATGTTGGAGGCCTTGGGCGTGGCCGTGTCACATACTTACAATTTGTTAATGCTAGCTAGTGTATAGCATGGTTTAGAATTATTGAGAACCTATGTGATTCAAGTGGAATGAATGTGATAGATTTTGTGAATGGATGAATGATTGAGTAAATAGATATGTGAATGTGTAGTGATAATGCTAAAAGATGGGCTAAGTGCGATACCATCCTAATACATAATGACGATGAGCTGGCTATGTGCGATGCTATCGTTAGGTGTATTGTCTAGTGGGCTATGTGCGAAACAACTACGATTACCTTTATGGTAGGCTAAGTCCGATACTACCTTATTAATTGATTGTGGTGGGCTAAGTGCGAAACCACCGAGACATTAGCTGTGTGGATTAGCTGTGTGGATGTATTATCGAGAAATAATGATGTGTTGTATATTGTGTAAATGTGATATTGAATGCAGGGGTGCATGTTAATGGTTATGAGTAAGTGACTCATGATGTGTTGGAAATGTGGTAAGGGATAGAAAGAGTAAGTATAGTTGTACATTATATGTTGGTATAATGCTAATTATTGTTTAGCTTATACTATGGTGCTTAATTGTTTATGTGTAAACTTACTAAGCTCAAAGCTTACTCTCTTTCTTTTCCCTTGTCTTATAGAGCAAAAGTGTTGAATCAAGATACGAGGATCAATTGGAAGATCACCCACACTATCAGTACACTCTGGTACATGAGACTCAATGTTTTGTATATAGCATGTATAGGGGCTAGACAAGTTAGTGAATTTTGTTGTATATGGCTATGATGTGTTGGCCTCTAGATGGATAATCTATTTTGTATAATGCCATAGTTGTTGGCACTTTATTATATGAAAAGATGTAGTTATCTATGTGAGATTGTAAGATTTTGAGTTGATTATGGATGTGTTGAATGAGTGCATGTTGTGTATGCTAGAAGGGTGAAAAGAACTTGGCAAATAACTTTGTTCTTGTCCATGTGGGTAGACACACGGGCGTGTGTCTAGGCCATGTGTGACACACGGTCAGCCCATGGGCGTGTGACTTGGCCGTGTGACCCCTACATGTTAGTATTTTAAATTAGAATAGACCACGGACTAGCCACATGGGCGTGTGCCTAGGGCGTGTGGGTTAATCAGTGTTGGCCACGAGTTAGCCACACGGGCGTGTGTCTAGACTCTAGGCCGTGTTAGTGAAGTCGGTGTTCACCACGGTTGGAGAGCATGGGCGTGTGTGTCTACACACGGGTGTGCATCATCTTACACGGGCGTGTGAGCCCTGTATAAAAGAGAAAATGTTAAGATCTTAACAGTTTTTGATATGGTCTTGAGATCCCTTGTGTGTTTGAGAGAGGCCTCGTAAGTCGAGATTGAGGTTGTTGTGATGGCCAAAGAGAGTGGTCATGTTGTGCCTAAGTGGTGATCTTTAGGATTTTAATACGGTAATGCCTCGTGCCTGGTTTTGGCGTTGAATATGGGTAAGGGGTGTTACATTTAGTGGTATCAGAGCTATGGTTTAGTCAGTTCTAGGACTACCGTAGCGGGTGTAAGAGTCTAGCTATACATGCCATAAGTGTACAATGATAGTGTGGTGGCTTCTGATGATTTTAAATCTTGTTTTATATAGAATATGGATTCTGATCCATTGACTACTGATGAAGCAGCTAGTAATGCGCCGGCTCCTGCGCAAGGAACCGTGCCTGTTCAAGGGGAAGGGGCACGGGAAGCCTTTCTCCAGATGATGAGCAATTTGTACTCGGATTACGTTCGAGCAAACCCTAATGCTCAACCTCCTCCACCTCCTCTGATACCTTAGCCAATTCCTGTGGCTCCTCAAGGTATTGATGCAGTGAGGATATCGAAACCCCCGATAGATAAGATTAGAAAACATGGGGCTGAGGAGTTTAGAGCTAAGGTTGATGATGACCCTGAGAGGGTAGAGTTTTGGTTAGAGAACTCGATGAGAGTGTTTGAGGAACTCTCTTGTACACCTGAAGAGAGCTTGAAGTGTGTCATATCCTTGCTGAGGGACTCGGCATACCATTGGTGGAAGACGTTGACATCAGTAGTCTCGAGAGAGCGGGTGACGTGGGACTTCTTTCTGGAAGAGTTCCGGAAGAAGTATATAAGCCAACGATTTACTGATCGGAAAAGGAAGGAATTCCTTGAATTGAAGCAAGGAAGAATATCAGTAGCAGAATATGAGCGTGATTTTGTTAGGCTTAGCAAATACGCTCAAGAATGTGTGTCGACAGAGACCATATTGTGTAAGAGGTTCGAAGACGGGCTGAATGAGGACATCAAACTCCTAGTAGGTATTTTGGAGTTGAAAGAATTTGTGGTGTTGGTCAAAAGGGCAAGTAAGGCCGAAGAGTTGAGTACAGAAAAGAAAAGGGCTGTGAGTGAAGCCCGAGATGCTAGAAAGAGGCCGATGGACAAGTCGTATCAAGCCCGATCGAAAAGGTCCAAGGAAGTGAGTCCTAGGGCGACAAAGACCGATGGGTTATTCGCATCGAGACTTGGGCAATACTGCTCGGGTTCGAGAGTCCAAGCTACTTGATTGAAAGTGTGGGCAATCCAAAGAACAAACCGAAGTGTCCAAGTTGTGGTAGATCATCACACGGAGAATGTTGGGGTAATAGTCGAAATCATTATAAGTGTGGTTCCCCGACCATTTTATCCGAAATTGCCCCGAGAGGGATGATAAGGAAGAGAAGCTAGAGATGACATCCAGTGATGTATCTCGCAAGGGTAGACCACCAAGGAACTCGAGAGGCGGGAATAGTGGTAGAGGTGCATCTAGAGACTCACTGTGAGACCGGGAGGGTCGGCCACCTACGAGGACGTATGCCATTCGCGCTCGCTGCAAGAGGCATCCTCCCGATGTGATAACGGTACTTTTTCTCTCTTTGACACCCTTGTTATTGCTTTAATAGATCCGAGGTCTACTCATTCTTATATTTGCATGAGATTGGCATCTAGTTTGAGTATGACTGTTGAGTCTACGAACTTTGTGGTTAAGGTGTCAAACCCGTTAGGTAAGCATGTGTTAGTGGACAAGGTGTGTAAGAATTGTCCTTTGATGATTGAGAGTCATTGCTTTCCGGAAAACCTAATGTTGTTACCGTTTGATGAGTTTGATTTAATCCTAGGCATGGATTGGTTGACTACCCATAGTGTCTTAGTGAACTGTGGTAGTAAGTTTATTGAACTGAAATGTTAGAGTGGAGATGTGGTTCGGGTTGAATCAGGTGGATCGGATAGTCTACCAGTGATGATTTCTTCCTTAGTGGCTGATAAATGTTTGAGAAAAGGGTGTGAGTCCTATCTTGCTTTTGTGTTGAATACTCAAGAGGTTGGAGTAAAGTTTGAAACAGTGCCAGTGGTATGTGAGTATTCAGATGTATTCCCAGAAGAGTTACCCGGATTACCTCCAGAGAGAGAGGTTGAGTTTGGGATTGAGTTAGTTTAAGGAATGGCACCTATTTCGATTGCTCCATATAGGATGACACATTTAGAGTTGAAAGAACTGAAGGTTCAGTTGCAAGAGTTGACGGATAAGGGTTTTGCAAGACCGAGCTACTCACCATGGGGTGCTCCGGTATTGTTTGTGAAGAAGAAAGATGGGTCTATGAGGTTGTGTATAGACTATAGACAGCTTAACAAAGTGACGATTAAGAATAAGTATCCTTTACCAAGGATTGATGATCTTTTTTATCAACTGAAGGGAGCTACAGTGTTCTCCAAGATAGACCTGAGGTCTGGTTATTATCTGTTGAGAGTGAAAGAGTAGGATGTGTTGAAAACTGCATTTCGGATAAGGTATGACCATTATGAGTTTTTGGTTATGCCATTTGGTTTGACGAATGCACCGACGATTTTTATGGATCTGATGAACCGTGTTTTTAGACCGTATGTGGACAAGTTTGTAGTTGTCTTCATTGACGACATATTGATCTATTCTCGAGATGAGAACGATCATGAAGATCATTTGAGAATTGTCTTGCAAACTTTAAGAGATAAACAGTTATACGCTAAGTTTAGCAAGAGTGAGTTTTGGCTCCGAGAGGTCAGATTCCTAGGACACATTGTGTCGGGTGATGGTGTTAGAGTTGACCCAAGTAAGATATCGGCTGTTGTGGATTGGAAACTGTCGAGGAACGTGTTAGAAATCAGAAGTTTCTTGGGATTAGCAGGATATTACAGACGTTTTGTAAAGGGGTTCTCTGTGATTGCTACCCCGATAACGAAACTATTGCACAAAGATGTCAAGTTTGAATGGACTGAGACATGTCAACAGAGTTTCAAGAGACTGAAAACAATGTTGACTGAGGCACCGGTTTTGGTTCAACCAGAATCAGGGAAAAAGTTCATAATTTACAGTGACGCATCATTTAATGGTCTCGGTTACGTGTTGATGCAAGAGTGTAAGGTAGTCGCTTACGCCTCGAGACAGTTGAAACTGCACGAGAAGAATTATCCAACTCGTGATTTGGAGTTGGTTGCGATTATTTTCGCGTTAAAGATTTGGCGACATTACTTATATGGTGAGAAGTGCCGAATCTTTACGGATCACAAGAGTTTGAGATATTTGATGGATCAGAAGGATCTGAATTTGCGACAGAGACGGTGGCTTGAGTTGTTGAAAGACTATGAGTTAGTCATTGATTACCACCCGGGAAAAGCGAATGTGGTTGCGGATGCCCTGAGTAGGAAATCCTTGTATGCTCTAAGAGTTATGAGGACGAGTTTAGCATTGTCTAATGATGGTGCTATTCTGGCAGAGTTGAGAGCTAAGCCACTATTTGTTCAACAAATATGTGAGGCTCAGAGAAATGACAGTGAGATGTCAGCTAAGAGAGATAAGTGTGAATCAGAAAGTGATTCCGATTTTCAAGTGGGCTCGAATGGTTGTTTACTGTACCGTGACAGAATTTGTGTACCAAGAGATGAGGAGTTAATCCTAAAGGTTTTGCATGAGGCCCACAGATGTTTGTCATTACATCTGGGCAGTACGAAAATATACAATGATTTGAAGAAGTATTATTGGTGGCCGGGTATGAAAAGAGATATTTCAGAGTTTGTGACAAAGTGTCTGATTTGTCAACAAGTGAAAGCTGAGCATCAAGTGCCTTCGGGATTGCTTCAGCCAGTGTTGGTACCCGAATGGAAGTGGGATCGGGTTACCATGGATTTTGTGACGGGGTTGCCGATGACTCCGAAAAAGAGAGATCCTGTGTGGGTTGTTGTGGATAGACTAACAAAGTCAGCTCACTTTATTCCAGTACGTGTTGATTATTCACTGGATAAGTTAGTTGAGTTGTATGTTACAGAGATAGTGAGGTTACATGGTGTACCTGTGTGTCTATAATATCGGATAGGGATCCGAGGTTCACTTCGAGGTTTTGGAAGAGGTTGCAAGAGGCTTTGGGAACAAAGTTGAATTTCAGTACTGCGTTCCATCCGCAAACCGATGGTCAGTCTGAAAGAGTGATTCAAGTTCTCGAAGATATGCTTCGATGCTGTGTGTTAGAATTCGAGGGTAGTTGGGAGAGATATCTACCTTTAGTCGAATTTGCTTACAACAATAGTTATTAGTCAAGTATACGGATGGCTCCGTATGAGGCCTTATATGGTCGTAAGTGTCAGACTCCTTTATATTGGACCGAGCTTAGTGAGAAGCAGATCCATGGGGTCGATCTAGTAAAAGAGACCGAGGAGAAAGTGAAAATAATCTGTAATAGTATGAAAGTTGCTTCAGACCGACAGAAGTCGTACGTGGATCTGGAAAGAAAAGAAAAATTGAGTTTGAAGTGGGCGACAAAGTGTTTTTGAAAGTGTCCCCATGGAAGAAGATTATGAGATTTGGACGAAAAGGAAATTTGAGTCCAAGATTCATAGGGCCGTATGAGATTACAGATAGAGTTGGGCCAGTAGCATACCGGTTGGCTTTGCCGGTAGAGTTGGAAAAGATTCATAATGTGTTCCATGTGTCGATGTTACGACGGTATCGCTCCGATCCTTCACATGTGATTCCTTCGACAGAAATTGAGATAAGACCGGATATGTCTTATGATGAAGAGCCGATTAAGATCTTGGCTCGAGAAGTGAAATAGTTGAGAAATAAGAGCATAGCACTAGTGAAAGTATTATGGCAGAAACACGGTGTGGAAGAGGCTATGTGGGAAACGGAACAAGCTATGAGAGAGCAACATCTAAACCTCTTTACTGGTAAGATTTTCGGGGGCGAAAATCTCTAAAGGGGGAGAGTTGTGACATCCCAATTTAGGGCCTAGTCGGAATAGTGGTGCGAGACCACAAATTTGAGGTTTATGAATGAGTTTTTGAGGTTTATGCTATGTATGCATGCTAGTGTGAAAGTTTCATGAAGCAATTTTGTGAAATTGCGATTGAATTGTCCAAAAGGACTAAATTGCAAAAGTTGCAAAATGTGAGATTCTAGAAGCTATTTGTGTGAAATAGCTTTAGAATATTAATTAGAGGTCCTTAAATAGAAATTTTCCCAATTTCTAATTTTTGGACAAAATTGGGCATGGATGAGTTAAAATAGAAAGTTTATCAAAAAGGGCATTTTGGTCATTTAATAATTAAGTGATTAAAATAGGAGAAAAGATGACAAAATTCATTCATCTTCTTCTCCAAGGCTGCCGAAAATTGAGAGAGCCATTGTTAGGGTTCTTCAAAATTTTCAAGCTTGCTAATCAAGAAAGACAAAGCCCGGATCGAAACCGAGGCAAGAGCAAAGTGGTGGACTAAATTGCACGTTTCTATACTTTTGAGTATCGAGGTAAGTCTATGCATAAACAATGCATTCATACTTACAATTTGTTAATGCTAGCTAGTGTATAGCATGGATGAGAATGATTGAGAACCTATGTGATTCAAGTGGAATGAATGTGATAGATTTTGTGAATGGATGAATGATTGAGTAAATAGATATGTGAATGTGTAGTGATAATGCTAAAAGATGGGCTAAGTGCGATACCATCCTAATACATAATGACGATGAGCTGGCTATGTGCGATGCTATCGTTAGGTATATTGTCTAGTGGGCTATGTGCGAAACCACTACGATTACCTTTATGGTAGGCTAAGTGCGATACTACCTTATTAATTGATTATAGTGGGCTAAGTGCGGAACCACCGAGACATTAGCTGTGTGGATTAGTTGTGTGGATGTATTATCGAGAAATAATTATGTGTTGTATATTGTGTAAATGTGATATTGAATGCATGGGTGCATGTCAATGGTTATGAGTAAGTGACTCATGATGTGTTGAAAATGTTGTAAGGGATAGAAAGAGTAAGCATAGTTGTACATTATATGTTAGTATAATGCTAATTGTTGTTTAGCTTATACTATGGTGCTTAATTGTTTATGTGTAAACTTACTAAGCTCAAAGCTTACTCCCTTTCTTTTCCCTTATCTTATAGAGCAAAAGTGTTGAATCGAGATACGAGGATCAATTGGAAGATCGCCTACACTATCAAAGACACTCTGCACATGAGACTCAATGTTTTGTATATGGCATGTATAGGGGCTAGACAAGTTAGTGAATTTTGTTGTATATGGCTATGATGTGTTGGCCTTTAGATGGATAATCTATTTTGTATAATGCCATAGTTGTTGGCACTTTATTATATGAAAAGATGTAGTTATCTATGTGAGATTGTAAGATTTTGAGTTGATTATGGATGTGTTGAATGAGTGCATGTTGTGTATGCTAGAAGGGTGAAAAGAACTTGGCAAATAGCTTTGTTCTTGTCCATGTGGGTAGACACACGGGTGTGTGTCTAGGTCATGTGTGACACACGGTCAGCCCTTGGGCGTGTGACTTGGCCGTGTGTCCCCTGCATGTTAGTATTTTAAATCAGAATAGACCACAGACTAGCCACACGGGCGTGTGCCTAGGGCGTGTGGGTTAATTAGTGTTGCCCATGAGTTAGCCACACGGGCGTGTGTCTAGACTCTAGGCCATGTTAGTGAAGTCAGTGTTCACCATGGTTGGATAGCATGGGCGTGTGTGTCTACACACGGGCGTGTGAGCCCTGTATAAAAGAGAAAAGTTTTAGGATCGTAAGAGTTTTCGATATGGTCTCGAGAGCCCTCGTGTGTTTGAGAGAGGCCTCGTAAGTCGAGATTGAGGTTGTTGTGATGGCCAAAGAGAGTGGTCATGTTTTGCCTAAGTGGCGATCTTGAGGATTTTAATACGGTAATGCCTCGTGCTCAGTTCCAGCGTTGAATACGGGTAAGGGGTGTTACATTAACAAGGTTCATTCATGAACCGTCCCATGCATGAATCTCCATGCATGAACCTGCCCAAATGTATCTCCCAAATTCGGCTGAACCTACAAAAGAAATAAAAACCATTCAATTCAAGCTAATTTCGGCTGGACACATTAAAAACATAATTTAGACATGATAATTAACATTTAAACAACTTAAATAAAACTATCTAAGACATATTAATATTCGGCTAAGTCTTAGACAACATTAATTTATGTAATAAACTAAGACAAATTAAATTGAGTTTAAGACAAACTTAATTAACTAATTATGCTGTAGTAAACTAAATAATAATGCATAATTAAAGTATTTTAATGAGCTAGTAGCCGAACTAGCTAGCTGAACAAATTTCAGCCTCAAATAAATTGTAAACATTCGGCACATCTTTAAACTCCTTTTCTATCTTCAATCCAAGTTTGTTCCACCAAAGCTGAAACGACATCTTTGAATTGCTTGGCACGTGCACGCGTAATTGGTCCAATGGGTAGCTTGATGGTGTCTTGGTTGGCTTCCACCGCAGGCATCATAGGTGAGTTCGTATCATCTACAGTATGTGATTAAGCATGTGTGAAAGTCTCGTGTAACACCCCAAACTTGGCTAGAAGTTATCAAACATAGCATATAGTTACTCACATAAACTTTTATGCACAGTTTCCTAACCGTTCCCTTGCTCAAGGCCCAATACTTCTAGGCCCAAATTCTGGGGCGTTACAATTCTACCCCCTTAAAGAAATTTTGTCCTCGAAATTTCCAACTATCTGAACAACCGCTTAGCTCAATCTAAACCCCTACGCTCCCGCTGTGCACTCTAGTTCCAACTTAAATGTAGTACACTATGGTTTAAGTACGTACCAGTATCCGCATCTGGAGCATCTCCGACCTCTCGGCGACGTGCTGCATAGACCAAAGCTGGTTGCCTCGCCTCAGCTTGGCCAGCACCTCTCCCTGGTGCTCCACGGCCCACTTCGTTTCCACCCCTGGCCTAACCACGGCCTCCTGGCGCCGCTTGTCCACCTCTCGGGTGAGCAAAACCCCGCCTGCGCACTGCATCTGCCTGTGCCTCTCGTGGACAATCTCTCACAAAGTGCTCCACTGATCCGCACCTGAAACACGTCCCAGTCCTTTTTCGACAGTCACCCCGATGATAGCTCCCACAACCCGCACAAGGTCGTGGTCCATGAATGCAAATGGGCCCTAACCCGAATCGCCCTTCCATTCGGCCTTTCTCTTAGGCCTCCGATCCAAATTGGAGGGTTCTATCCTCTTATCTCTCGCTCCTTTCCTTTTCCGGTCTTGGCCGCTTCGCGCGCTTTACCTCCTCAGCAATCTTAGCTTTCTCTACTAACGCGGCAAAGTCCCACTCCCTCTGTGGAGCTATCAACACTAGGAGGCTATCCCTGAGGCCATCCTCAAACCGAACACAGTGCTCTATTCCGTTGCTACTATTCATCGGCCATACCAACTAAGTCACAAAAATTTTGCCTCGTACTCAGCCACAGATCTGCCACTTGAACCAAATTTAGAAATTCTTTCCTACGAGCGTCGACATAGCTGGCGCCCATATACTTTCCCTGAAACGTGGACTTAAAGAATTCCCAGGTCAATCAGTCCGACGGAGTACCTTCTTTTACCGTAAGCCATCACTGATAGGCTGCATCTCTCAGCAGGGACACAACACCCTTTAACTTTTGTTCCGATGTACAGTTAAATCATCCATAATTCTTTCGGTGGCCTCCAACCAGTATTCTACCACACTCGGGACCACCCCAAAAACTCCCCTAAAGATCTCTGCTCTATTTGACCGGAGTCGTTCTGTAACTGACCCGCGGCCCACAGTAACGGTATTCGACCTAGCAGTACCCGCAACCCTTTCTAGAATCCTGAACATTGCTTGGGACAATGCATCGTCCCCAGTCGCTCGATCAAATGACCCTGTCTCAGCTATCGGTGCAGTCGGTGCTTCCCTCGCCTCAACATTGGGCATGTGGCCTGACGCCGAAGACCCAGCCCTAGCACTACCCCAGCCTCTACCTCGGCCTCTTGTACCCCTTCTAGCGCTCATTTTCTCTTTGCGTATTATCTGAATTAGAAATTTTATGCAATTTAGTTACAATTTCAGTAATTAAGCAGATGTCTTATGAGAAATAGTAGTTTAGAGTTTGTTTTCGCATTCGCAAGCTCACTACAGTTTTTCAGTTTACTCTATCTATGGAGTTTTAGTGTAGTGCTACTATCTATAATAGTTTCTCAGTATAACATTTCAGTCTATAACAGTAAACAGAGTCAGAGAACTTACAGATTTGGTGCGGGAGACTCGATGTGCCACACTTTTCAGAAAAATACCTCAAAACACTTCACATATTTAAAACCAACCTCTTGTAATACAAAATTTTGAAAACCCATTCCACAGCCGAGTTTTGCAACTTGGCTCTGATACGACAAAATGTGACACCCTAAACCCGGCCTAGAAGTTATCAAACATAGCATACAGTTACTCACATAAACTTTTATGCACAGTTTTTTAACCGTCCCCTTGCTCAAGGCCCAATACTTTTAGGCCAAAATTCCGGGGCGTTACATCTCGTGAATTAATTTTGTTGTTTGTGTGCTTAATTTGATAAAAGGACTAAATCGCATAAAATGCAAAAGTGACTTGCTATTTGTTAAAGGGCTATATCGACATGGCTTTATAAGTATGAGGCCCTTATAATGCAATTGGACCATTTGAATTATGGATGGACATTAATGTACATAGTTAGTGGAATTTTTATGTTGATATTAAAAGGTTAATTAAGTAAAATGATTAATAAGTTATATTATAATAAAAACAAACATTAAATAAGCCATTATCATCTTCTTATAGCCAAAAATATCAAAAAAAAAGAAAGAAAGAAGAAAAGCTTTAAGGTTCGGCTAGCTATAAGCTTGATTAAGGTATGAGTTTTGTTTGATTTTTGATAATTTCTACATTTTTGTAATCGTTGCTTCGAACACTTCAAAACCCATGCCTTAATTTTGTGAATTGATGATGATTTTGAAATGTGCCATTAATGAATTCATGAGTTTTGTGATGTTTGAAGATGAAATATGAAAGATATGTGATAGATTAACATAGTTTGTCTTTGGATTTTTGATGAATTTGAGTAATTTGGATTAAATTGAGAAAATAATATTTTGAGGGACTAAAACATGAAATAAATGAAACGTATGGACTTGTATGAAGCTTTTGAAAATTCGGCTAGGCATGGGCAACATGAAATTTTGTGTATTTTGTGATTTTATGAAATAGGGACTAAAATGTCAAAATATGAAAATATGAGGGCTAATTTGTAAATTGCCCTAAATGTATGTTGTTGGATTGAATTGAATAAATTGGTGAATAAAAGAGTTAAGTTTGAATATGTATAGATCAAGAACCGAAGAAAATAGATTTAGACCGCGGAAAGTCGAAAGTGATCGAATAGTCAAATCCGTCTGATTATCCGAATCCGAGGTAAGTCTATATACAAATAAATGTATTTGAATTGGCTTATTTATGTATCTATGAAATTTATTTGTGATGAATGAGTACGAGATGTTATATACATGGAAATTGAGAAAGTATCGATCGAGTGTCAATATCCAAAAAGTCCCGTACAAACCTAGGAATAGATATGATTTTATATGTCATGACATATGTTTCCGATATATGATATCGTGTAAGACCTCATCTGGGACGTTGGTATCGATTTGAGAGATACGTGTAAGACCATGTCTGGGACATCGACATCGTATCTGATTTCGTGTAAGACCCTGTCTGAGACAGTGGCATCGATATCTGGTTACATGTAAGACCACGTCTGGGACGTTGGCATTGTATGATTATTCTGAGTATTCTGAGTATCCTATTTAGTTCCGAATGGTTCAACGGGCAATTCTGAGAAATGAAAGACTAAGTATAATGTACAACTGAATCAGGTACGTTTGAAATGTATACTATGTATGCGTATGAAAGGTAAGTATATATATGAACTTACCTAGGTGAAATATGTGCAATGATTTGATGGAATAAAATGTGATATATGTGAAAATGTGTTATGATCTAATGAGGTATTTGGAGACATAATCTTGTTAGTAAGAAATGGTTAAACGAATGAGCCAAGGATGAATTAAGAGTTTGCAATTAATATATATATGAATGAACTTGTGTTCGATATGATACTTAATGTTTATATGTATAGTTTATTTGTATATGGCTTACTAAGCTTTTGAAAGCTTACTTTGTGTGTTTGTTTTGTTTTATAGATCGTTAAAGCTACGAAAGTGATACGGGCACGCCCTATCATGAGCCAAGTGTAACTCGAGACCCGATCGTGCTACCTTGAGGGCCGATTACGAGAGCTCGTGCGAAGCAATTTAAGGAGGCAATTGGAGCTTTAGTTCAGCAAGCTTGGGACGACGCTAAAGCTAGCTCGAATTCCATTTCAAGTTCATGTCGCATGCTCCTACAAGCTCACGACCAAGATACCGAGCTCCAAATCAGCAACCAACCAGCCCACGAGCTTACCTTAGCTCGTTTTTAGCTCATACATGCATGATGAATTTAATTAAGGACATACGGCCTTAGCTAGTTAATAAGCTGAAAAAATATTAAATTAAATTTGGACATATTAATTATGTGTTTTAATTAATTTTGTTGCATTTAAATAAGCTTTATTATGTTTTAATTATTACATATTTAATGATTAATAGTTAATGTGCTTAGCTTAGGACATAATTAAGAGTTGCTGCCCATTTAATATGTCTAGCCGAAACAGCCTTTAATGGTGTCCCATGTTTTAGCCGAATTTTTAGACAACAAAAGCTTTCATTTATTTCATGTTTCCCAACTCAAAACATGGTTTAAATGTTGTCTTAATGCCGAATTTATTAACATGCAGGTGCTTTAAAGGATGGCATTTAAGGCCATAAAGCAAGCTTGGGCGGCAGCATGCTAAGACATCATTTATTGAAGTGTTGGTGCATGCGTGGGACAGCAATTAAGGCATCTAGCTGCTGGTTTCTTTTCCTAGACGTGGTAAATATGCTGATTCCTTTCTCCTAGGCGTGGTAAATGTTCTTTACTTAACAAGGAGGCTTTTGAGTTTTACCAAGCATCATCACCAGTATGCTTTGGATGGCAATAAATAGGCTGAATGCTTCAGCTTTTCAAGGTTCTCTTCGTGAATAACAAAGACTTAAAGAGGGCTGATTGCTTCGTGAATGAAAAGACAAAGCATTAAAGGAGCCGAATTTAATTTGTTGCTGGTTTGCTTCTCCATGCGTGGGGAGTAATTAAAGGCTGGTATGGGAGTTTGGGAAGGCTATTCACGTCCCCAAAGCAGCCTAGAACAATGCATGGCTGTTCAGATTTCCAAGGCTCATCATTCAAGTCCCAAGGCCGAATTTAAGTGCATTTCAACCCCCCTTTTCTTTCCATTAAATTTGGCTGCACATAGCTTTCTAGAAGGTAATTGTTTGTGTTCCAAAGGCTGAACGTGGACAGCAAGATGAGGAGACCTTTTCTAGATTAATCTAAGCCAATTATGGCTGAACATTCCTTAGCTTTTAAGCATGCCTATTTGGCTAACTCCTATAGCTTATAAATAGCTTGTTATTTTTAGTTGTAAAAAAACTTTTGGCAAATTTATAATGTTATTCTGTCAAATTTGTGAGACACTTCTCTCCAATCTCATTTAGGACTCGTTGGCTTATCTAGAGAGCTAGTGGCGTCAACTGATTCCTTTGTTACCTACCCATCTTATACCAAGGTTCCTATCAATCCCGATAGTGGGTCAAGGTCCAAATTCCTTCTATTCCAAACATTAAGAGTCGTATAAACATTTTGGGTCGATACCAAATTGGTATTGGTTCTTGTTTGATTCTTAAAATCCCTTTTCATACCAACTTTCATTGACCTTTAAATTCGTTCATCTTCTAAAACTGAAACCATTTCCTACCTAGCTTAATCGATCAATCCTTTTCTGAACCATTTCTCTATACCATTTCGTACCTAACATTCGACTCCCAACTTCCCAAACCAAATCGCATTTACCCGAATCTCCCATAACCCAAAATCACTTTCCAAGTACCCTTTCCAAACCCGAACTTCTCCTACTTAGATTAATTTGAACTTCATACCTTCTTACTTTATTCTATACTTAGTCTAATTTCAACTACGTTTATTCTTTCCTATTCCATCTTTCTTACTTCTCGATTTCGATTGGGCAATTACGAATACATCTCAATTTCATCTCGAAGCCGGGACTATATCATCTGGTATCAGAGCTAGTTAAACCGAGAAGTCTGAAGCTACTTAACGAAGATCTGAAGTAAGTTTTTTTTAAAAAAATCGAATTAAAAAAATTTGTCATTAAAAAAACTTCCAAGTTCGATTTAATTTCGAGATTTCTTCTTCTTCTTTGAATTACGATCTTTCTTGACCCAACTCTACTTACCCTTGTCCCATAACCATCCCAATTTCACCTAAACTTCTTCTTTCAGCCTACCCTATCACCTATTTCGTTACAACCCTTGAAACCTTTTTTAGACCGACCCCTAAGCCCTAATAGGCCTTGGCGAGTCCAAAAATGAAATCACGAGAAAAGTAGAGAGGTAAAAGGCACGAGAGTGTGAGACCATTCAAGGGGAGGTAAAAGCCAAACTAAGAGTGTTAAACACGAGTGTGAGTGTCATTAAGCTTCTTTCTTTCCGAGTGAACTGTGAGGACTTTGTTTGTAAGGACTTATTTCTATTAAGATGTCTCAAAATGCCAGACAAAACGTGGAAGAACAATAAGGAAGACAGCCAGTCAGAAATGTCCCTGATTTACAAATGCAAGCTCTCTTGCGAGAGATGGAAAGACTACTTGATCGGAGACTTAACCCTCTTAAAGATCGACTCTATCAAGTAGAAGCACAAAGACCACGAGAAGTGACTCCTGAAGTTGCTAGACAACGGTGCAGACGTCCCAACCAACGACGTGAACAACAAAGGGTTCCCGATGATGACATCAATGAGTTTAGTGAAGGTGAAAGTGATCACGAGTCCAACCTGAGTGTTAGAAGGAGAGAACCCTGAAACTGCAGCCAAAGAGATCGAAGGCGAGAAGATGACGATCTAAAGAACATCAAGCTTACTATTCCCCCTTTTCAAGGTAAGTCAGATCCTGAAGCCTACTTGGAGTGGGAGAAGAAAATTGAACTTGTGTTCGATTGTCATAACTATTCTGAGAACAAGAAGGTCAAGCTTGCCGCAATTGAATTCTTAGACTACGCAATGATATGGTGGGATCAATTGACCACAAATCGAAGGCATAACGGAGAACATCCAATTACCACGTGGACCGAGATGAAGGTGACCATGAGACGATGATTCATCCCTTCCTACTACCATCGGGAGTTACATCAAAAACTCCAAAATCTCACACAAGGGACGAAGAGCGTTGAAGATTATTACAAGGAGATGGAGGTGGCGATGATTTGAGCCAATATACAAGAAGAGCGAGAAGCCACAATGGCTCATTTTCTAGCTGGACTCAACCGGGAGATCGTAAACATTGTTGAGTTACAACATTATGTTGAGATGGAGGACATGGTCCATATGGCCATCAAGGTGGAGAAACAATTGAAGCATAAAGGAGCAACCCGGGGCTACTCTAATGTCAAATCATCTAAGTGTGGCCAAAACACCAACAAGGGGTTTGTCCCAAACAAGTCGAAGGAGTCCACATTCTCCCCAAAAACAAACAAGCCTTTGGCCGAGACAAGCAAAGGAAAAGCTCTTGAAAGTTCTACTGCTCGTTTGAGGGATATAAAATGCTTCAAGTGCCTTGGCCAAGGACATATCGCAATTCAATGCCCGAATAGATGAACTATGGTGATGTAGGCTGATGGCGAGATCGAAATGAAAGATGAAGAAGAACTTGAATTCGAATCCAATTCTGAAAATGAGGACTTAGAGCAACCTGTTGAAGGAGAGTTGCTCGTCGTAAAACAAATTTTGAGTCTCCAAAGCGTGGGAAATGAGGAGCAACGAGAGAACATTTTCCATTCGAGGTGCCAAGTTCATGGAAAAGTATGTAGCCTTATCATCGATGGAGGGATTTGTACTAATGTAGCAAGCACCCTCATGGTGGAAAAGCTAGGCTTGACAACCACAAAGCACCCAACTCCGTACAAGCTTCAGTGGCTTAATAATGGCGGAGAGTTGAAAGTTACAAAGCAAGTCCTAGTGTCTTTTAGCATCGGGAAGTACTCTGATGAAGTTTTATGTGACGTGGTGCTGATGCACGCAGGCCATCTACTCCTAGGACGGCCATGGCAGTACGGCTGAAGGGTGATGCACGATGGCTACACCAATCGATATTCTTTCAAACATCTTGGAAGAAATGTAACACTTGCGCCCCTAACGCCTAAGCAAGTATTTGATGACCAGCAAAAACTCAAGATTTCCATTGATCAAGCGAAGGAAAAAGAAAAGAATACAAAAGAAAAAGCAAAGAAAAGTGAGCGAGAGAAAAATAAAAGTGTAAAAGAAAGTGAAAGAAAACAAGAGTTAGAAAAAAATAGAGATTAAAAAGAAAGTGGTAAAATGAGCGTTTTTGCGAGGGCTAGTGATATTTGGAGAGCAATGTTCTTAAGACAACCTATGTATGTACTTTTGTACAAAGAATCTTTTTGAATACTAACGAGTTACCCGAAAACCTTCCTGCTTCTGTGTTGTCTTTGATACAGGAATTTGAAGATATCTTTTCGGAGGAGATACCAAGTGGTTTGCCGCCCATCCAAGGCATAGAACACCAAATCGACTTGGTGCCCGGAGTCGCTCTACCCAATCGCCCCGCATACCGGAGCAATCTCGAAGAAATGAAGGAACTTCAAAAGCAAATCACTGAATTGCTAGAAAAGGGATACATCCGAGAGAGTCTAAGTCCTTGCGCGGTACCCGTGTTACTTGTGCCTAAGAAAGACGGATCGTGACGTATGTGTGTCGATTGTCGCGCCATCAATAAGATTACTGTCAAGTATCGACATCTGACACCACGTCTTGACGATATGCTCGTCGAGTTAAGTGGAGCGCGAATCTTTACAAAAATTGATCTTAAGAGTGGCTACCATCAGATCAGGATGCGTGAAGGCGATGAATGGAAAATGGCTTTCAAAACAAAGTTAGGTTTGTATGAATGGTTGGTAATGCCATTCGGGCTTACAAATGCCCCGAGTACTTTCATGCGTCTTATGAATCATGTATTGCGTGCGTTCATTGGTAAATCATGTGTAGTCTACTTCGATGATATTTTAGTGTACAGCAAATCCTTGGAGGAGCATCTACAACACTTGCGCGCGATCTTGGAAACTTTACGAAAAGAGGTATTGTACGCTAACCTTAAAAAGTGTTCATTTTGTACTGATAAGGTTGTTTTTCTAGGATATGTTGTGAGTGCTAAAGGCCTGGAGGTAGATCAGGAGAAGGTACGAGTCATCCAAGAATGGCCACGTCCTACGACGATCAGCCAAGTCCAGAGTTTTCATGGATTGGCTAGCTTCTACCGTCGATTTGTGCCCAATTTCAGCACAATAGCTGCCCCTTTAACCAGCGTGATTAAGAAGAACTCCGCATTCCATTGGTCTGACGAGCAAGAACGGTCTTTTAATTCGATTAAAGAGTGTCTCGTAAAAGCCCCTTTATTATCCCTTCTTGACTTTACTAAAACGTTTGAAATTGAGTGTGATGGTTCAGGTGTAGGGATCGGAGCCGTTTTGACTCAAGGTGTAAGACCGGTGGCGTATTTTAGTGAGAAATTGAGCGGAGCTGCCCTTAACTATCCGGTGTACGACAAGGAGATGTACGCCTTGATTAGATCGCTTGAAACGTGGCAACATTACTTAAGTCCAAAGGAATTCGTTATCCACTCTGATCATGAAGCACTCAAGTACATTAAAGGCCAGCATAAGCTCAACAAAAGACATGTGAAGTGGATCGAATATTTAGAGTCATTTTCGTACGTAATAAAGTACAAGAAAGGTAAAGAAAATGTAGTGGCTGACGCGCTATCACAAAGGTATACTCTATTGACTTGTCTTGACTCTAAACTGCTTGGTTTCCATCATATGAAGGACTTGTATGATAATGATGATGATTTTGGGAATATATACACTGCTTGCAAAAATAGTGCCTTTGAGAAATTTTACAGGTACGAAGGGTTTCTCTTCAAAGAGAACAAGCTATGTATACTGCAAGGCTCTATTCGTGAGTTGCTAGTGTTGGAGGCACATAGTGGTGGCCTTATGGGTCATTTCGGAAGAGACAAAACGATGTCAACCCTTCAAGAACATTTCTTTTGGCCAGGGATGCGAAAGGATGTTGAACGGATCTACGAACGTTGCATAGCCTGCAAACGGGCTAAATCGCGAGTTCAACCTCATGGTTTATACACGCCCCTTCCTATTCCGGACATTCCTTGGGCCGACGTATCCATGGATTTCATCCTTGGATTACTGTGATCTAAAATAGGGAAGGATTCAATCTTAGTTGTAGTTGACCGTTTCTCTAAAATGTCTCATTTTATTTCTTGTGCTAAGACTGACGATGCCGTGCATATTGCCAATTTATTTTTTAGCGAAATTGTTCGATTGCATGGAGTTCTGAGAATGATTGTGTCCGACCGGGACGTAAAGTTCCTAAGTCATTTTTGGCGGACTTTATGGGCAAAGCTCGAGATGAAACTGATGTTTTCGACCACTTGTCATCCTCAGACGGATGGACAAACCGAGGTGGTGAACCGAGTTTTAATGACTTTGTTGCGAGCGTTGGTACGGAAGAATCTCAAGACATGGGAAGATTGTTTGCCTCACATCAAGTTTGCCTATAATCGATCTGTCCACTCAGCGACTAAGTTTTCTCCTTTTGAGATTGTTTACAAGTTTAATCCTATCACTCCTCTTGACTTATTACCTTTACCTAACGATAAGTTTGTTCATTCTGATGCTAGGAAGAAGGCGGAGTATGTTAAGGAACTACACCGGAAGGTACGCGAGAACATTGAAGCAAGGACCGAACAGTACGTCCAACGAGCTAACAAAGGACGAAAGCAAATTGTGTTCGAACCCAGAGACTGGGTCTGGGTGTACATGAGAAAAGAAAGATTTCCAGCTCGTCGTAGATCCAAGTTGTCACCACGAGGAGATGGTCCTTTCCAGATCGTCGAGCTAATAAATGAGAATTCATATAAGCTCGATTTGCCAGGTGAGTACAACATCAGTGCTAGTTTCAATGTGGCTGACTTAACTCCATTTGATGTAGGTACTGACTTGAGGACAAGTCATTTTCAAGAGGGGGAGGATGATACGGGCACGCCCTATCATGAGCCAAGTGTAACTCGAGACCCGATCGTGCTACCTCGAGGGCCGATTACGAGAGCTCGTGCGAAGCAATTTAAGGAGGCAATTGGAGCTTTAGTTTAGCAAGCTTGGGATGACACTAAAGCTAGCTCGAATTCCGTTTCAAGTTCATGTCGCATGCTCCTACAAGCTCACGACCAAGATACCGAGCTCCAAATCAGCAACCAACCAGCCCACGAGCTTACCTTAGCTTATTTTTAGCTCATACGTGCATGATGAATTTAATTAAGGACATACGGCCTTAGCTAGTTAATAAGCTGAAAAATATTAAATTAAATTTGGACATATTAATTATGTGTTTTAATTAATTTTGTTGCATTTAAATAAGCTTCATTATGTTTGAATTATTACATATTTAATGATTAATAGTTAATGTGCTTAGCTTAGGACATAATTAAGAGTTTCTACCTGATGCGATCCTGGTCGCATCATGGTTCGACTCCATCCGATGCCATCGAGAGTGGCCTAAGCTCGAGGGGCCAAAGTGCAAAATGAAGCTGATTCCAGCTCATTTTTAGCTCAATTAAACTTCCTTCCTATGTGGTTCAGCTCACATGAGTTCATCTCAGCTCATTAAGCTTGGTTTAAGTTCACATTTAGTTCATTCAGTTTGTGTTTAGCTTGATTTAATTCATGCATTTTTATTTTGCTGAATACAACTTTTAAACTAAATATTAGCTTTAAATAAAGGTGTCTAGTTTAAATAAATAAGTTGTGTTTAATAAGAGGCTTATTAATTAAGCAACTAGTTAATTCATGCAACTAGTTGTGTTTAATGAGTTTAAGTTAGTTTAATTCTACTTCCATAAATTAACTAGTTGCTGCATTAATTGAAGTCTTAACTTTTAGTTTATTTAATAAAGTGTTTAAGTTAGTTTAATTCTGCTTCCATAAATTAACTAATTGCTGCATTAATTAAAGTCTTAACTTTTAGTTCATTTATTAAAGTTAAGTGTTTAATGTGTTGAGTTAAATTAGTGTTTAATAAGTGTTTAATGTGTTAAGTTAAATTAGCTTTTAATAAGTGTTTAATGTGTTTAAGTTAAATTAGTGTTTAATAAGTGATTAAATATGGTTAATATGTCTGTTTAATGTGTTTGAATGTAGGAAACCTTTCAGCTGGAAACCGTTACACTCATAGGATGTTATAAAGAGTTTAATGTGACTTTTCAAGTGAGAATCGGTTACACACATAAAGGAAGCATTATTCAACATTTAAAGGAGCTGTTATGATAATTGAAGGAAGCATTATACATTAATTAATTTCGGCAACAACTTCTTCTTGTAATAACCGTTTGAAGCTTAAAGGTCACAAATGAGTTACAAATTTTTATTTAGTTGCTGGAGACTTTTCAGGTAGCCAAGGACAACTCAAGGGACATTTTTAAAAGCATTCAAGATGGACATTTAAGCCTTTTAAAACACCATTAGTTGTTGGAGACTTTTCGGCTAGCCAAGGACAACTCAAGGGACATTTTTAAAGCATTCAAATTCATTTAATCATCTCATTAGGAGTCATAAAGTTGCTATTATTTGGCTGGAGGAATTCAAGAGTTTTTAAATTTTATTTCAGCCATTTAAATGCATATTAAAGTTGAATTCATTTGTCTCTTCAGCTAACCACATGTAAACACTATATATACTAGTTATTAGTTTGTAAAAGGGGACTTTTGAACTTGGAATATATTTTATGAACTTTTTTTCATTGAGCGATATTATTCTCCTCTCTATCTTTCGTACGAGTTTCGATTTCGACTTATCAAGTTTTCTTGCTTGTGGCGTGAATCGTTCTCTTCCATCAACTTATACCATAGGTTCCTATCTTTATAGATAACGGGTCTTGGTCCATCATCGACTATCATTTTTCCACCTTAAACAAATATAGAACCCGGGGTGACACTTTATTAGTGTTGAATCGATTCTTTGTTTAAGTTCTTTCATCCATTCCCATCAACTATCACCTATCATTTATGTAAACCATCACTTATCCATCTATCCAATTCCATTACCATCAACCTATCATTGTTTGTTCAACCTTAAACTGAATTCCATCTTCTTTCCCTTCATCTTAAACCGAACCTATCCTTTTAATTATCCATATCAACTCTTTCATTTAAACACCTCCATTCCTAACCTAATCCCACCTTCTAAACAAATTCACCTAAAGCTTCTGCAAACTCATCCATATTTTTTCGATTATTTTCAGAAGATTTGTTTCCTCCTCGTAGACAATTGGGCAACTCACATACGACTCGACTCACACCGAGGCGGATCGTATCACTGCCCATTTAATATGTCTAGCCAAAACAGCCTTTAATGGTGTCCCATGTTTCAACTGAATTTTTAGACAACAAAAGCTTTCATTTATTTCATGTTTCCCAACTCAAAACATGGTTTAAATGTTGTCTTAAGCTGCTGGAAATTAATGTGCCGAATTTATTAACATGCAGGTGCTTTAAAGGATGGCATTTAAGGCCATAAAGCAAGCTTGGGCGGTAGCATGCTAAGACATCATTTATTGAAGTGTTGGTGCATGCGTGGGACAGCAATTACGGCATCTAGCTGTTGGTTTCTTTTCCTAGACGTGGTAAATGTGCTGATTCCTTTCTCCTAGGCGTGGTAAATGTTCTTTACTTAACAAGGAGGCTTTTGAGTTTTACCAAGCATCATCACCAGCATGCTTTGGACGACAATAAATAGGCTTAATGCTTCAGCTTTTCAAGGTTCTCTTCGTGAATAATAAAGACTTAAAGAGGGCTGATTGCTTCGTGAATGTAAAAGACAAAGCATTAAATGAGCTGAATTTAATTTGCTACTGGTTTGCTTCTCCATACGTGGGGAGTAATTAAAGGCTGGTATGGGAGTTTGGGAAGGCTATTCACGTCCCCAAAGTAGCCTAGAATAATGCATGGCTGTTCGGATTTCCAAGCCTCATCATTCAAGTCCCAAGGCCAAATTTTAAGTGCATTTCAGCCCCCCTTTTCTTTCCATTAAATTTGGCTGCACATAGCTTTCTAGAAGGTGATTGTTTGTGTTCCAAAGGCTGAACATGGACAGCAAGATGAAGAGACCTTTTCTAGATTAATCTAAGCCAATTATGGTTGAACATTCCTTAGCTTTTAAGCATGCCTATTCGGCTAACTCCTATAGCTTATAAATAGCTTGTTATTTTCAGTTGTAAAAAAACTTTTGGCAAATTTATAATGTTATTCTGTTGAATTTGTGAGACAATTCTCTCCAATCTCATTTAGGACTCGTTGGCTTATCTAGAGAGCTAGTGGCATCAACCGATTCCTTTGTTACCTACCCATCTTATACCGAGGTTCCTATCAATCCCGATAGTGGGTTGAGGTCCAAATTCCTTCTATTCTGAACCTTAAGAGTCGTATAAACATTTTGGGTCGATACCAAATTGGTATTGGTTCGTGTTTGATTCTTAAAATCCCTTTTTGTACCAACTTTCATTGACCTTTAAATTCGTTCATCTTCTAAAACCGAAATCATTTCCTACCTAGCTTAATCGATCAATCCTTTTTCGAACCATTTCTCTATACCATTTCATACCTAAAATTTGACTCCCAACTTCCCGAACCAAATCGCATTTACCCGAATCTCCCATAACCCGAAATCACTTTCCAAGTACCCTTTCCAAACCCGAGCTAAACCTGAACTTCTCCTACTTAGATTAATTTAAACTTCATACCTTCTTACTTTATTCTATACTTAGTCTAATTTCAACTACGTTTATTCTTTCCTATTCCATCTTTCTTACTTCTCGATTTCGATTGGGCAATTACGAATACATCTCGATTTCATCTCAAAGCCGGGACTGTATCAGAAAGGCTCAGGGATCGTCGTGGATCATCATCACACTATTCAATCACATTTTGGTACCTTATGATCATGTATATATTAAGTATGGCATGTATAGTCTAGTTGAAATGGATTATGTTTGAAATGTGTGTATAGCCATGTGATATGGCTAGATAATTGTATGTAATGTGAATGAGTAGTCATGATACATGATGCATATTTTGGTAAAGTATGGTGACTATTGAGATGACCAAAATTATGATATGTTTATGAGGTAAATTTGGTATCTTATTGATGAGAAGATGTTATATTGTATTGGATAGATTGTGGATGAAACTTGCTTAGAAATGTTTGTGATCTAGTTGATTTAAATGGCACATAAGATGGTATGTTGGTAATGTTCATGAATGAGTGGAAAAGATGTTCAATTTGGTATGTTTTGGTTGCCATTGGTGTATGAAATGATGTTTGTATGTGCTTGTAGGGTTAGCCCATGTGAGGGTGGGAATTTGGCCTTGCAAATGGCCTATAAATGCCCACACGGTGGAGCACACGGGCGTGTGGCTCGACCGTGTCCTTTGAGATTGTGTTTTAAAAATAAGTCAGGCTCGACCACAGGCTGGACAAACGGGCGTATGACTGGCCGTGTGATGTAAGTCAGGCTCGACCCCGGGTGAGGCACACGGGCGTGTCTCAGGCCGTGTGTCAAGTCAGTATGTATGCCCTGTTTTTCCACGGCTCAGACACATAGGTGTGTCTGAGGCCGTGTGCCCACACGGGCGTGTGACCTCTATAACTTTGAAAAATATTTGATTTTTGAAAAAAATTTGTATGATCCTGGTTTAGTCTTGACCCCTTTCTAATGCATGTTTAAGGTCTTGTAGACCTCATTAAGGGACTATATACTTGTTTTCTATTATGATATGACAATGATATACGTATTGATGTGTAATGTTCGTAAAAGTTTCCGATTGTCCGGTAATGCCTCTTAACCCTAGACCGGTGATGGTTACGGGTTAGGGGTGTTACAGCATGCGTGTGCCGCGCAGATGCGGGGAAGCGGGCAGTAAGTAGGTGCGTCAAGCAAGCCTGACAAGCTGCTGGAGTTGGACGTGCGGCAGGTACGACGACAAGGAGTAGGCTGCTGGTGCGCACGGTGTGCGTGGGGGCTATTGGGTGCGTGCATGGGCTGCTGGCTGAATAGGGCTGCCGTTAGGCGTGAGGGTGACGTGCGGAGTTGGGCGGTGTTGTGGCTAGAGAGTTCGGCACTAGGTGATTTGGTTCTTGGTGGGTTTTGGATGCTAGGATTGATGGAGGGATGAGTGAAGAAAATGGCAAAGGTTGGTGAAATTTATAGTGAAAGGAGTAGGAGTTTAATTAGAATTATTAAAACAAATTAATAATTAAGATATTCCAAGTTCTAATTCTACATAGAGTTAACAATAATTAATAATTAATATAATGCATATTAAATTATTATTTGCTATTAATTTATTAAAAATAAATACTTATTAAATAAAATATGATCAAATTTAAACTAATCCTAATTCTATGCAAAGTTGATAATAATTAATATATATTATAATAGATATAATTATATATTAATGATTATAATCTTATTTATTAAATAAAATTAAAAACATTTATTCTAGATGTCTTTTGAAAATATTTACAAGAAGAGACATCTAATTTTTAGTACTTACAAAAAGAGCAACCAAATTTTGAAAATAGTTCAATTAAGTACCTAGACTTAAAGAAAATTTTAAATTGAGTTGCAATTTAAAACTTGGATCAAAATTGACCCTTTTATTTGAAAACTTAAAAATTTATTTTGCCATTTAGGGAATAATTTCTCGGAAGATTATGTTAAAATCAATTCTCAGGAAAGATTGGAGGGATCACAAGCGGTCCCGCTTAAGTTCCAATCTCCTAGACATGATTTATTTAAACATGCTAATCCCGAAAATATACCCTAAATCATTTATCAGAAAAAGAAAAATAAGAAAAATTAAATATACGATAAAATGAACAAGATTTGATCCCGTTCAATTTTATCTCCCCAGTAAAGTTTTAAGCACTAGGCATTGACTCGAAAATTACCTCCCTTACTTTGAAGTTCGACAACTCCATATGGATAAACTTGGTGAATCGTAAATGGACCACACCAACGTGATTTTAACTTACCTGGAAAGAACCTTAATCTGGAATTGAATAACAAGACTTGCTGACCTGCTTCAAATTTTCAAACCCGAATGTGTTTGTCATGCCATCTCTTAAGTCTTTCCTTGAGTAATTTGGCATTCTCGTATGAGAACATTCGGAACTCTTCTAACCCATTAAGTTGGACCATCTGTTTCTCTTTAGCAAGCTTAAGATCCAAGTTGAGTTGTTGGAGAGCCCAGTAAGCTTTGTGTTTTATGTAACATCCTAAAATTAGGGGTTCGGCATTTTGCTTTATTCTGTGTGTTGGCTAGCTAAGCTTGTTGTTTGGGTGTGTTTGGGGGTCCTGAGGAGGCTCGAGTTCGAGCCCAAGTCCTGGCAAAAATTTTGGTTTTGGGCACTTTAGTGAGGAGAGTTAGTGAAGGCAGGACTTAAGAATAATTGTTTGTATCTGGATGTCACAAGTAGCAAGGTGGCCTAGTGGTTGGCGTCACAAGGGAGCATGGAAGGGGGGAGAGTGTTCGAATCCCATCTGCTGCAACAAGGGGCTTTATTTTTGTGCTCAGGTAAGGGAGGTGGCTGAGTGAAGATCAAACTCTGTAGGAGAGAGGGGAGACTTGGTCAAATAATTCGAATGGGTGATGGGGAGTGAAAGGGGGAGTAAATCAAGGGGATTTGGGAGTGTGGTGATAGTTGGCCGAAAATGGGAACTAAGGGGGAGGTGAAAATTCGGCTAGGGGGTGTTAGGTAGCATTTTCGGTCAAGGGAGAAGCTTGTGTGCCAATTTTTCCTTGGGTTTTTCTTGTTCATCTATCTGCGTTTTTGTGCAAATTGTGTGCTGGTTGCTTAGTGCATTTTGGGTTACTTTCACACGTACCAATTGGCCGAAAACCTTACTCTTCTTTCCTTCTTCATTATTTCTTTCTTCTAGCCAAAACTCACTTCCCATCATTCTCCTTTTTGCACCTTTTTCTACACCATTAGCACATAGCCGAAACTCCCTCTTCTCTTTCAGTGTTCTTGCTACTCTTTTCTTCATCAACGGAGTTCCTCTTTTCATCTTTTAAATCGGCTTCTCATTTCTTTTGCCTATAGCCGAATCTCTCTTTTCTATTTCTTACTATTTGTTTTCCCACATAGCCAAACCTTAATTCTCCTTCTTTGCTTCCCTACTTTTTCTCCATTAAATCGAACCTCTATTTTTTTCCCAATCTGAATTGGTGTTTCGCTTCTATTGCTTTAGCCGAATCAAGGGTTCTGGGGTCTTGCTGCAAGGGCCGAATCTCTTTGCAGTCGACTTCTCTTCGATCTAAGGTAATGATAAGTCTTTCTTATTTCTTTTTTTTCCTTTTCCCTCCTGTGTTCACATAGCGAATGTTTCATTCCTGTTTCTCCAAATTATTGTCTAACTCTTTCTTTTCTCCTCTCATCGTGGAACACATATTTTGGTTCAAAGCCTTAGCCAAATCTGTTGTGGGGCAGTTCTTCATTAATCAAGGTAAGGAGGTTTCTCTCGGGTTTCTTTGCAATTATTCTCTTTTTGTTTTACTCTGCCATAACCAAACCTTCTTGTTAGACAATCACCATTCTTTCACTGTGATACCTTACTGATCAAGACTTTCTTCATAGAGGCGAGTGCTAGCCGATCTAAGGAGGTTGCGTTAAGGGAACCTGAGGGGAGTGGACTCGTAGTTTCCGCTCCCAAGTTCAAATGACGTAAGGTGTCAGCGGCTCGAGATTTTTCGCCGGGTTGTGGTAGAGAGCCAACATCTGTTTGGGATAGGCAAATTGTTGTTATTCCCGCCAGTGAGAGTGACGGCGGTCAGGAGTGTATAGTTCTTCGTGTAATCAGGTGTGTAATCTCACACCTTTATTTCGTCTTGGTTTGTGTTATACTATGTGTCGGTTAAAAGCCAAAATACCTGTAACGGGAATGCAGTTGAAATATCCTAGTGGGTATTGTTGGAGATATACAGGGTAAGTAAACTTATGACTATACCATTTTGGGTAAATTAGCATGATTGGATCTGTGTTCTGATTATCTGACATACTATGATATATGTTTGCATCTATCACATTATGACGTTATGACATGATGCATGGGAAAGGGATATTGATTGATCGGGGAAGTGTATTTCGGTGGCTTTGCCACAAATTTCGGTGACCCTGTCACATTATTTCGGTGGCACTGCCATAATTTCGGCGATGAGCAGCGTGACTGCCATCGATGGTGTGTAGCGGATGAGGGTTGATTGTAGAAATCCCCACCGGTGTGTTTTGGCTGGAATGGGTGGAGTGTAGCGGATGGATATTTAGGTTGGACTGGGTTGCATTGCATTCATTATCTGCTATACCATGCTAAATAGGGCTCGGGCCCAGTTCGTTTCTGTATAGGCTTCACCCAATTTGATTTCGTAAGGGCTAAGGCCCAGTTGGTATCTGAATGGGCTCGGGCCCAGTTAATGTTCGTGTAGGGGATTACACACTGAGTTCTCGTAACTCGCCTCTCTACTTAATTTTGCAGGTAATCCCTAGCTTTGAGGATTTGGAGCCGAGGTGGACTCTGTGGTGGCCATGCATTGATTCTTCAGTAAACTCCATTTTGCATTACTTTAAATTTATTTTAATTTGGGATTATGTTCTGTAATAAGGCCACTGGGATTTTAATTTGGTTTTTATTTTTAACGCATTTACGATTTATTATGAATTGATCAAAATGGGGTTTTCATAAAAACATAAATAACCGTTTTCCAAAATATTAATGAACGGTCCACAAACTATTGATAATTAAACACGGGATTTTCTTAAAACTACAACCACTGTTTTCAAAACGTCATATTTCTGAAACCCACTGAATCTGATTTTTGTTATAAAACAAGTTTTCGGTGTTAGTAATGTTAATAACATTTTGCAAGAATACCTTAAAAACGAATCTGATTTTCAAAATGAAAACAAAACTCGAAATTTTCAACAATCACGTAGTTTCTTTAACAACCTTTCCATGTGGCATGCCAAATTCGGTCGTAACATCTAGGCCGGGTTTGGGGTGTTACATTTTGTGGTCACCCCAAACAACAAGCTTAGCTAGCCAACACGCACAATAAAGCAAAATGCCAAACCCCTAATTTTAGGATGTTACAGTTCTACCCCCTTAAAGAAATTTCGGCCTCGAAATTTACCTGGTTAAAAGAGGTGAGGGTATTGCGGCCGCATTTCCTCTTCCGGCTCCCACATGGGTTCCTCTGAACCGTGATTACGCCACAACACTTTAACTAATGGAACCGATTTCCTCCTCAATACCCTAACATCTCGATCTAAAATCTGCACTGGTTCTTCTTCAAAAGACAGATCAGGTCTAACCTCAATTTCTTCCACCGGCACTATGTGAGATGGGTCAGAACAGTAGCATTTCAGCATCAAAACATAGAATACATTATGTATCTGACTCAGCTCCGGGGGTAACTCAAACTGATAAGCAACTGGTCCCACGCGTTTCAACACTCGATAAGGCCCGATGAACCTGGGGCTCAACTTGCCCTTCCGTCCAAACCTTAAAACCTTCTTCCAAGGTGAGACTTTTAAGAAGACATGATCCCCCACTGAAAATTCTATCTCCCTACGCTTCAGATCCGCATACGATTTTTGTCTATTAGAAGCTTCTTTCAACCGACCCCGAATTAACTCAACCTTTTCTTCAGTCTCTGAAATCAATTCTGAACCCAACAACCGTCGCTCACCCAATTCTGTCCAACAAGTAGGGGTACGACACCTACGACCATACAATGCCTCGTAGGGTGCCATCTGAATGCTGGATTGATAGCTGTTATTGTACGCGAATTTAGCCAACGGTAGGTAATCTTCCCAACTACCCCTGAAGTCAATCACACAGCTCATTAACATGTCTTCCAGTATCTGGATTACCCTCTCCGACTAACCATCGATGCTGGGGTGGAACGGCAGGTCTTTGAAATCTAGCCTTGTACCCAAAGCTTCATGTAACACCTTCCAGAATCGTGATGTAAATCTAGGGTCCCTGTCTGAGATGATAGACACCGGCACCCCATGCAACCTCACGATTTCTACCACGTACAGCTTTGCCAACTTCTACAACGAATAGTCGGTACGAACCGGTATGAACTGTGTAGATTTCGTCAAATGATTGACAATCACCCACACCGAATCCTTCTTAGTAGGCATTAGGGGTAGCCCACTAACAAAATCCATCGTTATCCTTTCCCACTTCCAAAGTGGAATCTTCACCGGTTGCAGCAACCCCGAAGGCAACTGATGTTCCGCCTTCACTTGCTGACAAGTCAAACACTTACTCACAAAGTCGGTAACTTCACGTTTCAACCCTAGCCACCAATACAGTTCGCGCAGGTCTCGGTACATCTTACTTCCACTAGGATGCATAGCGTATGGGCTACTATGCGCTTCCCGCAGAATCATCTGCCTTAACTCAGAGTCCTTTGGCATACAAATTCTTCCATGGAAACATAGCACCCCTTCCCTGTTCAACCCCAAATCCACTCTCTCTCCTCTTTCCACTTGCTGAAGTCGAGGACCCAACGATTCATCCAATGATTACTTCTCTTTAATCTGACCTACCCACGTCGGCTTTACTTGAAGCTCCGCTAATAGACTACCATCCTCATAAAGACTGAGATGAGCAAACATTGCTCTCAACTCCGATACCACCTTCTGACTTAATGCATTTGCCACCACATTGGCTTTACCCGGATGATACTCGATCGAGCAGTCATAATCCTTCAGCAACTCTATCCATCTCCGTTGTCTTAAATTCAGCTCCTTCTGAGTAAGGAGGTATTTCAGACTCTTATGATCTGTATAAATAATCGACTTCTCCCCATACAGGTAATGTCTCCATATCTTCAGGGTGAATACCACAGTAGCTAGCTCCAAGTCATGAGTAGGATAATTCACTTCATGTGGCCTTAGTTGACGAGATGCATACGCTGCCACCTTCCCTTCTTGTATTAACACATAACCCAAACCTGTGTGCGATGCATCACAATAGACGACAAATTCCTTCCCAGCCTCAGGCTGAATCAACACCGATGCCTCAATTAGAATCTTCTTTAACTTCTTAAAACTTTCCTGCTATTCATCGGCCTAAACAAACGGTACTCCTTTTCGCAATAACTTGGTCAGAGGTGCAGCAATCAACGAGAACCCCTCAACGAACCTTCTGTAGTACCCAGCCAAACCCAGAAAACTTTGAATTTTTGATACTGACTTAGGTGGCTTCCAATCCAACACTGCTTCAACCTTCCGAGGATCAACTCTAATCCCCTCGGCAGACACAACATGCCCCAAAAAGGGCACTTCCCTCAGCCAAAATTCACACTTACTAAATTTAGCGTAAAGTTGCTTCTCTCTCAATATCTGCAGAACAACCCGAAGATGCGAATCATGCTCCTCCTCAGTCCTTGAGTACACCAAGATATCATCTATGAATACCACGACAAACCGGTCTAGGTAGGGTTGGAATACCCGGTTTATCATATCCGTAAATGCGGCTGGTGCATTCGTTAATCCAAATGGCATCACTAAAAACTCATAATGCCCATAACGCGTATGAAAAGCAGTCTTATGAATATCTGCCTCCTTGACCTTTAGCTGATGGTACCCAGATCTCAAATCTATCTTCAAGAAAACCGAAGCTCCTCGCAGCTGATCGAACAAATCGTCAATTATTGGTAGCGGGTATTTGTTCATAATAGTCAACTTATTCAATTGCCTATAGTCAATGCACATACGCATCGACCCATCCTTTTTCTTGACGAACAGTACCGGCGCTTCCCACGGAGATACACTTGGTCGGATAAATCCGCAATCCAATAGCTCTTAGATCTGAGCTTTTAGTTCTGCCAGCTCCTTTGGTGCCATTCTATAAGGGGCGATGGACACCGGAGCCATTCCCGAAAGTAGCTCAATGCCAAATTCCACCTCGCGATCCGGAGGCAACCCCGGAAGCTCTTCAGGAAAGATGTCTGAGAACTCCTTCACCGTTCTAACATCCCCTACAGATAATTCCTTAACATCCGATGAGCTGATGAAAGCTAGGAACGCCTCACACCCTTTTCGCACCATCCTCTCTGCCTTTAATGCCGAAATCACATGAGATAGATAATCTCTCCTTTCACCTATCACCATCACTTCTTCATCCTTTGGAGTTCTTATAACCATACGCTTAGCAGCACAATCCAAGTTCGCACGATGCTTAACTAACCAATCCATGCCTAAGATCAGATCAAACTCACCGAACGGCAGTTCCATCAAATCTGCCGGGAAAACATTCCCTTGCACTTCTAAAGGCACATCCCTAAATAACTTGTTTACTACCACAGATTGTCCTAAAGGGCTTACTACAGTCATTTCTCTAGCAGCAATCTCAGATTCTATACCCAGAGTCTCAGATACAGTACAGGCAACATATGAATGTGTAGACCCAATATCTATCAAAGCAGTAAATGGCACATCAAATATAAGAAATGTACCGGTTATGACGTCTGGTGCATCGCCATCCTCTCGACGTCTAGCCGCATAGACCAACCCCGACTGTCTTGCATCTGTATTCCCAGCACCTCTGCCCGGTGCTCCATAACCTCGACCAAATCCATCTCCTCCTCTGGCCGGACCATGACCCCTCGACAGCTGCTGACCACCTCTCCTTGACTGTACAAATCCCTGACCTATCGTCCGCACCCTAGCCACCTTTTGTGGATAGTCCTTTATCAGATGATCCCTAGATCCACACTTGAAACATCCTCCAGTTCTTCTCCAACACTCCCCCAAATGCATTTTCCCACACTGAGCACACGGTCGCAACTGACCAACAGCAACAGGCATCCCCACTCGAGCTGGCCCATCCAACCTAGGCCTATTTTGGAAACCCTCAGATGATCTTGATGACCCAAAACTTCTCTTATTTTTGCCCCTATCCTTATCCCGGTTCTGCCACTCAGAACATTTCACTTCTTAAGCAATTTTTGCTTTCTCGACCAGAATGGCAAAATCTCTTTCCCGCTGCGGAGCTATCAGTACTCGTAGCTCATCCCGCAGACCATCCTCGAACCGTACACAGTGCTCATAGTCAGTCGAGACTATTCCTTGAGCATACCGGCTCAAACGCAAGAACTCCGCCTCATACTCCGCCACAGATTTATTTCCTTAGACCAAATTAAGAAATGCCTTCCTCTGGGCGTCCACATAACTCGCCCCAACATATTTTCCCTGGAACGCTGTCTTAAAGAAGTCCCAGGTGATACGGTCCGCTGGAGTATCTTCCCTTACTGTAAGCCACCACTGGTATGCCTCATCTCGTAGGAGGGACACTGCTCCTTTCAATTTTTCCTCTACTGTGCAGTCCAGGTCATCCATAATTCGTTCAATTGCTTCCAGCCAATATTCAGCTACATTTGGTGCCACACCAGAAATGCCCCTAAAAACCTCAGCTCTGTTTGCTCGGAGTCACTTAGGAATAGATTTTTGGGCCACTGACCTAGTACTTGCTCCAGCAACCCACTCCAAAACTCGCAGCATAGCTTGGGACAAAGCATCGTCCCCTCTAGCTCGATCATGGGACCCCGTCTCGGTCACTGGTGATACAGGTGCTTCCATTTCAGGCATGTGCCTAGATGCTTCAGACCTAACCCCAGCACTTCGACCTCTACCTCGGCCACGTCTACCGCGTCCACGTCCTCTAGTGCTCATGTTTACTGGATCGAATTAATCTGATTAAGGATTTTTATGAATCAATATATAATTCCACTATTTATTAACAAATATCTTATGTAAAACAAGTATAAGAGTTGCTCTCGTAGATCGAACTTCCTAATGTCTCAGTCTCTATAGTCTTAACTACTAAAGCTAGAAGTTTCCGTGTTCTACTACTAACTCTAGTAGTTTTCTTACTACAGTCATAACATCATCTTAGCAAACATAAGATAAGAGAACTTACAGATTTAGTGCCGGAGACCCGTGATGCCATACCTCCAAAAGACATATATATATTTTTTTAAACCATTTTTGAAGCAAGTTTTGAAAACATTTTTCAACCCATTCCACAGCTGAGTTTTGCAACCGGGCTCTGATACCACAAAATGTAACACCCCAAACAACAAGCTTATCTAGCCAACACAGAGAATAAAGCAAAATGCCGAACCCCTAATTTTAGGATGTTACATTCTAACTCCAAAGGCAGATGACAGGCTTTCCCAAAGACCAACCTATAGGGTGACATCCCTAAAGGTGCCTTGTATGCTGTCCTTGATGCAATCTCGTACTCGTTGGATGATTCGAGCCGCTTGTGTTCCCGATCGTAAAATTAAGTAGTATTCGGACTAATATATTAATAGACTGATTATGAAAGTAGTTGGTTTAAAATAACAAAATGGGTGTTTTGTAGATGGGATATGGATGGAATAGGTTCGACTTAAGGTTGAAGAGTGAACCAATATTATAAATAAATATTGACCCGAATCTTATGTCAACACTAAAGGTGGGAAAGATAGATAAACTGTGACCCACTATCTATGTTAAGATAGGAACCAATCGGTATAAAGCTGAACCACACTTTGAGAAGTGATAAGTTCACAAGAATGAGATTGACGCCACTAGACTAGCTAGATTAGTCAATTTGAGTCACAAAAGAACAAAGAGAGTTGAACAAGTCACAAATAGTTTATAATTCATCAAACGTGCAAAAAAGCCTGAAATACAAGATGTAAGCTTAGTATTTATAGTTTCTACAAAGGTCCAGCCAAATGGACTAATTTAATTCAGCTTAATTGAGCTGAATAACCATTGAGCTATCCCACAAGACTTTTGAAGATTCTCATACATGGGTGACACCAATAGCCATGTCATTTACACTACCCAAGTAGCCAAAATGTGTAGCTTTTAATTTGAGCTGATGGTTCAAGTAGATGATCGGTTTTGGATGGTGTGAACATGGCTGATGCCTTCTTGGGAAGTTGAATGTGTAATCTCCCTTTTAATGTTGCATAGGGCACACGAATAGCCTTCAAGGTGTGAAAACCCAAAATTGGATGGTCACTTGGTGTGAACATAGCATCCAGCTGATTGGACAAGTGTGAAAACACTTGATGCTTTGCTGAGCACGAAATGGCTCTTGGGAGGTTGTGTTCAGCTCCTTAATTGTGCCATACGAATAGCCTGAAGGAAGCTTCCTAGCAGCAGCCAATGTGAACAACCTATTACACATTAAAGAAACAATTAAATGCCACATTAAACAAAGTTTGACACACTTTTAATTTGTAGGAAATTAAACAAACATTAAAGATGTCAGAATTTAAACACACTTAAAAACATGTATTAAAGATGTCTAAACTATGACATAATTAAAAACTCTTATTAATGATGTTCAGATTGTGACATAATAAAAACTCATATTAATGATGTTCAAATTATGACATAATTAAAGACTCAAACTAATTTTAACTAAATAACTAGAACCAAATTTAATTCTTTATTCCAGCAAATAAATTCACAAGCTGAAGAAAGCTAAAGTTGAGCTTGAAGCAAGTTGCATGGCACGCACGGAGTGCATGTCCATGACTGATCAATGAACCCCACAATGGCTTCACCCTAAATTCGATCAATAAGGCCCGCAATAGCTTCTTTGAACTTCTTAGCTCGAGCTCGAGTAATCAGCCCTGTTGGTAACTCCATGGGTTCTTCGGCAGCTTTGGAAGGGTCTTGGATCATGATCGCATCATCTCCTCCCCCTTCGAAGCGATTTGTCCCCAAATCATCGCCAACATTATAAGGAGAAAGGTCAGATACATTAAAATTTGCACTTACGTTGTACTCACCTAGAAGGTCGAGTTTGTATTAATTGTCGTTGATCCTTTCCAATATTTAAAAAGGACCATCACCTCTCGGTAGCAATTTAGACCTTCATTGGGCTAGAAACCTTTCCTTTCTCATATGTACCCAAACCCAATCTCCGAGTTCAAAAACTACATGTTTTCTTCCCTTATTGGCTTTGTGCGCATATTGTTCGGTTCTCGCTTCTATATTCTTCCTCACCTTTTGATGTAGTTGCTTCACGTACTCAGCCTTCCATTTGGCATCTACATTCACAAATTGGTCATTAGGTAAAGGAATCAAATCAAGAGGTGTTAAAGGATTAAAACCATAAATGACTTCAAATGGAGAATGCTTAGTTGCCAAATGAACAGATCGGTTATAGGCAAACTTATTGTGCTGCAAGCACTCCTCCCATGTCTTGAGATTCTTCCTTATAATTGCCCTCAACAATGTTGACAAGACTCGATTCACCACTTTGGTTTGTCCATCCGTTTGAGGGTGCCACGTCATAGAAAACAACAGTTTTGTGCCAAGCTTCCCCCACAATGTTCTCCAAAAGTGGCTGAGGAACTTCGCATCTCGATCGGACACTATAGTCCTCGGAACTCCATGTAAACGTACGACTTCTCTAAAAAACAAAATTGCAACATGTAAAGCATCGTCAGTTTTATTACAAGCAATAAAATGTGCCATTTTGGAAAATCGGTCAACCACTACAAATATCGAATCTTTTCCACTTTTAGTTCTAGGAAGACCTAAGATAAAATCCATTAAAATGTCAACCCAAGGCCCCTCGGGAATAGGCAAGGGCGTGTACAATCCATGTGGTTTGATTCGTGATTTGGCCTTTTTACAAGCTATGCACTGATTGCACACTTTCTCCACGTCACGTTTATCCTTGGCCAAAAGAAATGCTCGTGGAGCATGGCCAATGTCTTTGTGACTCCAAAATGTCCCATGAGGCCTCCACTATGCACCTCATTCACCAACACATCCCGAATAGATCCTTGAGGAATGCAAAGCTTACCTTCTCGAAAAAGGTAATCATCATGTCAATAAAACTTTTCAAAGGCTCTGTGTTCACAAGCCTTATACAAGTCACCAAAATCAGAATAATTTTCATAAAGTTCTTTCAAATGCACAAAACCAAGTAATTTCGAATCTAAATGGTTAAGAAGTGCATACCTCCTCGACAACGCATCTGCTACGACATTTCCTTTACCTTGATCACATACGGAAATGACTCAAGAAACTCCACCCACTTGGCGTGTCTCTTGTTTAACTTGTTTTTGCCCTTGAGGTGATTCAACGCCTTGTGATCAGTATGAATGATAAATTCTTTAGGCCACAAGTAGTGTTGCCACGTTTCTAAGGCTCGGATTAGCGCATACATTTCCTTGTCGTAAGTTGGGTAGTTGAGGGTGGCTCAGCTTCTCACTAAAATAGGCTATGGGATGCCCATCTTGAGTCAGCACGGCCCCAATCCCTATACCTGAGGTATCACACTCAATCTCGAACATTTTGTTAAAATCAGGTAAGGAAAGTAAAGGAGCATTTGTCAAACAGTCTTTAACTAAATTGAAAGACTTTTCTTGTTCCTCACTCCAATGAAAATTAGAATTTTTCTTAATAATACCCGTCAATGGAGCAGCCAAAGTGCTAAAGTTAGGAACAAACCATCGATAGAAGCTTGCCAGGCCATGAAAACTTCTTACTTGGCTTATACTCGTAGGTCATGGCCATTCTCGAATTGCCTTCACTTTCTCTTGATCAACTTTGAGTCCTTCTGAGCTAACCACGAATCCTAAGAAAACAACTTTGTTAGTACAAAATGAACACTTCTTAAGGTTAGCATACAAAGTTTCCTTACGTAATACTTCCAAAACAGATTTCAAATGAAGCAAATGATCTTCTAAAGACTTACTATAGATTAATATGTCATCAAAATAAACTACGCAGAATTTACCAATGAAAGCACATAGCACATAATTCATCAAACGCATAAAAGTGCTCGGTGCGTTAGTTAAGTCGAAAGGCATAACCTACCACTCGTACAAACTGTGCTTTGTCTTAAACGCAGTTTTCCACTCATCTCCTTCTCGGATTTGGATCTGGTGATAACCACTTTTGAGATCTATTTTGGAGAAGAGTTGGGCTCCACTTAGTTCATCTAACATGTCATCAAGGCATGGAATTGGGTGTCTATACTTGATCGTGATCTTGTTGATTGCTCAGTAGTCCACACACATATGCCAAGTTCCATCCTTTTTGGGCACCAAGAGCACGGGCACGGCGCAAGGACTTAGGCTCTCTCGAATGTACTCTTCTCCATCAACTCAGCTACTTGCCTTTGAAGTTCCTTGGTTTCTTCGGGGTTACTTCGGTAGGCTGGGCAGTTTGGAATTGTAGCTCCGGGTATGAAGTCAATTTGATGTTCGATCCCTCGAATAGGTGGTAAACCACTAGGGACGTCTTCCAGAAATACATCTTCAAAATCCTAAAACAAAGACACAATCGAAGAGAGGAGATTGTCATCTAGGTCATTAGTAATGAGTAAATTTTCCTTGTACATAAGTACAAGCATTGGTTGTTTCAACAATAGTGACTTCTGAATTTCCCTCTCTTTTGCATACACACCCAATTTTTTAATCTCTTTTTCTTATTTTCTTTCTTTTTCCTTTCTCACTTTTATTTCACTCTCTTTTTTCTTTTCCCTCGTTTTTACCTCATGCTTTCCTTTCTTTTTTTCTAATTTCTTTTCTTTTTCACACTTTCCCTCTTGTTCTTTTGCTCTCAACTTTTCAACAGAATCTTTCAATTTTAACTGATCCTCGTACACTTGCTTAGGAGTTAATGGCGCCAAGGTCACATTCTTTCCAAGGTGCTTGAACGTATATCTATTAGTGTAACCGTCATGGATTAAGTGTGTCTTAAACTTAGTTTAATTTGTCTTAGTAATTACATGAATTAATGATGTCTAGGACTTAGCTGAATTTTAATATGTCTTAATTAGTTTTTATTTAAGATGTCTAAATGTTAATTAACATGTCCAAATTGTGTTTTAAATGTGTCCAGCTGAAATTGGCTTGAATTAAATGGGTTTTCACTCTTTTGTAGGTTCAACCGAATTTGGGAGATACATTGGGGCAGGTTCATGCATGGATATTCATGCATGAGAAGGTTCATGAATGAACCTTTTTAATGCATGTATGCTGTACCATTTGGCTTCCCCAAGGTCACCATTCAGCCAAGGGTTGCCAGCAACTTAAATCCCTCATGTTTGGCCGATTGACTTCCCCAAGCAGCATCTAGGCGTTCACACCTGCTGTTCACACAAAGAGACCATTCGGCTGGCTTAATTCACACTCAAGTGGCCATTCAAGCTTCATTTTCACACCTATGGGGTTGTTCAATGTCCTCCTTAATTGTTCCTAATTATTCAGCAAAAGTTGCCAATTCAATGAGCCAATTAAGGCTATGGCCGAACCTAGACAAGGCTGGTGGGCTGCTCATGCATTCATCTTTTAAAAATACACTTGCTTAAGTCTTAAGGAGTCCCTCATTCAGCCGAACCTTGCTGGACATTTTAATGGTTTATTTCTGGAAAATTCTAGTTGTTTCTAGCCTAATTTACTTAGCTACTAAGTCTTGTTTGTGGCCATTCGGCTAGCTAGAATTTTAGGCTATAAATACTTGTTACATTTGTTAGAGAAAGAACTTTTGATCCTTAATGAAATTTTCTTATTGTGAGTTATCCACTCGCATTATTCTTCAAGGTTCAAATTGACTTATCTATTAACTAGTGGCGTAAATCTGACTTTGTTTCGAACTTATCATCCATCCAGGTGTGGCGTTCAACCCCCAATACCATTGGTACCTATCTTGCTAGATAGCGGGTCTCGGTTCTATCCAATTTCATCTATTCACTTGAAACGTATAAGATTCAGGTCCTTAATTTACTATTAAGGGTTCTTTCTTGTTTCAGCCAACCAACCATTTTATCCATCTACTTTCTTCATTTTAAACAGCTACCATTTAAACTTTACTCCTAAAATTCCTTTTTGTTAAAATTAAATCGAGAGCTACCTAATTTACGACCGGACAACATTACGACTCGTATTCAATCCCGACACGAGTTCGTATCAGCTTTGGAAGTGATGCGAGCACGCCCCGCGAACTTCTTTGGACAAGTATTCCGAGTCGAGCATTGCATTACTGGCAAGCTGATCCCAGCTTGTTTCTAGCTCCACGAGCTTCGTCCAGTTCAAATTCAGCTCATTTGAGCTTGAATCAACTCAATACTTTAGTCTTTAATTATGTCTTGTTTAATTAAATGCATCTTTAATTAATGTCATGCATTATTGATCTACATATTTTAATTATGACATGCATTATGTGTTCTGCATTTAATTAAGTCATGCATTAAGTAATTCATTTGTTCATTTAGTTTGCATTTTAAATAATTGCATTTAAGCATCTTAGTTAATAAATGAGTTGCTGGTCATTAATTCAACTCAACTTAGTTTAATTACTTGAGTTCTTTTAATGAATTTAATTTTATTGTTGCTTCATTAATTAATCTAGTTCCTATGATTATTTATTGATGCATGAGTTAAGTTTTATTTAATGATGTATCTTTAATTAACTAGTTACTAGAGTAATTGATGCATAGTTCATTTACCTAAGTTAAGTATTAATGTGTGTTATGTTTAATAAGTGATTACATGTGTTTAATAAGCTTATTTTAATGTATTTATTGCAGGAGTCTTTTCAAGTCATAACCATTACATTACAAGGGCTATTACACATTAAATAAAGTGACTTTTTAAGTCATTTTTGGTTACAAATGAAGTGGATGTTACAAGGGATGTTTTATACATCATTTAAAGGAGGTTTAAGGAGCATTTAATCATCCAAATTAATTTTGCCAGCAACCTTTCCACTACCAGCCATTTTTGCCATTTCAAGGGTTATTTCAAGCATTCAAACATCATTAAAAAGCTGATTAGTAGATGGTGTCCATTCGGCTGACCAAGGGCTAACTCAAGAGTCATTTTTCAAGCACTTAAAGTCATTCATTCAGCTAAATTAAAGACAATTCAAGGATGGAGTTATTTGGCTCAAGAATGTGAAAAGACTTGAGTTAAATTTCAGCTTTTAATTGGCACATTAAGTTGAATGTTTGTGACCATTCAGCTAGCCTAATTTAGCACTATAAATAGGTGAAATCAGCCTTTGTAAAGCAACTTTTGGATCTTTTTGCTTAGTTTGAAAACATTATTGAACTTATATGAAATTTGTGAGATTGTTTTCTCTCATATTTCGTTGAAGACTCGTTGGCTTATCTAGTCTCTAGTGGCGTCAACCCGTTTTCTTCTATCCAAACTTATCACTATTATATAGTGTGGTGTTCACCTTCATACCAAGGTTCCTACTTTTCTAAGTAGTGGGTCGAGGTTTCACTACTCCCATCTTCCACCTTGAAAGCCTATAAGTATTCGGGTCAATACTTTTTAGTATTGGTTCTTACTTGTTTTTGAGTTGTTTTATTCCATATCCATCATCTACCAAACTTTCTTTCTTTCCTTCCTTTCCCTTCATTATAGCCGAATCCTCCTTTTACTTATCATCCATTATTGTTAATTCCCTTCCATACCAATCTCCATCTTCATACTTTAACCGAACCTATATAAAATTCATATCCTTCGACCTATCTTTGAAACCCCTTTTCAATAGCTTTCGCACCATTTTACCCAAAAGTACCATCTTCAAACTTGTCGAACGAAACCTTCTCGTAGACGATTGGGCAACTCACATACGACTCGACTCACCCCGAGGCGGATCGTATCAGGAAGGGTCTTGGATAATGATCGCATCAGTCCTATAGGCCCATAAAGCATTGTCCAATCTTTTGGACCAATCTCGTCGGTTCAGGGAAACTACCTTTTTGAGTATGCCTTTGATCTCTTTGTTTTCCAGTTCAACTTGCCCATTTGTCTGCGGGTGGTAAGTTGAGACAACCTTGTGCTTCACTCCACGCTTGTCGAGTAACCATTTCAACCACTTGTTCACAAAATGGGACCCTTCATCACTGATGATGGCTCTTGGGGTTCCAAACCTTGTGAACACATGCTTCTGCAAAAACTTCATCATAACCTTAGCATCGTTCGTCGAATATGCCTCAGCCTCAACCCACTTAGACACATAGTCTACTGCTACCAATATGTACTTGTGACCAAAAGACGGAGGGAAAGGACCAAGAAAGTCAATACCCCGAACATCGAATAATTCTACCTCAATGATGTTTGTTCGAGGCATCTCATTTCTGTTTGTGACGATTCCAACCCTTTGACATCGATCACAGCTCCTTACGTAAGCATACGTGTCTTTAAATAGTGTTGGCCAAAAGAATCCGACTTGCAATCCTTTGGCCGCAGTACGTGTACCTCTGAAGTGTCCCCCACTCGAAGCTGAGTGGCAATGATATAGAATCTTATGTACTTCATCTTCTGCCATGCATCTCCTGATCATTTGATCTGCACATTTTTTAAACAAGTATGGTTCTTCCTAAAAATAGTACTTCATATCATGAAGAAACATTTTCTTTTGATGATATGTCTTATCAATCGGCATCAAACAACAAGCTAAATAGTTAGCAATATCAGCAAACCAAGGGGTATTATGGACATGATTTACCTTCAGTATGTGTATAAGTGGAGAATTCCCTTCTTACGGCTCCAATCTGGACAAGTGGTCTGCTACTTGGTTTTCTACTCCCTTTCGATATTGAATTTCTAGATCAAACTCTTGAATTAGAAGTACCCATCAGATCAGTCTCGGCTTAGCGTCTTTCTTGGCAAGTAAATACTTAATTACCGAGTGGTCTGTATTGACAGTCACTTTGGTACCTACAAGATAAGATCGAAACTTATCAAAAGCAAACACAATAGCAAGTAACTCTTTCTCTGTTACCGTATAATTCAGCTGAGCTCTTGTTAAAGTCCGACTTGCGTAATAGATGTGATGAAAAACTTGTTCCTTCACTGGCCCATGACAGCTCCTATCGCGAAGTCACTTACGTCACACATCAATTCAAATGGCAAATCCCAATCTGGTGTGACAATTATGGGTGCCGAAACTAACCGACTCTTCAAATCTTTAAAAGCTCTTAAGCACTCCTCATCAAATTTGAACGTCGTGTCCTTCTCCAATAATTTGCATAAGGGTTTAGCAATTTTGGAGAAGTCCTTCATAAATCTTTGATAGAAACTGGCGTGGCCCAAAATGCTCCTAACACTCTTTACAGGTGTTGGAGGTAGGAGTTTCTCAATAACGTCTACATTTTCTTTATCTACCTCGATTCCATGTCTCATTATCTGATGCCCTAGAACAATACCTTCTCATACCATGAAATGGCACATTTTCCAGTTGAGTACGAGGTTTGTTTCTTCGCATTGCCTTAGTACCTTCGCTAGATTGGCTAGACAATCATCATATGTATCTCCGAATACTGAAAAATCATCCATAAAGACTTCCAAGTATTTCTCAACCATATTAGTAAAAATAGACATCATACATATTTGAAATGTAGTAGGTGCATTACATAAACCAAATGGCATGCATTTAAATATGAATGTACTGTACGAGCAGGTGAATGTTGTCTTGTTGATACGGGCACGCCCTATCATGAGCCAAGTTCCCGGGATCTGATTGTGCTACCTCGAGGGCTGATTACGAGAGCTCGTGCGAAGCAATTTAAAGATGCTATTGGAGCTCTAGTTCAGCAAGCTTGGGACGATACTAAAATTGGCTCGAACTCTATGTCAACTTTATGTTGCATGATCCTACAAGCTCACGTCTATGAAGAGCTCTATACGGCCATTCGGCCTTAGCTAATTATTTAGCTGATAAAAAAATAATCTAAAATAAAAATTCTGACATATTAATTATGTGTTTTAAATAATTTTGTTGTATTTAAATAAAGTTAGATTATGCTTTAATTATTACATAGTTAATGGGTAAACATTTAATATGTTCAGCTTAGGACGAATTTAAAGGTGCTGCACATTTAATTGCTCCAGCCAAAATTAATACTTGTCTTAACCATCTTTTAATTAGTTTGATTCAGGTCAAGACAACATTTAAATGTGTACTAAACTGATGTGCCGAATTTATTAAGTGTAGGTGCTTTTATGGACGACATTAATGGCTTGGGCGGCAGCTTTCATGAGACATAATTTAATGAAGTGTTGGAGCATACAAGGGACTTCAATTAGCTGATGTTTGTGCTTCCAATGTGGCCTTTTTCTCTTCCCCAAACGCACATTAAAGATGTTCAATAAATCAGCAGCATGCAAGACACCATTTATTGTGTTGTTGGTGCTTAGTTGGGACGTCATTAAGGCTATTAGGCATGCATGGCTTGGACGGCACAATCAATGGCTGAATATTCAGCTTTCCTAGGCTACTTTTCGTAAAAGACAAAGAATTAAATGAGCTTGTTGGCTTCGTGAAAGTAAAAGACCCCATTTAATGTGCTGATTCCTTTCTCCTAGGCGTGGTAAATGTGCTTCAGCTTTCAAGGATTGCTTTGTGAAATGTATAAGACAAGGCAATAAAGGAACCGAATTCAATTTGCTGCTGGTTTGCTTCTCCATGCATGGGGAGTAATTAAAAGCTGATATGGGAGTTTGGGAGGGCCATTCACATCCCCAATGCAGCCTTGAACACTGCATGGCCGTTCGGTTTTCAAGGGTTCATCAATTAAGTTCCTTGGCCGAATATTGAAGTGCCAATCAGCCCCCATTTTTTTTGTTCATTAAATTCGGCTGCACCTTGCCCCTTCTAGAAGCTGATTTTTGGGGTTCTATGGCTGAACGTAGATAGCAACTTCAAGGGACATAATTCTAGATGAATCTAAGCTCATTAATGGCCGAAATTTACTTAGATATTAAGTTATGTTTATGACTATTCGGTTAACTCCTTTAGGACTATAAATAGTTGAAAATTTTCATTTGTAAAGAACTTTTGGCAAATTTCTTAATGATATGCTGTCGAATTTGTGAGACTTTTCTCCAACTTCATTTTTAGGACTTTGTTGGCTTATCTAGTGAGCTAGTGGCGTCAACCAAAATTCCTTTGTCACCTTCCATATACCGAGGTTCCTATCCTTTTTCGATAGTGGGTCGAGGTCCAATCTCCATCCAAAAACTGAGCCTTAAGAAACGTATAAGTAACTTGGGTCGATACCAATTCGGTATTGGTTCTTACTTGCTTCTTAATCCTTATAACATACCATTCCAAATCCAATTCTGAAACCTGAACACTTTCCAATAAACTTCCGTAACCTTATCGAACACTTCTTCCATAACCGAAACCCATCTCTTATCTCAACCAAACTGAACCATTTTCGATTCATCCATAAACCGTAATCCCTTCCCAACTTATTCTTCTAAACCCGAACCAAACCCGAACTTGTCCTTCTTTGATTCACCCAAAATTCTTTTCTATCTCACTTCGTTCTATACTTACTCTAAATTCTTTTCGTTTGTTCAGTACTACTTCGATTATCGTATTTCTTGATTTCGATCGGGCACTCTCGCATACATCTTGAATTCATATCGAAGCCAGGACTGTATCACTTGTGTTGATGTAACATCCCAAACCCGGCCTAAACATTACGACCGAATCTGGCATGTCACATGAAAGGGCTGTTTAAAAACTGCGCTTTCGTCAAAAACTTCGTATTCTTTCTTTAAAACTTCGAGCTTTGTTGTTTAGTGAAAATCCAGTTTTTATTCATGTAAAACGTTATTTCTATTCCTTTTATTATTATTATCATCTCCCAAAAACTTGTTTAAAATAGAAATTAGATTCAGTGATTTGTGGGAACGTGATATTTTGAAAATAGTTGTTAACTTTTTAAGAAAACCTAGAGTTTAATCGTTTATAGTTTGAGAATAATCGAAATGAAAGCTTAAAAGAAAAATTAAGTCCAATGGGCTTATTACAAAATATTAAAACCCAAAATTAAAATAAATCTCAAAATAAAGTAAAACGAAAATTTACTAAGGTTCCGATGTATGGCCACCACAAAGTCCTCCGCTGCGCCAAATCCTCTAATGCTGGGGATCACCTGTAAGGTTAAAGCAGAGGGGTGAGTTACGAGAACTCAGTGTGTAATCCCCTAAACGGTCATTAACTGGGCTTGAGCCCATATAGAAGCAAATCGCCCAAGCCCTTACAGTAGATCGAGCCAAGCCCTATTCGAAAAATGCATGGGCCTTAGCCCTATAAACATGATAGTGCAAATAATGTAATGTAGCCCCAACCTAATAATCCATCCGCTACACACCATTCGTACCAGCCCAACACACCTGTGGGGATTTCTAAATCGACCCGTCCATCCGCTACACACCTCGATGGCAGACCAGCTGCTCATCACAGAATTTGTGGCAAAGCCACCAGAATAACAGAATATATGTGGCATAGCCACCAGACAGAAATGTGGCAGAGCCACCAGAATCAGAATGTGGCAGAGCCACTAGAATACACTTCCTCCGATCATCAATATCCCAACCCCATGCAGAATGTCATGTATGAAAAGCATATATCAAAAATGATGTATGAAATAAATTACTGTCATAACCAGATAAACTGAATACACACAATCATGCTAATAAACCCGTAAGGGTATAACAGTAATTTTACCCACCGAGGGTATTTCAGTAATTTACCATCCAGGGGGTATTTTGGTAATTTACCCTCTAGGGGTATTTTGGTAATTTACCCACTAAGGGTATTTCGGTAATTTTGTCAACCCATCAGAAGGGCTACAGTCGCCTCGAGCGACTCAATTATTCTAAACAGAGATAAGATATGAATGGGCCTAAGGCCCATTCTCAGCCCAAGTGGGCCCACATGCTCGTGTGGCCCATTTAGCCCAAATCTAGCCATAGATATATGATTCACCTAGACTAATTCAATATCTACTACATAATCATATAATTTATTCATATGGGCCCACGGGCCCATTGGGCCCACTCGGCCCAAGGCTGCCTAAACCCATGAGAATACTCATAGGGCCTCAACTATCGCGTCGAAGCTCCCACACATGTGCTCGCACGCTCGTGTGGCTACCATCGCCGTGTGACCGGCATTTCGGCATTTGCCGCTCTATAGCTAGAGTAGGGCAAAATACACACCTGATAGGAATCTGAAGTTAACCCGTGCTCTGAACACTGTTCTGCGCAGAAGCCAACAATGATCGCACCCTTGACCCCCAAGGGGGTGTGTCGATCAACTTCGGTCACCACCACCGTGACCCAACGGCTAACCCAAACGAGCACGCCACAAAGCGAAGGGATAAGCCAAGAAAGGTGTGCCTTCTCTCCTCATGGTTTGCTCTATTTAAAGCTAGCTTCTCATCTTCCCTCTTGCTAGCTTTCCGATGTGGGATCCCTCCTTCAACAGAGTTTAAATTCAACACAAACTCTGGCTGTCCAAACTTAGCAAAATAAATATCCCCTTTTGCTTGCGATGGGATTTGAACTCAGGCTCCCTTGTAACTTAATCCATGCCGCTAGCCACTAGGCCACAAGCTCCTCTTGTGTCTAAAATCATGCGCAACTAAATATAAGTCTATGGCCAACGTCTAAGTTCACTTAAAAAATAAATCAAAATGGAATGCAAGCGCCAAGACTTGAACCTTGGACTCATTTGCTTCCTTGTGGCGTCATTCCCTTGTCTCTTATGTGGCACCATTTGCCACTAGACCACAACTCCTTTTGTGTCATTTTTCTCCTCATTTTATTCTTAAAGCCTACCTTCTAACTCCCAGGGTTTTATTCACCTAAAACCAAAATTTTTCCTAAAGCTCAGGTTTGATCCCGGGACTTCATGGAAGCCCCCTAACCTTCCAAAAATCACTCACCTAATAGGTCCAACTTGCTTTAATGTCATTCTCTTATTCCCAAAAATTTTAAACATACCCACGCCCAGAACCCAATGGGCCCGATTCTACTAGGCCCAAATTCGGGGCATTATAGTTGATCTTCCGGTGCTACTCTAATCTGATTATACCCCGAGTATCCATTGAGAAAATAGTAATAGTCTTGCCCCATGAGTCTATCCAGCATCTGGTCCAAAAATGGCAAAGGAAAGTGATCTTCCTAGTTGCCTTGTTCAGCTTCCAGTAATCGATGCAAATTATCCATCCCGTAACTGTTCTAGTCAGTATCAACTCGTTATTCTTGTTTTCAATGACCGTAATACCTCCTTTCTTTGGCATGCACTGGACCATACTTACCCATGAACTGTTTGAGATGGGGTAAATTATACCTGCATCTAACCACTTGATGATTTCTATCTTTACCACGTCCTTCATGAAGGGGTTCAGTCTTCATTGTCCATCAATCGTCCCTTTCTCGCCATCTTCTAAGATGATCTTGTGCATGCATACAGAAGGACTAATGTTGCGAATATCGGCTATAGTCCATCCAATAGCCTTCTTGAATTGTTTCAATACTAAGATGAGTTTCTCTTCTTGCTCAACGGTTAATTTCGCCGAAACAATCACAAGCAAAGTAGAAGCGTTACCTAAATAAACATATTTTAAATGTGAGGGAAGTACCTTCAGTTATAATTTAGGTGGCTTCTTGATTGACGCCTTTGGATGGGCATAATCCCTATTCTCTAACTCCAAAGATTCAAAATGGGATTGCGGATTAAATCCCCTTTGATTAGCTTTTAGCAAAGCTAAGTAATCATCCTCCTCTTCATCATTTGGAGGGTCTAATGTCAAAATTTGTTCCAATGGGTCCTCAACATAGTTGAGTTCCTTTTCCATGATTAATTCCTCTAAATCAGACACTACAGAATAATCATCAATTGTGTTAGGAAATCGCATAAACTTAAAAACATTAAATGTTACCTAATCGTCCTGAACACGCAGAGTAAGCTCACCCTTCTGCACATCAATAAGGGTCCTTCCGGTTGCTAGGAAAGGCCTTCCTAGGATGATTGACACTTCTTTGTCTACTTTAAAGTCTAGAATAATAAAGTCAGCAGGAAAAATAAATTTGTCTACATGTACCAATACGTCCTCGATTTTTGATACGACCACGCCCCGAGAACGCCCTTGGTTTAGCTTATCAAGCATCGTTTGCAATCTTTTGCAAGCTGATCTAGCTCGTTCCAGCTCAATGGAGCTCAATTCAGCTAGATGTTAGTTCATTGGCTTGATTCTATTTTATTTAATTTCATGCATTTTAAGTTGCTAGAATAAACTTAGCTGTTTAATTAAATTAGTTAATTTAGTTTCAGTTCATAAATGTGTCTTATTAATTTAGTGTTAAATGTGTTTAATTTTAATGCATGTTTTAAGTATGTTATAGTTAGTACATGATTTTAATGCGTCTTAGTCTATTACATATTTTTAATATGTTTTAGCCGAATTAATGTGCAGGTATTATTGTGTCTTAGCTCAAACATGTTTTTAATGTGTCCTAACTGCTGCCAATTTAATGTGTCTTAAGCTATTTTAATTTGTTGAATTAAATGTGCAGCTACATGCATGTAACAACATTGATGGAGCTGATGATTCCTTTTTTTCATGTGACTATTCGTGGAGCTCAATGGACTATGAGCTGAATTAAAACTCCAGCAGCAAGCCTTTAGCTTCTCTATGTGTCTTTTTGTAAAACACCAAGGGCCAAGAAGTGTGCTGATTATTCTTCCCTAAGCTGCTCATTAAATCCCAAGTCCATTCAGCTGATCAAAGCAGCACAATTAAAGCCATTCAAGCACCATGGCTGAACCTACTTGAGTCAATTCAGCTCCCAAACACCTCAATTAATTTTCAGTTGAAACAAGGCATCTAGAAGCTATCCATTGACGTCCTCCATGCACAAGGAGACTTCAAGGAAGCTGCTTGGAAACTTCATGGAATTACAGCTCATTAAAGCTGCACACAAGTGTCCATTTAGTTGCCTCATTGACCATTCGACTAGCTTAGGTTTATCACTATAAATACTTAGCTATTTTCATGTATTTCAGACTTTTGCCATTTTGAATGAACATATTATTCTTTTGTGAGGTTTCTTCCTCTCCAATTTCGTTTGAGTCTTATCTTGACTTATCTGCTCGTCAGTGTCATCAACCTGATTCTCTTTGAACTTATCACCATTTCGGTGTGGCGTTCATCCCTATCTTGATACCTTTGGTTCCTACCTCTTTAGGTAACGGGTCAAGGTCCCATTTCCTTCGTCACCATTCCACCTTAAGCAATATAAGTCTCAGGACGACACTCTTCATAGTGTTGGATCGTTCTTGACGCTTAAGTTCGAATTTCCATTCCACCTATCCATCAAATGTAACACCCCTAACCCGTATCCATCGTCGGACTAGGGTTAAGAGGCATTATGATACGGACTCATATCGGAAGTGATGTCGAGTTGTATTGATGCCCGATCAAAATTAGGAAGTATCAGTTTTGTAACATCAAAGAGAGGTCTTAAAAATGTAAGTTGAGTAGACAATGGTTTCTAAAATAGGCTGAGGTGTTTGAAACAAAATAGGGTGATGGAAAAACAAAAGAAAGGATGTATACTTGAAACAAGTACGAACCCTTAATAAGAATTAAGGACCCGGGCTTAAGTCATTCCAAGGAATGGAAAGGATAATTCGTTAGAACCGAGACCCTCTATCTAGCGAGATAGGAACCTTTGGTATTGTTATGAATGCCACACCGATTGGTGATAAGTTCGAAACAAATTCAGATTGACGCCACTATTGATAGATAAGTCAATTTGAGCTTTGAGGAATTAAGAGAGTGAATTAACTCACAAAAATAATATAATTTCATTCAAAGTAGCCAAAAGTCCTTTTCAAGTGATTTCCAGCCTCAATTTATAGGCTTTTACATGGGCAGTCGAATAGGCTCTTGGAAACTTAAGGAATAAGCTTGAAAATTCTAGAATTTTTGAAGGAAAATTCCTTGAAGCTTCCATGCATGGGAAACGTCAAAAGGCTACTTCTAGATGCCTTCAATCAGCTTAAATGAGCTGGACTAAGTCTCTTTAAAGTTTGCAAGTCCTTTGGTGAGTTCTAGGCCTAGGGGGCAGCAATAGGCAGTCCATTTAGTCTCCCAAATCGGCTTATTAATGAGCTGACGAAATAAGCTTGTAATGTTCAATGTTTGAGCAGCAAAGGACTTTAATTAACTCCATTAATTTGGCCTTGGGTAGCCTAAAAGGCTCCAGCAACTTGGTGGCCATTGATGCGCACGAACAGCCAGCTTGGGAAGAGCATTGGCCATGCTTTGGGCAGCCAAATGAACACCTTGGAAAGCTAAAGAGCATTGGCGGAAAAGTCTCCTTGGAGATGCCAACAATCAGCAGCCTATTTAATTCCACCATTAAGCTTGTGCCGTCCAAGTGACTTGTACCTGCATCAAAGAATTCAACTTATTAATTATGTTTTAGGACAAAATAAAACAGGTCACTTATGCACATTAAATTCGGCAGCCTCCTTTGGGACATAATTAACTAATGCATGAAACAAGACAAATTAATTAACCATATTAATTTGGTTGACCTTAAGACATATTAAAAACATGTACTAACTAAACAATTAATTAACATGACATATTAAATATGCAGCAAATTATTATGTAATGAGTTAAACAAAATTAATGACAGAACGAAGACAAATTAAATATGCAGCAAATTATTATAAATTATTATGTAATGACTTAAACAAAATAAATGACACCAAAATTATTTAAGCAACTAGTTAAGCTGTAGTAATTTAAATTAAATAAATAATGCATAATAAAGTGTTTAATGAACTAGCAGCCGAACTAGCTAGTTGAATCAAATTCGGCCTCAATTAAATTGTAAATGTTCGGCATGTTCTTAAACTCCTTTCTTTCTTCGTTCCAAGTTTGTTCCACCAAAGCTGAAATGGCATCTTTAAATCGTTTAGCACGGGCATGCGTAATTGGCCCACTAGGCAGCTCGATGGCGTCTTGGTTGACTTCCGTCGTAAGCATCGTAGGTGAGTTCATATCATCCCCCCCTCTTTAAGGTGATTCGTCCTCGAATCATCACCTACATCAAAAGGAGACAAATCAAAAACATTAAAACTCGCACTAACATTGTACTCACCAGGTAAGTCCAATTTGTAAGAATTTTCGTTTATTCATTCAAGGACTTGAAATGGGTCGTCTCCTCTCAGAAGAAGTTTGGATCATCTTTGCGCGGGAAACCTTTCCTTGCGCATGTGAACCCAAACCTAGTCTCCCAGTTCAAAAATAATGTGCCTTCGACCTTTGTTGGCTCGTTGCTCGTATTCCTTGGTTTTTACTTCTATGTTGTCTCTAACTCTTTGGTACAATTGCTTAATATATTCGGCCTTGCATTTTCCATCTACATGCACAAGTTGATTAGAAGACAAAGGTATTAGATCAAGCGGCGTTAACGGATTAAAACCATAGACAATTTCAAATGGAGAAAATTTAGTAGTAGAATGAACAGAACGATTATACGCAAACTCAACGTGTGGCAAACAATCTTCCCACGTTTTTAAGTTTTTCTGAATGATTGCTCGAAGCAACGTAGAAAGTATCCGATTGACGACTTCGGTTTGGCCGTCCGTTTGCGGGTGGCAAGTCGTAGAGAATAACAACTTGGTTCCCAAACGCCCCCACAACGTTCTCCAAAAATGGCTAAGGAATTTTGCGTCTCGATCAGAGATAATAGTCCTTGGCATGCCATGCAACCTAACCACTTCTTTGAAAAATAGGTTAGCAATATTTATAGCATCATCAGTTTTATGGCAAGCTATAAAGTGAGCCATTTTAGAGAATCTATCCACAACCACAAATATAGAATCTCGACCATTTTTACTTCTTGGCAAGCCGAGTACAAAATCCATAGAGAATCGGTCCAAGGGGTTTCAGGAATGGCTAAGGGTTTATACAAACCATGGGGCTTGATTCGAGACTTAGCCCTTTTTCATGCGATGCATCGGTCACAGTACCATTCAACATCTTGTCGCACCTTGGGCCAAAAGAAGTGTTCTTGGAGTGTGGCCAAGGTCTTGGCAACACCGAAATGTCCCATCAACCCTCCACTATGTGCCTTGTCTATCAACACCTCTCGTACGGATCCTTGTGGTATGCAAAGTCTTCCTTCTCGAAATAAATACCCATCATGGCGGTAGTATTTCTCGTAGGCTCCTTTTTTGCATAACCTGAAAAATTCACCGAAGTCAGCATTGCGTGCATATAGATCCTTAAGAAATACAAACCCCATCAATTTGGAATCCAACACATTTAATAAGGCATACCTTCAGGATAGTGCACCAGCCACTACATTTTCTTTACCTTTTTTATACTTAATGACGTAAGAAAATGATTCGAGAAATTCTACCCACTTGGCATGTCGTTTGTTCAGTTTGTGTTGCCCCTTTAAGTACTTTAAAGACTCGTGGTCGGTATGAATCACGAACTCTTTGGGCAAAAAATAGTGCTGCCACGTTTCTAAAGCTCTAATTAGGGCGTACAACTCCTTGTCATATGTTGGGTAGTTTAGAACAGCATCGTTGAGCTTCTCACTGAAGTACGCAATAGGGCGTCCATCTTGCATAAGTACGGCTCCAATACCTAAACCTGAGGCATCACACTCTAACTCGAAAGTTTTGTCAAAATTCGGTAAGGCTAATAATGGTGCACGAGTCAAACAGTTTTTGATTTTCAAAAATGCTTTCTCTTGTTCTTCTCCCCAAACAAAATTAGAATTCTTACGGATTACCCCAGTTAATGGCGTGGCCAACGTGCTAAAATTCGGTACGAACCGTCTATAGAAGCTGGCTAATCCGTGGAAACTTCAGACTTGGGAGATATTCGTCAGACGTGGCCAATCTTGGATCGCCTTGACCTTTTCTTAATCAACTTCAAGGCCCTCTGAACTGACGACAAAACCTAGAAACACAATCTTGTTAGTACAGAAATCACATTTCTTCAAGTTAGAATACAATGGCTCTTTCCTCAAAACTTCCAAAATAGCCTTTAAATGCTTCACGTGTTCGTCCAAAGTTTTGCTATAAATTAAGAAATCATCGAAATATACTACGCAAAATCTACCAATGAAGGATCGTAAGACATGATTCATGAGTCTCATGAATATGCTCGGGGCGTTCGTTAAGCCAAACGGCATAACGAGCCACTCGTAAAGTCCGTGCTTCGTCTTGAAAGCAGTTTTCCAGTCGTCACCCTCACGCATGCGTATTTGATGGTATCCGCTTTTAAGGTCGATTTTTGAAAACAAGCTCGCTCCGCTCAACTCGTCGAGCATATCGTCCAACCATAGAATAGGGTGTCGATACTTGATGGAAATTTTATTGATGGCGTGGTAGTCTACGCACATCCTCGACGTTCCATCTTTCTTGGGAACTAGCAAAACAGGGACGGCACAGAGAATAAGGCTTTCACGCACATAGCCCTTCTCAAGTAGTTCATTGACTTGTCTTTGCAGTTCCTTCGTTTCCTTGGGATTGCTTCGAAAACCAGGACGGTTTGGAATCGCGGCTCCCGGTACAAAATCTATTTGGTGCTCGATTTCACGAATAGGTGGCAACCCACTCGGAATTTCTTCCGGAAATACGTCTCAGAATTCCTGCAACAAAGACAAAACAGGAGAGGGTAACTTATTATCAAACTCATTAGTACCAAGCAGACTTTCCTTGTACATAAGTACCAACAAGGGTTGTTTTAACAACATAGACTTTCGGACATCCCTCTCTTTTACATAAAAATTTCTTTTTTCACACTCGTCTTTTGTTTCTTTCTCTTTTTCTTTTTGTTCGATCTCTCTTTTTTTATCACTCATTTTTTGCCTTTCTTTTTTTCTAAATTCTTTTCTTTTTTTTCATTTTTTCGCTCCCGCTCACTTTCTTTTGATTTTTCAATAGAAGTCCTCATCTTCAACTGATCATCATAGACTTGTTTGGGTGTTAGTCGAGCTAACGTCACCGTTCGGCCCAAATGCTTGAAGGTGTACCGATTGGTGTAGCCATCGTGAATCGCCCGTTTGTCAAATTGCCAGGGTTGTCCAAGAAGGAGATGCCTCGCATGCATCGGTACCACATCGCACAAAATTTCATCTTGATACTTTTCGATAGTAAAAGAAATCAGGACCTGCTTCGTCACCTTTAACTCTCCGTCATCGTTAAGCCATTGCAACTTGTACGGATGAGGATGTTTGGTGGTGGCCAAGCCAAGTTTTTCCACCATCATTGTGCTGGTCACGTTAGTACAGCTCCCGCCGTCGATGATGATGCAACAAATCTTCCCTTGCACTTGGCAGCGCGTATGGAAGATATTTTCGTGTTGTTGCTCATTTTCGATGCCTTGCAAGCTGAGGCTCCTCTTCACGACCAAGATTTCTCCATTCTCAGCTTGTTCTAATTCCTCTTCGTCGTGAGATGTTTCGTTGGCTTCACCCTCGGACTCATTCTCAGATTTGATCGCACCATCTTCCTGAATATACATCGTATTGCAATTTGGGCATTGACTCGCGATATGCCCTCGTCCAAGGCACTTGAAGCATTTGATGTCCCGAGTCCTACTTGGGATGGCTTCCATCTTGCCCTTTCCGGTCTCCGTACTTGGCTTGTTAAACTTGGTTGCGCCACTCACCTCTTTGGCTCGGTTCGGCATGTCTCGTTTGCTGGTCCCTTATCCCCACTTACATGTTGAGGAGATGTTAGGGATTATTCATGATGGAGCTTTCTTCTTAAGTTGTTTCTCAACCCTTATGGCCATATGGACCATGTCAATGACCTCGACGTAGTGGTGTAGTTCCACGATATTAGCGATATCGCGATTGAGGCTGGCGAGGAATCGTGCCATGGTGACTTCTCGATCTTCCTCCACATCGACTCAGATCATGGCCACTTCCATCTCCTTGTAGTAATCCTCCACACTACGATGGCCTTGGGTTAGACTTTGTAACTTTTGATATAACGTAAGGTGGTAGTAAGCTGGAATGAACCATTTTCGCATTATTACTTTCATTTCCACCCACGTAGACTCCGGGCGTTCTCCGTTGTGTTTTCGGCTCAAAGTTAGCTGATCCCACCATAAAATGGCGTAATCAAAAAACTCGATGGCAGGTAGCTTAACCTTTTTACTCTCCGAGTAGTTGTGGCACTCGAAGACTAATTCCACCTTTTTCTCCCATTCAAGGTAGGCCTCGGGGTCTAACCTTCCTTGGAAAGTGGGTATCGCCATCTTGATATTCTTTAAGTCATCATCGACCCGCTCTCGATCTCGGAGACCTCGTACTCGTTGGCCTCTTCTCCGTCCGCTTTGATGAGAGGCTTGGTCACACTCCACGTCGCTTGGTTCATACAAGTCGTTGTCATGATGCCAAGGGCGTTCTCGTTCTCTTCTCAGAATTGGAGGGGTGTTCGCTCGCTGACTCCGTTCCTCCAATTATTCCATATGATCTTGAATGGAATCGAATTGAGGTTGGAACAAACGAGTGATTTCTCGTATGATGGCTTGTACTTGTAGATCGGGTACTCCACTTCTGGGAACGTTTCTTCTTGGTTGAAGGTTTCCTCCACCCCCGGCGGCATTAGATGCGCCTCCACTTGCTACTCATCATTCCGAGCTCCTAGACATATTGAATGAAATTAAAGAATCCTCACCACAAACCTCACTAGATCACTCCAAAGAAAAAATAAAATAATGCACACTCACACTCGTGTTTCACTCAAATTTGGCTTTTAACTTGATGAAATCTCTCGTGCCTTTTACCACTCAAATCAACCTTTCGAAATTCTGGAAAGCTACCTTAGACTTATCCACAACTTGTGGGTCGGCTTCAAAGGGCTTAGCAAAGGAAGAATGTTGTGGGTAAGGGTAGGCTGAAAGAAAAGAGAATTCGGTAAGTGTGGCAACGGGGTATAAGAATTGGAGATAGAGAGACGGTTATGATGGTTGGGAATAGAGAAAAAATGAATTAAACAACTTACAACTTTTTTTTGTATCTCTTTTTTTTTTAAATTTCGTAATTTACATATATATATTCTTTTTCAACTTTCAATTTTTTTTTAATTTTTGACTTTTTTTATATACCTCTCAGAAAACTTGAAACTACGATTACGTACCTAATTTAACAAGCTCTGATACCAACTGATACGGACTCGTATCAGAAGTGATGTCGAGTCGTATTGATGCCCGATCGAAATTAGGAAGTATCAGTTTTGTAACATCAAAGAGAAATCTTAAAAATGTAAGTTGAGTAGACAACGGTTTCTAAAATAGGCTGAGGTGTTTGAAACAAAATAGGGTGATGGAAAAACAAAAGAAAGGATGTATACTTGAAACAACTATGAACCCTTAATAAGAATTAAGGACCCGGGCTTAAGTCGTTCCAAGGAATGGAAAGGATAATTCGTTAGAACCGAGACCCTCTATCTAGCGAGATAGGAACCTTCGGTATTGTTATGAACGCCACACCGATTGGTGATAAGTTCGGAACAAAGTCAGATTGACGCCACTATTAATAGATAAGTCAATTTGAGCTTTGAGGAATTAAGAGAGTGAATTAAATCACAAAAATAATATAATTTCATTCAAAGTAGCCAAAAGTCCTTTTCAAGTGATTTCCAGCCTCAATTTATAGGCTTTTACATGGGCAGCCGAATAGGCTCTTGGAAACTTAAGGAATAAGCTTGAAAATTCTAGAGTTTTTGAAGGAAAATTCCTTGAAGCTTCCATGCATGGGAAACGTCAAAAGGCTGCTTCTAGATGCCTTCAATCAGCTTAAATGAGCTGGACTAAGTCTCTTTAAAGTTTGCAAGTCCTTTGGTGAGTTCTAGGCCTAGGGGACGGCAATAGGCAGTCCATTTAGTCTCCCAAATTAGCTTATTAATGAGCTGACGAAATAAGCTTGTAATGTTCAATGTTTGAGTAGCAAAGGACTTTAATTAACTCCATTAATTCGGCCTTGGGTAGCCTAAAAGGCTCCAGCAACTTGGTGGCCATTGATGCGCACGAACAGCCAGCTTGGGAAGAGCATTGGCCATGCTTTGGGCAGCCAAATGAACACCTTGGAAAGCTAAAGAGCTTTGGCTGAAAAGTCTCCTTGGAGATGCCAACAATCAGCAGCCTATTTAATTCCACCATTAAGCTTGTACCGTCCAAGTGACTTGTACCTGCATCAAAGAATTCAACTCATTAATCATGTTTTAGGACAAAATAAAACAGGTCACTTATGCACATTAAATTCGGCAGCCTCCTTTGGGACATAATTAACTAATGCATGAAACAAGACAAATTAATTAACCATATTAATTTGGTTGACCTTAAGACATATTAAAAACATGTACTAACTAAACAATTAATTAACATGACATATTAAATATGCAGCAAATTATTATGTAATGAGTTAAACAAAATTAATGACTGAACCAAGACAAATTAAATATGCAGCAAATTATTATAAATTATTATGTAATGACTTAAACAAAATAAATGACACCAAAATTATTTAAGAAACTAATTAAGCTGTAGTAATTTAAATTAAATAAATAATGCATAATAAAGTGTTTAATGAACTAGTAGCCGAACTAGCTAGTTGAATCAAATTCGGCCTCAATTAAATTGTAAATGTTCGGCATGTTCTTGAACTCCTTTCTATCTTCGTTCCAAGTTTGTTCCACCAAAGCTGAAATGGCATCTTTAAATCGTTTAGCACGGGCACGCATAATTTGGCCACTAGGAAGCTTGATGGCGTCTTGGTTGACTTCCGTCGTAGGCATTGTAGGTGAGTTCGTATCATATTACCGGACAATCGGAAACTTTTACAAACATTTCGTGTCATAAAGTATATCACTGTCACATCATTGCAGAATACAAGTAAATAGTCCCTTAATGAGGCCTACGAGACCTTAAACATGCATTAGAAAGGGGTCGGGACTAAACCGAGATCATACAAAATTTTCCAAAAATCAAACATTTTTCAAAGTTACAAAGGTCACACGCCCGTGTGAGGCACACGGCCTCAGACGCGCCCATGTGTCCAAGCCGTGGCAAAACAGGGCATACATACTGACTTGTCCACACGGCCTGAGACAAGCCCGTGTGCCTCACCCGTGGTCGAGCCTGACTTGCACCACACGGCCAGTCACACGCCCGTGTGTCCAGCACGTGGTTGAGCCTAACTTGTTTTTAAATTCAACCACGAAGGACACGGTCGAGCCACACGCCCGTGTGCTCAACCGTGTGGGCAATTATAGGCCATTTGCAAAGCCAATTTGCCACCCACACTTTGGGTTATACCTACAAGCTCAATTAAACATCATTCCAAGCATCAAAAGCAACCCCAAAACATACCAAAATGACCATCTTTTCTAACCATTCAAAAACATATCAAACATATCAAATTATGTGCCATTTAGCTCAACTTTTTACAAGCATTTCAAAGCATAATCCATTCACAAACTTACCAATTCACTTTGACATATTTTCATCAATAATAAACTAGCTTTGCATCATAAAACTTATCATAGATTTGACCATCTCATTAGCTCAAACATTAGCCACTAAACATACCAAACTATGCATCATATAGCATAACTACTCATTCATATCATGTTCATTATCTAGCCATATCACATGGCCATTTATACAACTCACAACATAATCACAAACTAACTAGCCTATACATGCCATACTTAGCTATGTACACATTCAAAAGGTACCAAAATGAGTTTGATAGTGTGGTTACGATCCTTGACAATCTCCAAGCCTTCCGTAGCTTTAACGATCTACATAACAATGCAAACACACACAGAGTAAGCTTTCAAAAGCTTAGTAAGTCATATACAAATAAACTAAACATATAAACATTCATAATCATATCAATTGCAAGACCATTTATTTATCTCAAATGTAATTTCATATTTCTTCTTTGGCTCATTTATTTGGCCATTGCTTACTAACCTTTCATATCCCCAAATACCTCTTTTGATCATAGCAACTTCATACATATATCACATTTAATCTCATCAAGTCTATGCACATATTTCACCTTGGTAAGTTCATATATACACTTACCTTTGATACTCATACAATGTGTACATATCAAACATACCTGATTCGATTATACATTCCACATAATCTTTCGTTTCTCGAAATTGCCCGTTGAACCATTCAGAATCAAATAGGATACTCAGAATACTCAGAATAATCGTACAATGCCAACGTCCCAGACGTGGTCTTACATGTAACCAAATATCGATGCCACTGTCCCAGAAGGTTCTTACACGAAATCAGATACGATACCGATGTCCCAGACATGGTCTTACACGTATCTCTCAAATCGATGCCAACATCCCAGACGAGGTCTTACACGATATCATATATCAGAAACATATGTCATGACATATAAAATCCTATCTATTCCTAGGTTCGTACAAGACTTTTCGGATATTGACACTCGATCAATACTTTCTCAATTTCCATGTGTATAAATAAATTTCATATATATTTATTTGAGCCAATTCAAATATATTTATTTGTATATAGACTTACCTCAGATTCAGATATAAATAGAAGAATTCGGCTACTCAATTACTTTCGACTTTCCTCAGTCTAAATCTGTTTTCTTCGGTTCTTGATCTATACATATTCAAATTTAACCCATTTATTCACCAAATCATTCAATTCAATCCAAAAACACACATTTAAGGCAATTTACAAATTAGCCCTCACATCTTCACATTTTGACATTTAACTCCTTATTTCACAAAATCACAAGATACACATAATTTCATATTACCCATGCTTGGCCGAATTCTCTATAGGTCCCTAGCAACCCATATTTTCCATTTATTTCACATTTTAGTCCTTCAAAATATTATTTTCTCAATTTAGTCCAAATTACTCAAATTCATCAAAAATCCAAAGACAAACTATGTTAATCTATCACATATCTTTCATATTTCATCTTCAAACATCACAAAACTCATGAATTCATCAATGGCATATTTCAAAATAATCATCAATTTACAAAATTAAAGCATGGGCTTAGTATATTTCATAGCAACGATTACAAAAACATAGAAATTATCAAAATCTGAGTCAAAAACATACCTATATTAAGCGTAACAATGGTCGAACCCTACTTTGCTTCTTTCCTTTCTTTTTCTTTGATAATTCGACACAAAGATGATGAATATGGCTATTTTCTTATGATTTGTTTTATTTAATTAAGCATATTTTATAGTTTATAAATTTAACCTTTAATAATAATATAAAAAAACACATAATGGTTGGTCATAAATGTCCATTAACCATGCTAATGGTTTAATTACAACATAAGGCCACCACATTTATAATGACATAACACATAGGTGCTTTTAACATATGGCATGCTAATTTTACATCTTTCACAATTAGATCCTTTTATCAAATTAAGCACACAAATAGATAAATTAAATCACGAAACTTTCACACATGCTTAATCTCATATTGCAAGCACAGAAAATAATATTAAAACATTTTTTTGACTCGGATCTATGGTCCCTAAACCACTATTCCGACTAGGGTCTAAATCAGACAGTTTCAATTCTCCCCCCTTAGGGACTTTTGTCCCCAAAAATCTTACCGTTAAACAGATTCGGATATTGTTGTCTCATAGTATCTTCAGGCTCCCACGTAGCCTCTTCTACTCCGTGTCGATGCCATAATACTTTTACTAACGAAATTTTCTTATTTCTCAACTCTTTAATCTCACGAGCTAAAATACGAATCGATTCTTCTTCGTAAGTCATATCAGATCAGATTTTTATCTCAGACGGAGAAATCACATGAGCTGGGTTAAATCTGTATCATCTAAGCATTGAAACATGGAAAACATTATGGATCTTTTCTAACTCAGATGGTAACAACCTGTAAATAACTGGCCCGATACGCTCTATAACCTCATACGGCCCAATATATCTCGGACTCAACTTGCCTTTACGACCAAATATGAGTATTTTCTTCCACGGCGAGACTTTCAAAAACACCTTGTCCCCGATCTGAAACTTAATATCTTTACGTTTTAAATCTGCGTATGACTTTTGACGATCTGATGCAGCTTTGAGACTATTGCGAATCACTTTCACTTTTTGTTCAGTCTTTTTGATCAAATCGACCCCGTGCATCTTACTTTCACTGAGCTCAGTCCAATACAAAGGTGTTCGACATTTACGACTGTACAAAGCCTCATAAGGTGCCATTTTAATGCTCGACTGAAAACTATTATTGTACGCAAATTCAATCAATGGAAAATATTATTCCCACGTACCATCAAACTCAAGAATGCAACATCTCAACATATCCTCGAGAATCTGAATAATTCGCTCGGATTGACCATCTGTTTGTGGGTGAAAAGCAGTACTGAAATGCAATTTAGTGCCTAAGGCTTCTTGTAGTTTCTTCCAGAATCGTGAAGTAAACCTCGGATCTCTGTCAGATACAATAGATAGTGGCACCCTGTGCAATCTCACAATATCGAAAATATAAAGCTCAGCTAGTTTATCAAGTGAGTAATCAGATCGTACCGGAATATAATGAGCTATTTTCGTCAATCTGTCAACTATAACCCAAACTGCATCTTTCTTTCTCGGAGTCAATGGCAACCCTAAAACGAAATCCATTGTCACTCTATCCCATTTCCACTCAGGAATCATAATCGGTTGTAACAAACTGGATGGCACTTGATGTTCAGCTTTAACTTGCTGACAAACTAAACATTTCGAAACAAAGTTAGAGATGTCTCGTTTCATACCAGACCACCAATAATGTTGCTTCAAATCATGGTACATCTTTGTACTTCCTGGATGAACAGATAGGTGACTGTTATGTGCTTCATTCAAGATCAACTGAATCAACTCTGGGTTTCTCGGCACACAAATTCGATCTCAAAATCTCAAGCAATCATCAACATCAACTCGAAATTCAGAATCAAAGTTCGAATCACACTGAGCTCGCTTCGCTAACATTTTATTATCAACTTTTTGAACATCACATATTTGCTGTAAGAACAATGGTTTCGCTTTCAACTCAGCCAAAACTGAACCACCATTAGAAAAATCTAAATAAGCATTCATCACACGTAATGCAAACTGATACGCCCTGGGTCTACGAAGGACACGAGATGCATGAGTTGCCCGATCATCTACGAAGAGAGGTTTTGTCCTTCGGAAAAGAATGAGAAAATGGATAGGTTTGCGGAAGCTTTTAGAATGGAATAGGGATAATTAGATAAGATGAAGATAGGTTCGGTTATGGTAGGAAATGAAGAGAATTGATAGAGGTTCGGTTTAGAGGAAGTGAAGATAGGTAGAATGGAAAGGAAATTCAAGGTACGGGTTGGAATTAGGTATTGGTGGGTTATGGATGGTGGAAGAAAGTACTTAACCAAGAGTGATTCAACACTAAAGAGTGTCACCCCGGTTCTTATACGGTTAAAGTGGTAGACGGAATAGAATGAATGCCACACCAAAGGTTTGGTGATAAGTTCAAATGAACAAGTTTAAGACGCCACAAGCAAGCTTGATAATTCTAAGAAACTTGTACAAAAATTAGAGAGGAGTTTAACTCACTCAAGAACATAGAGTTCATAAATTTGATAAAGGTTCAACAACCATTACTAATGAAAATAACCTAGTATTTATAGGGTATCTACTAGCTAGCCGAATGGTCACTAAACATAGCTTAAAGACTAAGTAAATTCAGCTAGAAAATGCTGGAAAAATCTGGAATAAAATCTATTGAACTCCTTGGCAAATTTGGCTAAATGGAAGACAAATGGGCAGCTTCTATATGGATGATTCAGCTTGCATGAATATTGACATATCCTTGGAGTCAATGTACTTGCTAGGTTTGGCTAAATGTGGAGTCAAGAGTCAGCTTCTAGAATGATCAAATTCAGCTACTTGGGACGTTTTTAAGTCAGCTTAATGAAGAAGAAAATAGCTGATTGCATTTGGACAGCAAGGGAGCTGAATGAGCATGTCCAGGTTCGGCCAAGCATTGGAATGAGCTGCTACCTTTTGTTGAAGAGTTACCAGCATTAAAATGTAACTTTGAATAGCTTACATGTGTTTAATTCAGCCTTTAAAACTCCCTTGACCTTTGCTATACATGAATAGCCCTAAGGTAGTCAAATGAGCTGCTGACTTGTTTTAATTTCAGCTTAAAAGCCCTCCATTAAAAACGTCCATGTACTTAGCTCTCCTCCAGCCGAATGGTGACCTTGAATAACCAAAAGTTGGCAGCCATCATACATTGTTCCAATCGTTCATGCACCAACCAGATACATTGCTTCTTGCGTTTAATGTTCCAGCCACATACATTGCACCTAGGTGCATGTATCTTCTTTAATTTCTCCTTGTACATTCGGCTGAACCTACATGCACAAGATAATCATATTAAACCAATTCAATCAGCTAAATAACTATTAAAACATGGCCAAGACACATTAATAGACACTTTGGACCAATTAAACTCACTACTTAGGACACATTGAAATTCGGCAGCAACCTAATTAGAAAAATCTGCACATTTAATTCTAGAATTAAACAGCTTAAAAACCTGTAATAAAATGTGACAAATTAAATTAGACTTAGACAACTTAATTTCGGCACTAATTTAAATATTTAGACACATTAACTTACTGTAGTAAAATAAATAAATTAAAGAGTTCAATTTATTTTAAAATTAAGCAATTCAATTAATTCAGCTCAATGAGCTGAAACGAGCTCAAATGAGCTGATTCAAGCTAAATTTAGACGTGCACCAAGATGCACAACAACTCCGTGGCACTTGATTCATTTGATTCGAGCCCATCCAGTTGTAAAGCGTTGGTGCCCCGGGCTAGGTCGTATCATCCCCCCTCTTCAAGACGATTCGTCCTCGAATCGAGCCGTTGGTTTTCTCAAATAGAATTCCTTTTGCTTAGCTTTCCTCGGTCAAATGGGGCGGATAGTAATCAGGTCACCTGAAAAGGATAACCGTGAGTTAGCAAGAAATGTTTCACACACACTTGCAATCAAAATGTGAGCAGAACAAAACAAGTAAATCGCATGGTAACAGGCAGAATCAAATTATCATACAAAAGAAATAATGTGATACAGTCCGTCTCAGGGAGAGTCGAAAAGTATGTGAATTGCCCAATCGTCTACGAGGAGGAGATAAGCCTTTCGGGAAATAATCAAAAAATATGGATGAGTTTGCGAAAGCTTAAGTGAATTTATTTAGAAGATGGTTTAAGTTAGGAATGGAGGTGTTTAAGTGTGGGAATGATTCGGATATGGAGAAGGATAGGTTCGGTTTTATGATGAAAGAAGATGGATAAAGGTTAGGTGATATTTTGATAGTTTGGTGGAAATGGAGAATAGGACTTAAACAAGAAACGATTCAACACTCGAAGGTGTCACCCCAGTTTCTATAGTGTTTAAGGTGAAAATATGGAAATCGATGATGGACCACGACCCGTTATCTAGGTAGATAAGAACCGATGGTATAGTTTGATGAAGGAACAAGTCTAGACGCCACAAGCACGGCTCGATAAGTCTATAAAACTTGCACGAAATCGAATAGGAGACAAGCTCACTCGATGAACGAAAGTTCATGAAATATATTCAAAGTTTAATAATCAAAGAGTCTTAACTTTCTTTACAAATAAAAGATAACAAGTATTTATAAGCTTTCAATGACTAGTCGAATGGACAAATGCATGGCTTAATGTCTAAGCAAAATTCAGCCATGAATCAACTAGATTGATCTAAAATTAAGACTCCTCATCTTGCTGTCCACGTTCAGCCTTTGGAACACAAACATTCATCTTCTAGAAGGCTATATGCAGTCGAATTTAATGAAAGAAAGGAGGGGGGCTGAAATGCAATTAAAATCCGGCCTTGGATAGCTAAAAAGCTATTTGGAAAAGTGAAACATCAGCTCCCTTTTTGTTTGGCCGAATGGCCACTTGGAAGGGCACCATTCAGCAACCTTTTGAGCTCCACGAAGAGACAACATGTGAACTTAATATCTTGTCCATGCATATTCACGAAAAAGGCACCATCATCCAATTAAATAACTTCCCATGCATGTCCCCTAGCATTCATTTCGTCCATGCATGCTAGACAAGTCATTTATTGCCGTTTCATGCATGCTTAGCTTCTATTTAAGTTGCTGCCATCCAAGCATGAAAAGTCAGCAAACATCGTCGTCCATAAAGCTCACTAAATTCGTCCAATGCATGAAGGAACCAGCATGCTGATCATAGCATTAATTCGGCTAGACATGCTCTTTAAATGGACGCCCATGCTTCTCCAACATTGCATTTATTGATGTTCCAAATATGCTGCTCATTAAAGGTGCCGCCCATGCAATGTAAATGTACCAATCACTTTATTAATTTCGGCAAAGTAAAACATGCAGCACATTAATGCCAACATCTCACTTAAATTCGTAGCTCCTTAATTGAACACCCCAAGCATGCTGACTAGCTTTTATTGCCGTCCCACCAAGCATCCAGCAGCTCATTAATTTCATTCTAGGATTGCCCAACATCACATTAATTCATCTAGCAAACATGCAGCAGACAACCAATTTAATTGACGAAAATGTGGCTGGGCAAAGTGTTAAAAACACTCATAAATTCGTTCCATGCATTGCTGGACACTCCTTAAGTTCATAGCACATTTAATGAACGTCCCAAGCATGCTAAACAGCCCCCTTTTGCTGCACATTAATTTGGCCATGCTTGCTGTCCTTAAATGTAAGTAATTTGACCAGCAACTTAAAAAAAACCTGCACATTTATTCAAGAATTAATTCAACTTAAAACATGTAATAAAATGAGACAAAATTAATTAGACTAAGACAAATTAATTTAGACACTAAATAAAATATTTAGACACATTAATGGGCTGTAGAAAAATAAATAAAATAAATGTTTAATTTATTTTAAAGCATTAAATTTATGTAATCAGCTCAATGAGCTGGAGCGAGCTCGAACGAGCTCAAATCAAGCCCAAATGGACTAATCCGGCTTGATTTGGAAATGCACCAAAGTGCATATCAGCTTCACGGCCCTTGGAACGATGAATCTGAGCTCCTTCAATTTGAAGTTGGTTGGTGCCCCGGGCATGCCCGTATCATCCCTCCCCTCTTCAAGACGATTCACCCTCGAACTGACCTGTTGATTTTCCAAACAAAATTCCTTTTGTCTCGGTTTTCCTCGATCAAACGGGACGGATGATAATCGTAACACCTGAAAGAGATAATCATGAGTTAGCAAGAATTGTTTCAAAACTACTTGCAACCCAAATGTAATCATTACCAAACAAATAAATCTCATTTGCACGAAAACACTCAAATGATCGTACAAATGATATAAGGCTTTATCAAAATTTTGAAACAAATGTGGATAAGCTTCAAAGCATGCATATGTTTTAAACAGAGTCCTCAAAACAACATTATCATGCGAGTAGCACATCAAATGATATACATAAGCATCACAAGCAGATAGGTAAGAAAGTGCATATGACACTCGAAAGTGAACATCCAAATCTTGCATTGAATCACTCGCACAGGAATCATAAAATTTATCATACACAAAATTCTCTTTGTCAATGAACAAATCGGATAGACCACAAATCATCAGAATGAAACATTCAAACACTTCACGATCTAAATGATGAAAATTAGCAGCATGTGTTCTATCAACATTTAAGGAGAACGAATTCACCTCAAAATCCTCAAGTGAATTACACATGTGACAAAATATGGGCTCTTTCACATAAGGATTATCCAAATTATCAATCATGAAAATAGATAGATCAAAAATAGGCAAAATAGAAAGGTTAAGCATATCGTGATCTGAATGTTTTACAACAACAAAATCAACAACGCAAAGCTTTTCACCGTTCAAAGATAGCAACAATGCATCAACATTTTTAGAAGGCCTTGATGTTCGGAAAGACAAAGGTCATTCTTACCTTGTTCGTGCAATACAAACCTTCTCTCCACGGGCAAGTAATGTAGTCGAAGCTTTGCGTTTGAATCAACACCTTTCAAATGGATTGTAAATCTCAAATACAACCACAAAATTTGCTTAAGGAGAAAATAAAAATTGTAGACAAAATGAACAAATTTCGCAACCTTACTCAAAAACCAAGTATCAAAAAGATAGAAGTATTTCAAACTTACCAGATGATACTTGAGTTCTCCATAGAGCAAATCAGAACGTATTCCCGGTTTAAAAACATGCGTTTGATTATTTAAATCAAAATGTATCAATGGTTTCTTTAATTCAAACTTGTCAAACCAATAGGAATTGTGCACGATCAAGATCGAGCGATCAAAACTCTGGACGTGCTTCAAAATAGACTTACAAAAACTCAAAAATTTCATTTTAGACAATGAACAAATCTCGTAATAACCACAATCAAACAAATGAGGATTAAGAGAAAAGTCATCGTCATACCTTGACGAGTCTTGCATTTGTCGGATAGACACTACTCTACCGTCACACTGATGTGATCCCGACTGCATCATGTTATGACACAACTCGATGCCACCGAGATTGGCCCAAACTCGAGGGGCCCAAGTGCAAAATAAAGCTTTTAATTTTGGTTTGTTAATTTGGTTGCTGGAATAAGGACTTTGATTTATTTATTTTAGTTACTTTAGTTATTATAATATGAGTCTTTAATTATGTCTTGTTTATTAAATGCATCTTTAACTAATGTCTTGCATTATTGATCTACATCTTTTAATTATGACATGCATTATGTGTTCTGCATTTAATAAAGTCATGCATTATGTAACTCTCATGATAGTTAAGTTTGCATAATAAATCATGACATGCATTTAAGCATCTTAGTTTAATAAATGAGTTGCTGGACATTTATTCAACTCATCTTAGTTTAATTAAATAAGTTGTGTTTAATAAGAGGCTTATTAATTAATCTAGTTACTAGGATGTTTTAATGAAGCATGAGTTTAAGTTAATTTAATTACTGCTTCCATAAATTAACTAGTTGCTGCATTAATTGAAGTCTTAACTTTTAGTTCATTTAATAAAGTCAAGTGTTTAATGTGTTTAAGTTAAAGTAGTGTTTAATAAGTGTTTAAATGTGATTAAATTGTTTGTTTAATGTGTTTGAATGTAGGAAACTTTTTAGCTAAAAACCATTACACTCAATGGGATGTTACAAAGAGTTAATGTGACTTTTCAAGTGAAAACGGTTACACACATGGGGAAGCATTATTTAACATTAAAGGGAGCTGTTATGATGATTGAAGGAAGCATTACATCTCCATTAATTTCGGCAGCAACCTATTCATCTTCCATAACCATTTGAGGCTTAAAAGATCACCCAAGAGTTACAACTTCTCATTAAGTTGCTGGTGACCATTCGGCTGCTAAGAAAGCATGAAACCAAGCATTTAAACTCATTGAAATCAGCTCATTAGGAGTCTTAAAGTTGTTGTTATTTGGCTGGAGGAATTCAAGAGTTTTACCCATTGATGAGATTTTATTTCAGCCATTTAAATGCATAATAAAGCTAAATTCATATGACTCTTCAGCTAACCACATGTTAACACTATATATACTTTGTTAATAGCTTGTAAAAGGTACTTTTGATGCTTAATGAAATTTGTGAGTTATCTACTCTCTTTATTCTTCAAGGTTCAAATTGACTTATCTAGTAGCTAGTGGCGTCAATCTGACTTGTTTCGAACTTATCATCCATTTGGGTGTAGCGTTCAAACCTTTATACTGAGGTTCCTATCTTGCTAGATAGTGGGTCGAGGTTTTATCCAATTCTATTTTTTACCTTTGAAACATATAAGACTCGGGTCCTTAATTCCTATTAATGGTTCTTTCTTGTTTCAGCCAATTATCCATTCAATCCATCTATTTTCTTTGTTATTAAACCGTTGCCATTTTCTTAAATCCAACCATTTTTCCCTTTTAAAACAAATCGAACAAAACCTCTTCATAGACGATCGGGCAAACTCATATACGACTCGACTCACCCCAAGGCAGATCGTATCATTTGGTATCAGAGCTAGAAAATGAGGAGCACCGATGTTCGTATTCAATTCGAAGTAGGTACGTAATTTTAAAAAAAAATCGAAAAAAAATTCAAAAAAAAGTTCAAAAAAAAAATTTTCAAGTTGAATCTCAAAGTTGTAATTGTGTTATTTTCGTGCTTTGAGGGAAAAAAGTCAAAAAAAAAGTGAAGCTTTGTGACTTTGATAATTTTTCTATTCTTCTTCTCAATTTCTGAGATCCTGAAGCCAATATTTTTATCTTCCACCCCGATCCTTCAAGAAGCATTTTCAACCATCATTCTGTACCATCTGTTTAATCCCAACGCCACCATCCCTAACATTTTTTTTAGCCTACCTTTACCTAAAACAAATTATCCTTTGCTTTAACCCCTTGAAGCCGACCTACAAGTTGCTAATAAGTCTAAGGCAACCTTCCAGAATTTTGAGAGGTGGATTCGAGTGGTAAAAGGCACGAGTGACTCATTAAAGAAAAAGCCAAAATTGAGCGAAATACGAGTGTGAGTGTTCAATATTTACTTTTTCTTTCTGAGTGATTTTAGTGAGGTTTGTGGCGAGGTATTTAAATTTTCTATTTTTGTTCTTTTTAACATTACTTCTTTCAGTACATAATAATGTCTCGAGAAGAGATTTCCACGTTTGATTTTTGATATTTGTTGGAAGAAATGGAAAGCATGCTCGATCGCAAGATTAAGCCAATTCAAGACAAGTGAGAATCTCGAGCAATAACCCGACGAAAGTAAACTCCAACAAGTCAGACAACGGAGTCACGACTATCACGAAGACACCTTCCCGATGACTATTCGAGAAGAGATTCTTATCGAGATTCCCATCCAACAAGGTCGTCGAGACAAAGAGAAGAAAGTTTTGAGTTCGAGACTCTTCGAGATAACGAACGAGGAAGTACGAGTTATCCTTCATACACTTCAAAGACATCACGCACGAAGGAATGTACCCGAAAAATTGATCGAGAAATCAACGAGAATACTTTCTCTTTCTTTGAGCAAAACATCCATCTTTTTTATTCTTTTGTATCACCTTCATGTTGTAATCAAATCGAAAAAGAATACGAAAGAAAAGAAAAAGAAATAGAAAAAGAAATAGAAAAAGAAAAAGAAGAGAGTGTAAAAGAAACGAGTGATGTTGAAAAACAAATGAGAGAAAAAGAGGCAAAAGAACAAGAAAAAGTGAGGAATTTGTTTACTAATCCAGATATGAAATTGCCTCGTTTTGTTTCTTTTCAGGATCCCAAAATATCAAACAATAACCTTCAACTTCAATACCTTTCCGATGAAAGACGCTTTCGTATGATCAGCATAGGTAAGGTTGAAGATGAAATCAAACTACACGAGTTCGAAGGTAAGCGAGGTAAGGAATTTTTAACAACTGAGTCATGACGATCAGGTTTGAACGTTGTTGAAAATGACTTAGTTTTAAAAAGTTTCCCTTATTTTTGTTTGATTGATTGCTATTCTTTGAATGTGGTTGACGTTGTTCGGTACGATCGGCAAACCAAAAATTTGATTTTGCATGATAACGGGTTCTCACGAAAAACAAATAAATTCTTTGATCATTTTGTGCATCAACTACTGCCTTGTGAAAATTCCATGAATTCGTGCAAATTTATTTTGAAACATGTGACAAGTTTTGATTGTACATTTTTGAGTATGCACCACTCCTTTTGGATTAACGTGTTTGATTTATCAAAACCGTTGCTACATTTCGACATAAGTAATCAAACTCATGTTTTTAAACCGGGAATTTGTTTTGATTCATTTTGTGGAAAAACCAGCAACTTAAAGTTTGTACGAATAATTTCTATACTTAGTTTTTGAATAAGAAAATGAGGTATGAAAATTTGTTTTCCCTTTTAATGCGTTCCTTAAACAATTTCTGTGGTTGTCCATGAAGTTTGTGTTTATTTTGGAAAAGGCTAATCCAACCATGAAGCTTCGACTAGACTACATTTTCAAGGAGAGAAGGTTTGTGTTAAATGGAAAAGGTAAAATCGACCCTTATCCTTCTGTTCAACAAGGTAAGATGCTTGAAACTTTTGAAACTTATTTGTTCTCCTCGGATAGTAACAAAATTCACGTTGATGACTTAGTTTTTGAAAATTACTTAGATCGAGATGTGATTAACTGTTCTGCTTTGTTTGAACACGATTTATCTGTTTTGATTGGTGATAAAAAGATTATTATTTTTGACCCCGGAGACCTTTGTTCTATATAGCTTTGTTCAAGTGGTTTGAGAATCGGAATGTTGTTAACTCTCAAATGTTATGTGGTTATGGTTTGTTTCCATCGAATAAAAAGGTAAGACCGATTTCTGTTTTTGATCCCGGCATCAATTCATATGTTCAATTTGTGAATAACGTTTCAGCATTTTCCTTCGAGTTCATCACCCATGGTGTCACTAACCTCTTTCATTTTCGTAAGGGAAGGCAAGCAACTAATCTACTTCCTTTTCGAGTCTTATGTATTTTTCAGGTTTGTGACGATGAAAAATTTTTCACGAGCAAATGGCCAGATTTGAGGACAAATCATCTTCAAGAGGGAGGGTATGATGCGATCCCCACTGCATCATGTTACGACACAACTCGATGCCACCGAGCTTGGCCCAAACTCGAGGGGCCCAAGTGCAAAATAAAGCTTTTAATTTTAGTTTGTTAATTTGGTTGCTGGAATAAGGACTTTGATTTATTTATTTTAGTTACTTTAGTTATTATAATATGAGTCTTTAATTATGTCTTGTTTATTAAATGCATCTTTAACTAATGTCTTGCATTATTGATCTACATCTTTTAATTATGACATGCATTATGTGTTCTGCATTTAATAAAGTCATGCATTATGTAACTCTCATGATAGTTAAGTTTGCATAATAAATCATGACATGCATTTAAGCATCTTAGTTTAATAAATGAGTTGCTGGACATTTATTCAACTCATCTTAGTTTAATTAAATAAGTTGTGTTTAATAAGAGGCTTATTAATTAATCTAGTTACTAGGATGTTTTAATGAAGCATGAGTTTAAGTTAATTTAATTCTGCTTTCATAAATTAACTAGTTGCTGCATTAATTGAAGTCTTAACTTTTAGTTCATTTAATAAAGTCAAGTGTTTAATGTGTTTAAGTTAAAGTAGTGTTTAATAAGTGTTTAAATGTGATTAAATTGTTTGTTTAATGTGTTTGAATGTAGGAAACTTTTCAGCTGAAAACCGTTACACTCAAGGGGATGTTACAAAGAGTTAATGTGACTTTTCAAGTGAAAACGGTTACACACATGGGGAAGCATTATTTAACATTAAAGGGAGCTGTTATGATCATTGAAGGAAGCATTACATCTCCATTAATTTCGGCAGCAACCTATTCATCTTCCATAACCATTTAAGGCTTAAAAGATCACCCAAGAGTTACAACTTCTCATTAAGTTGTTGGTGACCATTCGGCTGCTAAGAAAGCATGAAACCAAGCATTTAAACTCATTGAAATCAGCTCATTAGGAGTCTTAAAGTTGTTGTTATTTGGCTGGAGGAATTCAAGAGTTTTACCCATTGATTAGATTTTATTTCAGCCATTTAAATGCATAATAAAGCTAAATTCATATGACTCTTCAGCTAACCACATGTAAACACTATATATACTTTGTTAATAGCTTGTAAAAGGTACTTTTGCTGCTTAATGAAATTTGTGAGTTATCTACTCTCTTTATTCTTCAAGGTTCAAATTGACTTATCTAGTAGCTAGTGGCGTCAATCTGACTTGTTTCAAACTTATCATCCATTTGGGTGTGGCGTTCAAACCTTTATACCGAGGTTCCTATCTTGCTAGATAGTGGGTCGAGGTTTTATCCAATTCTGTTTTTTACCTTTGAAACATATAAGACTCGGGTCCTTAATTCCTATTAAGGGTTCTTTCTTGTTTCAGCCAATTATCCATTCAATCCATCTATTTTATTTGTTATTAAACCGTTGCCATTTTCTTAAATCCAACCATTTTTCCCTTTTAAAACAAATCGAACGAAACCTCTTCATAGACGATCGCGCAAACTCGTATACGACTCAACTCACCCCGAGGCGAATCGTATCACACACTTTGCACAACAATGATTATTATGAGATGAACTCGTCTTACCACCAATTAAGTCGTCACAATTAATCGAAGAATGGCAATCGATGAAGCTATCCACATAATCACAATTATTCGAAAAATTTGGTGGAGATTGAAACTCTTCAAAAATTTTACCTTCCTTACCTTTCGGCTCGCGTGATTCAATCTTACCTTTTTCAACTAAAGAAAAACGTCGCTCATCAGGAAGGTATTGGAGTTGGTAGTCATCGCTTGGTTCCTCGAAAACCTAAAATGACGAAACAGAAGAAGATAGAACTTTAAAGGGGTTAGTTGAAAAATCACGCTCTTGCTCGTTCTTTTCTCTCGTTTCTTTTTCAACATCTTTTTCTTTCTCACTTTCTTTCTCAATGTTTTTCTCAATTTCAATTTTCTTTTCAATTTTCTTTTCTTTTTCAATTTTTCTTTCTTTTTCTTCTTTTTCAATCTTTTTTTCACTTTTATTTTCTTTTTCTACTTCTTTTTCCACTTCTTTTTGTTCTTTCTATTTTTTTTCACTCTCGTTTTCTTTTTTTCTTTTTCATTTTCTTTTTGATTACAACAAGAGGATGAGTCAGAAGAATTGAAAGAAGAAAAAATTGACTCAATTATCGAGAGAATGTTCCCATAGATATCACAATCGTTTCTTCTTGAAAGATTCTTCATGGATGAATTTCTTGAAGAACGGCTTGTGCTTTCTCGTTCGCGTTGTCAAAAAACCTTGTACTCGTTACTTTCTTCTCGTTGTCTCGAAGGTTTTGACGAATACAAATCTCGATAATAATCCTCTCTCACATTTTTGTACGTATTTATAAAAGAAAAACCTTTTGTTAATCAATTTTGGAAACCGTTATTTATGATTTTTAGAAAATTCCAAATTAAAACAAATCAAGCAAGATAATACGTACGTCAAACATAAAGCAGAAATAAAATATTCCAGAGGCCTTATTACAACTTAAAAACCCAAAATAGCAAAAATAATAAAGTAAACGTAAATAGAAATCTAAAGTTCAAAAACACCATTTCTGAAGTATGGCCTCCACTGAGTTATCCATGGCCCAAGTCCACCTCATCGAGCATTACCCGCAAGGGTTAAGGAAAAGGGTGAGTTACTAGAACTCGAGTGCATAATCCCTTACCGTCATTCACTGGCCTGAATCCATTTAGCAATAACTTGGGCTTAAGCCCATTTACATAACAATATTAAAATGATATGAATGTAACCCAACCCATCCATCCATCACACCCCCGACCAGCCAATCACACCTGTGGGGATCAAGTCAACCCATCCCGCCGCTCACACCAATTCGCAGGCAAGTTGCCATTTATAATATATTTGTTTATTGTGGCCAAGCCACCGAAATCATAAGTGATATTTTGTGGCAATGCCACCAGGGCTACCCGCTCTTCATACAATTTTTCCCAACCCATGCAATATGTAACATGCAACATACATAATAAAGCATAATAACCACATATATGTACAACCATTATTAATCCAATAATTTATTACAGTGCATCGGTCCATTATAGCACTTTTATAATTCAGCCCATTAAGGCATTCTAGTAAATCGGTCCATAGGGGCATTTTCGTAATTCTACAAATTAACTCCGATTTTGTCAAATCTTAGTATTAACGATGTTTAAGCAAATCACTCAATTTATACCATAATACCGTTTTTAAGTTCTTAAGCAACATCGTTTGATTTTCTAACATGATGATAAATCACAGATTTATGGGATTTCGGTGTGAGATTACACACCTGATTACGGTAAGGACTAAACCTTCTTGATTGTCGACACCTAAATCACCATTACACTCGATTAACCAATCAAACGAGATTTTATTAATCCAAAACTAAATCAGACGATCTAATGAATTGCTTACTCTTAGTATTGTGAACGACCACGATTTGTCTATTCTCACCGGATGATGGTCCACAACCTGGTGGAAAATCTCGAACCGCCGATACCGCTCTACGCTTGAACTTAGGAGTAGGAATAGCAAATCCACTCCTTTTGTGTTCTCCAATCGCTTTTCCTCTCAAATCGGTTCCACTTGCCTCCATAGGAAAAATCTCGATTAGAAAACTACTATGAGAGAAAGTAGTTGTTTTAGTGATAGGAGTTGAAACACCCCACACCCAGCCCACGAGCCTGGACCGGATCTGGTATGCTCCTTAAGTAAACCGGTTTCAAAGTTCTTTGTTACTTAGAGAAATTTGTGTAATTTTAGAAAATTATCGTTTTGGGTTGGCTTAAGTTGGAAACCCATTTATTTTACTTAGAAATCATTTAATTATGGTGACAAAACAATTTTAGGGTTTATTTTGAAAGAAATAATTTTAATTAAACTTTAATCAAAAATAATTCTTAACATAATAAATTAAAATAAACAGAAGTAAAGAAATCCAACTTGGGCCTTATGGCCTTATTACATCAATCAAAACCCAAAAATAAAATTAAAGTACTTAGTAAAAATAAAAGTCCAAATCTTTAAATTTCTCCTTGCGATGCATGGTCACCTTCAGCTCCTGCCGACCCGGTCCATTAATGCTCATCACCTGAAAAATATTCCCACAACGGGGTGAGTCAATAGACTCAATGTGTAACCAACACTAACATTCAATAGATCAGGCATACATACTCATATCAAACACTTATTCATACAACAGATATCAATGATGATGCAACCCAACCCAAAACCTAGATGCCATCCGCTACACATCCCCGTACCAACCTCGCACACATCGTGGGGACTACTAAGTCGACCCTCCATCCGCTACACACCTTCGGCGCGCAGGCTGCGATCGACGTGCTCATCGCCTATATAAAATTTGTGGCATAGCCACTAGATACAGATTGTGTCAAAAGACACCAGATTCGGATAATGTAACCGGTTACCACATTCGAGATAATGTGACCGAAGTCACCACATTCGATAGTGAGACCAAGTCATCACATTCACTTCCCCTTTCTCATAAATCCCGAATGACCCATATTTTTCATATCATGCATATCATACTTAAATTCACATTCGTGTCACTTTTCACATGTTAAAATATAACATATTTCGTAATCCTAGCAGGAGTAGGAAACGTACCTGAGTACTTTGTACCACATTAGGGTACTTTAGCCACAGTCACATTCTTATACATTCATATATCAATTATTTGCCATATAACATATTAAAAGTTAGTGTGGGTACACACTTGATTAAACAGCAATTCCTTGAGATTCCGAAAAGCTTGATCTAATGCTTAGATCCTTAATCCCTACATTTGATTTATCACTTATTACTTAACATAAATCCTATTCGGCTATAATACCAAATCCTAGTAGGATTTGTATTCTTACCTTTGATGCCGATTTGATGATTATTCAAATCCCGGAATAAATCCTTGCTTCCTTACTGCTGTCGAAAATCCTATAAGCACATGTTAGATTGATTTCTAACACTTAATCATCTTTAAATGGCCTATGGCCGAATATTCATATGACTTACCTTGAGTCTTAGAAATCTCGAAGCTTCGTTGTACTTCTCCTTGTAGTCGACAACTACTAGATCTCGAAGAAAACCTTCCAAATTTCGGCCATGGAATTCTAAAGGAGTGAGATTCTATATTTCGGCTAAAGAGAGATTGAAAATCAAATAATAGTTGATCTTACCTTTTGGATGAAATCGGCAACACCCTTCTGTCACAATAAAGATTCGGCTTTGGCAGAATTTCATCTTTTGGTGCTATGAAGAATTCGGCTAGGTTGGATTGTGTTTTTGGTTTTGAATAAAAGAGAGAGGAGGCTAGGGAATTCGGCTAGACAAAGGAAAAGAGAAAAGAAGAGGAGAGAACCCTAAGAATTTCGGCAGAGCAGAGAAAAAAGAAAACTGATGAGTATATTCCTTCCTTCCTTCCTTTTATAGATGAAATTATTAGCTAAGGAGTCCCTTACTTGGCCACCACTCTTCAATTTGATAGCTTTATCCTTTAATTATCATAAAATAAAAGAGTTTAATCCAGCCTTTATCTCATGGAAATTATGATAAATAAATTCTTTTTTGAAAATACTTAAAATAAATCATCATTTATCTCTCCAATAAAAAAAACCTTTATTTATCCTTAATAGCCAAATTTTAAAGAGGATAAACCTCCCTTTTTCTAGAAGCCTTGCCGTCCACTCCTTAGCTTATGGAAGCAAAAATAAAACCTCCTTTATTTGCTTCCCAAGTGACTCGAACTCAGGCCCAACACCTTGCATGTGGCGCCATTTCCATAGGCCCTAAGTGACATCTTCAGGCCACTTTTCCAAGCCTGTTTGGGTGTCAAATTTCAGAAACTTTTTCTTTTAAGGCCACCTTGCCTTGATTTCCTATTTTAGAATTTAAAACTTGACATTTCTGGGTCATTTCTAAGTTTCCTAAAATTTTCGTTCGGCTCTGTAAACTTGCCATTTTCTTACATTTCCAAGTTTCCAGAAATGTGTACTTTCCATTTTGAATCATTTCCTTACATTTCCGTGTTTCCAAAAATGTTCATGTCTATGCATTTCCAGGTTTCCAAAAATGTTCATTTCCATATACATTTCCGAATTTCCAAAAATATTAAAAATTTATTCATATTACTTAAGACTTGTCATTTCGTACAATTAAACCGAAAATGCATAGGCCCTTTCCAGATGTTACGAGTTCTACCCTCTTAAAATAATTTCGTCCTCGAAATTACTTACTAACGAATAATCGTACATCTTAACTCACCGCACTACGCTTTAAGTCACACTCTCGATCTTATTAGAACCATCATACTTTCTAGACACATTCTCTAGGTTCACATCCAAAGTTTCAGGCACTTCACTAGCAATACAAGAATAAGCTAACCCTATAACAAGCAAAGCAATTAAGGGTATTCCAGAAATAAGGGGCGTGCCGTTGTCATATCTCGCACATTTTCCTCCTCGCGACGGCCAACCGCATAAACCAACCTTGGTTGCCTCGCGTCTGCACCTTCGATATCTCTCGCTTGGTGCTCCACGCCCTCGGCCCAACCATTTCCTCCATGGTTCGGTCCACGACCTTGCTGAGGTCGCTGGCCCACCTCTACCAGCCTGATTAACATTCTGAGCGGCTGGTCGATTCCCATCCGGTTTCATGGGACAATCCTTGAGCATATGGTCCTTGGACCCAGACCTAAAACATCCTCCTGTCTTTTTCCAGCACTCCCCTAAGTGCTTCTTTCCACAATGATCACAAGAATGATACTGCCCTCCTGTAGCAGCTTGCTGAACTCGCGGCCCATCAACTCTAGGCCTCTTATTCCCAAATGATCCCGACGCTCCAAAACCTCTTTCTGGCCTATTTTGATCCATAGTCTGCTTGGTAGAATCCTTGATTCCTTCAGCCACTTTAGCCTTCTCCACTAAAGCAGGAAACTCCCGCTCCTGATGCAGTGCTATCAACAGTCTCAGATCGTCCCTCAGTCCGTCCTCAAAATGGACACAGCGCTCATGCTCAGTTGCCACTACCCCTCGAGCATAGCGGCTCAACCTCAGGAATTCAGCTTCATATTCCGCCACGGACTTGTTCCTTGAACCACCCTCTAAAAGCCTTCCTTTTTGCTCATCTCAGATACTGGTTCCCACATATTTCTTTTGAAATGCTTCCTTAACATATTCCCAGGTCAGATCCTCAGCCGTGGCACCATCCCGAACAGTTAACCACCATTGATACGCTTCATCGCGTAACAGTGCCACCATCCCTTTCAACTTTTCCTCCGGGGTCAAATCAATCTCATCCATGATGCGCTCCGTTGCTTCCAACCAGTACTCAGCTGTACTGGGTGCCACTCCAGATACTCCTCGAAACATTTCCGCTCCATTAGCTCAGAGCCGTTCAGGCACAGACTTTCGATTTCTCGAATTTCCTCCTGCACCAGCCACCAACTCCAAAACTCGCAGCACAGCCTGCGACACAGCATCTTCCCCCGTCTGAGCTTGCTTCTCAACATTAACAGCTGGGGGTGGTGGTGGCGGTGGTACTTCATTATCTGATCCTTGACCCGATCTAACGGGTTCCGACCTAGTCATTCTTCCTCTACCCCTTCCACGATGACCACGTCCTCTAGAGCTCATTTTCTCACGTCGAGATCTGATTAAGAAGTTTTATGAATTAGTCATTGTTCCACTTATTTACCCGCGAAGGAGTTTTATGACAAAAGGATTTAGGAGTGGTTCTTTCGTATTCATACAAACACACAGTCTTTCCATTCATTCATTCATCCATCAAACAAGTATGAACTTTCGTTCATTCAGAGAAACGTTGTAGTTTTCATTGTTATTGTTTTTCCACTACCCAGGGGTATTTTCGTAATTTGTCCTACAGAGGCATTTTCGTAATTTTTCAAAAGAAAAAGTTCCTTGGTGATTTCGTTAAAAAGTATTTTGGTAATTTCAAAGTCCCGGAGTAATTTGGAAAAATTTTGAAATCCGGGGGTATTTCGGTAATTTTTGACCTCAGGGGTATTTTGGTAATTTTTCGCAAACCGGGGCAAATTTGTAAAAGTTAACAAATCAGGGATATTTTAAAAGTTGTAAGACTTTGAGGGTTCTTTTCGAGAATTGTTCTTTTCAAAACGATGATGTTGCAGAACCTTTGAAAATCAAGGTCATTTTGGTAACTTTACCACTAAGGGTATTTTTGTAATTTTCACAAATCAGGAGTTTTATTGTTGTAAAGATAGTTTTTTTTTATTTTTTTTTACAAATTGAAAAGGTAATTTTAAGAGTTTTAAAACTAGGGTTTATAAAAACACGGCTAGTTCCCTTTCGGGTTTTAGTCATTGTGTTTAGCCTATGATCGAGTCCTCTTGGTTAGGGTGAACCGAAGCTACGCACCAGGTAGGATTCCAGTGAAGAGGAGGTGAGTCACTAGGACTACTTAAGTACCAGGCTCTTCCGGATCCAATCCTAGACATGCGCACAATGGTTACCACACCCTAACTCGGCGACTTACTTCACAGGTTTGTTTAATAGTCCTTAAGTCTTATGCATGTGTTTGAGTGCACTAGTCCTAGGGTTCAAGTTCCTATCATGCTATTCTACGTTCCATTCCTCTTCTACCCTTCCACATTTCATAACACATAATCACACAAATAGTTAGGGGTACTTACCTGGTGGACTGCAGGTCGGAGACTTAGGAGCCATGCCATAAAACCTGTTTATTTCATAAAATCCTTTCAAAAAGCTTACTTGGCTCGATTTGAAAATGTTTTGGGCCTTAGCCCACAGGCCGAGAGTTTAAAACTGGGCTCTGATACTAAATCAAAACACCCACACCCGCCCACGAGCCCGGACCAGATCTGTATGCTCCTTAAGTAAACCTACATTTAGAGAAAATTTGTGTAATTTTAGAAAATTATCGTTTTGGGTTGGCTTAAGTTGGAAACCCATTTATTTTACTTAGAAATCATTTAATTATGGTGACAAAACAATTTTAGGGTTTATTTTGAAAGAAATAATTCTAATTAAACTTTAATAAAAATAATTCTTAACATAATAAATTAAAATAAATGTAAGTAAAGAAATCCAACTTGGGCCTTATGGCCTTATTACATCAATCAAAACCCAAAAATAAAATTAAAGTACTTAGTAAAAATAAAAGTCCAAATCTTTAAATTTCTCCTTGCGATGCATGGTCACCTTCAGCTCCTGCCGACCCGGTCCATTAATGCTCATCACCTGAAAAATATTCCCACAACGGGGTGAGTCAATAGACTCAATGTGTAACCAACACTAATATTCAATAGATCGAGCATACATACTCATATCAAACACTTATTCATACAAATGTATATCAATGATGATGCAACCTGAACCCAAAACCTAGATGCCATCCGCTACACATCCCCGTACCAACCTGCACACCGTGGGGACTACTAAGTCGACCCTCCATCCGCTACACACCTTCGAAGGCGCTCATTTGCAAATCGACGTGCTCATCGCCCATATAAAATTTGTGGCATAGCCACTGATATACAGATTGTGTCAAAAGACACCAGATTCGGAGATAATGTAACCGGTTACCACATTCGAGATAATGTGACCGAAGTCACCACATTCAGATAGTGAGACCGAAGTCATCACATTCACTTCCCCTTTCTCATAAATCCCGAATGACCCATATTTTTCATATCATGCATATCATACTTAAATTCACATTCGTGTCACTTTTCACATGTTAAAATATAACATATTTCGTAATCCTAGCAGGAGTAGGAAACGTACCTGAGTACTTTGTACCACATTAGGGTACTTTAGCCACAATCACATTCTTATACATTCATATATCAATTATTTGCCATATAACATATTAAAAGTTAGTGTGGGTACACACCTGATTCGCTTAGCAATTCCTTGAGATTCCGAAAAGCTTGATCTAATGCTTAGATCCTTAATCCCTACATTTGATTTATCACTTATTACTTAACATAAATCCTATTCGGCTATAATACCAAATCCTAGTAGGATTTGTATTCTTACCTTTGATGCCGATTTGATGATTATTCAAATCCCGAAATAAATCCTTGCTTCCTTCTTCTGCACGTCCGAAAATCCTATAAGCACATGTTAGATTGATTTCTAACACTTAATCATCTTTAAATGGCCTATGGCCGAATATTCATATGACTTACCTTGAGTCTTAGAAATCTCGAAGCTTCGTTGTACTTCTCCTTGTATTCGACAACTACTAGATCTCGAAGAAAACCTTCCAAATTTCGGCCATGGAATTCTAAAGGAGTGAGATTCTATATTTCGGCTAAAGAGAGATTGAAAATCAAATAATAGTTGATCTTACCTTTTGGATGAAATCGGCAACACCCTTCTGTCACAACAAAGATTTGGCTTTGGCAGAATTTCGGCTTTTGGTGCTATGAAGAATTCGGCTAGGTTGGATTGTGTTTTTGGTTTTGAATAAAAGAGAGATGAGGCTAGGGAATTTGGCTAGACAAAGGAAAAGAGAAAAGAAGAGGAGAGAACCCTAAGAATTTCGGCAGAGCAGAGAAAAAAGAAAACTGATGAGTATATTCCTTTCTTCCTTCCTTTTATAGACGAAATTATTAGCTAAGGAGTCCCTTACTTGGCCACCACTCTTCAATTTGATAGCTTTATCCTTTAATTATCATAAAATAAAAGAGTTTAATCCAGCCTTTATCTCATGGAAATTATGATAAATAAATTCCTTTTTGAAAATACTTAAGATAAATCATCATTTATCTCTCCAATAAAAAAAACCTTTATTTATCCTTAATAGCCGAATTTTAAAGAGGATAAACCTCCCTTTTTCTAGAAGCCTTGCCGTCTACTCCTTGGCTTATGGAAGCAAAAATAAAACCTCCTTTATTTGCTTCCCAAGTGACTCGAACTCAGGCCCAACACCTTGCATGTGGCGCCATTTCCATAGGCCCTAAGTGACATCTTCAGGCCACTTTTCCAAGCCTGTTTGGGTGTCAAATTTCAGAAACTTTTTCTTTTAAGGCCACCTTGCCTTGATTTCCTATTTTAGAATTTAAAACTTGACATTTCTGGGTCATTTCTAAGTTTCCTAAAATTTTCGTTCGGCTCTGTAAACTTGTCATTTTCTTACATTTCCAAGTTTCCAGAAATGTGTACTTTCCATTTTTGAATCATTTCCTTACATTTCCAGGTTTCCAAAAATGTTCATGTCTATGCATTTCCAGGTTTCCAAAAATGTTCATTTCTATATACATTTCTGAATTTCCAAAAATATTAAAAATTTATTCATATTACTTAAGACTTTGTCATTTCGTACAATTAAACCGAAAATGCATAGGCCCTTTCCAGGATGTTACAGTTCTACCCCCTTAAAATAATTTCGTCCTCAAAATTACTTACTAACGAATAATCGTACATCTTAACTCACCGCACTACGCTTAAGCTGCGCACTCTGATCTTATTAGAACCATCATACTTTCTAGACACATTCTCTAGGTTCACATCCAAAGTTTCAGGCACTTCACTAGCAATACAAGAATAAGCTAACCCTATAACAAGCAAAGCAATTAAGGGTATTCCAGAAATAAGGGACGTACCCGTTGTCATATCTGGCACATTTTCCTCCTCGCGACGGCCAACTGCATAAACCAACCTTGGTTGCCTCGCGTCTGCACCTTCAGTATCTCTGCTTGGTGCTCCACGTCCTCGGCCCGAACCATTTCCTCCATGGTTCGGTCCACGACCTTGCTGAGGCTGCTGTCCACCTCTACCAGCCTGATTAACATTCTGAGCGGCTGGTCGATTCCCATCCGGTTTCACGGGACAATCCTTGAGCATATGGTCCTTGGACCCACACCTAAAACATCCTCCTGTCTTTTTCCAGCACTCCCCTAAGTGCTTCTTTCCACAATGATCACAAGAATGATACTGCCCTCCTGTAGTAGCTTGCTGACCTCGCGGCCCATCAACTCTAGGCCTCTTATTCCCAGATGATCCCGACGCTCCAAAACCTCTTTCTGGCCTATTTCGATCCATAGTCTGCTTGGTAGAATCCTTGATTCCTTCAGCCACTTTAGCCTTCTCCACTAAAGCAGGAAACTCCCGCTCCTGATGCGGTGCTATCAACAGTCTCAGATTGTCCCTCAGTCCGTCCTCAAAACGGACACAGCGCTCATGCTCAGTTGCCACTACCCCTCGAGCATAGCGGCTCAACCTCGAAATTCACTTCATATTCCGCCACGGACTTGTTCCTTTGAACCACTTCCGGAAAAAGCCTTCCTTTGCTCATCTCAGATACCGGTTCCCACATATTTCTTTTGAAATGCTTCCTTAACATATTCCCAGGTCAGATCCTCAACCCTGGCACCATCCCGAACAGTTAACCACCATTGATACGCTTCATCGCGTAACAGTGCCACCATCCCTTTCAACTTTTTCTCCGGGGTCAAATCAATCTCATCCATGATGCGCTCCGTTGCTTCCAACCAGTACTCAGCTGTACTGGGTGCCACTCCAGATACTCCTCAAAACATTTTTGCTCCATTAGCTCGGAGCCATTCAGGCACAGACTTTCGATTTCCCGAATTTCCTCCTGCACCAGCCACCAACTCCAAAACTCGCAGCGCAGCTGCGCGACACAAAGATCTTCCCCGTCTCGAGCTTGTCGCTCAACACTAACAGCTGGGGGTGGTGGTGGCGGTGGTACTTCATTATCTGATCCTTGACCCGATCTAACGGGTTTCGACCTAGTCATTCTTCCTCTACCCCTTCCACGATGACCACGTCCTCTAGAGCTCATTTTCTCACGTCGAGATCTGATTAAGAAGTTTTATGAATTAGTCATTGTTCCACTTATTTACCCGCGAAGGAGTTTTATGAAAAAAGGATTTAGGAGTGGTTCTTTCGTATTCATACAAACACACAGTCTTTCCATTCATTCATTCATCCATCAAACAAGTATGAACTTTTGTTCATTCAGAGAAACGTTGTAGTTTTCATTGTTATTGTTTTTCCACTACCCAGGGGTATTTTCGTAATTTGTCCTACAGGGGCATTTTCATAATTTTTCAAAAGAAAAAGTTCCTTGGTGATTTCGTCAAAAAGTATTTTGGTAATTTCAAAGTCCCGGAGTAATTTGGAAAAATTTTGAAATCCGGGGGTATTTCGGTAATTTTTGACCTCAGGGGTATTTTGGTAATTTTTCGCAAACCGGGGCAAATTTGTAAAAGTTAACAAATCATGGATATTTTAAAAGTTGTAAGACTTTGAGGGTTCTTTTCGAGAATTGTTCTTTTCAAAACGATGATGTTGTAGAACCTTTGAAAATCAAGGTCATTTTGATAACTTTACCACTAAGGGTATTTTTGTAATTTTCACAAATCAGGAGTTTTATTGTTGTAAAGATAGTTTTTTTTAAAATTTTTTTTTTTACAAATTGAAAAGGTAATTTTAAGAGTTTTAAAATTAGGGTTTATAAAAACACGGCTAGTTCCCTTTTGGGTTTTAGTCATTGTGTTTAGCCTATGACCGAGTCCTCTTGGTTAGGGTGAACCGAAGCTACGCACCAGGTAGGATTCCAGCGAAGAGGAGGTGAGTCACTAGGACTGCTTAAGTACCAGGCTCTTCCGGATCCAATCCTAGACATGCGCACAATGGTTACCACACCCTAACTCGGCGACTTACTTCACAGGTTTGTTTAATAGTCCTTAAGTCTTATGCATGTGTTTGAGTGCACTAGTCCTAGGGTTCAAGTTCCTATCATGCTATTCTACGTTCCATTCCTCTTCTACCCTTCCACATTTCATAACACATAATCACACAAATAGTTAGGGGTACTTACCGGTGGATCATGGTCGGAGACTTAGGAGCCATGCCAGAAAACCTGTTTATTTCATAAAATCCTTTCAAAAAGCTTACTTGGCTCGATTTGAAAATGTTTTGGGCCTTAGCCCACAGGCCGAGAGTTTAAAACTGGGCTCTGATACCAAACTAAAACACCCCACACCCGGCCCACGAGCCTGGACCGGATCTGGTATGCTCCTTAAGTAAACCGGTTTCAAAGTTCTTTGTTACTTAGAGAAAATTTGTGTAATTTTAGAAAATTATTGTTTTGGGTTGGCTTAAGTTGGAAACCCATTTATTTTACTTAGAAATCATTTAATTATGGTGACAAAACAATTTTAGGGTTTATTTTGAAAGAAATAATTCTAATTAAACTTTAATCAAAAATAATTCTTAACATAATAAATTAAAATAAATGTATAAAGAAATCCAACTTGGGCCTTATGGCCTTATTACATCAATCAAAACCCAAAATAAAATTAAAGTACTTAGTAAAAATAAAAGTCCAAATCTTTAAATTTCTCCTTGCGATGCATGGTCACCTTCACTCCCCGCCACCCGGTCTATTAATGCTCATCACCCAAATATATTCTCACAACAGGGTGAGTCAATAGACTCAATGTGTAACCAACACTAACATTCAATAGATCAGCATACATACTCATATCAAACACTTATTCATACAACAGATATCAATGATGATGCAACCCAACCCAAAACCTAGATGCCATCCGCTACACATCCCCGTACCAACTCTGCACACCGTGGGGACTACTAAGTCGACCCTCCATCCGCTACACACCTTCAAGGCGATCATTGCGATCGACGTGCTCATCGCCCATATAAAATTTGTGGCATAGCCACTGATACAGATTGTGTCAAAAGACACCAGATTCAGATAATGTAACCGAAGTTACCACATTCAGATAATGTGACCGAAGTCACCACATTCAGATAGTGAGACCGAAGTCATCACATTCACTTCCCCTTTCTCATAAATCCCGAATGACCCATATTTTTCATATCATGCATATCATACTTAAATTCACATTCGTGTCACTTTTCACATGTTAAAATATAACATATTTCGTAATCCTAGCAGGAGTAGGAAACGTACCTGAGTACTTTGTACCACATTAGGGTACTTTAGCCACAGTCACATTCTTATACATTCATATATCAATTATTTGCCATATAACATATTAAAAGTTAGTGTGGGTACACACCTAATTCGCTTAGCAATTCCTTGAGATTCCGAAAAGCTTGATCTAATGCTTAGATCCTTAATCCCTACATTTGATTTATCACTTATTACTTAACATAAATCCTATTCGGCTATAATACCAAATCCTAGTAGGATTTGTATTCTTACCTTTGATGCCGATTTGATGATTATTCAAATCCCGGAATAAATCCTTGCTTCCTTACTGCTGTCGAAAATCCTATAAGCACATGTTAGATTGATTTCTAACACTTAATCATCTTTAAATGGCCTATGGCCGAATATTCATATGACTTACCTTGAGTCTTAAAAATCTCGAAGCTTCGTTGTACTTCTCCTTGTAGTCGACAACTACTAGATCTCGAAGAAAACCTTCCAAATTTTGGCCATGGAATTCTAAAGGAGTGAGATTCTATATTTCGGCTAAAGAGAGATTGAAAATCAAATAATAGTTGATCTTACCTTTTGGATGAAATCAGCAACACCCTTCTGTCACAACAAAGATTCGGCTTTGGCACTTCTCGGTTTTTTGGTGCTATGAAGAATTCAGCTAGGTTGGATTGTGTTTTTGGTTTTGAATAAAAGAGAGAGGAGGCTAGGGAATCTCGCTAGACAAAGGAAAAGAGAAAAGAAGAGGAGAGAACCCTAAGAATTTTAGCAGAGCAGAGAAAAAAGAAAACTGATGAGTATCCCTCCTTCCTTCCTTCCTTTTATAGACGAAATTATTAGCTAAGGAGTCCCTTACTTGGCCACCACTCTTCAATTTGATAGCTTTATCCTTTAATTATCATAAAATAAAAGAGTTTAATCCAGCCTTTATCTCATGGAAATTATGATAAATAAATTCCTTTTTGAAAATACTTAAGATAAATCATCATTTATCTCTCCAATAAAAAAAACCTTTATTTATCCTTAATAGCCGAATTTTAAAGAGGATAAACCTCCCTTTTTCTAGAAGCCTTTCCGTCCACTCCTTGGCTTATGGAAGCAAAAATAAAACCTCCTTTATTTGCTTCCCAAGTGACTCGAACTCAGGCCCAACACCTTGCATGTGGCGCCATTTCCATAGGCCCTAAGTGACATCTTCAGGCCACTTTTCTAAGCCTGTTTGTGTGTCAAATTTCACAAACTTTTTCTTTTAAGGCCACCTTGCCTTGATTTCCTATTTTAGAATTTAAAACTTGACATTTCTGGGTCATTTCTAAGTTTTCTAAAATTTTCGTTCGACTCTGTAAACTTGCCATTTTCTTACATTTCCAAGTTTCCAGAAATGTGTACTTTCCATTTTTGAATCATTTCCTTACATTTCCAGGTTTCCAAAAATGTTCATGTCTATGTATTTCCAGGTTTCCAAAAATGTTCATTTCCATATACATTTCTGAATTTCCAAAAATATTAAAAATTTATTCATATTACTTAAGACTTGTCATTTCGTACAATTAAACCGAAAATGCATAGGCCCTTTCCAGGATGTTACAGGAGTAGGCTTACCACTATTTCTAAAGGATCCACGAGTGAATAAGAATGAACGATTTAGACCCTATAATAACTGTTTAGTCCAAACTATTATTCCGTTTAGCAACTAATCGAATAATGAGCGATATCAAATAATCCATAAAGAAACTCCTTACCTTAACGATATTGAATCTGATTTCCTCCGATTGACTTAAGGCTAGAATTGAATTGGCTAGGATGATATTCGGCCACCCACTTAGAACACTACGAAAAAAAGGATGATTAAGATGTGAAGGAGTAGGAGGAAACACCATTTCGGTTTAGAAACAAGATACACAACCGAATAGTGATAGACACTTATTCGGCTAGAAAGAAAGGAAAAATGAAAAGAGAAAAAAGAAACCACTTACCGATTTGATCGAAGAAGAGGGTGTCAACACAAATGAGAAAGAAATTGTGAAGGAGAGATTAAGGGTTGAAAGGTTCGGCTATGGAGAAAAGAAAATGAACAAGAAGATTCAGCTATGAGAATATGGGTTAAAGAAGAAGAAAGAAAGGTTGAAGAATTTGTGAAAAAGAAAAGAAAGGATAGAGAAAGAGTGCTTAACTAGTTTCAGTTATCAAAAGGGGAAATGAGCAAAATAAATTGGACACAATGGCTAGATGGTTTCGGCAAAACAAAGGAAAAAGAGATGCTCACTTTTGGCTTTGGAGTTTCAACAATGAGGGAAGAAATTGGAGAAAGAGATCACCAAAAAAAATGCTAAAAGAAACAAGCCATACAAGCACCCAAAATTTGCCAAAAGACTAATGCAAAATTCGGCTACCAAGACCCCTCCCAAAACCGTGTATCCTTTTACCAAAATGATCAAAATTGACCAAAAACTCTTTCCAAAACATCTTCCACATTATAGGCCAACATGTTCCCTTCTCTTTCCTTTTCTTTCCTTCTTTTTCCCTTATCTTCCTCCTTACCATATTCCTTAGCCTCCTTTCCATCAATAAAAAGTCTCCCTTACCATAAATAGGACCATGGCCGACACTTGGGATAGGAGTAAAAAAAATAAATCCAAAATTTGCAAAAGATGGGATTTGAACCCCTTCCCTCCATGCTCTCCACTTGACGCCATAACCTCCTTGCCATATGCTCATTTATGCTAGCAAAATATACACTTATTTCCTTAAGCCTTGATGCCACTTACCTTTTCTCCTTAAAGTGCTTAAACACAAAAATTTTGCTAAGGCCCAACTCAACCCCGAGCCTTCTTAGGACCTTAAAACATACACAATTAATATTTTTAACTAGCCTATCGCAAGGTATAATGCAACACATAAAATTTTGAATTTCAGGATGTTACAATTTTCCCACCTTAAACAATTATAGAACCCGGGGTGACACTTCCTTAGTGTTGAGTCGATTCTTTGTTTAAATTCTACTAGCCATTTCCACCAAACTATTATCTATCTGATGCGATCCTGGTCGCATCATGGTTCGACTCCATCCGATGCCATCGAGAGTGGCCTAAGTTTGAGGGGCCAAAGTGCAAAATGAAGCTGATTCTAGCTCTTTGAACCGATCCAACTAAATTGAACTCTTTATTTAATTTTTAGCTTTGCATTTAGTTTGCATTTTAAATACTTGCATTTAAGCATCTTAGTTCAATAAATGGTTGCTGGTCATTAATTCAACTCAACTTAGTTTAATTAATTGAGTTCTTTTAATGAATTTAATTTAATAGTTGTTTCTTTAATTAATTTAGTTACTAGGTTAATTTATTGATGCATGAGTTAAGTTCATTTAATGATGCTTTTTTTAATTAAGCTAGTTGCGAGAATAAATGTTGTTTAAGTGTTAGTTTATTTAATTAAGCTAGTTGATGGAATAAATGATGTTTAAGTGTTAGTTTATTTAATTAAGTTAGTTGTTAATTTATTTTAAGTTTAATAATTGCATTAATTTGTCGGTTACATGTGATAATTGCAGGTGACTTTTCATCTTACATCCATTATTACTATTAAATAAAGAAGAAGATTATGGTTCTTTAAATTCGGCAGCCTCTTTATCTTCAACTTCTATAACGTTTGCTTCATGGTATTTACTACAAGCAATCATTTCTCCATCATTTGGCTGGTGACTTTTTGATTGATCATGGAGAACTCAAAGGACATTGACAAGCAATTTAATTGAAGAATTAATCACATTGAAGATGGGAGTTACATGGCTAGAATTCCAAAAGTTGAGACTTTTCATTTGGCTGGTGACTTTTCAGTTGATCATGGAAGAACTCAAGGGACACTTTTTAAGCATTCAAATTCATTTAATCAGCTCATTAGGAGTCATAAAGTTGCTGTTATTTTGCTGGAGGAATTCAAGAGTTTTTTTATTTTATTTTAGCCATTTAAATGCATATTAAAGTTGAATTCATTTGTCTCTTCAGCTAACCACATGTAAGCACTATATATACATGTTATTAGTTTGTAAAAAGTAGGCTTTTTGAACTTTGAATATATTTTATGAACTTTTGTTTATTGAGTGAGATTATTCTCCTCTCTATCTTTTGTACGAGTTTCGATTTCGACTTATCAAGTTTTCTAGCTTGTGGCATCAATCGTTCTCTTCCATCAACTTATACCATAGGTTCCTATCTTTATAGATAACGGGTCTTGGTCCATCATCGACTATCATTTTTCCACCTTAAACAAATATAGAACCCGGGGTGACACTTTATTAGTGTTGAATCGATTCTTTGTTTAAGTTCTTTCATCCATTCCCATCAACTATCACCTATCATTTATCTAAACCATCACTTATCCATCTATCCAATTCCATTACCATCAGCCTACTATTGTTTGTTCAACCTTAAACCGAATTCCATCTTCTTTCCCTTCATCTTAAATCGAACCTATCCTTTTAATTATCCAAATCAACTCTTTCATTTAAACACCTCCATTCCTAACTTATTCTCACCTTCTAAACAAATTCACCTAAAGCTTCCGCAAACTCATCCATATTTTTCCGATTATTTTCAGAAGACTTGTTTCCTCCTCGTAGACGATTGGGCAACTCACATACGACTCGACTCACCCCGAGGCGGATCGTATCACTATCTATCTTATTTATCCTTCACCTTCTTCTTTTCATAATTATTCTCGAGCCTATCCTATCATTTATTTGAACCCGTTCCTTTCATTTTCCATCCTCCATTCCTAACTTAATCCATTTCTAAAAAAATTTCACTAAAAGCTTCCGCAAACTCATCCATATTTTCTGATTAAATCTCCGAAGGCTTGTTTCCTCCTCGTAGACGATTAGGCAACTCGTATACGTTTCGACTCATCTCGAGGTGGACCGTATCATAGCCCCATGATAGCCTATAAATATTTGCTATTTTCATTTGTAAAGGGAGGCTTTTGAACTTTGATTTAAATATATGAACTTTTGTGCATCGAGTGAGTTTTATCTCCTCTTCGTTTTCGTACGAGTTTCGATTCTGACTTATCAAGCTTGCTTGTGGTGTCAATCGTACTTCCATTCTAATATACCATCGGTTCTTATCTTTCTAGATAACCGGTCGTGGTCCATCTTCGAATTTCATTTTTCACCTTAAACATTATAGAAACTGGGGTGACACCTTTGAGTGTTGAATTGTTTCTTGTTTAAGTTCTATTTAACCATTTCTACCATTTAACCATCATCATTCGTTTCTATCAAACCAAGCCATTTCTTATCACTAACTTATTTTTTTCTTAAATATAGCCAAACCTATCCTTCCATCACCTAAGCCATTTCATTCATTTTCCAACCTCCATTCCTAACTTAATTTCTTTTTCTAAACAAATTCACTAAAAGATTCCGTAACTTAACTATAAATTCCCATATTTTTCCGAAGGCTTGATTCCTCCTCGTAGACGATTGGGCAATTCGCATACGACTCGACTCATCCTGAGGTGAACTGTATCATCTAGTATTAGAGCTACAAAACGAGGAGTTTCAACGAAGAGCGTGAAGCCAGAAGTTAGTTCGTAAGTTTAAAAAAAATAAAATAAAATTCGAAAAAAAATTCAAGTTGTAATTTTCATTTCTTGTATTTCATTATAGTGTATTTAAAGTAAAAACAAAAAAACAAAAGTGAAGTTCTTTGAAAGTTTTGCAAGTTTGTTTTTATTCTCTTCTACTATTTCCGATCACCAAGATCAGATTTTGCCCCCACTCCTTCAAAAAAAACCACAACGCCACACACACCCAATTTTTTTTTCTTTGTTCCAGCCTACCCTATACCTGACATCAATCCCTTGTTAACCATTTTGAAACCGACCCTCAAGTAATAAGTCTTTCGAAAAGAAGTATGAATTTGTGAGAGTGAGGATGAGTGGTAAAAGGCACGAGTGTACTCATTAGAGCAAAAGCCATAAAACGAGTGAAAAACACGAGTGGAGTGATTTTTCTTTGTGAGTGACTTGTGAGTTTTGTAGTAAGGTATTATCTTTGTTTTGTTTTAACAATCTTTCTTTTCAAAAAATAAACATGAATCAAGAAGCGTTGTCAGAATCTGATTATCAATACTTGTTGAACGGGATGTGAAGAATCGTGAACACCAAGTTTGACAAGTTGCATAAGCGATTGGATCGAATCAAGGAACGAGACCAGCAAGAATGACTTTCTTCAAGTCGAAGGATGGAGTCAAGACCGTCTCAAAGACACGCATTCGAATATCATCCGAGAAGAGATTTTGACCGAGATTTTTATTCCTCAAGAAGTTTGAGACTGTATGAATCAAACCGTGAATTTGAGCCCTCTCAAGGTTACCAACGAGGAAGTGAACGTGGTGCATATGCGTCCAAGTATTCATCCACGAAAGATTATTATCAAAGTAGCTCAAATCATGATTCCTATTCGATGAGGAATTCAAGGCGAAGCGAAGCAAATTTCAAGTTTGAACCCTATTATGGTGACGAACGAGAAAACACGAGCTACTCTTCGAACGCTTCAAGGATGTTTCGCACGAAGAATCTTACACGAAGGATCAAACGTGATTTCTATGAGAAAATGTCTTCTTTCTTTGAGGCAAATCCTTATATTTTTTATTCTTTTGTAGCCTCTACAAGTTGTAAAGAAAGTGAAAAAGAAGAAAAAGAAATCGAGAGAAAAGAAAATAAAAATGAGAGTGAAGAAAAAGAGATTGAAAAAGAAGAAAAAGAAAATAAAGAAAGAAAAATTGAAAAAGAAATCGAGATTGAGAAAAAAATTGAGATAGAAAAAGAAAAAGATGTTGATACAGTCCGCCTCGGGAAGAGTCGAAATGTATGCGAGTTGCCCAATCGTCTACGAGGAGGAATTAAGCCTTCAAAAAATCAATAGGATATTTATGGGAGAAAAATGGATTGAAGTTGCGGAAGCTATCAAAAAGGGATGATAATGGATTAGGTTATGAATGGAGGTGGTTAAGTGTTGGAGACATTTTGGGAAATGGTTAAGGATAGGTTCGGCTATGGCTAGGAAAGAAAGATGATGTGTTTGGGAATGGCTCGGGTAGGTAGGAATGAATTAAAGATGAATAAAAAGTTAAGTGATAGTTTGGTGGAGACGGAAAATAGGACTTAAACACGGAAACGATTCAACACACAAAGATGTCACCCCGGTTTCTATAGTTGTTTAAAGTGGAAAATGATAGTCGATGATGGACCAAGACCCGTTATCTATAAAGATAAGAACCTATGGTATAAAGTAATGAAAGGGTACGATTGATGCCACAAGCTAGCTTGATAAGTCAGAATCGAAACTCATACGAAACGAAGAGGAGATAAACTCACTTGATGAACATAAGTTCATAAAATATATTCAAAGTTCAAAAACTGTCTTACAAATGAAAATAACCAATTATTTATAAGCTAACAAAGGCTAGCCAAATAGTCACTAATTAACTTAGTAGTTAAGCTAAATTAGAATAGAAAATTCTAGAAAAGAAATCCATTGATTTGCTTGGCAAAATTCGGATGAATTTGGGAGAGTAAAGGCAGCTTCTAGATGGTGCCATTCATTTGGTAAGATGGAAGCATGAAGACGATCAATGGAGAAGTCCATATTCAGTCTATTGGACGTCATTAACCATGTTTCTTGAAGAAGAAAATTTGGCTGAATGTTGCCTTAATTTGGAGTGGATGAATTCAGCAATATGGCATTTAAATGAGCTTGGAAAACTCCAATAGTCAGCCCCTTTTCAGCTGGATACTTAATGAAGGAAAAAATGTCCTTTTCTTTGCTCAAGGCGTCATATTGGTTGGAGGGAAAGAGCTGCTGAATCATTACTCTTCCTTGGCTGTTGATGTGCCCAACATATCATTAAATTCGTCCCATGCATGTCCCCTAGCATTTATGCTGCCCACTCATGCTAGACACCCGTTTATTATTGTTTTCATGCATGCTTAGCAGCTCATTAAATTGCTACCGTCCAAGCCATGTATATACTCCAACATCTCATTAATTATGCAGCAAAAATTAATGTCCAACACCTTCTTTAGTTCGTCCACCAACATGTATCTTAAATGGTTGTTCACGCATGGGAAAACAAGCCCAGCTACTTCTTAAATGTTGCTCCCTTTTGTCATTCACGAAATAGCTCTTTAACTCCCTTTGTGGTTCACGAAAATGCATGTCCATTGCTTTACTCGAAAAAAACCACACATGAAAAGGAGAATTTCGACCTTAGATACATCAAAAGGCAGTTGCCATTTATTCTCCCATTAATTCGATCTTGGATAGAGTAAAAGGCTCTAGCAACTTAATTAATATGGTTCCTTTTCCAGCAGCTCAATGAATGTGCCGCCCATGCCTTGTTCATGCATTAATTCGGCTGTAGCAAGGGGTTCAATAACTCAGCATGCTTGCTTCTTTAATTGCTGAAAATAGCTGCACATTTAAACCACAATTAATCAGCTTGGAACACAATAAATTCAGCAGCCACAAATACTTTTAAATTCAACAGCCACAAGCACATTAATTCGTCTGGAAACTTAAAATTTTGCTGCACATTTAACTCTTGCATTAAAACTAATTAAAACATGTAATAAAATGGACAAATTAAATTAGTCTAAGACAAATTAAATTAGGCACCAAATAACATATTTAGACACATTTAATTTTCTGTAGGAATTTTAATAAATTAAATACTTAATTTATTTAATGCATTAAAATTAAAGAGTCAGCTCAATGAGCTGGAGCGAGCTCGAGTGAGCTCCAAATTGAGCTCGAACGAGCTAATCTGGCTCAATTTGGAAGTGCATGAAGATGAACATGAGCTCAACGGTATTTGGGACTTTGGCTTCGAGGTGACGAACGAGAAGAAAGCCATAAATACTTGTCTATGAAAGATCGTTCTCGAAGTAATTCCCATCATGATTCGTATTCAAGGAAAATCAAAACAAATAACGAGTTTGAAGCCTTTTATGGTGACGACCAAGAAAGCATGAGTTATACATCTTATGATTCAAAGAAGTCCCGTATGAAGAAATTTTTACGAGGAATTGATCAAGATATCTATGAGAACATCGCCTCAATCTTAGAGTCAAATCCTTCTATTTTCAATTTCTTTGAAACTTCTCTTTGTTGTAAACCAAGTGAAAAAGAATGTACAAAAGAAAATCAAGAAAAAGAAAATCAAGAAAAAGAAATTGAAAGTGAAGAAAAAGAAAACGAGAGTGAAAAAGAAGAAAAAGAAAATAAAGAGAAAGAAATTGAAAAAGAGTTCGTGAAAGAGAAAGAAATAGAAAAAGAAATCGAGGGAAAAGAAAATAAAAATGAGAAAGAAGAAAAAAAGATTGAAAAAGAAAGAAAAGAAAAAGAGTTGGAAAAAGAAAAGAGCGAACGAGAAGAGCGAGAAAAAGAGAGTTATCTTTCAACTAACCCATTTGAAGTTTTCTCTTCTTCTGTTTCGTCATTTTAGGTTTTCGAGGAACCAAGCGACGACTACCAACTCCAATACCTTCCTGATGAGCGACGTTTTTCTTTGGTTGAAAAAGGTAAGATTGAATCACACAAGTCGGAAGGTAAGGAAGGTAAGTGCTTTGAAACGACTTCGTCTCCACCAAATTTTTTTAATGTTTGTGAACATGTGGATAATATCGATATTTGCTATCCATCGATTCTATATGATGTTCTACATGATGGTAAGTCGAGTTTGTTTAATAAAAATACTTGTGATGCAAAGTATGAAGGTGGAGAGACACATATCCAACAAGTACAAGACGCGAGTAAGTATGACGATGAATTTTCTCTTAATCCCAATTTGTTTGACTGCGGGTATTATGAGATCTGTTCATTGTCTAATTCAGAATCTTTGAATTTTTGTAAATCGATATTGAGACATATCAAGAGTTTTGATCGCTCGATATTGAGAATGCATTATTCATATTGGTTTAATATGTTTGAATCATCGAAACCATTGATTCATTTTGACTCAAATAATCAAAATCAAGTTTTTAAACTGGGCATATGTTCAGATTTGTTTTGTGGAAAACTCAAGTATCATCTGGTATGTTTGAAAGATTTCTATCTTCTTGATACAAGGTTTCTGAATAAGGTAACGAATTTTGTCAACTTTTTGTTCAATTTTTATTCGTTCCTTAAACAATTCTTGTGGTTGCACTTGAAATTCACGTTCCATTTGAAAAGTGCTGATTCAAACGCAAAGCTTCAATTACATTACTTGTCCGTGGAGAGAAAGTTTGTAATGCTCGAACAAGGTAAGAATGATCTTTGTCCTTCCGCACATAAAGGTACGTTTTCTGAATTTGTTGATGCGTTTCTGCTCCCTAGGGATGGTGAAAAGCTTTGCGTTGCTGATTTCGTTGTTGTAAAACATTCAGATCATGAAATGCTTAATCGTTCTTTTCTACCTGTTTGTGATCTATCTATTTTGATGAATGATGAAAGGCTTCTTGTGTTTAATAATTTTGATTCAAGTGTGAAAAGGTCCATATTGCGTCACATGTGCAATCCACTTGAAGATTTTGAGATGTTTCGTCCTCTTTGGATGTTGATAGAAATTTTGTTAATGAATCCTCTTTTGTAAATCATTTAGATCATGAATTGTTTGAATGTCCTATTCTGCCTATTGATGATCTATCTATTTTGTCCATTGATAAAAAGTATTTTGTGTTCGATACTTGTTATAATTCATGTGCGAGTGGTTCTTTATATCGTTCAATGCAAGGTTTAGTTATTCAATATCGTGTGCAAAGTGACTCTTTTCAACTACTTGCTTGGGACATATATGTCTATCATTTGCTTTATCATTCGCCTGATCATTTTGACTTGTGGAATCCCTCAACATCATATGCATGCCTTAAAGTCTTTTCAATTTTGTTGCAAACGTTTGACAAGGCATTACTTCTTTTGTATGATGATTTGATGCTGCCTGATCATATGCAATTTATTTGTTTGGTGCTGCTTACATTTAGATTGCGAACTAGTGTGAAGTTTTATTTGCTAATCCATGGTTATATCTTTCAGGTGTTGAGATTATCATCCATCCCATTTGATCGAGGTAAACCGAGCCAAAAGGAATTTTGTTCGGACAACCAACAGGTCGATTCGAGGATGAATCGTCTTGAAGAGGGGAGGGATGATACGGGCACGCCCGGGGCACCAACATTTTACAAATTGAACGAGATCGAACCCGAAGTTCCAAGTTTCGTGGAGTTCATGTGCATCTTTATGCACTTCCAAATTGAGCTGGATTAGCTCATTCTAGATCGCTCCAGCTCATTGAGCTGATTGCTTTTTAATTTAATGCTTTAAATAAATTAGACAATTTATTTATTTAAGTTCTACATCCCATTAATGTGTCTAAATATTTTATTTAGTGTCTAAATTAATTTTTCTAGGCCTAAATTAATTTATCACATTTTATTGCATGATTTTAAGTTGTTTTAAAACTAAATTTAATGTGCAGAATTTTTGTCTAGTTTAAGGGGCTGTCGAATTTTCAATGAGGCATAATGGTGTCTTTAATGTGTCCTAAGTGTCCATTGATGTGTCCATATCATGTATTTATTGTTATACATCTAATTTGGAATAAATTAATGTGGATTCATGGTCTTTGTAGGTTCAGCCGAACCTTATGGAGCACATTTAAGAGGTACATGCACCTAGGTGCATTGTATGTGGCTGAATGTACCCATGTACATTGGAAGATGTATGTTCGGCTGGTCAAGGATTAATTGTTGCTGATTATTGAGTTATTAAGGCACCTATTCGGCTGGAAAAACAATTCAATTAAAGACAAGTTCATGAAGGAGTTAAAATGCATGAATTGCAAGATACATGAATGGCCGAATGCATGTATGTCCATCTACATGAATTACTTTGATTCTTTGAGTCCTCCAAGTGACCATTCGGCCAAGAGACACCTTTTGGAAGCTCCCATCAATGCATGAACGAATTTGGACAATTCTATTCACTTCCCTACAGCCATGTTCATCCATTTGAGTTTTTCTCCATCAATGAGCTGGCCATTGACGTCCCCAAAGCTGCCTCTTTGTTGCTGCTCATTTTTCATCAAAAAGACATCATTTTAAGAGCTTAATTAAAGCAAGGACGAACCTAGCTGCATGCACCATTGAGGGGATTCAAAATACATTTCTCCTTCTAGAAAGATGCCCCTTGATGTTCCTAAAGGCTGGCCATGAACTTGGACGAATTTTGGACAATTAACCTTCTAGAAAACCGTCCATTGGAGTCCCTTTGCTATCCAAATGCAATCAGCCATCTCCTTCTTCATTAAGAAACTTCAAAACGTCCCAAGAGGCTGAATTTGAGCCATCTAGAAGCTGCCCTCTTGCCTCCCAAGTCAGCCAAATCTAGCAAGCACACAAGGGCCACATTCGGTCGAACCTAGCCAAGTAACTCAATGGCCTCTATTCTAGATTTTTCTAGCTTATTCTAATATTAATTTACTTAGTCTTTAAGCTTGTTAGTGACTATTCGGCTAGCCTTTGTTGGCCTATAAATATTTGTTATTTTCATTTTTTAAAAAAGACTTTTTGATTATTAAAACTTTGAATATATTTCATGAACTTTCGTTCATCGAGTGAGCTTGTCTCCTCTTCGATTTTGTGCAAGTTTCATAAACTTATCGAGTCGTGCTTGTGGCGTCTATCACTTGTTCTTCCATTTAACTATACCATTGGTTCCTATCAATCTTGATAACGGGTCTTGGTCCATATCGAATTCCATATTTCCACCTTGAACCATAGAGAAATTGGGGTGACACTACCTTGTGTTGAATCATTTCTTCGTTCAAGTTCAATTTGCCATTTCCACCAACTATCCTATTTTACCATCTTCTTCACTTCCATCCTAAACCGAACCTACCCATTTATCAACTATCCATTTTCATTACAAATCCATTTTCATAACTTACTCAATTATCATTCCTTTGATAGCTTCCGCAACTTTAATCTATTTACATCCTTATTTCTACTACTAATTCCCGTAGGCTTGATTTACTCCTCATAGACGATTGGACAACTCGCATACTTTTTGACTCTCCCCGAGGCGGACTGTATCACCTTTTGGCTCAGTTTACCTCAGTCAAATGGGGCGGATAATAATCGTAGTACCTGAAGAAGATAACCACAAGTTAGCAAACATTCCTGCAAACCAAATATAAGCAAAACAAAACAGATAGTTCGCACGCACGCACATGGGCATAAACACTTTATCATATAAAAGGAACAAAGCCTTATTAAATTTTTGAAACATGATGGAATGAGCTTCAAAGCAGGCATACGGTTTAAATGATATCCTCAAAACAAAATGATCATGCGAATAATATATCAGATGATAGATATATTCATCACAAGCAGATATTTGCAATGCTTCACATGGTTCACGATTGTGCACAATAATTTCATGCATTGATCGAACACAAGAATAAAAATTATCAAACTCAAGAATCCTGTCATCATTCATCGAAACAGATAGATCACAAAGGGGCAAAATAGAACAATTAATCATAACATGATCTAAATGTTTGGCAAAAACATAATCAGCAATGCAAAGCTTATTGCAATCCGACGAGAGCAAAAACGCATCAACAGTTTCAGAAGACTTACCTTTATACTCAGAAAGACAAAGATCAGTCTTGCCTTGATCGAGCAATACAAACCTTCTCTCCACGGCCAAGTAGTGTAATTGAAGCTTCACGTTCAATTCAACCATTTTCAAATGGAAAGTGAATTTCAAATACAACCATAAAAATTGTTTAAGGAACGAATAAAAGTTGAAGACAAATTGAAAAAAATTCGTTACCTTATCCAAGAACCAATTTCCAAAATGATTGAAATTTTTCAAGCACAATTGGGATTGATTGATTTTTTATACGGGCACGCCCGGGGCACCCACCAAATTTCAAGTTGATGAGCTCGAATTCAAAGCTCGTAGTAACGTGGAGCTCATGTGCATCGTCATGCACTTCCAAATTGAGCCGGATTAGCTCATTCAAGCTAAATTTGAGCTCACTCGAGCTCACTCTAGCTCATTGAGCTGATTCGTTAATTTTAACGCTTTAAATAAATTGAGTATTTAATTTAATAATTTTTCCTACAGTAAATTAATGCGTCCTAATATTTTATTTAGTGTCTAAATTAATTTGTCACATTTTTATTACATGTTTTTAAGTGTTTTCAAGTTAACTTAAATGTGTAATTTTTTTGGTTAAAATAGGGGCTGCCGAAATTCAAAGTGTTTTAAAAGGTGTCTTTAAGTTGTCCAAAGTGCACATTGAGATATCCTAGAGTGTCCTTAATTTCATTCAGCTGAATTGAAGTGATTTAATACAAGTTCATCTCCTTTTTTAGGTTCAGCCGAAATCCTCCAAAGCATTAAAGGAAGGTCCATGCACTTAGGTGCATTTAATTGGCCGATTGCATCAATGAGCATTGGGGAACATGGACGGTTGGAAGCATGAATTAATGCTACTGATTTTTGGCTTCTCAAGGCATTTTTCTGCTGGAATAACAATCAACTTGAGGGCAAATTAATGAAGGATTAAAAGCAAGCATGCTTGGCCGAATTTAATGGATGTTGGGCTTGCATGGACGTCATTTATTGTGCTACATGTTTTAATAGCCGAAATTAATGTTGGTGCATGCGTGGGACAACATTCAAGGCATTTATGTGCTGGTTTCATTTCCTAGACGTGATAAATGAGCTGTTGGGAGTTGTTTCTTCATGCATGGAACATCAATTAATGAAGTGTTGGTGCATACATTTATGGATGGCAGCATCATTAATTGACATGTTGGAACATGCATGGTTTTGAACTACAAAAGGGAGTTAAGGAGCTTGCTTCGTGAATGACAAAAGAGAGCAACATTTAAGAATATGCTGGGTGCTTGGTTGGGATGACATTTAAGAGGCTGTCTTGGGACATGAATGGACGAAATTAATGCATTCATGTGCAGCATTTTTCTTTTTGGCTGAATTTAATGTTTTGTTGGACATGCTGGTGCCTTTTTTTTCCGTAAACATAAAGGACAGGGTATTAAAATCGGCTGGTGCATATTGATAACATAAAAGTAGCTACTGTTGAAGTTTCCTAAGGGGGCCAATTCGTGGAGTGCAAGAGACATCAGCTTTCTCATTTATTTCGGCAACTTTTGAGCTTAATTGCTGCTCATATTCGGCCAATGGACACACCCCTTCAAGGATGGCTATTCCTCTTCTCCAAGGCAACACTTAAACCCCATTAAAAGACCATGGCTGAATGTAGACATTTCCAAACAACATTCAACCGAATTTCTTTATTCTAGAAGCAAGACCAATCAGATTTTCAAGGCACCTCAATTAAAGTTCACTTGGCCAAATTTGCAAGCACATCAAGGCCACATTCAGCCGAACTTTGTCAAGCAAACCAAAGGATTTTCTTCTAGATTTCCCTAGCATTTTCTAGTTTAATTTTTACTTAGCCATTAAAGTTTTCTAGTGACCATTCGGCTAGCACAAGATAGGCCTATAAATACTTTGCACATTTCATTTGTAATCAGCTTTTTGATCATTTTTATGAATTATATGAACTTTTGTTCATTGAGTGAGTTGATCTCCTCTTCGACTTCGTACAAGTTTCATAGACTTATCAAGCTGTGCTTGTGGCGTCTATCACTTGTTCTTCCATTTAACTAGACCATTGGTTCTTATCAATCTTGATAACGGGTCTTTGGTCCATATCGATTTCTATATTTCCACCTTGACCATATAGAAATTGGGGTGACACTAACTTGTGTTGAATTATTTCTTCGTTCAAGTTCATTTTGCCATTTCCACCAACTATCTTATTTTACCATCTTCTTCATCTCCATCCTAAACCGAACCTACCCTCTTATCAACTATCCATTTTCATTGCAAATCCATTTCCATAACTTACTCAATTTTCATTCCTTTGATAGCTTCCGCAACTTTAATCTATTTACATCCATATTTTTACTATTAATTCCCGAAGGCTTGAATTACTCCTCGTAGACGATTGGGCACTTGCATACATTTCGACTCTTCTCGAGGTGGACTGTATCATCTGGTATCAGAGCTACCAAACGAGGAGTTTTTGACGACGTACGTGAAGCCGGAAGTTAGTTCGTGTTTGTAAAAAAAAATTGAAATTTAAAAAAAAAATCAAAGTTGTAATTTCGTTCTTATTGTGTTATTTCATGTATTTTGAGTGAAAAAAAATGAAAATTCAAAAAAAAAAGTGAAGTTCTTGAAGTATATGCAAGTTTTTTTTTTCATCTTTTCTCTTCCGTGTCCCGAACAACGAAACCATTCTTCTACCTGACTCCCAAAATTTTTTTTCTTTGTTTTAGTCTATCCGATACCCAAAATTTTCTTTTATTCAGCCTCCCCTGTGCTCGACATCAATCCCTTTTTAACCAATTTTGAAGCCGACCCTCAACCCGCGATGAGTCTATCGAAACGAAATATGAAATTGTAAGACGAGATTGAGCGGTAAAAGGAACGAGTGCTACATTAAAGAAAAAGCCTTTATACGAGTGAAAACACGAGTGTGAGTGATTTTTCTTTGTGAGTGACTTGTGAGGTTTTTGTGGTAAGGTACTTTAATTTTTGTCTGTTATTTCTCTTCTTTATAACCGTTTCTTTTTCAGCAACAAAATGTCACAAGAAGGGTTCTCAGCCGTCGACTTCCAATATTTGTTGAGCGAAATGGAAAGCGTATTCGACCGAAAGATGTCATCAAGTCAGAGAACAGAGTCAAGTTCTTCATCGCGATATACATCCAAAAACTATTCGCGAAGAGACTCTTATCAAGACTCATGTTCGTCGAGGTTTTTGAGACGAAGAGAAGCAAGATATGAGTTCGAATCTTTTCGAGGTGACGAACGAGAAGAAAGCCATAAATACTTGTCTATGAAAGATCGTTCTCGAAGTAATTCCCATCATGATTCGTATTCAAGGAAAATCAAAACAAATAACGAGTTTGAAGCCTTTTATGGTGACGACCAAGAAAGCATGAGTTATACATCTTATGATTCAAAGAAGTCCCGTATGAAAAATTTTTCACGAGGAATTGATCAAGATATCTATGAGAACATCGCCTTGATCTTAGAGTCAAATCCTTCTATTTTCAATTCCTTTGAAACATCTCATTGTTGTAATCCAAGTGAAAAAGAATGTACAAAAGAAAATCAAGAAAAAAAATCAAGAAAAAGAAATTGAAAGGGAAGAAAAAGAATTTGAGAGAGAAAAAGAAGAAAAGGAAAGAAAAATTGAAAAAGAAAAGAAAATTGAAAAGAAAATCGAGATTGAAAAAAAAAGAGCGTTGAAAAAGAAAAAGATCTTGAAAAAGAAACAAGAGAACAAGATGAGCAGGAAGAAGTGAGTATTGATTTAACTAACTCATCAGAACTTTGTTCTTCTTTTGTTTCTTCATTTCAGGTTCCCGACGTATCGCACAAAGACTTCCAACTTCAATA